>JAPTHN010000006.1:9413049-10613049 GCA_026936325.1 Platynereis dumerilii | reverse complement strand
ACCAATGCCTGTTATATAACACATGGGCCTACACTGTAACGGTGATTTTCTAAAAGTGGAAATTGCGGTGTATAATTAGATGTAAGTTTAACAAAATAACTGAATTCTGTTAAAATATAATGAATCTGATAAGCGGGCAAAAAGTTCTTTACAGCAGAAATAATCCTATTTTTGATCAGCAATTCATTAAGTGGACAGCTGCAACTGGAGGGGAAACAGAATGGGAGGTGGTTTCCTGTTTGCCGCAGCTGGGTTCTGTTGTTCTCCTCCATGCTTGTGCCTTTCCGATGAAATATCCTTCACAGTATCAACACAAAACAGTCTTCCCCATTTATCCACTGGTCAGAGGATGAGCATCATGACAGTCTGGACATTTATGTATATGTCATGCACTCACATGATTGCCTATAGCAATTACAAATGGGCATGCCTTTTCAGTATGGAGGTCTCCGTACCAAGCAGCAGGATCTCTAAAAATGTATCATTAGATTTGAATCTTTAATGCAAGATATAAGAGGTACCATGTAACTACATGCAAAACAATGTATACAGAACATATATTATTCTATATTCATGCTACGTTAATGCTCGAAGTTGGAACTGTGTTGGAATATATATATAACTAGAGGTCGCCACTAGATGATACACAAGTTTGATATTTGCTCTCTAGAAATTGGGATTTTTTGCTATATTCCTGGACAGTAAAGGATATCCATACATCATTATTTATTTGTTTATGTGATCAAGGATACCCATACGAAAGGATCCAGGGATCAAATCACAGGAAAGTGACTTTTTTTGGCTATTTTGCTTCGATTTTGGCCCATTCCCTCAATATCACCCAGGGAAGGAGGTTGGGGGGCATTGAAGCAGACAATAGCCTGTCACCCTTTTGTTTTGGCACAAAAGGTGTGATATACTGTGAAAGACAGTAGCCCTGAAAAGAAAGTAACTGTGATGGCAAACACCAAGGACAAAGACTCTCCTGAAACAAAAGAATCAAAGGACAATGAATCTGTGGATGGTTCTATTGTTGTAGAGGATCATGATGACAGCCTTGATGATCCAACTCCTGATGATCGAAGTGGTATGGAGGATCCAGATAAAGGTGTTTCTGGACGGAAACAGAACATTGATGGTACACCTGAAATGGCTGAAGCTGCTTGCCAGACTACAAATGATGAAAATGAAATGATCAAACATCCTTTCATGAATTGCATCACAACCTGCAAGCACGGAGGGAAGGACCCAAAACCACGAAGGAATGGAGTGACTGACTGGGTGAGATGTTGTCTCTGCATCCATTGGTATCACCCCAGTTGTGTAGGGCTACCTCAGGGAGAAACAGCTGGAGTTTGGAGCTGCCCCAATGTAGAGATATTGCCCAGGATACCAGATCTATCGAAGGTGCTGTTGGTGCTTTGATAAAAACGGTGTCCACGCTGGAAGAGACTGTGCAAATGTTGGCTGACATTATGAAACAGAGCAATGATGTGTCAAAACAGACTTGTACCAGTACTTGTGACATGTCTGATCAGCTGACCACCTTGTTGACTGAAAGGGCCGCTGAATGTGATCGACTCAGGATGGAGAACATTCGATTACAAGAAATGCTGAAACCCACAGTGATATCGAGTGATGAGATTTTGTATATTCTGGACCAGGGTTGGGCACGAGTACACATGTACTCGTGTACTCGTGTACTCGAGTACATTTTTCCAAGTACTCGCATGTACTCAGTACTCGTGTCAAATCATGAGTACAGTACTCGTACTCGTACTCGAGTACATTGCCAAAGTACTCGTACTCGTAGTGAGTACATCACGAGTACAATTAAGACTGCAAAAGAGGACAAAATGAGCACTAAAGCTACTAACTTATTAAGAAGAAAAAGATCATTATATGAACAAGATGAACTGAAATAGCCTAGATCATAGAATTCAAGGTATTGATACTTTTAAGTCAATTATACTACACTTTAATAAGGTCACTAAATAGTATAGATGGAAGAAAGGTCTCCATTGCTTACAATGACTAAATGTCAACAATTCCAATTGATACAAAAACTGCCAATTGATAGCATTTAATGGCTACCATAAATCATTTTCAACTCAAATATCATGTCTTCAGAAAAGTTTATATTTGTCTATCACCGAACTTATGTGTGAGACGATTTTCATCTGACGAAAAACGTTCTTAGCTGAACGAAATAACCATTTTTTTAGTTGTAATACATTTCTATTGTATTTAAATTTTACAAAATCTGCCTTGCCAAGCTTTTCAACGAATTCTTGGCACAAGGAAAAGATATAAAAAAAATGAAACAAAAACTGACACATAGACAGCTTGATAGACAGACATATTTCATTTATTTCACCATCTATAATTGCTTCAATCCTTTGATTTCTTCACTGTAGTCACTCAGTTTTTCATTGGCATTTGAATGCCAATCTGAAGTCCAATAGACTAGATCTCAATCCAAGTAGCTTCAAAGGATGGATGGATGAATGATTTGGGCTTTACATCCCGTGTTTATGCACTTGATAGTCTCAATTATGACATGACAAAGGGGAAAAGGATGATTAGAAATGCTGTCCAACATAGGCCAAGGTGACCTGGTTTGAGCTGGATTCGAACCGTAGAACCAGCGAATGACAGCGCTCCAACTAGCTTCAAAGGCAGCTGGGTGGTGTAGTGGTTAAGGTGCCCGCCTGCTCCGCTGAAGGTCTTTGCCTGCATGGGTTCGACTCTCGGTTGGGGAACCCGAAATTTTCAGTGTACCTTTATGAGCAAAATCCCAGCTGGATGTCATTCGGATGAGACGTTAAATTGGCGGCCCCTTGTATCAGTGTCTGTGCTGGGCAAGTAAAAGATCCCTCACATGGGGTAAATGTGTAACATGTTGAGGACTCCTGCTCTCTCTCTCATCTCATCAATCAACCCTCGTGAGCGCCCAGAACTGGGCTTAGAGGGCTGCACTTACCCTATCTATCTATCTATCTATCTATCTATCAAAGGCCATTTTAAATTAACAAAGTTCACTTTTCATTGATAAAGGGGCATGATTGGTAGCCTTCACTTATACTCTTTATTGTTGCTCAATTATTAATATTGATAATTGTTTTATTCTTTAAATATTTCCTAAATAAGGTTCGAAATTGCATAAATGTACTCGTACTCGTACTCGAGTACATTTGAAAGTACTCGTACTCGTACTCGAGTACATTCAGAAAAAGCTGTACTCGTACTCGTACTCGTACTCGTAGATGTAGCAAGTACTCGTACTCGTACTCGAGTACATTTGCATGTACTCGTGCCCAACCCTGTTCTGGACACATGATCATAGGTGATTCTCTCATCAATAATATGGATCCAGTGACCGATAATGTTAGTGTTGTTTGCAAGAGGGGAGCAAAGTTCCATGACATCATCAAGAGATTAAAAAAGGAAAAGAGACACTTTGAGAGCATTCACATTGTGTGTGGCACGAATAACATTTCTGCAAAGATGGACATTGAGAAGACAACACAACTTGCTGAGGAAATGATGCAACTGGCAAAGACAAAAGCCAAGAAAACCTGTATGTCGAGTATTGTCCCAAGAGTTGACGCTGTGACCTCAGACCAGAAGATACGCCAAATGAATGAACGGCTCAGGGTAATTGATGAGGCCAATGAAATTCAGTTTGTGGACAATGACCAGAACTTCCGATTTCTAAATGAAATACCTGATGAAAGTCTTCTCCAGATTGATGGCCTGCACCTGTCAACTGCAGGTGTCTGTCGCATCATCAGTAACCTGAACCTGAAGAACTTGGTCAAATGCAATGTACCCCCAGTATAGACGACACCAGAGGGACAAAACCTTGTTGGAATGGATGCCAAATTTACTCCAAAAACAAGAATGAGGAGAAACACCATTTCTAGAAATGGAGTGACTGTTTTCTTTGGAAAAGACTCAGTCTTTAGCAACTTGCATATGGATACCCCAATTGTAATAGATGGTAAGAACTACACATGTAACGAGCAATATTACACGCATGCTCTTGCCACTTTCTTTGGTGATACGAAGACTGCAGATAAAGCCCTCACGACTCAGGATCCGTACGAACTGGTGGCTTTACACAAAGGTGTCCCCAATTACGATGCGCAGAAATGGGCTGCTGAAGCTGAAAATGTCCTTTTCAGGGCTAATTTAGCTAAATATTCCCAAAATAGCAAGGCTATGACAGCGCTAAAGAACACTCAGAATGACTTTATTGGAGAAGCATCATATAGCCGAAGATGGGGCATTGGAATTCCAATACAGAGTGATAGTGCGTTAGATTATAGACAATGGAAAGGACAGAACATAATGGGCAACATACTTATGAACATTCGAAGTACTCTTACGACCAAGAGTGCTCCTACGAATGGTACCCAGAATGCCTCGCAGAAGTACACAAGACTGTATGACAGCTACAAGCCATGTTGGTTCTGCGGAGAACACAATCATATTTCGAAAAACTGTAAGCATGGTGGTAAACTTCAGTGTAACTTGTGTTATGAACATGGCCACAAGGCTAAGTTCTGTTCATTTGCATAATGCATTGCCAAGATGTTAGGGCCGAAACATGCAATAATTCTATTTGCAGTAACATTGATGCTTTGAATGTACCTATAATGAGTGATTTTAAAAATGATGTCACTGATGAAGGCTTGGAAATTGTTAAAGATTATGTGTCAACTTGCAATAGTTCGGATATCATATTTACAGACAATGGGCTGCATAACAAGTCTGTTAATTCAAAAAATGACAATTCTTACTCAATATCCAATTTGAGATTAGGATGTATAAATATCAGAAGTTTATCCAGTAAAATTGAGCAATTGCAACTATTTGTAAAAGAACAAGACTTTGATGTACTGTGTGTAAATGAAACATGGCTGGATGATTCTATTAGTGATGGTGAAGTAGAAATACCTGATTATACTATTTTAAGAAAGGACAGAAACAGAAATGGAGGAGGAGTCTGTGTGTATATAAAAAATGTATAAATTTTAATGAAAGGAATGATATTGGAAATAGTATTGAGAGTTTGTGGATATCAGTTAAGTGTAAGCCTAGCCTACTTATTGGTACTATTTATACACACCCCCATTCAAACAATTTGTATTGTGATTTGTGAAGATATGTTTAATGAAGTCCAAAAAGCTAGAGATATTGCTGACAATGTTATTCTCATGAGAGACCTGAATTTCGATTATGTTAGAAATGAATCATTGTGTAAAAATCCTGTTTACGAAATGGAAGTAATGTTTGATATGAAACAGATAATAGCTGATCCTACAAGAGTAACTTTAAATAGTAATTCACTGTTAGATGTTATTCTCACCTCTGATCATGACAATCATGCCAACACGTGTGTAATCAACAATGCAATGAGTGACCATTATTGTGTTTACAGCGAGTACAAACTTGTTAATAGTGTTGTTGAGCAAAAGCATAAACAAATTAATTATAATGATTATAAAAACTTTCAAACTGACAAATTCTTGGCAGATCTTGCAAACTGTTCTGAGATTGTTGATTTGAACTTTTGTGAAGAGCAAATGTTAGAAAAATGGGATCTTTTCAAATGTAATTTTATTGAAATAAGTCGTAAGCATGTGCCTAGAAGAACTATTAGAGTCAAGGACAAAATAAGGCCGTGGATAGGCAATGACATTGTGAAATTGATCTATGAAAGGGATTATGCAAAGAAATGTGCAGTTAAAACCAGGAGTAATGAATTATGGGTGAAATATAGACAATTGAGAAATAAGGTGACATCACAAATTAGGGAAGCAAAACGGAAATATCTAGATGAAAAGATTAATGAATGTGGAAAAGATACGAAGAAATTATGGAAATGTTTAAATAAGATTACTGGCAATAAAACCTACAAGCCTCCACACAAAGATTTAAACTGCAAAATTTTTAATGAACATTTTAGTACAGTGGGTGAAAAAATAGCGGTTGATATGAAAAGTGAAGTTCATAACTTACCATGGAAGCTACCCACTTGTAGAACAAAGTTTTCATTCATTGACATAGAAGTCAAACATGTAATTAAGTTACTAAGAATGTTAGGCACTGATTCGAATATGGATGTTATAGGATTTGATGCAAAATTGCTTAATCTCAGTTGTGACATAATCGCTCCTATCCTATGTAAATTTTTCAATTATTCTCTTTCTACTGCTTCTGTTCCGTATGACTGGAAATTGGCAAGCGTAACTCCTGCTTTTAAAGGGAAAGGTGATATGAATGACGAGAATAATTATAGACCTATTTCACTCATTACCCACATTTCTAAAATGTTTGAAATTGCTGTTCATACTCAAGTTTTGGAATATTTACAGGAAAATGAATATATCAACATTGATCAATCAGCTTGCCTTAAATTGCATAATACCCAAACAGCTCTACATCGGATTGTTGATGATTGGATTGATAATATTTGTCATAATACATTTACTAGCATTTGCTCTTTCGACATAAGAAAATGTTTTGATACAATTGATTACAAACTGTTACTACAGAAATTACAATTTTATGGCATAAGAGATAATGAATTAAGATGGTTTCAGTCTTACCTTACAAATAGATGTCAGGTTGTTAAATGTCATAACAAAGTATCTGACAAAGTAAATTTAACTATAGGCGTGCCACAAGGCTCGGTCCTTGGACCGCTACTTTTTGTAATTTTTATTAATGATATAAGTCAACATGTTAATATAGGTACAGTTCATCTATATGCTGATGACATGCTTATATATTGTACAGGAAATGATTCTGCCGAAGCTTGTGAACGATTACAAAATTGTGTCAATGATATTGTCAGGTGGTATAAAGGAAATAATATTGTAATAAATGAAGAAAAATGTTGCTCGATGGTCATATCTCCTAAGCGAAATTCTGATAATAATCTGGTTAATATCTCTTTGAATGACTGTGAAATTTCAAATGTAAAATGTATGAGTTATCTTGGTTTGCAAATTGATAATAACCTTACATGGAATGAGCAAACAAAGATGATATGTAAGAATCTCTATTGTAAAATTTCTAAATTTATGAGAATGAGCAAATTCCTCTCGAAAGACATTTTAATTAAAATTTATAATTCAGCTATCAAACCTACAATAGACTATGCTGTCTCAGTATGGGGATGCACCAGTCAAGTAAATATAGGAAAAATACAGCGACTTCAAAATTATTGTGCCAGGGCGATTGAAAGGAATTTTGATTATGTGAATTATAGAGGGATTTCTTTTGTTAAAAAACTAGGATGGATGAATGTCAAGCAACGTTATTACTATTATCAAACATTATTAATATACAAATGCATACATGGCCTTGCTCCTCAACATCTTGTAAATGAAATTATCTTAGAAAGTGAAATTAAAAACACCAGCACAAGGAAACACCCAATGAATCTATATTTACCAATTCCTCAAAATGAATATCACAAGTGAATGTTTTTTTACAGAGGTGCAAGGTCCTGGAATGCACTGCCAGCTTATTTAAAGGAATGTACAAATTTACAAACTTTTAAGGTATTGTTAAAGAAATTTATCAAAATGCAGCCCATTGAAAATATTGTTGTTGGATGAGATGATGATATTGTGTTTGTTACATTATAAACTGTGATATGAAATCAGTGATTGTATTTATAAGTCTATGCCTGTGATTTGAAGCCTAAGTGATATCCGATTTTGTATTTTAATTTTGATTTTAATCCATTTTTTGCATATTCAATTTATTTTACAATGTATTTATGATATTATTTTTAATTCTGGATGTTATATTGTTAAGTTTTATCGATTTTACATGTTTTACTTTTTGTATATTTTTGATCATATATTTATCTTTGTACAACAAAGGGCCCATTGAAAAACAGTTCGCTGATATGGTAACCCTTTTAAAATATATTCTAAATAAAAATTAAAAATTAAAATATCGAACACCATTAAGTAAATAATGCAAAAGTGGTACATGGGCTGAGTAAACTTTTTCACAAAGGTTTCATTAAAAAATTGGGAGAACAAAATTACTCATACCACATATTTCATATATCAAACATTTACTTAAACTATGACACTATAGTACAACAGGCAAAATTAGATGTCAGATCTACTACATCAATGGTACTGATCCCTTTTGTAACTCCACCAGGACTGCTAGTAAAGCAAGCGGGCAAAGGAGCTACCAAAAAAAATGTTTGCACAATCAAAACTATAGAGGATAATGCTTATTTCTTTTTTGTTTCTCCAGCGAGAGATATGTACCAGAACTACAGCACAATTGTATGGCTTACAAAGGAGACAAAAAAATGCATTATTGAATGTGTTCATGAAGCACCAGCTCCACAACTGACAGTGGTTTGTAACTTATGAAAAGCTCTTCCACTTCTTTTGCATAATTCACACAACCTCATTTAAGTTTGATGCACAAACCACCTGCCAGTAAATGAGACGACAATTTTTCACACTCTCTCAAAAGTACTTCCTCTTCATCTTTGACTTTAAATTTTGCTCTACTTTCAGCACATTCCAAATTATTTATAAGTCATAAAATTCCAATATATTGATACTCTCATCAGATAAATCAATCACATGAGTCAAAAAGTGAAATAATCACTTTGACACACCTAACCTTTGAATGTAAAGATTGTACCATCTCTCAAAACTATTCTCTCTTACTGCTTGCTTGTCTTGACCTTCATAATTAACATTAGGCCTACTTGCAGCCCATCAAATTTTGAAGCATCTGTTCCACTCATTACTTATCGTTGTACTTTGTTTCAGTATATTGAATAGTTCCATTACTTGTCAAACAGTGGGATTCCAGTTATGTTATTATTCTTGTAAAAGGACACATCTAAATGAAATTTGAAGTAAAGCACCAATTTCAATATACTTCAGCAGCTGAGTGAAAAGTTGATTTGTCGTGAATCATCTATCACTCTCAAACCACTCCTCTATATGTCTATAACGCCAACTATTACCCAAATCTGCTCATGATTTTTTAATTAGTTGGAAACTTGAGATGTCACATTGATCACTCATCATCTGACTGCAATGTCCATTAGGTGTATAAATAAGAGTGAAAGTTAAAATCTTGATCTGTAGCAGGGACAACTTTTTGTTCCAATGATAGAATACGTATGTCTTCCAGCAAAGTTTTGGATTTCTTTTGCCTTTGTTTTCTTATGTAGGAGTGGAAGGCACTGAGCCAAGCAGATCCCAAGTGACAAGCAACAGGTCATGTTACACTTGTTCCACCATCTACGATGCACTCCTAGATGCATCGTAAGTCTTCTGACTTTTTTCTACTTCGTTTTACTCCTTGATGTTCCATCCTACTTGCGTCAGCACTCTTATCTGTCTTCATAGGTGAACAGTAGCTTGACAATAACCTCAAAGATTCTCTCTAGTTTTATGGAGTGCGTCCATGTTAGTATGCCGGTCATGGATGCCTTTGGCTGCAGATAACATTCCTTTCTTTGTGCCAATGATGGACTCAACTGCGGCCCCTGACATGTTGCAGCCAGCTACAATTCTTGCCTTTTCAGTGCAACCATGCTCCTGCAGCGGACAGACTTTTTCTGTCTTTTTTCCTCGTTTTCCCTTGTTTCAGATCTTTTTGAAGAAATTGTTCTTTTACAAGAAAACGCTGTATTTTCACCATATGGTCTACTTTGTCGCTCTCATGTATGTCCATCTCAACTTTACAAAAATTTCTACATAACGTGGTTCAGACCATACAGTCAGTTTTCAGTGCACTTGTTCACATAAAAAAATGACCTGAAAAGAAAGCCTCTTCGCGAAGTTTGTGTATGTTGGAAAACAACATTTCAGCAATAAAAGTTTAAAAAAGTGAGAATAGCTACATTTGGAACTTTGCTTTAAGAAAACTATCTAGTCTTTCTGACTTGGAAGAATGTCAGTGTTCCAGATCTAGTATGTGGTATCATCAGGAATTTCTGCTATGATATAAGTATATAATCTGACTTTTTGAAACACTTTTGCAAAATCAACAAAGATACTAAACTCTATGTTATATCACTCACTATATCTTATACAGGACTTTAAAATGTATTCCTCCTGGACTTTAAAATGTATTCCTCCCTCTTCAATGTAATGTTATATCACTCACTATATCTTATACAGGTCAGGAAGTTTAAATTTATTCCTCCTTCTTCAATGTCTTGCAATAAAGGCAGAACAAGGCATTTTGCTGACAGTCGATCTTAAAACAAGAGCTTAGGACAGTATTGTTGCATCAGTAGTGGTCATCGGTCAATTAGAGTGTTGTTAGTAGGGACATGGGGCCACAGAGGAAGACCACTAAAGGTTTCACACGGCAGGTCCACCTACATCCAATGCAAGTCCCAAAGGCAGCTGGTGTCTGTCAGAGAGAAAATTCAATCATTGCAGGATGGACTCTGGAAATGCCCACTCTGGGAATAGTCACAAGGTCTAAGATGTCGACTGAAATCTTAAGCAATTGCATCCAAGAGACCCATGTCCACCTTGGTGTGAATTGCAGATGATTTTGGTCACAATGGTCAGGTCCATGACTAGAAGTGAAAATAAGGCATATGCATGAGATCTTAGTTCCTTTAATAATAGCAGTATTTATTGATTTGCATTCCATCTCAACAATAATCTCAACGCACTGTGCACGTATACAAATAAAAATAATTTTAAAACAATACAGAGTAAAATATAGCAAGGTGCATTTTTAGTCTAAATTTACTTCTGAATTGGCTATAAGAATTGGATATGTGATATTATTCTTCAGATGTGAGGTGGTCGGTAGCCCATTCCATGTTGCTGGCAAGTTAACTTTCATCAATGCTCCCTATATTTGACATTTTTGTCAATTTTTGTATATCGTTTCAAGTTAACATTCATCAATTCTGCCTATTTCACATAAATTTCCTTTTCATGCATTCATTCACCCTAATGATGACATGCTTGGAGTTCTCCAAATTGACATGTGTGATGGAACTACCATATATGGTCTTATCAATATTTAATCCCTCTGCTCTGGAATGTGTGCAGAGAGTATTGGAGTAATTCTGATAACATTACAAGAACCGCGTCAAATTTACGTGTAGCCGGTTGGTGCATCAGAATCAAATGAGGTTGTTTGAATTATGCAAGAGGTAGAGAGGAGCCTTTCATATGTGAGAAATCACAACAAAATGTGGCAATTGGTACTTAGGGCTGTCATATGTGTGCATCGCTGGCGCATTCTACAATGAACACATCTCTCTTCATCTCCTTCATGTCTTCTTTGTGAATCGTATAATTGTGTAGTAGTTCACTGATACATCTGGACATTGTGTGCAATAAGCCTCAAAGCTACCTGGTTGAGGCTAAATGTATGAAAGTCACCAAGCTGGCAAAGGTGTTCCCTGTACTGCTTTCGACAATCTTCTTAGTGCATGCAAGTGCATACACACTCTCATCCTGTCGAGAGTGGACAAATGGGAGCAGATTGTTTAGCATGGAAAATATTTCATTGGACTACAACGTAAGGTGAAGGAGCACATCGGAATTCAGCTAGAGGCTTGGAGAAACACAGGTTTAGGAACAAGAAACCAAACTCACTCCTCCTGAGTTTCTGTTCTATCCAGTTGCAGCTGTCCATCCACATGATTTACACTCGAAAAATGTAAGACAAAATTGGTTTTTTGCATTACCAACTGTTTTGTTCTTTTTTTTTGGATAGAAGTCTTACACCAGCTGGGTTTACCAAATGGTGTCGCTTGTGGAAGAATACTTGATGATAATACATACCACATTCGTATAAATAGGAATAATCTTCCCAACTGCTAAAGAAGAAAAATGTAGATTTACAGTATGCAAGAAATTATAAGCATGCATAATTCTTTAAAATATATATAATGACTCCTTGAGTTCCTGGTACAGAAGTTAGGTTAGGCCTATGGCTGGAATGGATGAGTTAGCAAACCAACATTCTCAGTTGACACAGGCAGATCATGTGACTACTTCCTAAGTATTTAAGAGCTAGAGAAACATTTACTCTCCTGAGTCCCACCGAGTGATGCTGGGTCCTCCATTTGAACCATTGATTTTACCTGGAGACTTCCTGGCACATCTGTCATCATTCACAGGGTATGGTACCAAGGAAAAATACAGGGTGGTCAAGAAAAAACTTTACAGTCTTTGGCTCATGATCCACAACTCAGAGAGTTCTTATCCAATCAGTCTCATTCTTGCATGAAGTAGGGATCTCAGTATTACGTTTCTACTCTTGGATCTAATTTTGATAAGGCGTTACGACAGGAGGCACATTTTGAAAAATTGTGGTAGCTTGCAATTTCTATCAACCTTCTTCTCTTTCAAGCTCCCTACAG
This sequence comes from Platynereis dumerilii, assembly GCA_026936325.1. Classification (NCBI taxonomy): domain Eukaryota; kingdom Metazoa; phylum Annelida; class Polychaeta; order Phyllodocida; family Nereididae; genus Platynereis; species Platynereis dumerilii. The sequence continues at coordinate 10,600,637 of JAPTHN010000006.1, read as the reverse complement.
GATTGAGTTTCCATCGAAGAGAGCTGAAATCCTGGGACCACACTCCCCTCAAGAACTCTAAGTTACTGTAAGAATATTAAATTAATGGTACAACATTAGAATTGATGGCAATGCCTTGCATTCGGGACAGCAAAATGTGTGAAAATGGCCTTTTTTATTTCTGCAAAATCAGAGCTCAAGTTCACACAACATGGCCCAGGGGAACATACTACAGGTAATATGTTGCCATGACTATTATCTTTACGTTAGAAAAGGTTTGATAGTAATTAGAGACAAATTGATAGAACTATGCCACGGAAAGTGTGTAAAGTTTTTTCTTGACCACCCTGTACTCCTCTTGGTTTACTCAGGATTTGGCTGAGAACCTGGCACATATTGGACAGCTTGAAGGGAATTAATTACAGCACGATTGTCCAACAGGCAGAATTAGATGTCAGAGATCCATAACATTGGTAGTGATCCCTTTTGTAACCACACCATGACTATTGGTAAATTAGCAGGACAAAGGAGCTACTAAAACCATTATTGCACAATCAACACTATTGAGGATTATACTTATTTCTTTTTTGTTTCACAAGCAAGAGATATGTACTAGGGTGGTTAAAAACCATCCTAATATGTACCATAGCTATAGCACAATGGTATGGCTTACAAAGGAGACAAAACAATGCATTATTGAGCATGCTCATAAAGCACCTGCTCCACAGCTGACAGCCCTAAGTACCAGCACTGCCACTTTCATTTCTGGTTTGTAACTTATGAAAAGCTCCTCCTCTACCTTTGCATAAGTCACACAGCCTCATTTAAATTTGACGGGCCAGCCACTTGCCAGTGAATGACACTGCAATTTTTCACACTCTCTCAAAATTACTGCCACTTCATCATTAGGCCAGACATAAATTTCAAAATTTCAGATGGCACATTGATCACTCATCATCTGGCTTGATGTCCATTAGTATAGGGTGTATAAATGAAAGTGAAAGTCAAAATCTTGATCTGCAGCTGTGATAACTTTGTTCCGATAATAGACTGTGTCTTCGTGTAAAATTTTGGATTTCTTTTTCTTTTGTTTTCTTAAATGTGGGAGTGGAAGGCACTGAGCCAAAAAGATCCCAAGTGACAACAAGTAAAAGGTCATGTTACACTTGTTACACCATCTACAATGTACTCCAAGATGCATCATAAGTCTTCTGACTTTTTTCTACTTCATTTTACACCTTGCTGTCCCATCCTACTTGTGTCAGCACTCTCATCTGTCTTCATAGTTGAACAGTAGCTTGACAATCACCTCAAAGATCCTCTCAAGTTTTATGGGGTATTGCCGCATTAGTATGCCAGTCATGGATGCCTTTGGCTGCAGATAACATTCCTTTCTTTGTGCCAATGATGGACTCAACCTCCGCACCAGACATGTTGCAGCTAGCTACAATTCTTGCCTTTTCAGTGCAACCATGCTCCTGCAGTGCACTGACTTTTTCAGCCTTTTTTGTTTGTTTTCCCTTGTGTCAGATCTTTTTGAAGTAATTTTTCTTTTACAAGAGACAACTGTATTGTTACCATTACATGCAACTTTTTCACTCTCGTCTTTGTCCATTCCAAACAGCAATCTACTTTAAGGTCTTTTTTAATGTACTTGTTCACATGTATGGAAAGAGAGCTTGTCAAACACGCAGGATTACAGCATATTTTAGTAATATAGATGTTTCAAAAAGTTGGAAATTGCAACATTCGGCTATGGCTTAAACAAAATTATTTTGTATTTCTGACTTGGAAGTATGTTACTGTTCTAGATCGGGTATGTTGTGAGGAATTTCCACTTTGATATTATATTCATAATCTGGCTTTAAAAAAAACTTTTTGCAAAATCAACAAAGATATAATGCACTCAACTCATTACCTTCATAGAATGCTCCTCACTATTAAACAAAGTATGTTTTTACTCTAAATTTACTTGTGAGTTGGCTATATGAATAGACTATATGATATCATTCTTCAGAAAAGAGGTGGTAGCCCATTCCATATTGCTGGTTCACCACAAATAAAAAGTGGTTATACAATCATCTTCTTTTTTTGCCAGTTCTGACACTACTTTAAACCAATTAGACAATACAAATAACAGCACAAATGTTTATTGCATACAAGAGACACACAAAAAATATATGTACCAGAGCTGCACAGAAAATGATGGCACACATAGGAGACATTGTGGAGAATATGCTTACAATGAGCCAGCTGCACAGCTGACAGCCCTAAGTACCAGCACTGCTGCATTCTTTTGTGATTTGTTACTTACATAAGGCTCTTCCGCTTCTTATGCATAATTCACACAACCTCATTTCATTTTGACGCACCAACCACCTGCATGGAACCTAGACATGGCTTTTTCTTATTTTGTCAAAATTCATGCCCACCCTTCCATTTTCATTAGTCTTAACAAGAATTTCAGTGTGATAGTACAGCGAAAAATTGAATGTCGGAGATATGCTATTCAAGCACACAAGTTGAACAGTGGAATTTTCGTTATTGCAATAGAAATGAATATATCAAATGGAACGGTAAGTAGATGCATCCATGGATAAGAAGTAAGACATTTTTTTAGAAATCAATGCCTATTATTATAATAGTGTGGGCAATTTGAGGTCATTGGGTCATAATTAGGATCCATCTATGATGAACTATGGGATAATTTGCTTTTTATATGATTAAGGTTGTGAAATGACACACCAAATTTGCAGTAATTTATTTGTTTTGCTCATGTAATTCATTCAATTGTTAATTGCTTTTTTATCTCACATCAGGTTTCATATTTCTTCTTCTGGCCAGCAAAGTTCTTGGCATTTTTTTACAATCTAGTGTAGGAGTTGGATGCACCCAGCTGAGAAGATCCTTAGTGACAGCAAAAGATTTTGTTACCATTCAGAATCTGCTTCTAGAATCCAGATTCACTGCATTGCCCTACAAAGTTACAATAAGTTGAATATTTCACATTTGTACTGCAAAGAATATCAAAATAGTCTTTTTTAAGACATCATGAAAATGCATGGTTATAAGCCTATAATGACTGGGACACAGTGTAATGACATATGGCCTTTGAATTTATATCAAGAATCTTTAGTAGACAGAGGTCTAAATCTTACATAAGTGTACCCCAAGCCCAATGATATTTCTATAGAGCAGAAGATGTATTATAAAGTTACAAGAGCTTTTCAATGTGAGTGGCAAGGCAAATTAATTTCACACTGAAATCTTCAAGACAAGTTATTACCACTGGTCAATCATAGTATTTGTTGGTAGAGACATGGGCCCCCAATGAAAGAACACAGCAGATCCACCATGTATCTCAAAGACAGCTGGTATCTGTCAGATTGTCAGAAAGAAAATTTAATCATTGCAGGACTCACATTGGAGTAAACTCAGCAACATTAAAAACGCACACTTTTAAAAAGGCTCAAAATAGTACTTCCTCTTAAAGTATCAAGATGAAAGTTTGCACACTCTTAGAAGTTCCCATCAGGTACATTCACGAAAATGTTCAAATCTCCAAGTGCAGTACTTTTGTGTCAAATTAAATTGTCATGCATGGTCACTGTCGAAAAATGGAAGTCACAAACTGCACTTCAACACAAAACGCACCATTGGAAATATTGGTTTTGTGGCATACTGGATGGGATTAATCTTATGAAATTTTCACATAACAGGCACAATACTTCCAAAAGAGGTCCCATAGAAGTTTTTGAAATAAAGGTCAATGATAAAGCAGATTTTGAATAAAAAACTGAAAAATTTACGAGTTCGCACCTTCAAAAGAAGCATGTGAACCAGCACTGTTAAATAATGGGGGTTTTATGCATGCACAGGGTAGAAACACACACACAGACAATCATTCCATTTCAATTGTCTCAAAAATCAGAATAAAACATCATTTTTTAAGGTTTTGACAAAAGGCTCCAGTAGGGGGCGTGTCAGCATTGACACTTAATTTTTATTAAATCCATCCTCTTTAATTGTGGTTGGGTCAAATATCCCCTTTCCCTAACTCATCAAGCAAGGAAAATTATTAACTTTCCTGGTTTATCAAAAAAGTTTGTGGAAAGAACAGCTAAGTTGTTGAAATTAATGATCAGAGGAAATTGAAATTTTGTGACTTCCATTTTCGACGGTGGCCACGACGATTTAATTTGACACAAAAGTACTGCACTTAGAGATTTGAAATTTTTTGTGAATGTACCTGACGGCAACTTCTAGAAGTGTGTAAATTTTCATGTTGATATCTTTAGAGAAAGTACTATTTTGAGCCTTTTTAAAAGTGTGCGTTTTTAATGTTGCTGAGTTTATATCGCTTCGGGATTGGTGACTGTAATGTTAAGCGGCTTAATTACATTTTGTACATCTAACAAACATGCGATAATGTCATTGTCCAGGGTGTATGGACCAACAACGAATTCATCTTACACTCTTAACAAAAAGGTTTTATATGAAGGGTTCCTAAGAAACTCAATGGGTCAGATTATTTGAGATTAATTTTATTTTGCACAGCTGGAAAGAAGTGTCATCACAGAGATAGTCATATCATGGATACATGTTCAATTTATGAAAGACTTGCTAGGATCTGATTGTGGTAGGCGAATATTGATATGAACAACAAGACTGCTGCTTTACGAAAAACCTCAAAATAAGCATACGCCATACGTATGTGTGCATCATCGCAAATAGTTTAATGAACATAATTTATATGAGGGTTCCCAAATCAGACAGTGTAGAAAACCACAAAGTATAGAAAGAAAGGTTTTTTTTTAAACTGACTGCACCCTTACCCACTATTACATGTCAAGCCTCTATAGATATACAAGTACTGATTTTACGTTATACCACATGTACAAGGTTTCTATGAAGTGCCAGTTGGGCAGACCAGGCCAAATGCCTTCACCAGAACATAACATCCCAGTAAAGAAGATTAGCGTCTTGTCTCTTGGGTGGGTGGCCACTAGGGTTCCTCACTAGCCAGAGGGAGATAGCTTCATTGTTTTAATGCTCCTTGACACCATGTGGTGGCATGCATGTTTTACAATGGGCTACTGAGAAGAGAGCAGAAGCCAAGAGGTGATAAGATTAGATGAAGGATAAGGAACATTCTTAACACAAAAAGTTCTTGATGGTATATATAATGAACCCACAGCCAAAAAAAAAGGTTCTAATTTTGTGGGGTTCAACTGAATTGAAAAGTTGCTATATTTGGTGGGAAGGCCCTATGATAGGACCCTATGCTCACAACTTGAGAGAAAGGGATTCCATTGTGGGAGTTCAGTGCAGCTGGATTATCTAAATGTTGTTTTTGTTTGCTGCTGGAACCTTTTTAAAGTTGAGTAATGAACCTTTAGGGTTCCTTATCTATATCAGCTTATAGAATCCTTAAAGGTTCCATATAAAACCTTTTTTTTTAACTGTGAAGTATATATACAATGTCCCTTCAAGAACCTTTTGCATTAAGAGTGTATATTTAATTTATAGCTATACAATTTCAATTGAAGGATCTACAAAACTACACAACAATGACTAAGAATGCTTAACAGCCAGGGTGTGAGGCGACACTTTGCACTTGGGAAAAGGAAATATACATAACTCGATTTCCTCTAATGAAATTCACAATGCATATCAGGTAATTGGATTTCACAACTGATTGATTGCTGCTCATTGTGCAAATGCAAATTTCAATGCGAATCGTATTACAAACATAATCTTATACAACAATTTCCATTGTAATTAATGTATGAGGGGAGGCAGACTGAATGTTAATGGTTTTCACGTCCTTGTCACAATTGTGTCAACACCACTCAGAAATCAAAACATGGAAAATAATATATTTGGAGATTATGTACAATTGTACATTCAAGATGAGAGGCATGTACCTGTTTTGTTGTTGTTTTTTTTTTTACCAAAGTGAGTATCATGTATGTGAGGCAACATGGATAGATCTCAGGGGCTTCCCCTTGGCCTCGTAAATTTCAATGTGAAAACAAAGGAAAATACTGTCGTCCGTCAATCTCTTGCTCTACACCCTGTCCGACATTTTCTTTACCTGCAAGGTTAATTTTCACATACAATATTATCAGACAGTATACAATTTTGCTCATAATGTATTATGGGATTGGTATTTGGGAGAAATTGTCATTCATAACACTTCTGCGTATCTAAAGTCATTATGCAATATATTTCATGAAGGTATATGTCTCGAAATAAAACATCAGTATTGGTGATATTATTATATATGTTACTGAAAAATTCATGGTATTTGTTCGAATGGCACTCCTCTAATCACAGCATTAGCCATTTTTGATAAGATGCTAAAAGCTCATAGCACATTTGGTGGTTATACATGTAGCTGTGGCATAAAACATTCCTGAATCCTGAGCGTACATCCACACTTATTGGGAGGCCTACGATAATAGTACAATATGCGTCTTGTCCTTATGAATAATTGAGCGGAGCCCGTGTGCAGGTCTTTATTTACCTTGACCTATTAGATCGAGCGGCCATGTTGTGGGTCATTGCAGCTCCGCACTCATCAATAAAGGTCTTTTCTGATTGGTCGTAATAACAGGTCACATGACATGGTGGCCATATTGAGCCATGGCCCGCCACAGGCAGCGTAATGACAGATCTCCGGAGCTTGTTTAGTGCGCGTGTGCTGCATGTAATGACCGCCCTATTACCATTGTGCTTTTCTATTGCGTTCTATTGTATATTGTTCTGTGGGAAAAATTGAGCTGCCTGGATCTGTAGTTATCCCAGGGTTAGCCCCAGGTTATCGAAGGGCTTCATGGAAACAACCCTTCAGGGAAATTGTGCATTGTGTTGTGGAGGAGGTTCAATAAGTGAAAATGAGCCTTGGTCTGTTGGTCAGTTCGGAGTTGTAGTTCGGCCAGTCCGAGTATTGGGTTGTGCGAATAGAATACTGCATATTGTGTGACATATTCTGCATTCTTACATTAGTTTTCTCTGCTCTGTCTGTGTAGAATAGTTAGAGTTAGTGTTATTTTATTTATAGATGCATAATGTACATACAACCTCCAGATAATTTCATAAAATAGACCCGATAGTTTTAAAACAAACAAATGTATCAAAGGGTAACAGCCGAGTTACAAGTAACTATAGGATTGCTGCCCCAGCTTCTAATAAGAGAGGAAAGGATGATGTGTTATCTTCTCCTCCTATATTTCTTGGATGAAGAAGTCAGAGAATGGACAGGAAGAAGTTAAGATCAGACTTCATGCCCCCTGTTTTCTGAGTGATACAAAAATGCTCATGCAATATGCATCATCGGAGAACTCCTTGAAAAAATTACCTCTGGGAGTGGCAACTGAACATACCTAGATCACAATAGGAAATATGATTTGAATTTGTGGCCTTTACAAAATATACCCATCCTGGCTATTTCCAAGAAACCACACGCCATTTCTCATTTGTATGCAGACAGTTTGTACACAAAAATTACTTGCTTCAATTCCTTTTTAAGTGCATTTTGCATCTCGGGGAGAGACCACACCCAATGAGAGACTACTTCATCATTGCAGAAAGAGTGGTCTTATGTCACAGGAAAACCCGTATATCATACCGCAATCTTGCAACACACAACAACTATGCAATTTTGAATAGATTTTTTTTTTTTTTTGTTACGCCGAATTGAGATATTACAGTCGATTCGTAATTGTAGACATTCAGCCTGAATGTGTTTTTTTCTACTTGCACAAAAGGTTCTAGATTGTATACATAAAGAACCCACTGCTGAAAACAGTATCTAAATTTTGTCCAGGGTTCAACTGAATTGAAAAGGTTCCATATAGGTGGGACGGCACTATGATTGAACTCTATGCTCCCAACTTGAGAGAAAGGGGTTCCATTGTGTGCTGCTTGATTATCTAAGAACTGTTCTTGTTCACTGTTGGAACCTTTTTAAAAGTTTAACACTGAGCCTTTTAGGGTTCCTTATCTATACCATCTTATAGAACTCTTATTCAGGCTCAGTGTCTACAATTATAAGATGGTCTTCAAGAAGATTTGCATTGCTATTCTAGATTCTCCAATCTCCATAAACTGGCAATGCAGCATGTATGCACCCAAAAGATTTTAATTGGATAATTGGCCTTCTTCTGATTCGCCCTTGGGATGGCATCTGCTTCTGACTCAAGATTGTTGCAATATTGGTCAATTGATCCATTCCATATCAAGAAAGATAATTACGTATTGTGCAATTCTCTTATGACTAATTCTTTTTTTGGCTCAAGTTTCAATTCAGCTCAATTCTGAAGATCGACGAAAAAAAGAGCAACCGAGGGACGCTGCAGATGATTAGGACTGCTAGAATTCTCCAATCTGCAGAATGTGCGGTTGCAACACAAGTTGGATTGGAGAGTGATCAATCAAGATGGCTGACACCAAGTGTTTACCCCCTTATCACGTGACCCAAACCAAATATGGCAGAGGAGGAAATCAATTAAAGGGAAGGGGTTGAGATCACCCACAACCAGCCAAGAACTGACAAAGTAGATGGAGTGATCCTGGTCGTGATCTTGCATGGATTTGAAAGCAACAGCTTCTTTAAAAGCATGGGAAAATCTTGCTATCTAATCATGAAATTGGACAAAAGAAATGAAGAAATAATCTTGAAATATCAATATATAGTGGTAAACGTTCAAGTCATCATCAAAGCGCAACTCTTGCTATCGGTCGACTGGGTGTTACCGATATGTGTCTTCTTCCTTTTCTTTGCCCGAAAAGACGCTTTTTGTCCTAGTGCACACTGCATAACACACATCCATAACTCTATATTTAGATAATCACCAGCAATATTGTATGCATAATCACCCTTATATGACAGTACTCATGAATATAGTGTAAGGTTATTGCTTGCACAGGAGTTGATGACATCACACTAGAGAACTCCCAGGCTCCAAACACTGACATCGTATACTGAACACCCAACATTGGACTTGTTAATAGGCAATAATGCAGGAGACACTGAGTCTCCCTGTCCATGCCTTCACACGGCAACCCCCATCAAATATTTTTCAATTTCAATTTCAATTCAATTTATTCCAAATGTAAACAGGATACATGTATGTATTGAAACAATAAAAATAACAGTTACATCTGGGGGCAGATGTCCGGTGGACATATTTTGCCCAATTACAATACATAAATTGATTATACAATTAAGGAGAACAAGAACAGCAATAACAAGTTCTTTTTTTTTAAAAGAAAACAAAAAGACTAGGGCTACAAATAAAAACAAATTGTAGGATTAATATTATTTGATATACATACATTAAGTTTAATAATAAGTGACAACATATTCAGGAAGTGTACCGGTGATAAAAACAAAACAGGAAATAGTTTACAGAAAATCGGGTAGGTTATTATTATTTAAATATAGTTTGGTCTTTTTTTTAAATGAGTTTAAAACAAGGCAATTACTGATCAAAGAAATGAAATAATTCCATATTTTAACACCCATAAATTTTAAAGATTTCTGACATGTAGTTAAGCGCATGCTTGGAGTATGGAAGTTGTTAAATGATCTAGTATTGTGCCTATGTATAGATGTATTATAGGAAAACATATTTGAGAATAATGGCGGGAGTAATTTATGGTCAATCTTATACATAAACAAGAGAACATGATAAACATATAACTTGGATAAAGGAAGAATATAATACTGAGTGAATAATTCGGCTGTATGGGCTAAATAATGGGAGTTTGAAATAATTCTAATAAATTTTTTTTGTATCTTAAATAAAGGGTCCAGATAAACAGCAGCAGCGCTTCCCCAAATTTCTATGCAGTATGTTAAGTAAGGATAAATAAAACAGTAATAAAGTGTATTTAAGGTATTTTTGTTAAACAGTTTTTTAACTTTATTTATGATCCCATAACCTTTAGATATTTTTTTTCTAATGTAGTTTAGATGACATTGCCAAGAAATATGAGAGTCTAAATGAATACCAAGAAATTTCACTGTATTAACTAAAGATATATTTTTGTTATTAATTATGAGATTATTGTTTATATCAATTTTTTTGTTTCGCGGTCTAAAGAGCATAAAGTTTGTTTTATCAATGTTTAGAGATAATTTATTAGAAAGGATCCATTCATAAATTTTGGATAATTCCGTATTAATAGAATTATAGATATTAGTAAAATTTTTTCCTTCAAAAAAAAGGTTTGAGTCATCAGCAAATAGAAGAGGAATAGTAATTGAAGAGACATTAGGTAAATCATTAATATATAAAAGAAACAGAATAGGTCCCAAAATTGAACCTTGAGGCACACCACAAGTGATTGGTAAATGAGAAGATTGGAAATTATTAAACATCACATACTGTTTACGATCAGAAAGATAACTTTTTAACCAAGATAAGGGAATTCCTCTGATGCCATATTTCTCTAATTTTTGTAGCAAAATATTGTGGTCAATGGTGTCGAAAGCCTTTTTGAAATCAAGAAAAATTCCAACTATAACTTTATTTTTATTGAAAGCATCTGTTATTTTATCTAATAAAACTGTTAAGGCTAAAAGAGTATTATGTTTTTCTCTGAAGCCAAATTGATATTGGTAAAACAAATTATTATCATTAATAAATTTATCAAGTCTAACATACATGATTTTTTCAAATATTTTAGAAAATACACTTAAAACAGATACAGGTCTGTAATTATTTATAAGGCTCGGATCATTAGCTTTATATATGGGGGTGACTCTTGCAATTTTAAGTTCATTTGGAAATTGGCCTTGGCTTAATGAGAGATTAGTTAAATGAGAAATAATTCCGATGATATGAGAACTTGTTTTTTTAACTACATTTGCATTAATTTCATCATGACCTGGACTAGAAGTCTTCAGATTTTTTATAACATTGCTAATTTCATTTTCTGTAGTTGGATTTAAAAATAATGTATTCTCGTTCCTTTGGGGAATATATGATGTAGGATGATTATCAGATCGAGGAATTGATCTTGCCAAAGTTGGCCCAATATTAGTATAGAATTTGTTAAACGCATTGGATATTACTTGACCATCATTGGTCGTATTACCATTAATGTGAAATTCTTGTGAAGGTGGTTTTCGTTTATTTTTATTTATTGCATTTTTAATCAAGACCCATGATTTTTTAATGTTACATTGATTAATTTTTAGGTTGTATTCATAATAATCTTTTTCTGCCTTACGTGTGATAGATTGTATTTTATTTTTATAAGTTCTATATTTATTTAAATTATTAGTAGTAGGGTATTTTTTACATGTATGATATAATTTGTTTTTTATTTTGATTGATTTTTTTAAACCATTTGTTAGCCAAGGTTTTTTATTTAAGTATCTGCTTTTAGAAACTTTTAAGGGAAAACATTCTTTGTATAATTTTATATAATTTTCATAGAACCACGAAAAAGCTGACTGACAGGAGTTTAAGCTGTACATGGCATTCCAGTCAAATGTCTGTAACTTTTGTGCAAAATTGTCTATATTTGTTGAATCAAAGATTCGATATTTATATAATGGGGGATTAGAATTTATTTTAGCGTTTGTATTAATGCAAAAAACAGGGAAGTGGTCAGAAATATCTGTAAAAATTATTCCATTTATGAATTTATTGTTAAACATGTCATTGCAAAAGATATTATCAATCAGTGAATTTGATTCATTGCCAATTCTGGTGGGTTTGGTAATCATGGGTAACAAAGAGTATGAATAAAGAGAATCTATGAATTCTGTTGTACTTGTATGGGTGTTGCAATTTAACAAATTGATGTTAAAGTCACCAAGAAGGTATAAACACTTACATTCATTTGTAACACGATTCATTATGATATCAAGTGCTTCAGTGAAATTAAGAATATCAGTACCAGGTGGTCTATAAACTATACGAACAATGGTTGGTTTATTAGATGTATGAGGCACAGCTTGTAGTTCTATAAAAATTGATTCCATAATATTATTGAAAACATCAAGATCAGACCGTCTTTTGTACTGAACACAATTCCTAATATAAACTGACACTCCTCCTCCTCTTTTAGTACTTCTGTAATTATGTTCACTATTGTAACCATCCATTTCATATAGGTCAACATTTGTTTCATTCAACCAAGTTTCTGAGAGTCCTATCACAGTGAATGAAATATTCACATTATGAAGCAAATTACATAAATCATCAAAGTTTTTTGGAGCACTCCTTACATTGTGGTGCAGAAGTGAGAAACTGTCACAGTTCACATTCATATGAGCAATCTTGTCATTAAGTGAATCTTCAAGATAATAGTCACAATTAACAACATTATTATATACAGTTGTATCATTAAAGATATTTAAATCAGGATCTATATCATTCAATGGAGAAATACTGTCATTAATATTCAATTCAAAAGGATTGAACATAAGTTGTTGGAAATTTGGAATTGAGTCTATTCGATTGGCATTAAAGAAATTAAATATAGTACATACAAATTCATCATCTTCATTTATGTTATTGAAGGGCAATTCATTTGTTGTACAAGTAATACATAGCCATGGTTTTGTAAGTCTTTCAATGTAAATAGAATCATTTCTAGTTACAAAAGGTAAACATTTTATATGAACCAAACTTAGACAATTGCAACATTTCAGGTGACAGGAATGGGACAAAACCCTATTTCCACATACATTACAGTTCACCATTGAATATATCAGAAAAATTACTTGTCATAAAGTAATTAACCATTATATTTGAAAGTGAGTCATAAATACTATTATAATAGTATATAGTCAACAAGCAGCAATCAAGTTTGTTGTCAAGTCTATATAAAAAGTACAAGTAAGTTAAGTAAGTCATTTGTATCAAATAATCAAATCTAGTTCCATAAATAAAAATATAAAAAACACAAACAATTGAACAAGGACAAGGAGAAAACATTGGTGTGAGAGATCACAAGGGATAAAATGCCAGTATATAAGTTCAAAACCTAATCAGGAGTATTGGCATTCTTATTGAAGTTTTAACTTGTAAAATTAGATTTATGTTAACAAGTCGATTATAATTGTTAAAGGATTGAGCAATTGAAAGTACATTATTTCAATTAACATAATTAATTGATGTTAAGGAATAAGTCTTGTTCAGTATTAATAGGAATGACTTTGTTTGCAAAGTTTTTGATGTAAAGTCTTCCATCGAATGACCAACAGTCATTGAGTTTCTTGCATTTCACTTGTGAGCGGGCTTTCCATAAAATTGTCGCACGTCTTTTGGTGAGGTCTTCATTTACGTACAGTTTTTGATCGGGGTTATCTTCAGGAATGTCATATTCATCATCTTCATTTTCGTCTTCGTTTTCATCTTCTCCAGTTTGGATTTCTGGGTCAAATTCAGGTTCTTCTTCGACTGGTCGTAAAAGTTTTCTGCGGGCTCGATAAACCAGGTTGCGAATGCGGTAGGATGTGAATTTAACCATTACTGCTCTCGGCTTTTGATGTTGTTCTTTTCCGATTCTGTAAATATCATCAATATCAGATTCAACAATATCTAGGTGGAGACGTTCTCTGTCCAATCTCAAGAATCGCAACACAAGATTTTCATCCACTCGTTCCGGCAATCCAGAAATGCGAAGAGTATTACGACGCAACATTTGTTCTTGGTCGTCAATTTTTAATTCCTGCGAATTGATCATTTCCTGCATTTTTGTTAATTTTTCATCTTTGTCATTGATGATTTTGTTCAAGTTGTCAACATTCTTGTGTAATGTGACATTAGCTTCTTTCAGAGCTTTTATTTCATTAGTCAATCTCTTGTTTGAGTCTTTTAGTGCGTTGATATCAAATTTCAGGGGCTCACAAATAGTAGACTGCAGTTTATTAACCACAATGTCATTGGACAGTGCAGCAATAATGCCTTTTGCTAGCTCGTCTTGAGTAATTGCCATGGTTGTCATGTAAACAAATACTGGTAGTACTTCCGGTTGAAAAGACAAATTCGATCGTGCATTTTCACTTCAGTGAAGATATCCAATTAATTCCAGTACCACAAAAGTGGCTCCCCGTGATCTTGGGTCTTAAAACTACATTTTGTTTACCTCCATTTCCAACAGAAACTTTGAAAAGTTAATGAAAACTGTAGAAATTGCCGTAGCGTGCGAAAGTTCGTCCGCCGTCTGGCTCCCCCTGGTGAGGCTATGCACATCCAACTGATCATGCCAGCGTCACACTGCCTACCCAGCATCACTTAAGAGCCTTAAGGCTGTCATGCAAAGCCCGGATGTACCAGGAAGGTTCAATTAATTATGCCCTGAGCAAAGTAAAGGGAGATGTGTTTTCTCAGCTTATGGTAAATGTGGTAATCAGTTTAGGTGTGCACAGCAGAATAATTATCATAGGCTCATGTTGTGTTAAGAGACGGGGAGATGGGAGTTGCATGTAGAATCATGACATAGATTTCTAAGGACTTTACAATTGCAGACGATTCTATTTGGTGATTTGAATGTTGCACTTCATTTCAAATTGTAGACAAATTGTTCAAATACTTTAGTGTAACCTAAAATATGTATAATATATTGCGCTGGAGATGTGTTTTCTCAGCTTATGGTAAGATGCGGTAATCAGTTTAGGTGTGCATAGCAGAATAATTAACATAGGCTCATGTTGTATTAAGAGATGGGGAGATGGGAGTCTTATGTAGACGTATGACAAAGAAATCTATCTAAACTTGACCATTGCAGATGATTCTATTGGGTGATTTGAATGTTGCACTTTATTTCAAATTGTAGACTAATTGTTCAAATATTTTGGTGATGCCTAAAACATCTATATGTTATGCAGCATAACTTATGCTGTTAGCTTTCCATTGTATCAAAACACAACGAAGGTATGAAACTACAGACAGAGAGGTAATTCTACTTGTTGATTTGAATATCCTTCAAAGTTCATTAAAGACTAAAGTTATTATGTTTATTTCAAAGTCAAATCATCAGATCTGCTATAACATCAGATATGCTTTAACATCGTTTTTCATCGGTAATGATGCCGTGGAAGTATCAGATTTTGGTAAATTTTTAGGCATATTGAACCATTAATATTACATTACACAAAAAGAGATAAGATATTGTGGGACAGACATGCCAAGACTAATCATATTGACATAATGCAAACACGAGATTAATCTCATTAAATTTCAATCTGCCATTCAAATCTCCTATCACAATCACCCATTGCAAATCCAGGGGGTTTTCTATTTCAATCTGCGTTTCATGTAGAATGTCATTTTTTGCTGAAGTTGTGTGACAAATGCAAACCGTAATTGCTTTTACCGTCATTTAAAAATTTACGACTGCAAAAAAACCAGCTCAGTAATTTGTGACAGGAATTCGTTAATTTCCCTACTCGCGAAGCTCCACGATAAGTCTGCATGCTACAAGATTCAGTTTGTCTCCAGTGTGCGAAATGCAATGCCATCGAGTAAACCCATCAAACACTCGAAGGGAATGCGCATCACTTCTGCGGGGTGGCCAATCATGCTTCGGTTGAAACTCGATATGTGACGAGTCGAACGCTCGATGAATATTACATGTCGCAACCTGATGCTGAGCAAGGCAACAAAAAAGAGCAACAAAAAAGGCAACAAAAAGGCAACAAAAAAGGCTGCAAAGAAGGGGAAGAAAGACATTCTGGGCCAGCGAAGACATTCCTGACTCCTGGATCTGACTAATTCTTAGGCAGACCGAACAATCCCCTGCCTCTGTTTCTTGTCATGTTCTTCAGATGCCTCTTCTGATGCCTTTATTGCAATTCATGTTCTAAATCCCCAAAGCACATGTTTTGTCAATAGACAAGCAGCAAAATCTTTAATTAAACACGACCATTTCAAAATGAAATTAGTTTTCTTCAATGGCCTTTTTTAAGCTGATGCGTTCGTGATCAAGGGCGATTTCAACTCACAGACATTGTTGGAGATTTTGAATCAGAACACCAACAGCTCTTAAAAAGAATTTTCCCAGCAGAAATGACCATAATGCCATATTTCATTTGGAAATATAATGTCCAAAAGGTTTATTCTTTGTTCCTCTCCTCTGTTTACAGCATTAAAATCCCCACCCATAATTATTGATTATGATTTAATTTCAAAGCACGATGGTTAGAGCAGAAGTCAGCAGGGATGTATCAGCTACTCATTCATTTTCTATTAAAAAAATGTATGAATTGATAAGCAAAATCGTTATAGATAAGCAAAACAGTTATGAATTAATCAGTGAAATGTGCATATATCCCTGTAGCCTAACGCAATGTGAAAACATACTGGACTTCAGGGTGTACATGTAGCTGATCATTTTTCATATTGAAAAAATAACGTGCAAGCACTTTAAGAGATGCTTGTAAATAGACTGCCTATCTACCCTTTTGCCTGTCTGTCTATCTACATCTACAAGGATCCAAGGATCAAGTTATCTCCACAGAGGAATATTCCTATGCTATCTCTCTATATATGATACATGTATAAACATTGTCTTCTTTCCTTCCTTTCTCCCTTTTTCCATCCTTCACTCCTTCTTTCCCTCTTCCTTTCTTCCAGGGTTGTCAGATTCAATCAATGGGATTTAAATCATGATTTAAATAATAATTTGAATGCATTAAAACCATTAGGCCTATTTGATTTAAATTGAGTTATTTGATTTAAATCATGGTTTAAATAACTGGATTTAAAAAAATCAACAATCTTGCTCCCTTCCTTCCCCCCTTTCCTTAAAGCCTAGTTGAAACATAATTACACTTCAGGTCAGTTGACACTTCAATGCCAATTAGTCCCTAAGAAAACACTGACACTTCAATGCCAATCAGAGTTATCAGACACTTCCAGTGGCATAATGCCAATGAAGCACTGATAGTCGTAGTTGTAGTTTATTAGGGGCAAAATTACATTCAGGGATACAAATGAAGATTACTCAACACCAATTAGAAGCTTAGATTGTTTTAAAAGGTTGGATTCACACTCTGCTATTTCGGCGGCAACCACATGCAAAAGTAGGTCAGCATGACCCAGTTAACTGATTGACCTTTGACCTGAAGAAAGCCAGCCTGTTTGTTTTCTTTATTAATTTTTTCATCCCAGAAAGCCACCAAAAGTTTATCAACGCAAGATAAAATTCTATTGAGACTGTATGCAAAGTTTTAATGTCAGAGATTAAACAGCACGACCTTGGCAGTTGTCATAAGTTTAGTGAACCTTCCTCCCACAATAGAGATGCGCTTGCAAGCAAGCAAGCATCTCTAAAAATGATAAATAGCTCCCTATTTTAGGCAGTTTGTTTCACCCCCTCACTATTTGTTTACAAATTTTTGTTGTATGAATTCCACTATCAAATGGGACTCTTTCCATTAGCTTTCTTTGTCAATTTTCGTATATCTCTATTTCTTTTGTCCTTTCTTTCTATCTTCATCTTTCACTTAAACACATTAGCAATCCAATAGCCACATTCTCACTGTGTTGGGTACATTCGATTAAGAGCTTTTACTTGTCCAAACATGTCTGCCTTTGTGCTGCTGTGTCGTTATGCTGGGCAACTTGAATGCTTGGGTTTCTTTAAGCTTTCCTTTGAAGATTGTGGCTGTCTTTGGAATGCCTGTCTCTGTGGTCCAATAAGGAGTATCGCTTGCATGCTGCCTTCAGCTGTTCAGCTTGTTCAGCAAGGAGGTGTCATTGGCCCTGTGCATTTTCTTTAATAATTGACGAGCCCTTCATTAAAGCAATGTGCCTGCGAGATCTGATGATGTGCTCCAACGATTAATTACAAAAATCATCTCCGCTCCAGCGCCAATTTAGAAGTGTTGCCATAGCAACGTGGCAACCAAGGAAGCAATGGGCACTATAGAATATGGGGGCACTGTCACGTGACCTTTTCAAGGTCAGGGGGTGAGCCAAGGTCAAGGGTGGGCTCTGTTTTCTGTCCCAGCTCAGACCCTTGACCTCCTCGAGTCAGACAGGTAATAAATGGCACCCCCAAAGGAAGGTGCTGCTGGGCTCAGTTGTGCATAGCTGCGGTGAATAATTACGGCTATTAGTTGAGTCTGTGGTAGGTGTTGGGTTTGTGATGCAGGGAAATAAGGCATACGAGACGAGTTTGAAAGTATATCTTAATGTTGAGATGGACACTGTAGTGAAATAATTCAACTCCATTGCACAAACGAGACAACTTTTAAAAATATTACTTAGCTCACATTTGCATAGTATGACTTCATAACAACACAGTTGAATTGAAAAGTGGTCTTACGACAATTAATTTGAACTTTAAAATATTGACTTTTTAAAATGATATTAGGCTATGTAAATTGTAATCTTTGTCAGGTTCTAACAAGAACATAGCCTCCGGTCGAGATCTAACTGACAAAAATTCATGTTAGAACCCTCCAAATCGATGTCTAACTAATTCTTAAAATTTGAAATATGCTGGTAGTTATGCGTTTAAATGGAAGGTCAAAGTGAATGACATGGGGAATATAAAAAAAGAGAACAAATTGAGAATTATCTTGACAGTTGAATGGAGTCTTACAGAGAGAATTTGTTCAAACGTACGGTGTCAGAATTACTGCTTCTTACAGTAGACGAAAAACGAGTCCTTACAGAAAAGCACTGGAATGTCTCTTGTGAGGTCACAGCCGTATCTCAGCCATGTTATTTCTGTGCATAGGAATTCTGACATTAACACGACCCTAGCAATTTGGCTTTTTCTTTTCATTTCTGAAGAGGGGGTGCCCAGGGTATCAGGTGGGAGACAAGTGGCACTTCTTTGACTGGTAATTCACCCTTCATTTGCCCCCGTGCCTGCTCCCCCAACATTTCTATGAACCCCTCACCCCTCCCTTCTCCTTAATGCTTAATGCAGTACATGCAAATTCCATGACACCCAATATTTCCACCCCCAACTCCCCAATCCAAGATTTCCTTTCTTCAAGAACACCCTTAAAAGCCCGGATGGAGTCACCCCCTTAAGTGGCTTGATCAAGAAATAAGCAAATGTGGTCTTAATGGTCTGCATGTACCAACTAAGGAAGTTGCTCCTAATTAGTAAGACATTGTATTGCAATGAAGCTGCATTGCTGAGCATGGCCCATTAGTAAAGGTGTATTAGTATTGAGGTCCCCCCCTCAATTTAGTCTGGGATATTTATATTGTGTATACTGTATATCCAAAGATGAGGTCTTGTCTTATAGCCCATGAATGCTACAGCTAAAGTCAGCTTTAAGTTCCAATGCAAAATTCTTGTCCTTTACCTAAAAAACAAAATCGATTAAGAATTACCTAAAATTTGCTTTGTACATTTTTATGTATGTTAAAAGGTATATCTGTTTATTTTTGTCATTGCTACCAAGGAGCATTTGCATGTGTTTTCCTTTAAACGTCATGCTATAATTGTGATGTCACAAGGCCTCTTAAAAATATTTTTTTAAAAGATATTTTGACTTCCTGAATAGCCTATTTATACACAGTTACACAACCTGCATAAATCATATTTCTTTCCATGCCTCTGCATTAGAAACAATATAGAACCCCCACAGGCCCACACTTCATGGATGGGATCCCATTAGTATCAACTACACTCCCCACAGCTAAGGCATTAAATCTTACCACCATCAACCCTACCCCCCCCCCACAACAGCAACTCTTAGCAAGCAGACACCTGTAGAAATTGAGTCAGTCCAAATGACTCCTATCTCACTTGGGATTCACAGCATAAACCACACAGGATAGACCCACCTGAGTATCATATTTTCTATGACTCATAGTTTGAGTGCTGGAATTTGCTCTCCATAGATAATCTGGGCATCACTGCAGTTTCAAGTTGAGCCCTTCTAATTATACACTTTTAAGCTCTTTTAAGGAGCTCAATTGGAACCCCCTCTTAATTAGATGATAACCCCTTTTGGCCAGTAATTGTACCTTAAGATGACAGCCACTTCTCTGTCCTTGTGATCTCATTGAAGTCCCCAGTGACTGATAGGCAACCTGTGTCTCTTTTACTGAGCTATTACTGTATGGAGTAATTTCAAGACGTGGCTCACAGGTGGGGAAAGATGGGGGAAAGCGAAAGGGGGGGGTTACTGTTTTTTTTTGCTAATGAAAATATTCTGTTATTCCTTCTTTTCTTTTTAAGCCACCTTATGATAATTTTAGCAATGAATTTGTGTATTTTTATTTGTGATAGATGCATGATTATGTATAAATTGATCAAGCATTTTCCAGGCAGAATATAGCCAGTATGACGAACTACTCTTGAGTGTTGAAGCATAGTATCTACCTTTTCTAAATCATTGAAGGGACATGTAAATTAACTTCTCCCCCAACATATATTTGTGAGCCACCATGTAGATTGCAACACATTCAGGGCATGCATTTTTCTGTATACCTGTTGTTGTTTTACTGCAGTGACCCCCTCCACCTCAAATCAGTCACAACATGCTTAGCCTTGGGCCACCCCCCTCCCATTACCATTTTTCTTACCAACCCCCCCCCCCCCTGGCAGGTGACTGGTTTGTTGAGTCACCAGGTCATCTATCCCCCTCACCTGCCCTCGTTTCCATGACAACACATTACAACAGACAAGATGGCTTCCTCTTCTCGTCTACTCTCGGTCTGATCTCGTCTGATCTCATCTGATCACGTGATGGATGGCATTGTTGCCTGCAAGCACAACTGAGCATGTGTCGGCATGCATGACGTCACAATCACCCCTCAGTACCACTAATCACCTGCCATTAGAACGTTGGGAGTACATGCAATGCCATGGTGTCCAAGTACACTGCAGTGCAGCTCTCTTATAAACCAACCTCACATATTATCCAGATTCCAGACCATGAAATGAATTGTTTTTTCCCTACAGACTTTCAATGGCAATGAGCTTTTTTAAAGCACATCTTTCTGCAGTAAGTATTGGGTAAGCAACTCATTATGTATAAATAGTGCAGTCTTCGAAGTAAGGAAGACAGAATCAAATGGATAGATAAATAGTGAATGCAGTTGTAGGTGCTCGCAAGAGTTGATTGATAAGATGGAAGAGAGACAAGGAGTCCTCGAAATGTTTTTTACATTTACCTCATGTGAAGGATCTTTTGCTAGCCCAGCACAGGCACTGATAAAAGTGGCTGTTAATTTTATGTCTCATCCGAACGACATCCAGCTGGGATTTTGCTCATGACGGTTCACTGAAAAATGTTGGGTTCCCACCTGGGTTTGAAACCCTTGCAGGCAAAGACCTTCGGCGAAGCATGTCTGAATTCTAACCCGCTCTTTTCCTTTAGTTGCACTTGTATAGACACTGATTTAAGGAAGGGTTATTCTAAGTTCTAATCCCAAAATAAGGTCTTGATCTTCCAATAAGGTATCATTTTCCTTTTGTATTTAACAACATGGATCCAAATTTTAAGGCAAAGATCAGTACCCACAGCTTCTTTGGGTACAAATTATATATCAAGAATAAGATTATTGAATCCTATGAGACTGTTTGCATAATTGAAAATTGTTACATATGTGGTCGTTAGTGTCCCCTGGTGTCCTGCTCTTTTGTCTTCTGATGAAATCTGCTAAATTTCAAATTCCAAATTATTTTTTGTTCTAATGAATTTTTTTAATAAATTGCATTGTGACCTTCTCTTATTATATATATAGAATACACTGAATCTGAAATAATAGTATATTCAACAGAATTTTTTTTTTCCATATATATATATATGCCTTTATAAAAGGGTGGCCCCTCTGCAGCGACAAACAAGTCTTTGAGAGGTCTCCCTTCCCACTTTACTACAATAATTAAAAATAAATGATTAATATTGTAAATTATATATATGGGAAAATAAACGAAATCTGAATCTGAATCTGAATCATTAATTGACATTAACAGTAAGTTGACGAGGCACGTAATAAAATAATTATAACATTTTGAAATCTAGCTAAATTTCTGCTGCTACAGTCAAGGGATAATTCATGAATAGTCTCTGTGCTCCCACGTGTCCCTGTGTCAGCAGCACCTTGCACATGTGATGCTTAACCTTGTTAGTCCATCCTTCTCTAAGAGAAAGTGTCAGCGGGTGACCTTGTGGAATTCCTTCTCTTCACACCTTTTAAGGAAACGTCACCGAGAACCAAACCAGAAGAGACAACATCGGACACGACTCCTGACGCTGAATGACAAACGCCGAGGACAAGCGCGGAAGGGAGGACACTCAAGAGATGCACTTGAGAAATCTGCCAGCGTCAGGCCAAAGAAACCAAGTGGCAGCGACAACCCCCATGAAAAATTTATGGCAAGGAATCTCGCTAACTAGCCAAGTCGCTCTACATGCAACTGGATGTGGCATGAATGCTCAGCGGCGCATGAATTCAGACTTTGAAATTAGGCTCTATTTTCAGTGCGGGGAACTGCCTATCTCCATATTTTCTACTCTCTGATCATCTGGATGTATATTAAGCAACAGTATTAATAATTTGCCTCATTGCTAATACCTCTTCCTGTCAAAATTTCTCAAAAATACAGGATGTAACACACAAATTATCATTTTCACCTTACCTTTGATGTATCTATCCACTACCCATTCTCTGTTTCTTCTTCTATCCCACATTCCTGCTCTCTATATATTGCATAAATCTTCCACCCTTCTATTTCTCTGCAGTCTCTCCATCACCAGAATCAAGATGCACCAGCTACCAATTCAAGTTTTCTCTCTTTCTATCAATCGCTCTTTCTATTTGTCTATTTATCTATTTATCTATAAATTAAATTTGTCTATGATATTCTATTAATCTATCTTTCTCTCTATCCATCTGTCTAGCTATCAGTCAATCTATACATCTTTCTTGCTTTCTTGCTTGCATGCCTGTCTATCTATCTATCTATCTATCTATCTATCTATCTATCTCTCCACTTTACATATATATTATTCTAGCTCTCTATACTTCATTCTATCTTGCTTTCCTGTTTCCTTACTCGTACAACCTCCCATGATGTCCATAGTGTCAGGGAGCATTAAAACAATGAAGCCATCTCCCTCTGGCTAGCGAGGAACCCTAATGGCTACCCACCCAAGAGACAAGATGCTAATCTTCTTTACAAGGACATTATGTTGGTGTGGAAAGGCCAAGTAATGTCAGGGAGGCCATTCTGTATACTAATGCAGACCACCACCAGTCCGCAATGTATGAACCTTGTGCGGAGCAAAGCTCTTATAGCTCTTATACAGAGTGGCATAGTGCAGCTAGTACAACTGTGTCCTCCATTGCTGTGAAATTGCTGAATGCGACGTCTCTGACTATACGGAAACTTTTGACACATAAATAATATAAAAACACTGTAATGTTTATAATCACCGATGCATTGTTAATTACACTTTATGCATGGGGTATTTCAACGGCTTTAGCACGCCATTGTCTCTTCCAACAACATCCTAATTATATAATCAGAAAATCTGACAACTCAGCTCAGAAAGCCTGCGTCGACTACCTGAAAATCGAAATATACAAACAAGAGCATATCCGTACATTTAATTAACTCAGAAACCAACCTGCAACTCAGCTGTTCCTCAAAAATCTTGAGTGATCCGACTCACTCTCTTATGAAATATAGAAACCACAATTCTCCACATACGCCATGATGACAAAGGGTCTCTTTATTTTAACTGTAAGTCATAGACCCAACCATTGTGTCCAAATCCATCTGCAATTCACGTTGAGGTGGCTCCAGGTCTCATGGACACAGTTGCTTAAGATTACAGTCAGCATCTCGGACCTTGTGACTATTCCCAGAGTGGGCATTTCAAGAGTGAGTCCTGCATTGATTGAATTTTCTCCCTGACAGACACCAGCTGCCTTTGGGACGTGCATAGGATGTAGGAGGACCTGTTGTGTGAGACCTTTAGTGGTCTTCCTCTACGGCCCCTTGTCCCTACTAACAACACTCTAATTGACCGATGACCACCACTGATGCAACTACACTGTCCTAAAGTCTTGTCTTAGGATTGACTATTGGCGAAATGCCTTGTTCTGCCTCTATTACAACACATTGGAGAAGGAGGAATAAATTCAAGCTTCCTGTATTAAATATAGTGAGTGATATGACATAACTTTTAATTTTGTAGAACAGTCCATGCCGGTAAAGAGTTGAGTATCTTCGTTGATTTTGCAAAAATGTCTTAAAAAATCAGATTATATTATATAATTATATCATAGTAAAGTTCCTAGACACACTAGATCTGGAACACTGAAATTCTTCCTAGTCAGAAAAACTGGATAGTTTTGTGAAAGCCAAGAGCCAAATGTAGCTATTCTCACTTTTAAAAAATATGTTTACTGCTGAAATGCTCTTTTCATACACACGCGAAGAGGCCTTCTTTTCAGGCCATATTTATATGTGAACCACGTTAAGTAGAAATTTCTGTAAAGGACATATTTGAGAATGAAAAAGTAGACCATGTCGATGTGGTAACAATAAAGCTTTCTCTTGTAAAGGAAAATGTTCTTCCAGATGATCTGACATAAGGGAAAACGAGCAAAAAAGGCTGAAAAAGTCAGTGCACTGCAGGAGCATAGTTGCACTGAAAAGGCAAGAATTGTAGCTAGTTGAAACATGTCAGGGCTGCAGTTGAGTCCATCATTGGCACAAAGAAAGGAATGTTATCTGCAGCCAAAGGCATCCATGACTGGCATACTAATGCGGTCACACTCCATAAAACTTGAGAGGATCTTTGAGGTGATTGTCAAGCTACTGTTCAACTATGATGACAGATTAGGGTGCCGACACAAGTAGGATGGGACAGCAAGGAGTAAAATCAAGTAGAAAAAAGTCAGAAGTCTTATGATGCATCTTGGAGTACGTTGTAGATGGTGTAACAAGTGTAACATGACCTTTTACTTGTTGTCACTAGGGATCTTTTTGGCTCAGTGCCTTCCACTCCCACATTTAAGAAAACAAAAGAAAAAGAAATCCAAAATTTTACACGAAGACACAGTCTATTATTGGAACAAAGTTATGACAGCTGCAGATCAAGAATTTGACTTTCACTTTCATTTATACACCCTAATGGACATCAAGTCAGATGATGAGTGATCAATGTGCCATCTGAAATTTTGAAATTTATGTCTGGCCTAATGATGAAGTGGAAGTAATTTTGAGAGAGTGTGAAAAATTGCCGTCTCATTCACTGGCAGGTGGCTGGCCCGTCAAATTTAAATGAGGCTGTGTGACTTATGCAAAGGTAGTGGAGGAGCTTTTCATAAGTTACAAACCAGAAATGAAAGTGGCAGTGCTGGTACTTAGGGCTGTCAGCTGTGGAGCAGGTGCTTTATGAGCATGCTCAATAATGCATTGTTTTGTCTCCTTTGTAAGCCATACCATTGTGCTATGGCTATGGTACATATTAGGATGGTTTTTAACCACCCTAGTACATATCTCTTGCTTGTGAAACAAAAAAGAAATAAGTATAATCCTCAATAGTGTTGATTGTGCAATAATGGTTTTAGTAGCTCCTTTGTCCTGCTAATTTACCAATAGTCATGGTGTGGTTACAAAAGGGATCACTACCAATGTTATGGATCTCTGACATCTAATTCTGCCTGTTGGACAATCGTGCTGTAATTAATTCCCTTCAAGCTGTCCAATATGAGCCAGGTTCTCAGCCAAATCCTGAGTAAACCAAGAGGAGTACAGGGTGGTCAAGAAAAAACTTTACCACACTTTCCGTGGCATAGTTCTATCAATTCGTCTCTAATTACTATCAAACCTTTTCTAACGTAAAGATAATAGTCATGGCAACATATTACCTGTAGTATGTTCCCCTGGGCCATGTTGTGTGAACTTGAGCTCTGATTTTGCAGAAATAAAAAAGGGTCATTTTCACACATTTTGCTGTCCCGAATGCAAGGCATTGCCATCAATTCTAATGTTGTACCATTAATTTAATATTCTTACAGTAACTTAGAGTTCTTGAGGGGAGTGTGGTCCCAGGATTTCAGCTCTCTTCGATGGAAACTCAATCCTGTAGGGAGCTTGAAAGAGAAGAAGGTTGATAGAAATTGCAAGCTACCACAGTTTTTCAAAATGTGCCTCCTGTCGTAACGCCTTATCAAAATTAGATCCAAGAGTAGAAACGTAATACTGAGATCCCTACCTGAACTTCATGCAAGAATGAGACTGATTGGATAAGAACTCTCTGAGTTGTGGCTCATGAGCCAAAGACTGTAAAGTTTTTTCTTGACCACCCTGTATTTTTCCTTGGTACCATACCGTGTGAATGATGACAGATGTGCCAGGAAGTCTCCAGGTAAAATCAATGGTTCAAATGGAGGACCCAGCATCACTCGGTGGGACTCAGGAGAGTAAATGTTTCTCTAGCTCTTAAATACTTAGGAAGTAGTCACATGATCTGCCTATGTCAACTGAGAATGTTGGTTTGCTAACTCATCCATTCCAGCCATAGGCCTAACCTAACTTCTGTACCAGGAACTCAAGGAGTCATTATATATATTTTAAAGAATTATGCATGCTTATAATTTCTTGCATACTGTAAATCTACATTTTTCTTCTTTAGCAGTTGGGAAGATTATTCCTATTTATACGAATGTGGTATGTATTATCATCAAGTATTCTTCCACAAGCAACACCATTTGGTAAACCCAGCTGGTGTAAGACTTCTATCCAAAAAAAAAGAACAAAACAGTTGGTATGTCAAAAAACCAAATTCGTCTTACATTTTCCGATGTAAATCATATGGATGGACAGCTGCAACTGGATAGAACAGAAACTCAGGAGGAGTGAGTTAGGTTTCTTGTTCCTAAACCTGTGTTTCTCCAAGTCTCTAGCTGAATTCCGATGAACTCCTTCACCTTACGTTGTAGTCCAATGAAATATTTTCCATGCTAAACAATCTGTTCCCATTTGTCCACTCTCGACAGGATGACAGTGTGTATGCACTTGCATGCACTAAGAAGATTGTCGAAAGCAGTACAGGGAACACCTTTGCAGCTTGGTGACTTTCGTACATTTAGCCTCAACCAGGTAGCTTGGAGGCTTATTGCACACAATGTCCAGATGTATCAGTGAACTACTACAAAATTATACGATTCACAAAGAAGATATTAAGGAGATGAAGAGAGATGTGTTCATTGTAGAATGCGCCAGCGACGCACACATATGACAGCCCTAAGTACCAATTGCCACATTTTGTTGTGATTTCTCACATATGAAAGGCTCCTCTCTTCCTCTTGCATAATTCAAACAACCTCATTTGATTTTGATGCACCAACCGGCCACACGTAAATTTGACGCGGTTCTTGTAATGTTATCAGAATTACTGCAATACTTTCTGCACACATTCCAGAGCAGAGGGATTAAATATTGATAAGACCATATATGGTAGTTCCATCACACATGTCAATTTGGAGAACTCCAAGCATGTCATCATTAGGGTGAATGAATGCATGAAAAGGAAATTTATGTGAAATAGGCAGAATTGATGAATGTTAACTTGAAACGATATACAAAAATTGACAAAAATGTCAAATATAGGGAGCATTGATGAAGTTAACTTGCCAGCAATTAGTAGAGGAACGTGCCATAGGTTCCGTTACCAATTTCTCAGACTTCCGACTTAATTTTTCGATGCAAATATGGAATGCGCTACCGACCACCTCACATCTGAAGAATAACATCATATATCCAATACTTAGAGCCAATTCAGAAGTAAATTTAGACTAAAAATGCACCTTGCTATATTTGTATTGTTTTAAAATTTATTTCTATTTGTATACATGCACAGTGCATTGAGATTATTGTTGAGATGGAATGCAAATCAATAAATACTGCTATTATTAAAGGAACTAAGATCTCATGCATACCCCTTATTTTCACTTCTATTCATGGACCTGACCATTGTGACCAAAATCATCTGCAATTCACACCATGGTGGACACGGGTCTCTTGGACGAAATTGCTTAAGATTTCAGTCAACATCTTAGACCGTGTGACTATTCCCAGAGTGGGCATTTCCAGAGTCCGTCCTGTGATGATTGAATTTTCTCTGACAGACACCAGCTGCCTTTGGCACGTGCATTGGATGTAGGTGGACCTGCCGTGTGAGACCTTTAGTGGTCTTCCTCTATGGCCCCATGTCCCTACTAACAACACTCTAATTGACCGATGACCACTACTGATGCAACGATACTGTCCTAAGCTCTTGTTTTAAGATCGACTGTCAGCAAAATGCCTTGTTCTGCCTCTATTGCAAGACATTGAAGAAGGAGGAATAAATTTAAACTTCCTGACCTGTGTAAGATAGTGAGTGATATAACATTGCATTGTAGAGGGAGGAATACATTTTAAAGTCTGGGAAGAATACATTTTAAAGTCCTGTATAAGATATAGTGAGTGATATGTATCCAAATGTAGCTATTCTCACTTTTCTAAACTTTTATTGCTGAAATGTTGTTTTCCAACATACACAAACTTCGCGAAGAGGCTTCTTTTCAGGCCATTTTTTTATGTGAACAAATGCACTGAAAACTGACTGTATGGTCTGAACCACGTTATGTAGAAATTTTTGTAAAGTTGAGATGGACATACATGAGAGTGACAAAGTGGACCATATGGTGAAAATACAGTGTTTTCTTGTAAAAGAACAATTTCTTCAAAAAGATCTGAAACAAGGGAAAATGAGGAAAAAAGACAGAAAAAGTCTGTGCACTGCAGGAGCAAGGCTGCCGTGAAAAAGCAAGAATTGTAGCTAGTTGAAACATGTCAGGGCTGCAGTGGAGTCCATCATTGGCACAAAGAAAGGAATGTTATCTGCAGCCAAAGGCATCCATGACCGGCATACTAACGCGGATGAACTCCATAAAACTAGAGAGAATCTTTGAGGAGATTGTCAAGCTACTGTTCAACTAAGAAGACAGATGAGAGTGCTGACACAAGTAGGATGGAACATCAAGGAGTAAAATGAAGTAGAAAAAAGTCAGAAGACTTACGATGCATCTAGGAGTACATCGTAGATGGTGGAACAAGTGTAACATGACCTGTTGCTTGTCACTTGGGATCTGCTTGGCTCAGTGCCTTCCCACTCCCACATGAGAAACCAAAGCGAAAAGAAAACTCTTTGAGCAATAGACATTTCAACCAGATGCATGTATCACTGTAACATCTGTAAGTTTCCAACTAATAAAAATAAGTCATGCACATATTTGGGTAACAGTTGGCGTTATAGACATATAGAGGAGTGGTTTGAGAGTGATAAATGATTAATCACAAATTAGCTTTTCACTAAGCTACTTACTACATGAAAATTGATGACATGATTGGAATCCCACTGTATGACAAGGCGTATTCCTTATTTTTCCAACTTGCGGATGAGCACAAAGAAGACCTGCCCAAAGTTTAGAAAAATAATTAGCACAGCTGATAAAGTGAAAAGGAAGCATTAACTTTGAATCACTGACAGAACAACAAAAAGTAGACCAAATGAAATGTTAGTTGCAAAGTGAAGGACAAACACACTCTTAAGGCAAAGGTTCTATATATTTTTGAGGGTTCAACTTAATTGAAAAGGTTCAATACTGGTAGGGAGCGCTCCATGATAGGACCCCATCCTCCCAACTTGCGAGAAAGGGGTTCCATTGTGGGAGTTCAGTGAAGCTGGATTATCCAAGTGTTGTTTTTATTTGCTGTTTGAACCTTTTTAAAAGTTGAATAATGAACCTTTTGGGGTTGTTTCTCTATACCAGATTGTAGAACCCTTAAAGGTTCCATAATCCATATAAAACCTTTTTGTTAAGATGAAGGAAGATAGAATCATTTTGATAGAGAGAACAATCTTTTCCTTCAAGGGTTAGGTATGGCAATTGTGTTGAAGTTTAAGTACAAAAATTTGTACTCTGTGAAGAAAATGGAAGAAGTAATTTTATTCTCCCAATTTTTTTAATGAAATGTTTGTGAAAATGTCTACCACTTAATGAAACGCTGAGCAAAGATAGGTTTATTTCTTGAAAAAATTACATGTTTTGCCCCATTCCTAGCCGTTGAATTATTGATCTACACGATAACACATTATACCTGGGGGGGTACACTCTAAAAATTTTCAGACAAAATTGGTTTTTTGAAAAACCAAATTTCAATGCAAAAAACCAACATGGATTTTTTTAAAAATCCATATTGGTTTTGCATTGAAATTTGGTTTTTCAAAAAACCATTTTGAATCTAAAAAAACAATTTTGTCCCGACATTTTTTAGAGTGTACATGTAGATTACCTCATGCTGCCAAGCAAGTCTATGACCAGTACATGTAAGCCTAGAAACCTTGTGACACCATTTTGTCAGTTTCAAGATACACCTTTTAAGCTAACCACAATCTGCCAAGCTCTCAGCCAAATCCTGAGTAAACCAAGAGGAGCGTTTTTTCCTTGGTGCCTTACCCTGTGAATGATGACAGATGTGCCAGGAAGTCTCCATACAAAATGAATGGTTCAAATGGAGGACCCAGCATCAGTCCGTGGGACCTAAGAGAGTAAATGTTTCTCTAGCTTTTAAATACTTAGGAAGTAGTCACATGATCTGCCTATGTCAACTCAGAAGGGTGGTTAACAAACTCAGTTATCCAAGACTTCTAGATCTGAAAGAAAAGTTTGGTATTAAAAAAAAAAATTAATTTTGTCTTTAATTTTAGAGTGCAAATAACATGGATGGACAGCTGTGACTAAAGAGAACAGAAGTGCCAGAGGACTGAGTGTGGCTAGCTGAATTCTGATATGCTCCTTTACATTGCATAGTAGACCAATGAAATATTTTCACACAAAATAATCTGCTCCCATTTGTCCACTGTCCACAGGAGGAGCATCATGACAGTGTGTATGTGCCTACACTCAGTCACAAGATTGTCGAAAGCAATAATAGAAGGGTACAGTATACCTATGCCTGGCCATAACTGCCCATAAGAGACGTTCATGCCTTTAGCCTCTACCAACATCACTTAAAGATGAACATATAAAAATACTTAGTGTCATTTTTTATCTGTACAAACTAAAATCTCTTGTGGAAGTACACTGGAGCGAAGCAAACTTTTAAATAGTGCCAACCAGCTGCTAGATATAACATTGTTAGACAATTGAATTTGAAGGGGTAGCTTTGTTGGTTGTTGCACACCACAGATATATCAGGGAACCACTGCACATTTGTATAATGCACAGAGGAATTATAACGTTGAAGGCATAGATAGGTGCCATGCTCATGCATTCTGGAATGTGCCAACAATGTGCAGTCATTGCGCACTAACATTGTATGACAGCCCTAAGCACCAATTGCCACATTCTGTTGTGATTTTCCACAATGAAAGGCTCTTCTATACCTCTTGCATAATTCAAACAACCTCATTTGATTTTGACGCACCAACCAGCTGCACATAAATTAGACTGCGATTTTCGTAATGTTGTCAAAATTACTGTAATACTTCCTGCACACATTCCAGAACAGAAGGATTAAATATTGATAAGACCATATATGGTAGTTCCATCACACACGTCAATTTGGAGAACTCCACTCATGTCATCATTAGGGTGAATGAACACATCGAAAAGGAAATGTAGCCCTATTGAGGATTGATAAATGTTAACTTAAAATTATACAAAAATTGACAGGACTGGTTTGCGCTAGTATGTGGTACATTCTTGATGGTGAATTGAAACAACAACCCCTGGCATGGTCTCTTCCACTGACTCACAGACAATTTCATTTTCAACATCAATGACCTTATATGTATATGAAAGAAAGATGTAAAGAAACTGGATTGTGTGATGCACATGTATTGATATGTTCAGTTAAAAAGCCCTTACAGCAAAACACTTTGATATAGAATTAAAGTGGACTTTGGCACTGTGAAAATGGCACTTTGTGACTCATGATAGCCATTGAAGTGTCATCATCTCTACTTTCAACATAGGAAACATAGAGGCTGTTTGATTAGTCATGATCAAGAGTAAGCCATTTGACTTCTCATAACAATTTTAGAGTGAAAATCAGATGCATAATCCGTTCGTTTGGCTGTCACAACAAGTGGGATAAGTCTCCTTCAATCAAATTAACATTGAAAGTATAGGGTTTGATCATGGCAAATCATCAGCATGACGACACAAAAAGTGTCATTTTCACAGTGCCTCAGTCCACTTTAATTCTATATAAGAGTGTTTCGCTGTAATGTTGAAATTTTGGCAATTTCACTTTTTGGCTCATTTGATGGATCTATCTAATGAGCTCACCAATATAATACTTCAATCGTATGACTTGGGAGGTACTAAAAGTAGAGCAAAATGTAATGTCAATGATGAAGCGGAAGTAATTTTTAAAGTCTCATTTACTGGCAGGTGGTTTGTGCATCAAACTTAAATGAGGTTGTGTGAATTATGCAAAAGAAGCAAAAGAGCCTTTCATAAGTTACCAACCACAAATAAAAGTAGCAGTGCTGGTACTTAGGGTTGTCAGTTGTGGAGCTGGCACTGCATAAGCACATTCAATAATGCATTGTTTTGTCTCCTTGGTGAGCCATACAGTTGTGCTGTAGCTGTGGTACATATCTCTGACTTGAGAAACAAAAAAGGAACATAATCCTTAGCGCTGATTGTGGAATAGTTTTTTTTGGGGGGTTGTTTGTTGACAGAAAGGATCAGCACCTGTCTACAAGTTGACCGCTATTTGCTGCTACCTAGGGTGCAAAATTTGCAAGCTCCTGTGAGCGGTCAACAGAATTTCATTGTCTGGAAGAAACCAGGAGAGTGTCTGGAAGAAACCAGGACAGTTCCATCATTTAGTGATGGTCTAGTTTATTTCCAAAAACTCTGCAAGTGTCTAATCTGACTTTGGTTGGCTTCAATTTTAAGCAGACAGCTTGTAAATACCAAATTAAGTTGCAACTATTTTTTATCATGGAGGATGTATACATTGTAGCCCACAAACAATGCCAGGAGGGTGCCTAGACAAGACATTTTGTTGAGTGTTACACAGCTTTTATGAAATTGTAAATTATATTGTTGTCCAATTTAATAAATCTCCATAAAGTAGCAGAATAAATACAAATGAGTATTTTTGATATCACAAAGCTAAAACAATGGCTTTGTATGGGGTGCCCTGCTTTGAATGAAAATGTTTGGAAATCATAAGATAAAAGAAAGTTTTGAAACTTTAGCATAAACTTTTGGCTGTAAAGGGGATGATTTTACTCATCAGAAGTATTCAAGGTATTCAATCTACTTATGCCATTTATGCATGTTAAATTGTGGTCAGAAAAGTGTCCAAAAAGAATGTGGATCTTTGCCAGCAACCATGCTTTGGGAAAATAGTTTGGCGTAGTAATATGGACAGGTGTTGTGCGGCCTGGTCTTGTGATCTGTCCGAAACAGATCAAATTCTTGTTGACCCAATTCGATTTTCCAGGGACTGTCTGTCAGCATTCCGCTGCCACTTGTCAGTCCCGAAAAGAGACAGGATCAGCACCATTGTTGTAGATCTCTGACTTGTAATTATGCCTGCTGTACAATTGTGTTGTAGTTTAAGTCAATCAATGTTTATTATGTAAAGAATGTGGCAAGAGTAATTTTCTAAAAATGTTTTTGAAACTTTTTTTGGATTCGAATCAGGTCAGATACCATTTTTGCCTAAATTGTTTTATGGTGGGTGACGACATTCGTAGACTGCTCAAGTCTCACCATCGCACGAATCCAGATGTTATATATGCATTGTTTAGCATGCACATTTAGTACAGGTACTTTTTACATCTTGCATTAAGGATGCAAATGTCCTGATACATTTTAGTGATCCAGCTGCTTGGTACAGAGCCCTCCATGCTGAAAGAGCTGTCCATTTGTAATTGCTTTTGGCAATCATGCGAGAGCATGCTATGTACATAAATGTATAGACTGTCACAATGCTCATCTTCTGGCCAGTGGATTGATGGGAAAGACTGTTTTGTGCAGCCTCTGCAAACGATATTTCATTGGAAGGCCATGAGCAAGAAGGAGAGCAATTGAACCCAGCTGCAGCCAACAAAAAACATGAGTTGGCCAATGGGAATAGGGCAAACAGGAAACCACCTCCCATTCTGTTTCCCCTCCAATTGCAGCTGTCCACTTAATGAAATGTTGAGCAAAGACAGGTTTATTTCTGCTTCAAATAACATGTTTTGCCCTATTCCTACCCATTAGGGTGTCCCAAAAAAAAACAATGTCCTAAATTTTGATGGGACACCCCCTCATTTTGTGATGTAAAAAGTAGCTATGCAAAATATTAAAGCATTTCAACACGATTAACTGGTGCCTCAAGAGCAAAGGTCCTTTTTATAGGTTATATCACAAAATGAGGGGGTGTCCCATCAAAAATTAGGACATTGTTTTTTTTTTGGACACCCTCCTACCCATTGAATTAATGTGCTTTTGGTAGGATCTACTCAAGAGCATACCTTTGCTAAATTCAGGTACTATCAGTATTACTTCTCATATTACTGGTTTTGCCCCATTCCTAGCCATTGAATTATTATGATTTTGGTAGGATCTGCTCGATAACTCATTATACCTAAAGGGGTAGATTACATGCTACAAAGCAGTCTATGACTAGTAAATGTAAGCCTAGATACCTTGTGACACCATTTTGTCAGTTTCAAGATACACCTTTAAGCTTACCAAAATGTGCCAGGCTGCTCAGCCAAATCCTGAGTAAACCAAGAGGAGTGTTTTTCCTTGGTGTCTTACCCTGTGAATGATGACAGATGTGCCAGGAAGTCTCTTAGCAAAATCAATGGTTCAAAAGGCAGGACCCAGCATCAATCCAAGCGGCACCTGAGAGAGTAAAAGTTTCTCTAGCTCTTAAATATACCAAGAAAAAATTAACACAATCTGCCTGTGTCAACTCAGATGTGTCAGAGAACTATTGTATGACAGCCCTAAACACCAATTGCCACATTCTGTTGTGATTTTCCACAAATTCGAAAGGCTCTTCTATACCTCTTGCATAATTCAAACAACCTCATTTGATTTTGACGCACCAACCAGCTGCACGTAAATTAGACTGCGGTTTTTGTAATGTTGTCAAAATTACTGCCTCTGTATTCCAATACTTTCTGCACACATTCCAGAACAGAGGGATTAAATATTGATAAGACCATATATGGTAGTTCCATCACACATGTCAATTTGGAGAACTCTCAGCATGTCATCATTAGCGTGAATGAACACATCGAAAGAAAATGAGACGTATGGAGGATTGATGAATATTAACTTGGAATGAGAGCCAAAAATGGACAGGACTGGTTTGCATAGATGTTTCAAAATAGCAAAATGAAACATCAATCATGAAATGGGCAGTTATACAGTATTTGCACTCAGCCGATTTTTAATGTTTATACAATTATTACAAGAAAAGTATGATATGTATATAAAATTTCGGGCAGTGGCAATCTTGTCCTACATATTTTTACCATTTTCATGGATGAACAGAAAAAAATATTTAATTAGTTGTGATTCATGTTAATGATACCTTTCTGGACCTACGGCTTGGGTATAAAATACAACAGGTTTCATGTGAATAAGTTATAGACGAAATCACTCGTAAAAACTGACAGACGTCAAAAATTTTGTTTTCGATGGACCATCATTAATTTTAAAATTTTTTAAATATAGCAATTTTTAAATCTTTTGCAAAATTTATTTAAAAAATATGTTAATGTCCTCCCAGGGGCTCTGTGATAATTGCAGCTGTAATTCAGTTAGAATAGAATAGAAATTTATTTTCAACATCCACATAAATCAATAGCAGGACAACATATAGTGAAATTTTATATAATGTGATGTTGAGGGGTGCCCATAGAAACTCTGCAGTTTGTGGGTTGGACACCCCTTAGTGAAATGAAATGAGATGAGATGAGATGGATGATTAATGGCATCTGTTATTCTGGGTGACAATAAAATATTCAGAAAATATGCAATAGCTTAAGAAAAAATACAAATAAAATTTAAAAAAAGAAGAAGACAATTAAGTAATGGTATAATTCAAATGAATGTTATGATCCTCAAAACAATCAATAGTTGGCATATTCAAATATAAAGAATATGATATATAATAAAATAGATAGGCAACAATTACATTTGTGGTTATCCTATGGCAACATATAAAGATATACAGAATATTAATTGTTTTACGTGATTTGTAAAAAGAGATAGCATAATTTTTACTCTGCCCATAGTAAGTGACTTGAAAAATATCTTAAAATATTTGAGCATAAAATTCAAATTATTACACACATACTTTGAATATAGTAGGTGGGGGGATTCTTATGTTATAGGGGAGGGGAGGTTGGATAAAAAATTTAATTTTGATAGATTATTTTAAAACTAAAATTTTCGGGAAGTTAATCTACTTCTATGTATATATATAAGGAGGCTAATGAAGGCAAACATTGCAATTTGGAATAGAACAATTTTCCTGATAATTCGACACAAAGTATTTTTTAAGTTTCTTGGAAAATGATTGTGGGGATAGGCATGCTTTTGAAGTAATTGAGGAAGGAAGATTATTCCATGTTGTAGATATTTTATAATTTAGTGACTGTTTTTCTATGGAAGTTCTAATATTGAGACAATGAATATTGCTTTGTTGTCTTGTTTCATAGTGATGTACTTGATTGTTGGCTTGAAACTGGCTGAGAAAATATGGTCGTAGTATGTTTTTAAAGGATTTTTGATAAAATTTGCAGCAGCTCAAATTAAATAAGTCGTTCAAGTTTAGCAAATGTAGTTTTTTTAAGATAGGAGAAGTGTGGCTATTATAACGCTTATTGTCTATCAGGCGGACAGCTTTCTTTTGAAGTGTGATAAGACGTTTCATTTCTTTGTTTTGTATGTTTCCCCATGCTATTATTCCATAATTTAAATGTGGGGATATTAATGATGTATAAATAGTTTTTAGTATGGATGAAGGGAGAGTATGCTTTAATCTGGCAAGAATTGCTATGACTTTAATAATTTGATTTGATTTGTTGTTAAGATGTACCTTCCAATTAAGCTTATTGTCAAAGTATACTCCTAGGAATTTTACATTGTCAACCTGATCTATTTGCGTGTCATTTATAACAATAGGATTTATGTTACTAGGGATGTTTTTATTATGGCTATGGAATATGATATAATTTGTTTTTTTTATGTTGAGTGATAACTTGTTAAGACAGAACCATTTATATAATATTCTAATTTCTTTGTTAGTTTCCTGTATAAGAATGTTGAGATCACTATTTGTTAATAAGAGAGTTGTGTCATCTGCGAAAAGAATATTTTTTGAGCTATTTAGTGCATTATCTATATCATTAATATATATTAAAAAGAGTAGTGGGCCTAGGATGGAACCCTGGGGTACCCCACAGGGTTGCTTTATATGCTATTATGAGTAAGTATCAAAGAATGTGTATACTGTTTGTGTTAATTTTGAAGCTTGAGACATATCTCAAGGTAAAACAGAAACATTTTTTTCACTAACCATAATTGGTTTTCAGAATGTGAGGCTTGAATGTGATGTCAAAAAAAGCATGTCCTCTCCAACCCATAGAAAAAGTGTTTTGTAGGAAAAACAAGCTATTGGTGTATCTTTTGCTCAATCATGTGCCTTAACAAGTATGTGACAAATACAAGTTAGAAAGATATCCAGGCCATGTTCATACATTTTCTTAGAAATTAAAATTCATGATGTCAAAAAATGTCCTCTCCAACACATAAGAAATTTTGCTCTAATTTGTGCTTTTTAACACTGGATTCATTGAAGAAGTGGCCATGGTTATGCAAACTAAGTAAACCTGCATGCCTAAAAACGGTTTTTATAAGTATTGAAAATGTCAAATATATTATCTTTCGTTATATATATTACACTATTTCTCGAAAATCAAAATTGAGAAAAAAGTTGATTTATTTGTGTCATATATCAGTATAATTTTATTTTTTCGCTATTAACTGAATGACTTTAAAGGATAATAACTAAATATCTTGTTAATGGAGCCATCAAAGATGATTTTTCCAAAGGCGCCTGATTTTTGGTCATTTTCGGCGGTTTTTTGCTCCAAAACACTATGTTTGACACAACCGAACACCATGAGTTTCAATCGTACAGTAACAAAACTTGACATGGGGTTAATAGGATACCCAGAGATTATTAGCCATGGAACTCATGTGTCTTTTGAGACTAGTACCCTACTCAACAGAAACTTTCAGGGTAATGGCAAGCCAGATTTCTGTAATTTCGTAATAAAAATTGTGAAAAAAAAAATTGCGGCATGTTTAATCAAAATTTAAGTTCTGTATTGGTTTTGATGTTCCTATGCAACAATTTGGCTTGATTTCCAAGAATAAGAATGGGTGAAAATTGTTTCTGGACGTATATTTTTCCTGATAAACTGTTTTTCAAGAATCAACCCTTGCCTACTTTAAGTAGCGGTATTCTGGTAGTAAACCACCAAATCACTTCAGTCCTCTTTGATTATAGAAACTGTAATATGTTAATTTTATGATAGAATGATGGACATTCTCAAATTTCAAACTTTATTTAGACCCCCATGAGTCGCTTTGAGTGCAAATACTGTAAAACTGCCCAAAATTAATGGTCTTTAATCTACCTCCTCACAGACAATTTCTTAATATTCACTCACAGTCCAAAGACAGGACACTGGGTCTTCATGGGTCATTTAGAGTGGTGTTAGTGGGGACATGAGGCCACAGAGAAAGACTGCTGAAGGTCTCACACTATAGGTCCACCTACATCCAATGCACGTCCCAAAGGCAGCTGGTGTCTGTCAGAGAGAAAATTCAATCAATGCAGGACTCACTCTGGAAATGCTCACCTTCGGACTCTCAGTGGTAACTGACTGGAATCTCCAGCAACTGCATCTAACAGGGGTGTTGGATATCCGTGAGACTACTCCAACAGAGCAGTTTACTGTTTCCAGAGTGGTTCCTGTTTCTTGTCTTCCCTCACAAACACCAGTGCATAGGCGCCCCCAAAAAACAATTGGGGAAACACTAATATTTTGGACAGATGATCAAGTTGTCATCATTGAACACCAGTAATTTCCGAGGGATTCCATTTGAATTGTCATGAAATCTTGATTATGATTTTTGGACCGGTATTATTTGCACTCCAAAAAAAATGCATGTGTGATGGGGTAACAGGCACCCCTGATATATCTATGCACCAGTGTATGTTTTATATCTGGTGTTGCGTTTGAGTCTCTCAGAGACTGCTTTTATCAACTATCCATATTTTCCCGGGCTCCTATATAATTAGGCTTACAATAATTATATTGTTGACGAAGGATTCTAACACTGATGACCTAACATTGACAGGTAAAGTAAATTGAAATCTATGACCAAACATCATTGTTTTAGGATGGAACAGCAAAGGTTTCATACCAAGGATGTTGTAGATTTTTATGTGGAAACTGGAGTAGCAATTCATCTTTCTTTTGCAGAAGGGAAACCCCTCAGCTAAAGAAGTGCAGGGTGACAAGAGGCAGCTGCTTTCAAAAGAAAGAATTGTAGCCGGCTGCAACATGTCTAGGCGGCAGTTGAGTCCATCATTGGCACAAAGAAAGGAATGTTATCTGCAGCCAAAGGCATCCGTGACCGGCATACTAACGCGGACGCACTCCATAAAACTAGAGACGATCTTTGCTGCCACAGTGCCACAAAGAGGATGGTAGGTCGAGTTACTGTTTGTCGTTTTTGGTACGAAGATAGATGAGGGTGATGTGGCGAGTAGGATGAACTGAGTCAACTGACAACAAGTGGGAAGAAGTGGGAAGACTTATGATGTATCTGGAAGCACATTCTGGATTCACAGACAAGTGCAACATGACCTGTTGCTTGTCAGAAGAAGAAAGGTCTTCGGTGCAATGTAGAATGATGCAGGGTGATGTACTTTCTGTGTATTGACACTTGTTAGGTGACACATGAGGTCAGGTGAAGATTAACATAAGAATAGGTCATACCTGACCTGACTAACAATGCCAATGCAGCTGAATTTTGCACCTGAAAGAGGTTACATGTGCACTTATCTATTGCTGAATGTATATCATGTAAACATTGTAAAGTTTCAATATTATTGCATTATATCATATCATAATTATTGTGTACAATGTATATATATCCGGCTTAGCTTGTTCAGTCTATTTCATAAAACTGACTTTTAGTTTGCTGGTAAATACGGATATATCTTCAATATTATAAAAAATACAGAATACAATGCAGTTCAATTAACTATGCAATGATTTCTACCAAATTACATTATTGATATAAAGCAACACTACCAACAGAATGATAAGGAGACCATATTTCATTACAACTTGTAGAGTGCGACCTGGCTTATCTTACACTGTGTGTTATGCTCCGGGATTGGCATCAGCGGTCTTTGCCCGCATAACCCAATAAGGGATATAAGGGAGCTGATGAATTTAAGATGGACCTTAGTCCTGGCTGACCCCTTATTGTCAATATACTGATGTAGGGCAAGCTCTGGCAGGCCCTTGGCAGGCCTTCGACAGCCCCGGGAGGCGGGAGGGTAACTCATGACTTTCAAATGAAGCGAAAGAGGTCGCCACCAGGCCTTTGGAACACAACACATGGGCTGCATTGCCGGTCACATAGCTGGTCACATGGGCTGCATAGCTGGTCAGGCATCAGAGGTGGAATGTGGTGGATATGGAGTGGGGAGTGATGGATGAGGAGGGATATTATCCATCAAAACAAAGGCCCAGTAAACCAACAAGAGACTGAGGAATTGGCCAAGTCAGCTAGCCCAGTCAGTCTAGGAATATATGAAAAGGCATCAGACGCTGAGGTCTGTGATGAAGGCCTTTTATGTGGTGGGGTAACGCGGGGTCGTAAGGGAGGTTTACAGCCCCCCGACCCGATTAAGCGCCCCGAATGGCCTTAATAACCTGTCGCCATGGCTACGTACCTGTTGCTTCCATGGCAACATTGCGTTATGTCCTTATTAGGGGCGGAATTAAAGGCGGCTTATTAGCTACTGGCTCCTGGCATATGCCAGATAGGAGGCCCACAAAAGGTGTCCATAGAAGACTGCAGTTGACCCCCTGCCTCCCCACTGCTGTCTCCCGAGCCTCCCCTGCCTCATTTTGCCTCCGTTGCCTCTGCCGCTTTTGCCATCACCACCAACAATTTACGAGCCACATGAATAATGAACATCTATAGGTGTGGGACTCGTGAATAATTAAGCCCTTCCTGTACAACGTATGCTAACAGTCACCAGGCATAAAGGCAACATGCCACCTCCTGTAATAGCATATCAGTAGAAGAAAGAAGCTTTCTTACTCTCCTTCTTTATTCCCTAGAGATTCTAAGACATACCACCTTTTCATTTATTGATGATCAGAAGGCAAGCTTAATTGCATGATACCTTAGAATTATTCAATGTGGCGAAATTGGTAATACATCCATACATTCAAGCCTGTAGTCCTATGATATATTGAAAATTCACCAGTGAGTCTAGTCTTGTGTAGTCCAACTTCTCACTAGTTGATTTTCAATCAAAGTGCTTGTTTTAATACAATCTTATTAAATTTCATAAGAGCAATAAATGAACGATGTTTGGTCAAAATTTCTTTAGCAATCATATAATTTAAAAATGTGTTACTGTTTTCTGCAAACTTTTCTTTTCCGGGTATGACCTTTTTTGTATGGTGTTTGAATCATATTTTTGGCTGGGACAAAATGTGGTCTTTCAGACAATCATATTATAAAAAAAAGAAGAAGTTTGATTAGCAATTTGGCAATATGCAACAATATGAAGGCCTAATCGTCCATCAAGCTGACAAATGTTTCTGTCAGTTTTCTGCAAACCTTCTTTCTCAGCGAATCGGTGCAGTGTATGACCTTTTTGTATGGTATTTGAGAGGTATTTTTGCCTGGTATTTTTGGTATTTCAGTATATGGCATCTCTTATCTTCCTGCAGAAGAAACCTCATGAGGCTAATATCACCAGATGACTCCTCCAATGACCTTTTGCTGTGGGGGCCAATAAGCCACGTGACCTCTTTAGGTCCTCTTAAATAGAAGACAAGCAGATAGCAATATTCTTGCCTCCACTCTGGCATCTCTTGGCATTTCTTAAGTAAGAATTAAACTAAAGGTCAAGCCATTGCCTCAAAATCATTGCCTCAAATGCATTGGCTCATGCCAGAGGCTCATGCGAGTGGCTCATGCCATTGGCTCATGCCATTGGCTATCTTCTTTGTCAGCCTCTGCACCTGCTTATTGCTGGCTTATTGCTGCAGCTTAGTGATGTAACTTAGTCCTATAGCTTATTGCTGTAGCTTAAGAATATACTTGCAGAACATTTGAAGAAGTGACCTGCATAAAATGATCATTTTCAACGTGGGTTCAAGAGCACGTTAAGCTGTATCAGCAACCTACAGCCCTGAACTCGAAAATAGTCTGACAGTCGGTGACTCGATGACACAATTATGCTCTAAGTTATTTATTACCTGGTATTCGAGATACCAAGTCTAAAATTTTGACATCCCCCCCGGCCGGTTTCACTACAGGGGATGCCTATAGATAGATAGATGCCTCACTTGGAGTTCGTAGAGGCCTTATTCATTTTGAGAAGTGGTTATTTTGATTGAAAAGTGGTCGACTCTTTTCTGCCTCAATTAAGCTAGCATGTGTATATTGGGCAACCTTTACGTTACAGAGTCATAGGAAGGGGATATATCAACAAGATAAAACAAACATATTCAGCAGACAGCATGAATTGTTGCTTTTGCACATAAAAGAAATTCTTCCATGCTAACCTATGTTATAGATGTCGCCACTTGTGCCAGACTCACGAGGGTTGCCTGGAAGTTTGGTTCTGGCAACAGAATCCAATGCTAGTGAAAACACGCCTATAAGCCCTAACAAGTCTGCAACCTACATGTAGGCGTTGTGATTACTTGTGAAAGTAATAGGTTAAAAAATAATTGTAAGTTTATCACATTTATAAGATATCTATATATTTATGCTGTTGTTAGAAATTTCATTAAAAGGCTTGTTTGTTCTGCAGCCTCATTCAAAATTTCAAAAACTAAACTATTCCTCTTAT
Organism: Platynereis dumerilii; assembly: GCA_026936325.1. Taxonomy (NCBI): domain Eukaryota; kingdom Metazoa; phylum Annelida; class Polychaeta; order Phyllodocida; family Nereididae; genus Platynereis; species Platynereis dumerilii. Next base: position 10,557,482 of record JAPTHN010000006.1, on the reverse strand, counting down.
TAGTGTATTCTATCTATCTATCTATCTATCTATCTATCTATCTATATATCTATATATCTATCTATCTATCTATCTATCTATCTATCTATCTATCTATCTATCTATCTATCTATCTATCTATCTACCTTGTATACATAATATCTTCTAATAAGCTCCATTTTGAAAGAATCTGATATTCTGATTAGTTTTCTTTAAATATATAGGCCTACTTACTTGCAGTATTCACTCCAGACCCATACCTGTTGACAATACAAGTTTGAGGAATATGGAGTCATCCTAATCTTATCTGATTAGGAAAGACCCAACATTTCCAATTTCAATGAATCAACAGTGTCTCAGACCCTTGTTTATTAGTTCTATTAGGAAGAAAACAAACAGTGTGAAACACTATTAGAAGGTGTTACTCATTGTTTTGCCTCCTTTTCGACATAACACCGCCAAATAGCAACTGGTGACAGCGCGTTTATCTTGGGCCATTACGGTTTTCGCACGAGGCGTTGCAAGTCGCGGAGAAAGTCTGCGGAGCAAGTCTGCGGAGGCTGTGCAGGACTAAATTGCAGTTATCCTGTAATGAGCGGTGAGTCATGCTTTCTTGAGGGCACACAGACTCAAGACCCTGTCAGAGGTATAAGCTCCTGTAGGCCCACAGTAAACTCACTGTTAACTGCCATCTCCCAAGTCTCGTGAGAAAAGAATGAGATCTCCAGGAGCGCAAGAAAGTGCGAGATACGACGAGAACAGACATTAGTGCGTCATAATGGGCCCCATATGTCACCTTGCTCAAATAAGGTGCTGTAACCAAAAATCCCTCTTTCTAATCAAAACCTCATAAATCTGGGAAACTTCCCACCCTTAAGCTCAGCTCGGTCCCTATACGCCTAGATTTCTGACTTCTTTAAGGCTTCTTTAAGGTCCTAGTGATCCTAACAGTCGATCCTCAGCTGCTGATCCTCAACTGTTGAGCCTCAATATCACAGGGTGGTTACCCCTAGTGACTGTTAACTCATTCCTCAAACAGCAACAGTTTCCTCATTTCGTTAAATTGCTTCAGTTACCCATTTCCTTGCTGGGTTGTTAAGATGCTGCATGGGAAATTTGAAAGGCATGCAGTTAAAGTCGCAGGTACAGTTTTGGTAACGAGCATTAGCAGTTCAATCAGGCTTCATAATGAGCCCTGTACTGATCTCTTTTCATAACAGAACATGCACCAACCTCATAGTTATATGCATGATCATAGAATTTGGATGAATATTAGTATTACTAGGCCTACATTGTACCTTTTATAATATGGAATGAATATTATCATTATTCAACAATGTCAACTATGTTGCTCAACCTAATTTCTAGATTTTGATTGGTCTCAGTATGATATTGTTGTGTAAATATTGAATTACCTTTTTGGAAACAAACAATCGTACAAAGATTAATTTCTCCATTATTGATATTACCATCACATTCTGACTGGTCATCTTTTGCAATTCAAGAGATCACAAGTCAGGAAGTCAGCGAGACAGAAAGACAGACAGGCCCAGACAGACAAATAGACAGGAAGGGGTCATCCATCACTTTGTGTCAACATCCGCATCAACCTTCATAAGATGCTGCATCAACTTGCATGAGCCTCTTTCAAACAACGTGCAGGAGAAGGAGCAAAAAGTGACGAGCCAGAGCAACAAGCAGAGCGAAGGCAGGAGCAACAAGCCTACTGATGACAAGGAAGGAAGCCACAACATCATGATGATCATGGAATGTGGAAGAGGGGGCCGTTTATGTGGTCCGTTGATCACACAGCAGATTGCGGGCAGCAAAAACGGGTCTTGCAGAAAGTGGATGGTTGACATGATCTGATGAGGGCAGGGATGAGGCCAGTGGGCCGGAATGATGCAATGGCCCATGTAACATGTCAGTATGGCTCACAGGTGGCAGGAAGAAGGATGGGGATCTTTATGCAGACTAGTGGCTGGAGAGCCATTAGATGGTGAAATGCAGGGCTAAATGGCACATTGATATTGGCAAGGAAGCTAATGTTTTGCATCAGGCAGACATAACGAAGACATGATCCAGTGTATTCTACGAGTATATAACAAGGTTACTCCAAGCAGCATTTTGTATAGGGTATCATCCATGGAAACAATTTCTTGGATTCAATTTTTCTTACAAAATTGATCAGAATAATCTTCTAACCATTTTTTCTAAGGGCATTATTATTTTCAGCATCAGTCAGTTTTTTAAGTGCTTCATATCTTACAAGGGTAATAGGCTTAGATCGCACTATCACAAAAAGTTGTTAAATTGGTATGCTTATGAAGACCTCCAGAATCTTGAAATTACAGTCCTTGGTCATAATTACAACAAATATGTCCTTTGACAACATACAAACTATCAAATTCCAGCAACATGCCGTAGTTCATCCATTGTTCTGGATATTTGTAGGAACTAGAACAAACAAGACATGCAGACATACCCATCCTTGTTTAGATTTAAATATCTAACCAATTCCTGAATAAATAACAAAGAAGAAGTAAACAATGCCTGCCTCAATTATCTTTCAATGATAGAACATCATGCAAGGGCTATTAGGCTCCATTGAGACTCAAGATTATCCAAATTATCCAAGGTAATGTTCTGATTGTAGAGAAAAGTGGGGTATGAAGAGGAGGGGAGGACGGTTTTTGTTTTGTTTTGTTTGTTTGTGTTTTACGCCTCTACAGCACCTTAGTGGGCGATATTGAGGCAGGCGATCGCCGTATGGTGATCAGATGAAAAGACTGTCAGTCTGGAACATACCCTATTAATTCAGGGATGCCCAGGGTCTTTCAGTTGCCCCAGCATAGAATACTGGATACAACCCGCCTCCATTTAATGTCCCATGGGCTCGGACTAAAGTGAGTTCCAGGGGTGAGATTTGAAGCCACGCCCTCAAAGCCAGTGGACAAGCAGTCTTGACCATTAGGCCACGGGGAACTAGGAGGGGAGGACGGAGCTGCACAATAGACATGAAAAGAAGTATGGGAATCCTAAATTTGAACCTCAAAAAAATTCACATTGGATGAAAACAAATGTGTTGGACAGGTGCTCATGATGCAAAAAATAATGATTAACAATAGTTTTCTGTTACAACTTTTGCAACAGCTGGTATGTATATCTTTCAGAAACTCAACATTAAAGTAGGGGGGGGTGTTAATCCAAAATTTTTACGGGGACCGTTCTAAAAGTTGGGGATGGTTAAGATATGAGGGAAAAACCCAACTTTTGAAAATTTGAAGCATGCTAACCCCCCTGTACATAGGGGTTGAAGTTTAGGCGATTTTAGCAAAAAACGCCAAAATTCGCGTAATTCAGTCATTGTTCCTGGGCATGTCAGCTCATTGTATCAAACTAAATTGAAGGTAAACATGGTGGAGAGACCTCAAATTCATGAAAACTATCTGATTTTAGTGGCAGTTGTGACTTTTAAAGGTTTGTTTGCATACTAAAATCACCCCAATTTTATTCATTTTCGACGAAATTTGGCCACATGCTAGATAACAGGCAGAACAGGCAGAAGAATGTCAGAATCTCAAGGCACTCATATAAGTACATAAAATACAGTTACTTTAATCCCTTGGATATATACTGTATTGAAAATAATTATTAATATAATATTAAAATGAAAAAATTAAGAATAATTCAGATATCACTGACACAGAATGACTCATTTCTCACATAATTGTCGTCCTAAAACTATTGTGTGCCTTTTCTCAAAACAATATAACTATTTTGATGATTTGCTTGACTAGAAGTATCAGTTGATGATGTTATGGACTCCAATTACTAAACATGCAAAACTATGTTGTATTACTACAACAACAGAACAAGAGGGGTTTTTTTTTCAATAAACCTAAGCAAAGGGAATCCGAGTCTCAGTCCAGTCCTGAATATTATAAGTTTTAGAAAGCCTCCAGTTCTCTCTCTGACTGAAGGATGTAGACAGGAGCATAATTTACTTCCTTCAGACATTCAAGACAATGTATGAAAGGATTTATCGATCTGTTTGCTGAATTCCAAAGAAATAGCTTGTTTTTATCATGAAGCCTTTTCCAACTCTTGAGAACAGTTTCAAGAGCATCTCAATAATTTGTAAAAGCAGCAAAAATCAGGTATGACAGCATAGATAGCATCATCACACCTGGATCTGTGAAATAATTCCGAAAGAAGAAATTTGAGAGATGAATGCTACAGATCTGGGAAATTTTTCGAGCAGACATCAAGCTCAACTACAATGAAGCTTGTGAGTGGCATAAGGTTTGACTATCTTGTGGATGTAGTCATTTTCAAAGGCAATTAAGCATAATTCTTCAACTGGAAGACTAATCAGAGCTTCAGAAATTCAAATTCAAAAAGCATCTGACAACTGAAGCCAGTTGGTTTGTTTTACATTATATACAGAGGTTGTTGATATCATCAAGATGATAGAAAAAAAAAACACTTAGCATGACAGTCATGTAACTGTCAGAAAATTGAAAAATGGATCTCACAAACTGACTTTTTCCATCCTTGAGGATATGAGTCTCACAATATATATATTTTGTGGCCTTATGAATGATAAGCATGTTTAATCATATAAAAATGTCTAATGCTTGCTCAGTTGCACCAACACTGCCAGCATTTTTGCAACATTTATCTGACAAGTATAAAATATTATTCAAACCTGACTCTGTTTTAACACTGGTTGGTCATCTCTCAAATGGAGAAGAGACAAGAATGAGCATTCAAAGGTAGTCTTGAATTCTTAGAATAGGCCTACAGTCAGTTTCCAGTTGTTGTGAGACAATTGATCAGTCTGAAAGTTATTGCAATCGGGACAGTAATAGCTTATTTCAAATAACTCTTGGGGTGATACACCTCAGTGGGAGTCACTGCCAGTGACTTCAAGTAGCCTACATCCAAAACAGCCAGTGTCACATGTGGGAGGTTTCTTTGGCTTCATCACCAATAGTCAGAGCTTGTTAGACTCTTCCAAGTTCTATTAGTGTATTTAACTTGTGCAGAAGAAGACTCCTCTTCCTGGCACATAATTTCAGTTCCACTAACTGTTTGAATATATTTTATTACTATATTTCATTTAGAAAAGACTCATGTTGTGAACATCACAACAAAAGATCACAACTAGTGTTTAGCATAAACCCAGAGGGCTCTAGAACTTCTACATGCCTTATGATAAGACTGCTCATAGCAGTGGTCTCTTTGGGGAGCAGTCTCTCCTCATGGTATTCTTAGTGCTTCTAGAATGTGGTCACATTATGTTTCTTAGCCTTACAACAAGAGATCTTTTAACAAAGAAATCTCTGTTCATCAGGTTTGGCCCTTAAAGTATGATTTTCCCTTATTTGATTCAGTATGACGTTATACTTTAAAAGTTCTTAGCCTCAAATTCTGTAAAAAAAATACACCAATTTTTAATTAGAAAGATCCTAATTCTGTAAGAAATTGACAACTCTGACCACTGCTTACATATGGCCATAATCCACATGATGCTCTGGCTCAATGGTAACTGCTACCAATATCACACTAAAATATCATGTTACAATAAAAAACCCCAGGTGCAGCAAATCTGGGTTATACAAGGAAATTGCAATATCTTTAAAACATATGGGTTCGTTCAGCCAAGCTACATGAATTTAAAAGGCCTATAAAGATAGCATATGAGACTGTTAGGATTGAGAGAGATGACCGGGCCTTCCTTATGAACTTTACTGGAATGTTAACAACCGAATTTGCAATAACATTCAACCATTTGTGCCATATAGTGTGATATACTCATGATAAAGAGTGTATCAAAAGATTGCATTTGCAAAAATTGGTGAAAATTCCTTAAAAACGTGATTTACAAAGATTATATGAAAAAAAAATTTTTGAAAACAATCAATTTATGTTTAAATATATTAGATATGGCTATTCTGCAAAAGTTTGAGAGGTTTTGCAATATTTCTGAGGAACTAGAGATAAAAAAGTGCCGAAAAACAGTGAAAAAATGCAATTCGCGAGTAGTCGCGAAACATGAAAACTTCAGAGGGTATGTACAGGGGGGTTACACCCTTTCAACTTCGAAAATTTTGGTATCATTCTGTTTGGTATGACTGTCCACAACTTTTGGAATGGTCCCCGGATTGCCCGCTAAACATTTTTGAATTAACATCCCCCCCTAATTAAAGCAGTTTAGAATGTACTTGACTGTGTGAAGAGGCACTTCCTCAGTTCCTGCAATAAAGCAACACAGATTGAGATGCCTCATAATAAGTTAGGCAAAGTCAAGTACGACGACCCAATCGTGAGATGTTTGTATTTGTTCTGTGGTGATCCTAATATCTGGGCTTTCATCAGAAAGATGCATATTCAGTGTGGTGTACGTCTTGGCAAGTCCTCATCAAGTTTGCCAACAATCTCACAGCTGGACAAACAGACGGAATCTGGTCTTGGTGTTTGTACATTGGTTATAAGGAGGAGCTTGATCCTCTCTTCGACGAATAGTGCATTGCAGGAATTTTCTTACACAAATCCAGCAAATCGACTGTATTGTGGCAGGAAAACAAGTTGCAGCCATTTCAAAATATTATAAGTAAGAATATATGAATGATCCTAATAAAACCAGCAACAGTGATTCTAAAAGTAATGAAAACAGAATGTAACTTTAAATTTGGCTTTTGCCATACGAATTGCTCAACCTAATTAAAAGACAACCCTAAAGAAAAGAGTTTGGTCAACATGAGAGTGTGATCCCCTGGCCCCTGTCTTCATCAGGTCTTTTGTGAGCAGTATTGCCTGAACCTATTCATTCGGCCATTGGTTGGTTTATTGCTAGGTTCAGGCTGATCCCACTGCCAGTGCTTTCTACCCAAGCTGGACGAAAGTCAACAGATGTACACTGGCACAATACGAGGGTTTTTGCAGCATTTCTTAGCACAACCAGTGGTAATCAGTGGTGGGGCTGCACTCAGAGCCCCTCCTGGATTTGTATGTCCGCATTCATAACTATAGACTGTCCAGGACTTCCTTCATCCTAATATATATGGAAATCAGTTCTACTAATACTAGTCTCTCCTAGTGCATACAGATGAGAGAATTAGCCAAACCTGCCAACTCGATTCAATCCACTAACTCCTCCAAAGTAAATAGATTCTTCAAAGTTTTCTGAATATTAACTCAATAAATATTAAATCAATTTCTGCCAAACATGTCAGACTGGTAATACAGCTACTTTACCGCAACAAAGTAATGTGTTTTCAGTTTGCAAAATCACTGTCACAACAGATTCAAAGCAGTGGACACTCCGAGGACAGCTGCAAACTCTCAATTGTGGATGCTGGCAAACAAGAAGTGACAAGAGGAAAAGATTTAAACTGCAGGTTTGTTTCAAAACTATGTGATATCAATGCAAATTTTTCCTCCGGGTACTGACAAGAAGCACAATCTGATACTTTCAGCCTGTTATATCAATGAAGCTCTTTGGATGTATGCTTGTATGACCCACTGGACTTCAAATTTGTGAATTTTGCTCTTGTATACGTATCAACTACTCTTTCTGTATTAAGCCTCAATAAATACTACTACTACTAGCTAATATAGACTATGTTCACAGCAATATCCCAACTGGCAACACAAACATTTCTTGTATCAATATCTCATCAACTTTACAGGTCAGATATAGCTCCAACAAAAATAAACTGAGGATTTATCTCATCTAATCAACAATATGTAGTTCCTATAAATATTGTAAGTAATTGGAAACATATGTATTGTCAAATTCAACAAGCAGAAATTTGATTAACAGATTCTGTACACAAATTGGATACTACTGCACAGCAAGTGGCAGAGAAGCATCCAGATGTCCCTCCTGTGTTTGTATGTCTGCTTTCAAAACTTTATAGACTGGCTCAGATTACAGCTCTAATTGTTAAATTGCATTGAATTGTTTGATTTCCTAGAAATGAATCACCATGTACAAGATAAGTTCCTTTGTTGGAAATCCATGAGAGCTGAGCAGTGGAGCAGTGTGTGACCAAGGTCCATACAAATGAGGTCAGAGCGACACTCCAGTCTGTATGGGGTGGAAATCAGGCTTAATCATAATCAAGAGTATACACCTGCTGACCGTGGTCTGGACACAGCCCATTAGGGACATTGTCGGCATATGACATCCACAAATGGGCAAAGGAGAGGAACTTCTAGAAGATATTGAAGCTGGAATGTATTGGAGATAGGGCTCTGCTTGAGGATAGTAGGCCGTTAGCCCAAATGTTACCTGCTATGATATTTGGATAATTTTGAATGGTGAAAAAGAGAACTTTAGATAAGAAACATATCGTTGAGAAATGGTATAGTTAAATAAAGTCTTCAATCCAGACACTGGCAGAATATCAAATAATTTTGCTCTTCTACAATAGCTATGAGTTTAAATTCAGAGCTCGTATTTTTTTCATGTCAAACATGCATGGCAATTATCCCAGCAACCAAGAGGTCTTTCAAAAGTAAATGAGTATGTTTGTCTCAAATATACAGTGAGGTTGCCTCAAATATTTGAATAAACATTGTGTCATCTGCTGGGGATGTTCAGCAATTGAGATTTGATGTAAGAGGCTTTGGGGTATAGTGAGTAGACATTGAATCTACAGATCTTTTGCTTTTCTCTCAATTTTATTTTCTCTTCATCTTGCCCTATAGGTGCTTCCTGAAGATTTTTCACATTACCTTTAACTTTAAATAGCTCTGTTATTTTTGAAGGTCTTTCGGAAGTACAAGAGTAATTTGATTGAGTAAGTTTGTCTTAAACATTCAGATAAACATAATGTCATTTTTGGGGGTATGTCTGAAAATTGAGATTTGATGTAAAAGGCTCAGGACTATGTTGAATCTACACAATGCCATATGTTTTTCTTCTAAAATATTACCTTTCTCTGTTTCTCTTTCATAATTGCTCTCCCCTCCAACTTTTTCACATCACGTTTAACCTTAAAAAGCAGACAGCAATTGCAGGCCAAGAGAGGGAGCAGTCCACAGCTGCCTGTGGCATTTCACAGAAGCATTTCAGAGATGCAAAGTAATGCACCCTGGGAAAGGGCTTATGGAACAGTGATTTACTCTTAATGTCATCAAACATCAGAAAAACTTGACAGGCCTATGGCCTCTGTAGCTTGGCTAATGGCTGTTGCAAAAATTCAACTCTAAATATAGCAAGTCACGTTTCTTACTAGCATTGAGTTCTCCTATTATTATAGAGACGTCTACTTTAAAAGCAACTTTAGAAAAAAAATGCAATTTCAGCCTGAATTGGAAAATTACCTTCTGGTTAAAGTTTTTTTTTTTGCAAAGTTTCTATATTAGAACAAAATAAGCCACAGAGGTAATACTTATTATCTATTCTGGGCACCTATATTACATAATGTTTTCAAAAAACATTATCACACTGTCTCCCATGTAATTATACTGCACCACTGACCAGAGATGTTTAAATGTATAAATTTGGAAAATTATACATGCATATTCACAAACATCAAAACTATGTTCAGTAATGGGAACATATATTTGAAGTGCTTTGATAAATATCTCCTCTTTTCCTAACATCAAGCAACAGGGCAACTAGAACACTCTCCTCTGCTCTCCTCTGCTCTCCTCTGCTCTCCTCTGCTCTCCTCTGCTCTCCTCTGCTCTCCTCTGCTCTCCTTTGCTCTCCTTTGCTTTCCTCTGCTCTTGTCTGCTCACCTTTACTCTCCTTTGCTCTATCTTGCTCTCCTCTCTTGCTCTCCTCTCTTGCTCTCCTCTCTTGCTCTCCTCTCTTGCTCTCCTCTCTTGCTCTCCTCTCCTGCTCTCCTCCTCTCCTCCTCTCCTCCTCTCCTCCTCTCCTCCTCTCCTCCCCCTCTCCTCTCCTCTTCTCCTCTCCCCCTCTCCTCTCCTGCACTCCTCTCCTGCACTCCTCTCCTGCACTCCTCTGCTCTCCTCTCCTCCTCTCCTCCTCTCCTCCTCTCCTCCTCTCCTCTCCTGGTCAGCTCTGCTCTGCTGTCCTCATGTATTCTCCTCCCCTCATATAACAGACCTCCCTAATCTTGCCTAATCTATCCCATTTGCTCCTCTTATCTCCTATGTTCCAATCTTGCCTATGTCTGCCATTTCAGCTGGAGCACTGGAGGAGTATATCTCCCTTTCTTGCCTGAATTATGCATGGGAGGCTCCTGGTGGTAACAGATGAGAGAATTAAGGTGGTTCTCAAGAGAATTCAGGTGGGACAAGGAAACCTTATAAAGAAGGAAGGGATTCCAGTTCCTTGGAAGGGGGTTGAATAAGCAGAAGTAGAAGACATTGGGAGTGGAGGGGGGGGGGGGAGAGAAACCTCCCCTCCATGTGTCTTTCATCGGGCATCACCACTGTATCACCATCACCACTGTCTCACGGTCTCTCACCAGCATCTCAGAGCAGTACGTCTTCAACATCAGTCGCTCACCAATAACTAGGCAGCTCTTCCCAATGCATCAGTATTTCACTGTGTTAATGTTATCCTTGTCTTGTATTCACCTGTTGTGCTTCCCTCTTCTCCTACTGGTCCCAAGGGCACATCCTGGATTGACCACCCTGCCTCTCAGTGCCCTGAAGGAGAAAAGGGAGAGAGAGGAGGGAGATCACGAAGAAGAACAGGAAAAACAGGCAGAACAGGAAAAAAAGAAGAACTGGAAGAACTGGGAGAACATGAAGAACAGGAAAAAAAAGGGAAAAAAGGAAGAATGGAAAGAATGTGAATAGAGAAGGGATCAACATAATTTCTCATAAGAACTGCAGTAGATTACAGCAGGTTAGTTATTATGTCAAGCTGGCTCTAAATGAATATATACTTGACCGGAGTCAGAAAGATATTTCATCGTTTGGAGGAGAGGGTGTGTGTTTGAGAAATAGAAGAAGAAAGGTGGGAAGGAAAAGAAGAATACAAAAATTGAAACTTTAACAATAAGAAGAGAATAAGGCAGAGAAAGGAGAATGAGTAGAATTAAAGCCAACAGAAAAGGCAGATCTACAAAAAGAGGATGTGCAGAAAAAGATGGGACAGTCCTCTCAATTTGCTGTCCCATATTTCAAGTTCAACAGGACAAAATTTTCCCAAGACAATCTTCTTCTTGCAGAAGATACTTTTTTCAGCGCTAAACCTCTCCAAATGATATATCATGCTCTGATATCTTCATCAATATTTCAAAGCAGCAGCTGATGGAAAGTGATGTCATCAAATGCAAGCATATTGTCTTTCCTTGCAGCATTTCAAGATGCTTCCTTCATTTATTGCAACAGGAGACATGGAAACACATTTATATCTCACTTTGATCTGTCACTTTTAACAACAAAATTTTTTTGTCATTGCTTAGGATACTCGGGCTTTTCAACCAAGAGGAGATGGTGGTTGTGAATGGGGATTTCCTTTTAAACATACTGAGAGGTTAAGCTGCCATGTGTGATATTACCACTACTTCATTGAAAACCTTCTTGATCGGTGAGTCATTGGTCTAATTAGTCAACATTTTTAAACAGTCTATCAATTTGCAAAGTTGATTAGTCACATTTTTTTATGTTGGTAAAACAAAAAGTGGAACCACATGTTGCACATTGCTTTAGCGGGAGAACATACATAATCCATCTTAGACAACCTCTCATATCTCCTTCCAGACAAAGCTCATCTACAGAACTGTGTGCACACCCTAATTAAGTCAAAACTCCCTTGTCTTTCCGATTACCTCATCTTTGCCTTTCGAACTCTTATGAGTTATTAAAAGACCGATTACTTCTGAGTTGGTCCATAGAGACTTAAATGAGGCAATCCCAGATGACCCATGACCTTGACAGTCTTCTCAAAGTCACTGGTGATCAGAATAATGATGTTGGGACAAACTTGGTTTTTTGAAACCATATTGTTTTTTGTATAGATGTTTGGTTTTCCCCCCCCAAGAAAAACAAATGCATTCATGACAATGCAGCTGTTTGGTATTTCCAAAAACCAAATTTGGAATGACAAGGAGGACAAGCCCAAAAACCAATCATGGTTTTGTATGAACTTAAGTTTTCTAAGGTGTAATACTAATAGGCAGACCACTTCTTTTTTTACATTTAGAAGGAACACAACAAGTGGGAACCCAGCCAAAAAGAATAACAGATGGGATCAGACTGACTGTCATCAATCACTTTGTCAACATCCGCATCAACCTTCATAAGATGCTGCATCAAGTTGCATAAGCCTCTTTCAAACAGCAGGATGAGGAGCAACAAGTAACAGGCCAAACAACAAGCCAAAGCAGAAGGAAGGAGCAACACAAGACAAGGAAGGAAGCTACTGCAACATGATGATCATATGGAATGTGGAAGAGGGGGTTTAATTGGTCTGGCTCACTGTAAATGTTAAATGTTTCTCTTTCAAAAGAGAAATCAAATGTCCTCGTCATTGATATCGCCATCACATTTTGACTGGTCGTTTTTGCAATTCAAGAGATTGCAAGCCAGGAAGCCAGCGAGACAGAAAGGCCAAGACAGACAGATAGGAAAGGGTCATCCATCACTTTGTGTCAACATCCGCATCAACCTTCATAAGATGCTGCATCAACTTGCATAAGCCTCTTTCAAACAGCAGGAGCAACAAGTAACAAGCCAGAGCAACAAGCAGAGGTGAAGGCAGGAGCAACAAGCCTATAGACATGGCAAGGAAGGAGAACATCACATCATGATGATCATGGAATGCACAAGAGGGGCTGTTTATGTGGTCCGCTGATCACACAGCAGATTGCGGGCAGCAAAAACGGGTCTTGCAGAAAGTGGATGGTTGACATGATCTGATGAGGGCAGGGATGAGGCCAGTGGGCCAGAATGATGCAATGGCCCATGTAACCTGTCAGCATGGCTCACAGGTGGCTGGAAGAAGGATGCTGATGTTGATGCAGACAAGTGGTTGCTTGAAATTGGAGAGCCATAATATTAGATAAATGGTGCATTGATATTGCTTCTTGAAGATGATCATCATGAATGATGCAGACATAATTGAGTCTAAGCAAGCTAAAGTTTTACATCAGGCAGATGTAATGATGAGATGATGCAGTGATGCAACAAGCTTACTCCAAGCAGCATTTTGCAGAGGCTATCATCCACATGGAAATGATTGCTTGGAATAAATGTTTCTAACAAAATTGATCTATGTTCTAAATAGTTTACATTCAAATATTCAACCCTTCATAGATAACAAACAAAAAGTGTCAAACGACTCGTGAAGGATCAATGCCTGCCTCAATTATCTTTCAATGATAGAACATCATGCAAGGGCTATTAGGCTCCATTGAGACTCAAGATTATCCAACTCAGGGAGCTACACTATAGACAAGAATGAATACTTAGAAAACAAGGCATCATGAATTTGGGTCTTCAAAAATTAATCCACATTGGAATGTTGAAATACCATTGGAATATTGAAATACCATTTTTCAATATAGGTATAATAGTGATAGGTTAGCAATAACCTTCTGGAATAAGACAATATCAATGGGTATTTCCAGCAATAATTCTACACAGATTGAGATGCCTGATAATAAGTTTGGCAAAGCTGAGCACAAGGACTCAATCATGAGATGTTTGTATTTGTTCTGGGGTGGTTCGATCCCAATATCTGGACTTTCATCAAAGGGATGCATAATCAGTGTGGTGTACGTCTTGGCAAGTCTTCATCAAGTTTGCCAACAATCTCACAGCAGGACAAACACATCCCAATGGGCAGACGGAATCTGGTCTTGGTGTTTGTACATTGGTTATTGGGAGGAGCCTGAGCCTCTCTTTGAGGACTAGTGCATTGCAGGAATTTTCTTATACAAATCCAGCAAATCGACTGTATTGTGGCAGGAAAACAAGTTGCAGCCATTTCAAAATATTATAAGTAAGAATATATGAATGATCCTAATCAAACCAGCAACAGTGATTCTAAAAGTAATCAAAACAGAATATAACTTTAAATTTGGCTTTTGCTTTACGATGTGCTCAACCTAAAGGACAACCCTAAGGAAAGAAAAGAGTTTGGTCAACATGAGAGTGTGATCCCCTGGCCCCTGTCTTCATCAGGTCTTTTGTGAGCAGTATTGCCTGAACCTATTCATTTGGCCATTGGTTGGTTTATTGCTGAGCTTATGCTGATCCCAATCACCAGTGCCTTCTTCCGCAGATGGACCGAAGTCAACAGATGTACACTGGCACAATACGAGGGTTTTTGCAGCATTTCTTAGCACAATCGGTGGCAATCAGTGGTGGGGCTGCGCTCTGAGCCCCTCCTGGATTTCTATGTCCGCATTCCTAACTATAGACTGTCCACGACTTTCTTCATTCTAATATATATGGAAATCAGTTCTACTAATACTAGTCTCTCCTAGTGCATACAGATGAGAGAATTAGCCAACCCTGCCAACTCGATTCAATCCACTAACTCCTCCAAAGTAAACAGATTCTTCAAAGTTTTCTGAATATTAACTCAATAAATATTAAATCAATTTCTGCCAAACATGTCAGACTGGTAATACAGCTATTTTACTGCAACAAAGTAATGTGCTTTCAGCTTGCAAAATCACCTTCACAACATATCTGAACAGCTGCCAGCTTTCAATTGTGGATGCTAGCAAAAAAGAAGGGGAGAAGTTTTAAACTGAAGGCTTGTTTCAAAACTACGGTGTAGTTTCTAAGTTACATTGATGTAATTTTTTTTATATGAGTACTGACTAGAAACACAATCTGAATATTTCAGTCTGTTATATCAATGTAGTGGATATAGACTAGGTTTATATTAGCAATATCCTATGTGGCTGTTCCCTGTATGTATCAGCACCTTTGGGCAGATACAGCTCCAAGAAAAATTAACTAAAGAGTTACCTCATCTATGAAACAATATTTAGATCCTATAAATAGTGTATGTAATCGGAAACACATGTATGGTCCAGGCGGGTTGGCAACATTTTGGTACATTGACTTTAGATAAGAAACAGATCTTTCAGAAATGGTAAAGTGAAATAAATTAAATCACCAATCTTGCCAACAGGAGAATATTAAATAATTTTGATCTTCTACAATAAATTCAAAGCGCATACGTTTGTCATATGAAAAATGAATGGCAATTATCACAGCAACCAAGAAGTCTTTCAAAAGTAAATGAGTATGTTTGTCTCAAATATACAGTGAGGTTGCCTCAAATATTTGAGTAGGCATTGTGTCATCTGCTGGGGATGTTCAAAAATTGAGATTTGATGTAAGAGGCTCTGGGGGTATAGTGAGTATACAATGAATCTACTCATCTATTCTTTTTCTCTTAATTTTTTTCCTAAGTTTTTATTCTGTAGAACTTAGCCTTCGGAAGATTGTTTACAATATATTTAACCTTAAAGAGCAGACATTGCAAGACAGCAATTGCAGGCCAAGATGGCAAGAGCAAATGTACAGCTGCCGATGGCATTTCACAGAACAGTGATCTCCTCTCAATATCACAAAACATCAGTTCTTCTAAGAACATGACACACTGCATGTTTCAATGACTCCTTTTAGTAATTTTCTGCCACAGTCAGTTGAAATAGTACATGGAGTTTTAGTTGATCATTTTGGCTCAAATTCCACTTCAAGTACAATGCGGTGAAATGGATGGAAATTTTATTGGTAAGACAATATTTTAATATGCTGTTTCATTCCTGATGTAGTGGCCTACCATTAAGTACTGCCCAACACAACAAGACTTGTCTGGGCTGTGACCAGTTGAGCTGTACTTTGCACTAATCAGGTCTTTTCTCTGATAAGAAGACTTCATCACTACTTTCCTGGCTGTTCATCTCCTGAATGTCCACTGCTCAGTCCTAATCTACCCTCCCTCATACTTTCCCAGACACTCTCCTTTGTCCTCTAAGACTGACCAACACATGACAATCATGTGGTCGCTACAAATCACATGATCACGACCATGTGACAAGCTCAATACACAAATGCCCTCCCGGTATCTTTCCCAAAGGAGAAACCCTTCAGTTACCACTAACGCCCTCTACAAGGACCTACTGCAACTAGTGGGGCTTTTTGATTTCTGATGGAGGGCTCTTGTTATTTGCACCTTTCTGTGGGTCTTTCAAGGGTCCAGAGAACATTGTGGAGGACACGAGGCTATTTTTTGGCAATATTTTCAGTTGATTTGACACTAAGAGGTCGTTGAGGTGTACTTAATACTTTAGTGTCGTTTCATGGTACATTGATTAATACTTTGCTATTTGCAGATTGGGTTGGGATTCAAACCTTGCTGTAGAAATGCCACTTATTCTGTTTGAGTGCTGGTGAGTAAATCGTCTTTGAAATAGGTGAGATAAAAATCAAACAGTATTATGTATTTTGCTAACTGGCAAATTGCCAAGGATATGAGTGGTTATTTTCATGTTTAAATCAAAAGTCTAATCTCATCTTGTCTTTACGTCACATTGGGTTGATATTTTGATTATACCTTGAATTTACAGAAATGTATAATGTATTGCGGAATTATCTTCTGTATATTTACCATCTTGTTACACTCCTTGTCATACTTATGTGGAATCTCAAGTTTTTTTTCTATGCTGTTGAACTGTGATGTCAGAGATGACTCTATTCTAGCATTGCAATATATGTAAATTAACTACAAGCTGTGATGTCATTTTAAACTGGGTCGGATTCCCAAGCTTCTAACCAATTTGAATCCCCCTCAACTGAGCATTACAGTTTCAACTCAGTGTCAGAGTGAAAATTGGGTGTGGGAAAACCAATGCAAGTTTGACATCACAGCCTCTCAGCCAATGGGCTGCCGGAACAATTATACATGACATAAGCCGTGTGTTTACAAACAAATTGTCAAAGCCTTCTGTTTATTCCAACTTCCATCAAAGTTTAAAGCTGTAAGTTAGCAAGTTTGTAGATAAATCAAACAACTCTGTGGGGATTATAACAGTTGTCTACTGTGAATGCTCACAAAGCTGCCATTTGGTAAGATTAGACTGGTGATTGCTGTGATAAATCATTGGGATCACAAATGTAATGCTTCCTTCAATATATCAATTTTTGAACGGTGATGCGTAGCTTACTTGTCAGCCCATTGGCTATCAAGCTGTGATGACGTAGTTGTAGGGGCTATCCCTGATAAAACTCTTACTCTGACACTGTTGAAACTGTGACGCTCAGTTCAGGAGGATCAACATTGGCTAGAAGCTGGGGAATCTGACCCAGTTTGAAATGACATCACAGCTTGTATTTAATTTACATATATTGCAATGCTAGAATAGAGTCATCTCTGACATCACAGTTCAACAGCATAGAAAAAACACTTGAGATCCCACGTAAGTATGACAAGGACTGTAAAATATCAAATCACCTATCTTGTGTCTATACTGTTTAGTCTGCTCCAAACTGCTCTCCTTTCCAGAGAGCAGTGTGACACCATGGTCTTGACTCCTTACAAACGATGTTAAAGAAATGATGTCACAGTCACACTCCATTTTGTATAGGGTTAAAATCAGGCCCCAGTCACAGCCAGCCACACAAGTGTGGTTAATCAAGGGTATACACCTGCTAACTATGGTCTGGCCCCTGCCCATTAGGGGGGCATTGTCCACCTATAAAGTTTGTAGAAGAGCAAGCTGCTGTATAGGCGGAGGGGGGTTTGCTGAGACGTTGAGATGAGGAGGGTCGAGAGAAATTACACATTATTTTGAATTCAGGGCTCGTATTCTTATCATTGCAAACATTGGATCATGTCAAACAAGCCCTGTTATTTTTTAAGATCTTTCGGAAGTACATTGGTAATTTGATTGAGTATGTTTGTCTTAAACATTCGGATAAACATATTGTCATTTCTGGGCCTCTCCTGCACTCCTTTCCTGCTCTCCTCTGGTGAGCTCTGCTCTGCTCTCCTCATGTATTCTCCTCCCCTCATATAACAGACCTCCCTAATCTTGCCTAATCTATCCCATTTGCTCCTCTTATCTCCTATGTTCCAATCTTGCCTCTGTCTGCCATGTCAGCTGGAGCACTGGAGGAGTATATCTCCCTTTCTTGCCTGAATTATGCATGGGAGGCTCCTGGTGGTAACAGATGAGAGAATTAAGGTGGTTCTCAAGAGAATGCAGGTGGGACAAGGAAACCTTATAAAGAAGGAAGGGATTCCAGTTCCGTGGATGGGGGATGAATAAGCAGAAGCAGAAGACATTGGGACTGGAGAGTGGGGGGGGGAGAGAAACCTCCTCTCCATGTGTCTTTCATCGGGCATCACCACTGTATCACCATCACCACTGTCTCACGGTCTCTCACCGGCATCTCAGAGCAGTATGTCTTCAACATCAGTGCCTCACCAATAACTAGGCAGCTCTTCCCCATGCATCAGTATTTTACTGTGTTATCCTTGTCTTGTATTCACCTGTTGTGCTTCCCTCCTCTCTTACTGGTCCCAAGGGCACATCCTGGATTGACCACCCTGCCTCCCAATGCCCTGGTCCCTTCCATGATCCTCCCTACAAATGAAGGGATTTGTCACCCACCCACCCAGCTCATCCCCTACAACAGGGAGGCTACTAACAGCAAATAAAAGCAAGTAACAGCCTGGAACAGACAGCCCAGCTGCTGACATAAGAACAGGGACTAGGGAGAAATAACATCTTACTTCAGGTTAGTTATTGTGTGAAGCTGGATCTGGAAAAATATATACTTGCCTGTACTGCCCTGTAGTCATATTGATGTTTCATCTTTTGAATGGGATAAAATATGTGATTAATGAAGGAGAAAAGGAAAAAAGAGGAGGGAGAACACGAAGAAGAACGGGAAGAACAAGGAAGAACAGGAAAAAAGGAAGAACTGGAAGAATAGGAAAAAAAGGGGAAAAAAGGAAGAACAGGAAGAATGGAAAGAATGTGAATAGAAAAGGGATCAACATAATTTCTCATAAGAACTGCAGTAGATTACAGCAGGTTAGTTATTATGTCAAGCTGGCTCTAAATGAATATATACTTGACCAGAGTCAGAAAGATATTTCATCATTTGGAGGAGAGGTTATGTGTTTGATGAAATAGAAGAAGAAAGGTGGGAAGGAAAAGAAGAATACAAAAATTGAAACTTTAACAATAAGAAGAGAATAAGGCAGAGAAAGGAGAATGAGTAGAATTAAAGCCAACAGAAAAGGCAGATCTACAAAAAGAGGATGTGCAGAAAAAGATGGGACAGTCCTCTCAATTTGCTGTCCCATATTTCAAGTTCAACAGGACAAAATTTTCCCAAGACAGTCTTCTTCTTGTAGAAGATACTTTTCTCAGCCCTAAACCTCTCCAAATGATATATCATGTTCTGATATCTTCATCAATATTTTAAAGCAGCAGCTGGAAAGTGATGTCATCAAATGCAAACATATTGCCTTTCCCCGTAGCATCATAAGATGCTTCCTTCATTTATCGCAAAAGGAGACATGGAAACATATTTATATCTCACTTTGATCTGTCACTTTTAACAACAACAGTTTTTGTCATTGCTTGGGCTACTTGGGCTTTTCAACCAAGAGGAGATGGTGGTTTGAATGGGGGATTTCCTTTTAGATATACAAGGAAATTAGGCTACCAGGTGTGATATGACCACCACTTCACTGAAAACCTTTTTGAATAGATTAGATGGGTTAGTAATCAAATTATTCAACATTTTTAAACAGTCGGTCAATTTACGAAGTTGATCAGTCACATTTTTTATGTCATTCGAAAAAAGTGGAAATGCATGTTGCACATTGCTTTTTGGAGAAGTGCTCTGGCAATGGCACCAACACTAGTACAAGAACTTTAATTAGAATATATACAGTACAACCCAAAATAAAGTAAGAAATTTTCTGTCAGAAGTCCTCTGTTTACCTATTTGCCCTCTTTTCTCCTCTCCACCCCAAATCTCCTTTCAACTACTTTTGAATCCTTACAAAAACCTTAGCCCACATTAAGAACTATATTTAGACAGCTACCAATGTAACTGCAATTAGCAGAGGTGCAAAATATCAAGTAAATCAAACACAATGGGGTCATTGAGTTTAAATTGGTGTTGTTTAAATATGATTTTAATGTAATTTTGAAAGGTATTTTCAAGTAGGTAAAAGTAGGAAGTGATTCAGAGGTAGTCAAAAGGTGTGAAAGGGTTAAGTAGTGGCTGATTCTTCCTTCCTGCTGGGGTAATCGTGCTTTATTTTAGGTTTTACTGTATTACACAGTTTCTTAAAAAAAGATATAACTTAGTGCAGTGTGAAGAGCTTGTATAGGACAGATAGGTTCTTTGCTGGAGGCGTCTGTTGCTAGGACCAACATAATCCATCTTAGACAACCTCTCATATCCCCTTCCAGGCAAAGCTCATCTGCAGAACTGTATGCACACCCTAATTAAGTCAAAACTCCCTTGTCTTTCCGATTACCTTATCTTTGCCTTGAAACTCTTATGAGTTATTAAGAAACTGATTACTTCTGAGTTGGTCCACAGAGACTTAAATGAGGCAATCCCAGATGACCCATGACCTTGACAGTCCTCTCAAGGTCAGTGGTGATCAAAACAATGATGTTATTCATCCTTTGAGTCTGTGAGGAGTGGCGTCTATCTCTCAAGGGACCCATCACTAACCTTGGCACTGATCAACAGTATTGCAGAGCCCTAATTGAGGTCCACCAGGGGTTTGGAAACTGTGCAATTAGATTGAAGTTTAAAAGGAATTTGGAAGAGGTCGTGGAATATGAAACACATGCTGTGTAATGGGTGGCTTTTAACCTTTTTGTACAAATTAAACAGATGTATGCTAATGGCATGTGTACAATGTACATATACTCCACAGACTCCAGAATGATTCACACTTCTCAGCATACCTCAGTTTTGGGTGATTGGCGATTCTGATGCTTTGGTTTCAATACCCTTTTTTCTTGTAGCAGAAACTGATGTGTATCCCAAGTTGACCAGATCAAAAACTGAGTTTCATTCAAAATATAGGGGAGAGAAGAGCAGAGCAGAGGAGTGTGGCACAGAAAGAAAAGACCAATGAGTAAAACGAATGTATATTTGTAATGTTTTTACCATGCACAGAAATGTCAAACCTCCTCATTATTATTAAACTTTTTCTGGGCATAGCAGGCTGACCACTTGTTTTTTCCAAGGAACACAACAAGTGGAAACCAGCCAGAAAGAAGATGGATGGATAGGGGTCATCAATCACTTTGTGTTAACATCCGCATCAACCTTATAAGATGCTACATCAAGTTGCGTAAGCCTCTTTTCAAACGACATGCAGGAGAAGGAGCAAATAGTGATGAGCCAGGGCAACAAGAATAGGCTGGAGGTAGCAGCAACAAGCCTACAGATGGCAAGAAAGGAAGCCACAACATCATGATGATCGAGGAATGTGCAAGAGGAGGCCGTTTATGTGGTCCACTGATCACACAGCAGATTGCGGGCAGCAAAAACAGGTCTTGCAGAAAGTGGATGGTTGACATGATCTGATGGGGGCAGGGATGAGGCCAGTGGGCCAGAATGATGCAATGGCCCATGTAACATGTCAGCATGGCTCACAGGTGGCAAGTAGTGGGGATGGTGGATTGGTGGTTATATGGAATCCGGGGGATTGGGAGGATGCTTAAAGAGCGATTAATGACATGTCGCTTCTTGAAGATGGTCATGCAGATGATATAGTATTATGGCAGATTGATCACAAGGAAGTTAATGTGTTATTTGAGGCAGACATATTAGGATGAGATGAGGAAATATAAGAACTTTAAACTAGTCGTCTTTATATGGTGTAAATTTAAAGTTTTCCCATACATTTGCTTCCTAGAGGTATAACCTGAGAGTTTCCTATTACATTTTCTATCTATCTATCTATCTATCTATCTATCTATCTATCTATCTATCTATCTATCTATCTATCTATCTATCTATCTATCTATCTATCTATCTATCTATCTATCTATCTATCTATCTATCTAAAATAAATTTTACTTTATCCATCAAAACCTCTAACAATTCAGCTATCAATCTAACCATCTGGCTATCAATCTAACTATCTAGCTATCTGTCTTTGTATCAATATTCTGGGCATGTTCACTGACTGCATCTCTGAGCTGATGTTGAATGGAGTCCATTGGCAGGTGCTGAGGCAGGGAGTTGATGAAAAGATGAGGAACGATGAGGAAAGATGAGGAAGAGGATGGAGAGAAGATGGAGGAGATGGGTCATGAATTATGACAACTGACAGATGCATGTAGCAGCTCTCTGGCTGCCAAATTTTGCTCAGAAATAATGTTTGAGAAATGCTGTTGATCAATGTTACTCAGGATCTTCAGCACTCAATATTGAGCTTCTGATGAATGCTTGAAGTGATGTGGTCTGTGAATGCTGAGGTCTGATGGAAGCTGAAGTTCAGCACTTACATGTATTTAGCACTCGTTTGGCATGTATAATGTAGAGTCAGAGTGATGGATGGTCGAGAAGGTTTTTAATAATTTGTTTTTGCAGTTGGTCAAGATCTTTTAAAGAACCATGTGTAATAATAATTATTATAAAATACCCTCTGTGACTGGAGGAAAATCTGACTCTTCCAAAAAATCAGAACTAAGTTGCTAACAAGATGCACCAGCAAATAAAAAATGATTTTATTCTTAATAAGTGGATGAATAACATGATTCAGAATAAATTTCAGGAATCCTAATATAATAAATTTGAGTATAATTATGGGCTCCTTGTCTTTCCTGCCAGCTCAGTTCTATATTGAAAATATTTGGAAACATGTTTTGTCCATGCAATCAGGACTAACAAGTTACAATTTAATAAGGTGATTTTGGCAACAAATTGGTCTCTTCAACATATACAATTCCTGGATTGCTTCATTTGATAAAGTGGATTCACTGAGTTTGTGGTAGATAAGATAGTTGGTTGGGAAATCCACAAGGTCTGACCAAGGTCCTTAGACTCCTCACAAATGAGATCAGAGCAGCACTCCAGTTTGTATAGGGTGGAAATCAGGCCCGAGTCAGAGGCAGTCACACCAGCGCGGTTAATCAAGGGTATACACCTGCTAACTGTGGTCTGGTCCCTGCCCATTAGGGGGCATTGTTGGCCAATAAGGTCCACAAAATAGCAATGATGAAGTTGGAGTGTATTGATGGAGGGAGGTGTGTTTGAGAAGCCCAGACATCAGTGGCGGATCGAGACAGGGTAGTTGGTCTAAGGGGGGAGGGGGGCTGCATCATTCCCCCTGCATCATTTTGGCACATACAATACACTCCACCTACATTGTGTCTGAAGATAAAATTATGCTTTTCTCTAGATTTTTCTCTGTGTCTGTTCCATAGTTTCCATTGCCATGTTTTTTCACATCATATTTAATCTTAAAAAAGCAGACAGCAATTGCAGGCGTAACAGAAGGTACACAGCTGCAAATGGCCAGTCAGAAAAAAATGTCAAAGTAATGCACATTGGGCCATTGGCAAAAGGTTGACTGAAAATGTTTTTCTCTTAATATCACCAACTATCAGGAAAATGTGACAGGTCTATAGTTTCTGTCCTTTTGATAATGTTTGTGGGAAAAAATTGTGGCAAATGATTCTAGTAATCTTTTTTTTTTTTGTAAAGGGACTTGTTCATTTTGATATGATGTTTATACTGGTGATCTAGTCATATTGTTTGATATTTAGTTTCAGACCTATATGGTTATCAACTGGCGGTTACCAGCAACACAGAATACAAACCTTTTCAACAGCTGTTGCAAACTGGACAATGGACACAAATCATGCAGCAGAGTGTCTGGGATGGATGAATCACTGGGGCTTTACATCCTGTATTTATGCACTTGGTAGGCTAACTAGGACAGGAGGAGGACACGGCAAAGAGGCAAAGGATGATTGAAACAGCTGTCCAACATAGGCCCAGTTGACCGGTTACAGCTGGATTCGAACCCTGGACCCAGCGATTGGCAGTCCAGCATACCACTAGATCAACCCTCCCCCCCCCCACCAGCAACACAGAATACAAACCTTTTCAACAGCTGTTGCAAACCGGACAATGGACACAAATCATGCAGCAGAGTGTCTGGGCAGTGGCCTGTTATATACTGTGTGTCTTTTTCTCTGATAAGAAGACTTCAGCACTACTTTCCTGGCCATTCGTCTCCTGAATGTCCACTGCTCAGCGCTAAGCTGCCCTCCCTCCACCATTTCCGAACACTCTTCTTTGTCCTCTAAGACTGACCAACACATGACAATCACGTGGTCACCACAAATCACATAATCACACAATGTGATATGGTCAATGCAAGAATACCTCTAGAAGTCTAAACCGAAGAGAAAGCCACTCGCTACCCACTAGCAACCTCAACAAGGACCTTCACCAACTTGAGAGGCATCTCACGGATGACTCTTGTTTCTTGGACCTTTATGTGGTGTCTCAAGGGTACAGAAGGGCATTGTTGAGGATGTGGTGGTCATTGTAGGGCAGGGTATGAATGGTTTCTGCCAATAGCATTTTCAGTTGATATGCCATTAGGAGGTCGTTGAGCTGTGTGGCAAAAGAAAAAGAGGAAAAAGGATATTACTCATTCCCTGCTAGATACATTTTTAGTTGAGTTCTGTATCTCATTGACCCCAGCCTCCGTACTTTGATTTGTTCTTGTTACTGTTTCTCCTCTTCTGTACATCTTCAACCCACTCTCTGCTCTCCTTTTACTTTTCTTCTGTCTTGATCTCACTTTTCAACTTTCCTCTTTTTTATATACCCTAAAATAATCAATTTATCCATTCTTAATTGATGCTGAAAGAGTCATGCAAACTATTGCATTAAGCTGAATGTGGTTGAAAGCAAATTTCTCTTGATCAACTCAACTTGGCACACACTCCAGTCTGTGTCAGGCGGAAAGAGGCTTCTGTGACAAAAACACGAGATGGGCTAATCACTCAAAGTGGAGGTATGCTGACAAGTGTGAATCATGCTTGAGTATGTGGACTTGATGTGGAGTCTTGTTGTCTGCTACACATCAACCTCTGCATTTTCTGATCAGTGGCCATTGATGACCATGATGGCTCCTTTAACTGGTCTGTCTTTAGTGTCTTATAACATAGAATGTAATGTTCAGTGATTTTGTGACTTTCTGATACCTTAGTTGCAGCCACACGAATGTCAATTTACATGAATGGAGCATACGAACCATCCTAACCATTTAGAGGCAAACTTTCCACCATCAGACTTACAATGTAGTCAAAGATATTTTTGCTTATAATCTAATAGGACACGGATGGAGAAAATGAAAGCTATCATTATGAGAGCACAACGTATTCTTCATTTTGTGACATAACGAATAGCAACAATAAATCAAATAAAGCTTGGACAGCTTGGTGTAAGCTCCTCAGCTTACTTATCAGGTCACTCTCATTCTTGGAATTAATTGGTAGCATGTTTTGTCACATGCAATCAAGACCAGCAAGTTACGAATTGATAGCAGATTGTGGTAATAAATTGGTTTCCTAGCCATGTATACAAACTCACTGAGTTACTGGATTGCTTGAATTAATGAAATTGATTCACTGTGTACAGGATAAGCAAGTTGGTTTGGAAGCTGTAAGGGCTGAGATGTGAGCAGTGTGAGGCCATGCAAGCTCCTAACAAGTGTTTTCAAAGCTACACTCAAGTTTGTATAGGGTGGAAATCAGGCCCCAGTCACAGGCAGTCACACCAGCGTGGTTAATCAAGGGTATACACCTGCTAACTGTGGTCTGGCCCCTGCCCATTAGGGGGCATTGTCAGCCTATAAGGTCTACCACAAAAGAGCAATGAAGAGAAGAAGCTCCATGGTAGAATGCATGGGAGGGAAGGGGTGAGTTTAGAAAGATTTGTGGGCAAAAGGCTATTGAAGACTAGGATATTGAAGAATAGGCACGGACTGTTCTGCTGTTAGAAATTTGACTGTTCAAACATAAATGAATTTCATACTGGCAGCCACTTTTTGGTCTCAGGGAAATCCCTCGACATTTTATAAATTCTAACAACAATAGAAAATCAATACGATATAATGAATAACTCATACAGGAGAAAACCAATCAAATGTCATGTTACATGCATTATGATAACTTGTTGATATCTGATTCAATAGATGGGAAAGCTAGATGTGCAGTCTATGAATTTAAAATGAAGTTTGATTTGATGATTACATCTAGTAATTTTGATATAGAACATCCATTAGCTATCAATACATAAAGATTAAATGAAAATGGCGATTTGATGTAAGAGGCTTTAGATGATAATGCACATATGATGAATTTACTGCTCTATATATTTCTTGGCTTTTTCCGCTCTGTGTTGTGTTTTCTCTGGATGACTTGTCATATTCTTCCAGTACACTTTTATCATCATGTTTAACCTTAAAGCCAGATGCAGACTAAGAGCAGGAGCACAGCTGCCAATGGCATTTCACAGATTTCTGAAGCATTTCAGAGAAGCAAAGTTGATTTTTATTTTCATATCACAAGACATCCTCAAAACTTGACATCCTCTGAAGCTTTGTTAAGTCAAATAAACTTGTAAATAAACATTTCTGTTATCTTCCGCCAAAAACGATAACGAAGTGTTATCACTCTGAATCATACTAACTAATGTGGGATCGGTTGGTTACTTGAACAGGTATTCTGATCATCATAGTAATTTGTCATTACATGTCAGTCCAATGTCAACCAGTATACTGTAGTCTATGTGGACCATGGTCTTACAACATCAGCAGTTCTTGTGGCAGCCCAGACACTAATCATGCAGTAAAGTGTGTAGACTGTGGCCAGTTGAGCTGTACTCCACACTGACAATGTTTTTTCTCTGATAAGAAGACTTAATCACTACTTTCCAGGCCATTCCTCCAGTGAGTATCTGCTGCTTAGGCCCAATCTGCTCTCCCTGGCCCATTCCTACTCTCGTCATTGTCTGCAAAGACTGACCAACACTTGACAATCACGTGGTTGCTACAAATCACATGATCATGACTTTGTGATATGGTCAATTTAAAAAACACCCTCAAGATATCACTCTACCAATGCTAACACCTTTCATAGTGCAACAACGTGGCAGCACTGTACATGTTGTACATGACTTCCTGTTTGATCAAAACATTGGCTTGGAGAAAGCACATGTTTCAGAAAAAGTCAATTCTTATAAAATCAAATTGCTGTCAGCTGTAGAAAACACATAGAACTGGTGTATTTAGTCACTGTGGACAAAGCCTATGCAAAGTGAAACCTTGAAACATCTTTGATATTTGATTAACAGCCTTCAAAGTTTCAATGTGAGTTGGCAAAAAATTCTACGTTGACATGGCCATAGGAGAATTTATATCTTACCTTTTCTATGAATCTGTATCCTACAATTTGTCCTGTTAGCAATTCCAAATATAGATATCCCATGCAATATAAATATAGTCCATGAACAATTCCATGTGGATAAATGGATGCACAAATGCTCAAATTAGATCTTCTTTGGCAAACATTCCCTGGCTCTGTGAGCCTCTAATACATTTTCTTATGCTCTGACAATGTCTAAAGGGGCCCAGTTACAAAATAGCAAGCTGGATTATCTTGTTTAGCATTGTTTGGCATTGACTGTTTGTTGTAATCACCTGTTTCGAACCTCAGTTCAGTGAAGTGCAACAACGTATCTGCGAATTCCATATGTGTGGTTGTGGGACAATGACCTTTCCGAGGGAGCTGCAAAAGCTTGTGGAGCAGCCCGAGGAGAGCTATTGTTACCTGGGCCTTTTGTTTGATATTTTCGAGGAAATTGAAGACCGAAGTTGAGGGTATATTAGTCTTCTATCAGAGCTATTTTGCAGTTGGCTCTCTCGTCTCGTCTCTTCTAGGCTCTTCTTGTCTCTTCTTGTCTCTTCTCGTCTCGTCTCCTCTCCCCTCCTCTCCTCTCCTGTCCTGTCCTGTCCTCTCCTGTTCACAAACAGGCAATTTACTAAGTCCTAATTGGTATTGACTGAGTCATGCAAACACTTGCATTAAGCCAAATATGTCTTGAAAGAAATTCTTTTTGATCAGGTCAACTTGGCACACACATCAGCCTCGGAAAAAGCAGTTGAAACAAAAGCACGAGAATTGCCAATCACTCAAAGTGGAGGTATGCTGACAAGTGTGAATCATTCTGGATTATATGGAGTCTTGCCAACTGATACTTATCAGATGTTAGTCTTCAGCCATGAATGACCATTTGACAATGATGGTTCACTGGAATTGTGAGGGTTGCCCTTTTTATGGCCTGGGTTTTGAAATGTATGAAATTGACAGAAACACTCTTTAATTCGCCTTTCAAAGAGATATTGAGCTCTTTTCCATTCTACCCCTTGAAATGCATCAATTTTGAGCCTATAAGTTATAATAATTCCAAACTTTATTATAGATAAATTGGTTTTGAACTGTTCAAGGCAATTTGAGATCATATGACTTTGTATCATCTGGAAAGATAGATGCTTCCTTTTCATATCATAACTGCATTGACATGAAAATTATATAAGAATTGTAAAAAAAACAGATCTTTTTAAAAGCAAGAATTATGCTTTCATGCTACATTCTATGGATTCCTGTACTATGCATCCTGTTCAACACTGCAGATGCATACATGCATGGGTGACTCACTTCTTAAAATGCAATGCTCTTGCAGACTGGAATACATGAGAAGGAACTTTGCACTTTGAAGATGGTTCAGAATAAGTACATCATGTGTACAAATATAATGTGCTCATGGCTGTTCAATTCTGATGTTGAAATTGAATTTTGACTACAATTTGTACACAAAGGTTAAAAGAGGTCCTTTACAAAGCATGTGTTTCATATTTGATGAACACCTCCTACACTCCTTCCAAACTTCAATCTAATTGCACAGTTCCCAAACCCCTGGTGGACCTCAATTAGGGCTTTGCGAAACTGTTGATCAGTGCCAAGGTGAATGATGGGGCCCTGGAGAGATAGATGCCACACCTCACAGACTTAGAGGATGAATAACATCATTATTCTGATCACCAGTGACCTTGAGAAGACTGTCAAGGTCATGGGTCATCTGGGATTGCCTCATTCTGGTCTCTATGGACCAACTCAGAAGTAATCAGTCTTTTAATAACTCATAAGAGTTCAAAAGGCAAAGATGAGGTAATCGGGAAGACAGGGAGTTTTGATTTAATTAGTTCTCAACTTGTTGTGCTGAGCTTAGTCTGCCAGGGAATAGGGGAGGTTCCTGAAGATCGATTATATGTTGGTCCCAGAAATGAGCGCCTCCAAAGAGTAACTGCCCCATTGTGTCCAAAAGGCAAAGATGAGGCAATCGGGAAGACAGGGAGTTTTGATTTAATTAGTTCTCAACTTGTTGTGCTGAGCTTAGTCTGCCAGGGAATAGGGGAGGTTCCTGAAGATCGATTATATGTTGGTCCCAGAAATGAGCGCCTCCAAAGAGTAACTGCCCCATTGTGTCCTGTGCAACCACTTCCTTCAGCAGGAACTTATATTTGTAAAAGATACAAACACTATGCAAGCATTTTTAAAATCAAACAAAATCATTCTCACACCCAAAATGAATCCCCTGCTCACTCCTTGAGCATGATCACCATGTCTGCACATAACAGTATTCGCTTGGAAATAGGAGACATCAATCTTCTGAATTCCACAGAATTTATACTCCATTTCAATATGCTAAGCAAACTGTATGTTAATGCCTGTCTAGTATTTGTTATATCACAACTAGTGACCTTCATTTCTCTCTATATATTTAAAAGGAAATTCTTCATTCACAACCATCACCTACTTTGGTTTAAAAGTAGCCTAAACAATGATGAAAAATGCTGTTGTTAAAAGTGACAGATCAAAGCAAGACATAAATATGTTTCCATTTCTCCTTTTGCAATAAATGAAGGAAGCATCTTGAAATGCTGCAAGGAAAGACAATATGTTTGCATTTGATGACATCACCTCTCGGCTGCTGCTTTGAAATATTGATGAAGATATCAGAGAATGATACATCATTTGTAGAGGTTTAGGGCTGAGAAAAATATCATTTACAATAAGCACAATGTCGTTGGCAAATTGTGTCATATTGAACTTGAAATATTGGACAGCAAATTCAGGGGTTTGCTCCATATTTTTTCTGTACACACCCTTTTTGTACCATTTCTGTTGGCTTTTAATTCATCTGATTCTACTCTATCTCCCTTTTTCTTCTCATTTTGCGCCATTTTGGAATTTTTTCCTTCTCATCATCCTTTTCCTCTTTCTTCTTCTTTTTCTCTGCTTTCTGTCCCTTCTGACTCTTGTTTCTACCCTATTTTTCCTGTCTTTCTTCTGCTTTTCCTCTCGGTCTTCTTACTCTCTTCTTCTCTTCTCTCTGTCTTCTCCTTTTCTCCATTCTTTCTTTGCTACCCACATTTCTCTTTTTCTGATTTTCCCTACCTCTCTTTTTTCCCTTCTTTTAAATTTGTTCTCGTCTTTCTGCTCTTTCTCTTTTTTATGGGTCATCCCATTGAAAATTTTGAGATTTCAACATGGCATCAGGAGAATTGGTCTATATTAAACAGTTTTTATCCAAATTTAATAAAGTTTTGGATTTGGGTAGCCTATATACTTTACTGCTGACGGCACTACTTTTTAAAGCATTTCCACAAAGGTTTTTATGGTAAAAAATGATTTTAAATGAGGAAATTTCCAAAAAATTTTGAGAAACAGCTATCAGCCTCACTTTGATGTTTGATGTCACCATTGTGACGTCACCAAAAGTACCTATGACATCATAAACATTTGTTGTGACATCACTCTCTCTCACCCAATGAGACAACACCATTTTTTCAAAGCATAAAGAAAAAAATCATTTCTTGAACTTCACAGGGTGAGTGTTAATTTATTTTAACATGCAGAAATATAGAAATAGGGATCGTTAGTAAGAAATTTTGCACTCTTTCAGGTGGTATGATTAAAATTAACAAACTTTATATATATTTTGAGATATCACAATTCTCCCAAACCCTGTCTTTCAAATCCCATTATCTCCAATGGGAGGATCCATGACCCCTGTCCCCAGGGGTCCAGGGCTACCTTTCTCTTCTTTTTGTATCTCTCTTCTCCTTTTCTCTCATTTCTCCTTTGCCTCCTCTTTGTCCTATAGTCCCTCTTCCCCCTCTTTCTCCTTCTGGGCTTCTCTTCTTTCTTCTCTCATTCTCGGTCATTGTTCACATATCGCATCTTCTTCAAAAGATGAAAGATCTTTCTGACCACATTCAAGTATATATGAATCCAGATCCAGCTTGACACAACTAACCCACTGTAGTCCAGTGCAGTTCTTATGAGAAAAGAAGTTGCTCCCTCCTCTTATCTCAGCAGCTGGGCTGTCTGTTCCAGGCTGTTACTTGCATTTATTTGCTGTTAGTAGTCTCCCTGTTGTAGGGGATGAGCTGGGTGGGTGAGTAACAAATCCCTTCATTTGTAGGGAGGGTCACTGGAGGTCCCAGGGCACTGAGAGGCAGGGTGGTAAATCTGAGACACTGGTGAGAGACTGTGAGACAGTGGTGATACAGTAGTGATGCACAATTAAAAAGACACATGGAGGGGAGTTTGTCCCGCCCCCCTCCTTCTTTATAAGGTTTCCTTGTCCCACCTGAATTCTCTTGAGAACCACCTGAATTCTCTCATCTGTTACCACCAGGAGCCTTCCATGCATAATTCAGGCAAGAAAGGGAGATATACTCCTCCAGTGCCCTGGCTGACATCACAGACATAGGCAAGATTGGAACATAGGAGATAAGAGGAGCAAATGGGACAGATTAGGCAAGATTAGGGAGGTATGTTATATGAGGAAGGGAGAGCAGAGCAGAAAGGAAAAAGAAGAGAGCAGGAGAGGAGAGCAAGGAGATGGAACATGAGAAGAAGGAGAGCAGAGGAGAGCAGAGGAGAGCAGAGCAGAAAAAAAGAGGAGGAGAGGAGGAGAGGAGGAGAGGAGGAGAGGAGGAGAGGAGGAGAGGAGGAGAGGATGAGGAGGATGTGAGGAGAGAATGAGGAGAGGACGAGGAGAGATTGAAAGAAATGAGGAGAGTACAAGGAGCAATTTAAAGAAATGAGGAGAGGATAAGAAGAGGATAAGGAGAGGACAAGGAGGGATGAGGAGAAAACAAAGAGAAAATGAGGAGAGGATGAGGAGAGATCAGAAGAGACAATGAGAAAAGCCAAACATACCACAAAATTTAATTTAAGTTCCTTTTTATTTTTCAGTTTACTGCCAAATGCTTTCTTTGCTAAGTCTGATCTAAAAGTATATGTCTCTGCAATATCAGGGAACTCAATGCTAGTCAGGAACATGACTTAATTTCTATATTCAGAGTTGAATTTTTGCAGCAACCATTAGCCAAGCTACAGAGGCCATAGACCTGTCAAGTTTTTCTGATGTTTGATGACATTAAGAGAAAATCACTGTTCCATAAGCCCTTTCCCAGGGTGCATTACTTTGCATCTCTGAAATGCTTCTGTGAAATGCCACAGACAGCTGTGAACTTGCTCCTGTTGCCTTGGCCTGCAATTAAGTTTTCCTTTTTAAGGTTAAACGTGATGTGAAAAAGTTGGAGGGGAAGGGCAATTATGACAGAGAAACAACAAGATAGAATTTTGGAAGAAAAGCATACACATATGTATATTGTTGATTCAACATTTTTGAACCATTATCCTGATCACATAAAATCTCAATTTTAGAGGATAACCTGAAAGAAGACAATCATACTTTTTTTTCAAATGTTTAGGCAGAAAATACTCAATCAAATTACACATGTCGTTCTGGTATTTCTGAACAACCCCTTGAATACAGGGGATGTTTTTTGCATGACTATTTGAAATGACAAGAACATGAGCTCTGAATTCAAAATGAAATGTAATTTTAGTTGGGTTCAATAAAGATTATTTGATATTCATTAATTTTAATATTTGGTTATTTTCAATAATATAATATAAATATCTGTCTATAAATTGGCACAATTTATCTAAATAAAAAATAAAAACGGTGTTGCATTTGTGTTCATTTACATTGTCAGGTGTCAATACCATCTATCTATCCATCCATTCCACAACATAACTCCCAGTCCTATTTATCTCTCTCTAGTTGTCAACCCTCCTCATCTCAATATCTCAACTCTCACGCAGATCCATCCTCCCCACACAAGCCCTGCTAAAATGGCCAGGGCTTTCTGCTATTTCCAACCTCTTCTGTGATTGGCTGCTTATTCAGGTCATAAGCATTATGCAGGCAGATTTAGTCCGATTATGGACACTCAGAGGATTACTGGCAACTAAGAAAAACAGTGTAAAACAAGCAAACTTTCAAACAGTTTCATTTCAGAACTGTGAAAATACATAATTCAATGGAATTTTCAGAACTGTGATAGCACCTTTCAACAATACACACACACAATTTCTCCATTTGTAACTGTGTGAAACAGAAGCAACAAATTCAAGCTGTGATGTATCAGTCCCTGATTGTTTGAGCCAAAACCGGGTCAGTTAATTAAGTATTCATGAATTCGCAAAGGTTATGGGCCATTTTGTCATGGTATGACTTGGGATGATGACACAGATCTGACTTCCACCTAAACATCAACTAGATCTTCCAAAAATGTTACAGGCAGACAATCCCCCCTAATGGACTGGGGCCAGACCACAGTCAGCAGGTCTATAACTTGAACCATGCTGGTGTGACTGCTTGTGACTGGCACCTGATTTCCATCTGATAGGGTATTCTTGCTTTCTTAATGATTTAATAAATGCACAGAGGAATTGTCCTCAATATGTAAAGTGTTTCTGTAAGTTGAAGGTCTCAACAAATAATCAGTCCAAATGAGATTTTAAGGCAAGAGGACTTTATACTTTCAATTGACAAAAAAGAATTGTATATTTCTTAGTCAATTCTCCACACCAATAATACAAAATACTGTATGATTTTATTTTAAACTTATTTAAGATAAATATACTCCCCAGGACCAATATTGAACGGTAATCATGTGCTACAGTATCTAGCACAGCTCAATGACCTCTATGTGGCATATATGCCTAAAATACTTCTGAAAAAGCCTTGTATGCTTCACAATGCCCTTCAGCCCCACAAAAAGACCCACAGAAAGGTCCAAGTAACAAGAGCCCTCCATCAGGAATCCAGAAGCCCCGCAAGTTGTTGTAGGTCCTTGTAGAGGGCGTTAGTGGTAACTGAAGGGTTTCCCCTTTGGGAAAGACATCTGGAGGGCATTTGTGCATTGAGCTTGTCACATGGTCGTGATCATGTGATTTGTAGCGACCACATGATTGTCATGTGTTGGTCAGTCTTAGAGGACAAAGGAGAGTGTTTGGGAATGGAGAAGGGAGGGCAGCTAGGGACTAAGAAGTGTACATACTGACAATGAATGGCCAGGAAAAGTACAGTGATTTTAAAAGTCTTCGTATCAGAGAAAAGACATGCTTAGTTCTGAGCACAACTGAAGTGGCCACCTTTTGGCACTTCATGTTACGATAAGACTTAGTCTCCACACCTGCAGATGTTGAGAGGTTTACACTACATGGTTCCCACAAGGATGGTAAAAGGACAGATTAACAATTGGATGAGTCAAGAGAGGTACAGGTTGTGTGTTTCTGTATGATCTAGACATTCTGCAATCAGCATTCATAGTAAATACTTGTGTAACTTTTTCTCAGCTATAAATAAGATTGAAATGGAACATATCACAGCAAAATGAACACATTTGTCAAAACCTTTGCAACAACCATCAGCAAAGCCTCAGGTCATGACCTGTCATACTTTTGTGATGTTCGATGATATTAAGAGAAAATTGCCGTTTCATAAGTCCTTTTCCGGTGCACATTAATTTGCTTGTCTGACATTCTTCTGTGAAATGCCATCGGCAGCTGTGTACTTGCTCTTGGCCTGCATTTGCTGTCTGGCAAGGTCTTAAAGGTAAAACATGATGTGAAGCAAAATTGGGAAGGAGACAAAGAAAAATAATTTTGAGGAAAAGAATGTATGTATATTCAACAAATGCACACTATACCCAAGAGCCCTTACATTAAATCTCAATTAATGAAATCTCCAGCAGATAACACAATGTTTATTCAAACATTCAAGCCAACCTTTCTGTATATTTGAGACAAAGGTACTCATCTATTTTTGAAAAACCCCTTGGTTGCTGGGATAATTGCCATGCATGTTTGACATGGAAAAAATGTGAGCTCTGAATTTAAATTTGCTGCTTTTAAATCATTTGATATTCTCTTGGAGTTTGGATTGACAGCTTTATTTATTTCACAAGACCAATTCTGGAAGATATGTTCCTCACCAAAATTATATGTACTTGATTCAACATTCAAAGTTCTATCAATATGAATTTATCAGGCCATATTTGGGCTGCCATGCCACTACCCTCAAGCAGAGCACAACCTCCAATACATTCCAGCTTCTACTTTTTCTTCTTCTTCATTGCCATTTCGTGGACATCATTGGCTGACAATGCCCCTAATGGGCTGGGCCCAGACCACAGTTAGCAGGTGTATACCCTTGATTAAGCCTGATTTCCACCCTATACAAACTGGATCGAGTGTCCGTCTGACCACATTTGTGAAGACCTTGGTCACACACTGCTCATTGCTCAGCTCTCTTGGATTTCCAAAAACTAACTTATCTTTTATGTTGTGAGCCCCTTCTAGACTCAGACTTACACTCAGACTCAGACTCATTTATTTTTTGCTCACAAAATGAACATAATTTAGGACAGTAAATCAAGCTATTCAGTACAGTTTAACATTTTGAGCTTTAATCTCATCCAGTCCATAATTTTTAAATGCAGACATTCAAATCCAGCAAGGGCATCAATCTGGATGCATCTTTGGCAATCCTCAATGGAGGATGTTTTAAGAAGAAGCATCTGACTTCATATAAAGAGCAAAAATTCAGGGTCATTTGCCGGATTTCCGAGGCTTTTTTTTTACTAAATATCTAGTTACAGGACTATTTAACGTAAACGATGTAAATAACAATGTATGACTATGTTTAACTCTCTGCAGGGAGGTGCGCCTATCGAAAGGTTGGAAGTCCAAAGAAGAAGAAGAAGAAGTCACTTTTTGTGCAGTATCCAATTTTATTTTGTTACCAGAATTTGTTTTATCAAATTTTCACTTGTTGCTTCTAATTGCCTTTGACAATAGTATGTTTCCAATTATATATACGCAGGTTAGGAGCTACGGTAGAAGCAGTAACTCTATATAGTTTCCTTGGTGTAGATCACTGACCGTTAAAGACATTGATACAAAAAACAGCCACTCTTAATAATAATTGCTTATGTAAATCGGTATTCTGTATAAGCAACATTGACATAAGAGACTGTGCTTTTTGTCAGCACTAATAAGAAAAAAAAGTATGAATACGAAGTTGACAAGTACGCTGTAGTTTTGACAAAAAAACTTCAGTTTAAAACTTTTCCTCTCGTCACTTCTTGTTTGCCAGCATCCACAATTGAGAATTGGCAGCTGTTCATTTCTTTGAATCTGTTGTGCCAGTGACTTTGCAAACTAGAAACACATTGCTTTGCTGCAGTAAATTGACCAAATTTCCAGTTTCACATGTCTTGTTGGAATTGATTTAGTATCTAAGGATTTAACGTTGTGAAATCTATTTACTTCAGAGTAGTTATTTAGTGAATTGAATGAAGTTGACTTGTTAGTTTGGTATATTCTCTCATCTGTATGCACTGGGAGGGACTTGTATTAGAAGAACTGGTTTCCATAAAAATATTTGAAAGAAGGAAGTTCTGGACAGTCTGCTGAGTTCTGAATGTGAACATACAAATCACAGGAGAAACATCTGGATGGAGCTTTGCCACTTATTGTGTTAAGAAATACCAGAAAATGCCTGTGATTGTGCCAGTGTACATCTGTTGACTTTGGTCCATCTGCGCTGGAAGGCACTGGCAGTTGGGATCAGCATCAGCCCAGCGATAAACAAGCCAATAGACTGAATGAGTAGGTTCAGGCAATACCGCTCAAAAAAGACCTGATGAAGACAGAGGCTAGAGGATCACACTGTCATGTTGACCAAACCCTCTTCTTTCCTTAGCCTTTTCCTCAAGGTTCAGCTCACTGTAAAATATTGCAGTGGTAATACAAAAGAAAATATTTTAAGCAATAGTTATTTTCTATTACTTCAAGAATCAGTGTTGTTGGTTAAGGATGACAATCATTCATATATTCTTACTAATAGATATTTGGAAACATATGCATCTTGTTTACTTGCATTGCAGATATTTAGTAGAACCTTCCTGCCGGAATACAGGGTTGGATTGGGGTGTCGGGATATTGGGAGAATTCCCGTTGGGCCGATGGTCTGGTTGGCCGTTTGAAAG
Source organism: Platynereis dumerilii (assembly GCA_026936325.1). Classification (NCBI taxonomy): domain Eukaryota; kingdom Metazoa; phylum Annelida; class Polychaeta; order Phyllodocida; family Nereididae; genus Platynereis; species Platynereis dumerilii. The sequence goes on along the minus strand of JAPTHN010000006.1, from coordinate 10,520,041 downwards.
CAAAGAAAGGGAGAAAAAGAAAAAAATATGGATAAACTTTGTTCCAGTTGTTGCAACCCCAACATGTTTGGTATCACTAGAATCGTCTTGAAAAAAAGAATTCCAATGGCATCATAGTGAATTGCTTATTCTTGATCACTAGTCTTACAAGTTAATTTTAATTAGTTGTCCTTTAAAAGGATCATTAGCCTTTTTTTCTCATGGCCCTGAAAAGGCCTATGTGTGACCTGCTGTTGGCCCATTGTTGTACTGGTATCCACATAGTGGGTTTTAGTGGCACATACCAGAAGGCCTTTAGGCAGTTTGTTCAAAATCAATTTGTCAGATCCATGAATTAGCACTTCATATACTAGCTGGGAGTTTCAAATTTTCAATACAATTTTCAATGCCTGCATCTTGTGACAATGTGGGGTCTGTGGATTTCGAAGTAAAATCTTTTTTTTAACATTAGTCATTCTCACAATATCAGAGCCTGAGACTTGTGCTACCTGGCTGCTGTGCAGCTCACAGTAACAGACTCTGACTTGTGAGAATGAACATAAGCCTACATTGAAAAATGTTTCTTCAGGATGCAACTTTTTAATTTTTTATTACCACCTATAGCTAGGGTACTGTAATTTTACAAAGTAGGCTGTTATCAGATTGACCCCTAACTGGGCCACGGTCCACTGAAAATGTGTCTGAAATTTCCCCGGCCGGTCTTCTCTCCCAGTCCGCCCCTTTATTTATATTTCATATTAATCTGCACATGTGATAATATTTGATGGACTGTATGAAAATACTGTCAATAAACTACTACTACTACTATGCATCTCTCTGATGAAAGCTCAGATATTAGGATCAGACCACCCCAGAACGAATACAAATATCTCATGATTGGGTTGTTGTATGTGACTTTGCCAAACTTATTGTCAGGCATCTCAATCTGTATTTTCTTGCACAAAGTGCCTTATAACACAGCCCATATACTGCCTGAACTACTTTTGTATTGAGCTGCTGAAAAATATACATATTGGCCGTAGTTACAGAAAACTATTGATAATAATTTTGCATTATTTGCACCAACTCAAAAAATCAAAATATATTTTCCCTTCTCTTAATAAGAATCTTTTTAAGTTTCACATCCAGGATGCCAGTATTTTCTTTCATGTCTATTGTGTTGTGGCTGTAGCCCCTTATTGCCCCATTTTCTCTACAATCAGAAGATTACCTTGGATAATTTTGATAATCTTGAGTCTCAACAGAGCCTAATGGCCCTTGCGTGATGTTCTATCATTGAGTGATAATTGAGGCAAAGATTGATCCTTCCAGAGTCATTTTGTTTACTTCTTGTTCAAACATTTGTTATTTATTCAGGAATGGGGTTAACATATTTGCATTCAAAGTAAGAATGGGTAAGTCATGTTTGTTCTGATTTCTAAAAATAGATCATTATATCTGCATGACTCTCTTTATATAAGGCAAAATGTAATTTTATCGTAAGTATCCTCAAAATCCCCAATCCCAAGCAACCTATCTTCTGCATAAAACAGCTCCATCCTTCTCCTTGCTATATAAATTATGATTTATCAGCTTCCTTGCCCTCAATCTACATTATGATATCTGCACGACTATCTTCAAGAAGCAACACATCATTCATTTCTTTTTAAGCATCCTCCCAATTGCCCCAATTTCGCACAACCAACCCCTATCCATATAACCATCTTACACATTCCTTCCCACCTGTGAGCCATGCTGACATGTTCCATGGGCCATTGCATCATTCTGGCCCCCTGGCCTCATCCTTGCCCTCATCAGATCATGTCAACCATCCACTTTCTTCGAGACCCATTTTTGCTGCCCGCAATCTGCACATTCCACAGTCATCATGATGCAGTAGCTTCCTTCCCTGTCTTGTGTAGGATTGTTGATCCTTCCTTAATCCTCTACTTCCCTGTCAGCGTGCCTCGGCGGTCCGGCGTGGGTCCGGCGTGGGCCTTGCGTCGGTTTAATGTCAGCAGCATTGGACCGGCTTTGTGCCGATGTTGGGTCGCCGAGGCACGCTGACAGGGTTGTTGCTTGGCTTGTAACTTGTTGCTTCTTCTTCTGCTGTTTGAAAAGATGATGACGCGACTTGATGCAGAATCTTATGAAGGTTGATGCGGTTGTTGACAAAAAGTGATTGATGACTCTTTAAGTCTACTTTAGCCTCTCTCAGTCAATCTGTCTGTCTCTCTTGCCTCCTGCCTGTAGTCTTTAGAATCATCAAAAGAGATGCATGGTGAGGCTGCCTGTTGTAACACAGAACTCTTCATCCCAAATGTTTACTCTAAAGATTTCCCAGATAGTCAAGAAGTACAAGTACTATCAGTTACACCCTGCTCGTTTCGAGGGTACGGGAATATACACCACGAAGGACTCCATACACCACGAAGCCGAAGGCTGAGTGGTGTATGGAGGCCTGAGTGGTGTATATTCCCGTACCCTCGAAAAACGAGCAGGGTGTAACGGTTTTATCCTCAGACTTCTTGTTTTATTGATGCCCATAGATTATCTTGCAAACTGAGTCTGAAATGTCTTTCAGTGACAAAGCAACAGCATTGTGACGTCGTCATTCGAGCTGTCACATGCATAATGTCACAATGGCTCAAACAATGGCTTTGTAACGTCATGACTATTGTTGCTCAAGAATGACGTCATAACAATCCTATGGTTGCAATTGTGACATCATTGTATATCTCATACACCCTGTCTGGTGACGACAGACAGGGTGTACGGTGTCATACACCGCGGCTCTCAGCCAATCAGAATCAAGGATTCACACTGAACTGAGGATAAATGTATATACAAGTCATTTTTACCTCTTTCGTTTTACCATGCAGTTCAATGACCTCCTAATGGAACATCAACTAAAAATTCTTATGTTAGAAACCATTCATACCCTGCACAACAGTAGCCTGCATGTCTTCAACGATGCCTTCATTACCCTAAAAAAACCCTGATATAAAGATCCAAGTAACAAGAGCCCTCCTTCAGATGCACCACAAGTTGTTGCAGGTCCTTGTGGAGGTGGCTTCCCCTTTGGTCAAGACTTCTGGAGAGTATTCTTGTATGGACAATGTCACATGCCAAGATTATGTGATATGTAGCAACCACATGAATGACATGATTGTCATGTGTTGGACAGTCATGGAGGACAAAGGAGAGAGTTTCGAAGTGGGAGAGGGAGAGCAGCTAGGAGTTGAGCAGTGGACATTCAGGAGACGAATGGCCAGGAAAGTAGTGCTGAAGTCTTCTTATCAGAGAAAGACATGATCAGTGCAAAGTACAGCTCAACCGGCCACTGCCTGGGCAATCTGTTCAGGACTTAATATTGGCTGCAACTGCTGATGAGAAGGGCTATATGTTGACAGTCCTTAATGGTAGACCACCAGTCGTCCAGTCCACCACCTTGGGAACGAAATGGAATTTCAAAACAATCACACTTAACAAAATAACCATGCATTTGACCCCTTTCAGTGAAATTTGATCTTCGATGATGAACTAGGACTTCATTAATGTGTTCCGACTGGAGCAGAAAATTACTAGAATAAGTCACTGAAACATGCTGTCAAACTCAATGTAAGCCCAGGTTTATTATTTTAGAGTTGCATTTTGCAGTACAACTATGATTAGTGAGACAGCAGCCTTTGAATGGTCATGTTTTTGTGATGTTTGATGAAATTGAGTGAAAATCGCTGTTCCATACATCAGTTTCTGAGGGACATTATACTTTGCTTGTCTAAAATGCTTCTGTGAAATGCCATCGGCATCTGCGCACTTGCTCTTTCAGTCTTGACCTGCAATTGCTGTCTGGCAATTTCTGCTTTTAGGGTTAAAATTTAATATAAAATGAAAAATCTTCAGAAGGCAACTAAAGAATAAAAAAAAGAAACAAATTAAGGAACAAAGAATAGATCTGTAGATTCAACATACACCCTGTACCCCAGAGCCTCTTACATCAAATCTCAATTTTTGAACATCCCCAACAGATGACACAATGTCTATTCAAATATTTGAGGCAACCTTTCTCTATATTTGAGGCAAACCTACTCATTTGTTTTTGAAAGACCTCTTGGTTGTTGCATGGTAACTTGGGATAATTGTCATGCATGTTTGATATGACAAAAATAAGAGCTCTGAATTCAAACTCATTGCTATTGTAGAAGAACAAAATTATTTGATATTCTCCTGGTGTCTGGATTGACAACTTTATTCCAATAAACCAATTCAGAAAGATCTGTTTCTCATCTAAATTATATATAACCACTTGATTCGTTATTTTAAAAAAATTCTAAGCATCGTATCAGGTCATATTGAGCCCTCAGGAGTAGTGTCATTGCCATTTTGTGGAAATCATTGGCTGACAATACCCTGGGTCAAGATCACAATTAGCAGACCTGTGTATATCCTTGATTGAGCCTGATCTCAAGATACAAACTGGAGTGCCGCTTTGACCTTATTTTAACGACCTTGGTCGCACAGTGCATTTCATTTCTCCATCCAATTTTAAAACACCAATTAGAAAGACATTGATCCAAGCACTGGCGGGGATGTTGCTAATACCAGTCTATCAGCTGCGTGGTTTAAGATAAGATAAGATAATTTTATTTGTTTGGTTCATACTTACATATTGAAGTATAAAACATCAGCTATAGCCTGACACCTTGTGGTGTATTTGGCTTATAGATAAAATGTATACAGTTGCTAAATTTATTGGTTACAACAAGACTGACAGATATTCATATGGAAAAATGTTATTTATAATAAAATCTATAGTACTTGCACTGCAGTTTGGAAACAAGCCATCAAGTGATTCACTTTAAAAACTTTTTCCGTTGCCACTTCTTATTCTGCCACAATCTTCAATTGCAAATTGGCAGCTGTTCATTGCTTTGAATCTGTTGTTGCAGTGATTTTGCAAACTGAAAACTCATTACTTCGTTGTGGTTAAATGACCATATTTCAAGTTTCACATGTCTTGTTTGAATTGATTTAATAGCATCTAAAGATATAACGTTGTGGAATCTATTTACTTGAGAGTAGTTATTTTGTAAATTGAATCAAGTTGACTTGGTACTTTGGCAAATTCTCTCATCTGTATGCACTGGGAGGGACTACAATGTAGTATTAGAAGAACTGGTTTCCACACAATATTTGAAAGAAGGAAGTCCTGGACAGTCTATTTAGTTCTGAATGTGGACATACAAATCAAAGGATGAACATCGGGTGCAGCTTTGTCGCTTATTTTGCTAAGAAATACCACAAAATATTTGTGATTGTGTCAGTTTACATCTGTTTACTTTGGACCATCTGCAATGGAAGGCACTGGCAGTTGGGTCAGCATCAGCCCAGCGATAAACAAGCCAATAGGCTGAAGGAATAGGTTCAGGCAATACTGCTCACGAAAGACCTGATGAAGACAGGGGCCAGAGGATCACACTGTCTTGTTGACCAACCCCTCTTCTTTCCTTAGCCTTTTCCTCTAGGTTGAGCACACTGTAAAACGTTACAGTGGTAAAGCAAAAGACAAATCCAAAATATTAGTCAGTTTCCATTACTTTTGGAATCACTCTTGATGGTTTGACTAGAATCATTCATATATTCTTACTAATGGTTGCAAAGTTCTTATTTACTAATATTGCTTTTGTGGAACTTTCGAGCTAGAATACAGTAGATTTACTGGATTTGTACAAGATCAGTCCCGAAACACCCTCCTGCACAGTGACCCTGCTAAATCAGGACATGCTTTCGCCTATTAAAAGCAAGGGGTATTTTAACTGTGATGAAATAGGCTGGCAGCTGCCTCATTTTTGCAGGGTACCTGTTGGAAGATGAAAAGCACTAGAAGTACTGTAATATGGGGTGAATAGGGAGACTGGGGTGATAGAAGTACCGTAATATGGGGTGAATAGGGACACTGAGGTGAATCTGGACAGACCAGGGAAACGTTTTATTTGCTCAAAAAAACCTACTTCTACTAGCCTTAGAAATTTTGTGCTTCTGACTGCAGGCAGTGAGGAGCTGCAGCACCTTAAACTTGGCACTGCAGAAACGACTTTTTACAAGGTGGTCAAAACTTTGCATGAACCATAAAAAGTATAAATACTAGAGCCACCAAACTTGCAGCAAACTTTAAAATCTGTCTTTTTGTATCTTTCCTGTTGACTTGAAATTTTTCTCATTCTATTTCCTCTCCCATTTCTTCTCCTGATTGTTCCATTTTGAAAATCTTTTTATTTTTCTATTCCTTTTCATCTATCTTCTTCTCTTTATCTTTGGTCTGTCTCGTTATTTCTTCTGCCCGTACATTTTTTCTGCTTCGCTTCATTTTCTTCTCTTCTTTTCTTTTCTCTCAGTCTTTGCCTTTTCTATATTCCTTTTTTGGTTTTCCTCATTTAACTTTTTCAAAATCTTTTTCTTATCCCTCCTCGTTGTTTTCATTCTTTTCCCCTCTTTCTCTTCCTTCTGCTCTTTCTATTTTTTTCATCTTTTCTCTTCTTTTCTTCCTCTTCCTCCTATTTACCCTTTTCTTCCTCTATTTCCCCTCCCCTTCTCGATATTCTCCTCTTACTTTCTTCCCCTTCCTGCTCTTTGTCCTCCTTCTCTTCTTTCTCCTTTCATTCTTGGCCATTAATCACACATTGCCTCTCCTTTGACAATGTTTAAAAGATGAGATATCTTTTTGACTACTGCCAAGTATATATTTATCCAGATCCAGTGCAGTTCTTATGATATGTTGCTCCCTCCTCTTATGTCAGCAGCTGGGCTGTCTGTTCCAGGCTGTTACTTGCGTTTATTTGCTGTTAGTAGTCTCCCTGTTGTAGGGGATGAGCAGGTTGGGTGAGTAACAAATCCCTTCATTTGTAGGGAGGGTCACTGAAGGGCCCAGGGTGCTGAGAGCAGGGTGGTCAATAAAATCCAGGACATACCCTCGGGACCAGTGGAAGAGGAGGGAAGCACAACAGGTGAATACAAGACATGGATAACACAGTAAAATACTGATGCATTGGGAAGAGCTGCCCAGATGCAGTAGAATGAATAGTGGGATGCCAGTAGAGACATTTGCACTGATGGTGAAGACGTACTGCTCTGAAATGCTGGTGAGAGTCCATGAGACAGTGGTGATACAGTGGTGATGCACAATGAAAGACACGTACGTATGTCTCCCCCAACATCCACGCCCAATGTCTTCTGCTTCTTCTTACAATGTATTCAAGCCCCTTGTCGGGAATTGGAATCCCTTCCATCTTTATAAGGTTTCCTTGTCCCACCTGCATTCTCTTGAGAACCACCTTAATTCTCTCATCTGTTACCACCAAGAGCCTCCCATGCATAATTCAGGCAAGAAAGGGAGATATACTCCTCCTGTGCTCAGACTGACATGGCAGACATCGGCAAGATTGGAACATAGGAGATAAGAGGAGCAAATGGGATAGATTAGGCAAGATTAGGGAGGTCTGTTACATGGCAAAGTGAGAGAAGAGCAGAAAAGTAAAGGAGGAGAACAGGAGAGGAGAGCAAGGAGATGGAAGGGAAGAAGAAGGAGAGCAGACGAGAGCACAGCAGAGCAGATGTGCGCATAGGAGAGCAGAGGCGAGCATAACAGAGCAGAGGAGATCAGATTAGGAGGAGAGGAGAAGAGAAGAAAGAAGATGGAAGAGGAGAGCAGAGGAGAAGAGGAGCAGAGTAGAGCATGGGAAGAGGACAAGGAGAGATCTAGAACAGATTTACAGAAACGAGGAGTGGATAAGGACACTTAATTTTTATTAAATTCATCCTGGTTTATCAAAAAAGTTTGTGGAAAGAACAGGTAAGTTGTTGAAATTAATGATCAGAGGAAATTGAAATTTTGTGACTTCCATTTTCGACAGTGGCCACGACGATTTAATTTGACACAAAAGTACTGCACTTAGAGATTTGAATTTTTTTGTGAATGTACCTGACGGCAACTTCTAGAAGTGTGTACATTTTCATGTTGATATCTTTAGAGAAAGCACTATTTTAAAAGTGTGCGTTTTTAATGTTGAGTTTATTAAGCGGCAATCATACCAATCAAAAGTGACATTTACTGGAGCAGATTCAAACTCCAGTCCAATTTTCACAGAGAAACGTGCTAAGAGTAATTACTGTGCTACTGAGCTACATTTAGGTATGTATAACTACTCAGGGACCATTTTATGACATATCACCTGAAAATAGTTCTGCAAAGAGCCCTCCTGACTCTCAACACTACCTTTCCTGACCCTCAAAAAGATCCACAGAAAGGTCCGAGTAACAAGAGCCCTCCATCAGAAATTCAGAAGCCTCACAAGTTGTTGCAGGTCCTCGTAGAGGGTGTTAGTGGTAACTGGAGGGTTTCTCCTTTGGGAAAGACATCTGTAGGGCATTTGTGCATTGAGCTTGTCACATGGTCTTGGTCATGTGATTTGTAGCAACCATGTGATTGTCATGTGTTGGTCAGTCTTAGAGGACAAAGGAGAGTGTCGGGAATGGAGAAGGGAGGCAGCTTGGGACTGGCCAGTGGACATTCAGACAATGAATGGCCAGGAAAGCAGTGATTAAGTCTTCGTATCAGAGAAAAGACATGCTTATAGTTCTGAGCACAGATCAAGTGGCCACATTTTTGGCACTGCATGTTTTGATCAGTCTCCACACCTGCAGTTGTTGAGAGGTTTACACTACATGGTCCCCACTGATGGATATCAAGATACAACATAATGATAAAAATGATAGAATCACAATGGGCCAATCGGGAGAGCCTCTCAAAGGTTTCGTACACATCAGTACGATCTAGACATTCAGCGTACATTGTAAATACTTTAGTAACATTTTCTCAGCTATAAATCACATCGAAATGGAACGTGTCACAGCACAAAGTACAGATTTGTCAGAACCTTCCGCACAATCATTCATTGCAGTTTTATGCAAGACTTGCTGTCTAAGATTTGATATTATGCAACAACCATCAGCAAAGCAACAGGTCACAATCCTGTCATACTTTTGTGATGTTTGATGACATCAAGAGAAAATTGCCTTTCCGTAAGCCCTTTTCCTGGGGGCATTAATTTGCTTGTCTGGAATGCTTCTGTGAAATGCCATCGGCAGCTGTGCACCTCGGCCTGCAATTGCTGTATGGCAAGGTCTTAAAGGTTAAACATGATGTGAAGCAAAATTGGGAAGGAAACAAAGAAAAGGAATTAAGAGGAAAAGAATGTCTGTAGATTCAACATACACACACTATACCCAAGAGCCTTTTACACTAAATCTCAATTTTTGAACATCCCCAGCAGATGACACAATGTTTATTCAAATATTTGAGGCAACCTTTCTGTATATTTGAGACAAATATACTCATCTATTTTTGAAAAACCTCTTGGTTGCTGGGATAATTGCCATGGATGTTCGACATGACAAAAATATGAGCTCTGAATTTAAATTCACTGCTATTAAATCATTTGATATTCACTTGGAGTTTGGATTGACAGCTTTATCTATTTCACAAGACCAGTTCTGGAAGATATGTTCCTCACCTAAATTATATGTACTTGATTCAATATTCAAAGTTCTATCAATATGAATATATCAGGGCCGCCATGCCTCTACCCTCAAGCAGAACACAACCTCCAATACATTCCAGCTTCTACTTTTTCTTCTTCTTCATTGCCATTTCGTGGACATCATTGGCTGACAATGCCCCTAATGGGCTGGGCCCAGACCACAGTTAGCAGGTGTATAGTGTATACCCTTGATTAAGCCTGATTTCCACCCTATACAAACTGGATCGAGTGTCCGTCTGACCTCATTTGTGAAGACCTTGGTCACACACTGCTCAATGCTCAGCTCTCTCGGATTTTCAACAAACTAACTTCTCTTTTACGTTGAGTTCCCCTTCTAGACTCAGACTCATTTATTTTTTGCCCACAAAATGAACATAATTTTGGCAGTAAATCAAGCTACTCACTACTCAGTACAGTTTATTATTTTTATTATTTTGAGCTTTGATCTGAGTTCACACATTTTTAAGATACAGATTCAGATTTTTTTTTCGCATATATAATTTACAATATTCAATTCTTTCAAGTATTATATGTAATGGGAAGGGAGACCTCTCAAAGACTTATTTGCCGCTGCAGAGAAACCACCCTTTTTTAAATGCAGACATGCAATCCAGCAAGCTCATCAATCTGGATGCCACTTGTTGTGCAGTGTCCAATTTTATTTCTTTACCCAAATTTGTTTATCAAATTTTCACTTGTTGCATCTAATTGCCTTTGACAATAGTATGTTTCCAATTAAATATACGCAGATTAGGAGCTACCATAGAAGCAGTAACTCCTCAGTTCTTTCTTGTTGTAGATCACTGACCATTAAAGACATCGATACAAAAGACAGCCACTCTAAATAATTCTTGCTTGTGTAAACCTGTATTCTGTATAAGCAACATTGATATAACAGACTGCGCTTCTTGTCAGCACTAATATGAAAAAATAGCATGAATATGAAGTTGAAAAGTATGCTGTGGTTTTGAAACAAGACTTCAGTTTAAAACTTTTCCTCTCGTCACTTCTTGTTTGCCAGCATCCACAATTGAGAATTGGCAGCTGTTCATTTCTTTGAATCTGTTGTGCCAGTGACTTTGCAAACTGGAAACACATTGCTTTGCTGTGGTAAATTGACCAAATTTCCAGTTTCACATGTCTTGTTGGAATTGATTTGGTATCTGAGGATTTAACGTTGTGGAATCTATTTACTTTAGAGTAGTTATTTTGTGAATTGAATCAAGTTGACTCGGTAGTTTGGCAAATTCTCTCATCTGTATGCACTGGGAGGGACTAGTATTAGAAGAACTGTTTTCAATAAAAAATTTTGAAAGAAGGAAGTTCTGGACAGTCTGCTGAGTTCTGAATATGAACATACAAATCACAGGAGGAACATCTGGATGGAGCTTTGCCACTTATTGTGCTAAGAAATAACAGGAAATGCCTGTGATTGTGTAAGTGTACTTCTGTTGGTTTTGGTCCATCTGCGGCAGAAGGCACTGGAGTTTGGGATCAGCGTCAGGCCGTCAGCCCAGCGATAAACAAGCCAAAAGGCTGAATGAATGGGTTCAGGCAATACTACCGACAAAAGACCTGATGAAGACAGGTGCCAGGGGATCACACTGTCATGTGTTCTTTCCTTAGCCTTTTCCTCTAGGTTGAGCTCACTGTAAAATATTGCAGTGGTAATGCAAAAGAAAATATTTTAAGTAATAGTTATTTTCCATTACTTCAAGAATCAGTGTTGTTGGTTAAGGATGACAATCATTCATACATTCTTACTAATAGATATTTGAAAACATATGCATCTTGTTTACTTGCATTGCAGATATTCAGTAGAACCTTCCTGCTGGAATACAGGGTTGGATTGGGGTGTCGGGATATTGGGAGAATTCCCGGTGGGCCGATGGTCTGGTTGGCCGTTTGAAAGCAAAGAAAGGGAGAAAAAGAAAAAAAAATGGATAAACTTTGTTCCAGTTGTTGCAACCCCATGATCAGACCACCACAGAACAAATACAAACATCTCATGATTGGGTCGTTGTACTTGACTTTGACAAACTTATTATCAGGCATCTCAATCTGTGTAATATTATTGCACAAAGTGCCTTATAACACAGTCCAAATACCTTGAACTGCTTTTGCATTGAGCTGCTGAAAAATACAAATATTGGCTGTTGTTACAGAAAACTATTGTTGATAATTTTGCATTATTTTACCAACTCAAAAAATCAAAATATATTTTCCTTTCTCTTACAGATGATTTCATATTTGTAGACATGAGGATTGATTGTGAATTTTTTTCTGGGACATGGTATCCTATGGGGAAAAGTGCCCCAATTTTTTTCTGGGACATGGTATCCTATGGGGAAAATTGCCCCAATTCCTCACAACCGCCCCCTATCCATATAACCATCTTACATATTCCTTCCCACCTGTGAGCCATGCTGACATGTTCCATGGGCCATTGCATCATTCTGGCCCACTGGCCTCATCCCTGCCCTCATCAGATCATGTCAACCATCCACTTTCTACGAGACCCGTTTTTGCTGCCCGCAATCTGCACATTCCACAGTCATCGTGATGCAGTAGCTTCTTTCCCTGTCTTGTGTAGGATTGTTGCTCCTTCCTTAATCCTCTGCTTGTTGCTTGGCTTGTTACTTGTTGCTTCTTCTCCTGCTGTTTGAAAAAAGGCTGATGCAACTTGATGCAGAATCTTATGATGGTTGATGCGGTTGTTGACAAAAAGTGATTGATGACTCTTTCAGTCTCCTTTAGCCTCTTTTAGTCAGTCTGTCTGTCTCTCTTGCTTCCTGCCTGTGGTCTTTAGAATCATCAAAAGAGATGCATGGTGAGGCTGCCTGTTGCAACACAGAACTCTTCATCCCAAATGTTTACTCCACAGATTTCCCAGATAGTATTAGTGTCAATGATACAAGTATAGGCAAGTTAATTTTCCGCTGTTTCCTGTCTTTGTTTTACCACACAGTTCAATGACATCCCAATGGAACATCAGCTGAGAATACTTTTGTCAGAAACCATTCATACCCCGCGCAACAATGGCCTCCATGTCTTCAACAATGCCCTCATTACAATGAAAAACCTGATATAAAGGTCCAAGCAACAAGAGCCTTCTTCAGATGCACCACAAGTTGTAGCAGGTCCTTGTGGAGGTGGCTTCCCCTTTGGTCGCGACTTCTGGAGGGTATTCTTGTATGGACAATGTCACATGCCAAGATTATGTGATATGTAGCAACCACATGAATGACATGATTGTCATGTGTTGGTCAGTCTTAGAGGACAAAGAAGAGTGTTCGGAAATGGTGGAGGGAGGGCAGCTTAGCGCTGAGCAGTGGACATTCAGGAGACGAATGGCCAGGAAAGTAGTGCTGAAGTCTTCTTATCAGAGAAAGACATGATCAGTGCAAAGTACAGCTCAACCGGCCACTGCCTGGGCAATCTGTTCAGGACTTAATATTGGCTGCAACTGCTGATGAGAAGGGTTATATGTTGACTGTCCTTAAAGGTAGACCACCACCTTGGGAACAAAATGGAATTTCAAAACAATCACACTTAACAAAATAACCATGCATTTGACCCCTTTAAGTGAAATTGATCTTCGATGATGAACTAGGACTTCATTAATGTGTTCCGACTGGAGCAGAAAATTACTAGAATAAGTCACTGAAACATGCTGTCAAACTCAATGTAAGCCCAGGTTTATTATTTTAGAGTTGCATTTTGCAGTGCAACTATGATTAGTGAGACAGCAGCCTTTGAATGGTCATGTTTTTGTGATGTTTGATGAAATTGAGTAAAAATCGCTGTTCCATACATCAGTTTCTGAGGGACATTATACTTTGCTTGTCTAAAAAGCTTCTGTGAAATGCCATCGTAAGGTGTGCGCTTGCTCTTGCTGTTTTGGCCTGCAACTGCTGTCTGGCAATTTCTGCTTTTAAGGTTAAATATAAAATGAAAAATCTTCAGAAGGCAACTAAAGAATAAAAAAAAGAAACAAATTAAGGAACAAAGAATAGATCTGTAGATTCAACATACACCCTGTACCCCAGAGCCTCTTACATCAAATCTCAATTTTTGAACATCCCCAACAGATGACACAATGTCTATTCAAATATTTGAGGCAACCTTTCTCTATATTTGAGGCAAACCTACTCATTTGTTTTTGAAAGACCTCTTGGTTGTTGCATGGTAACTTGGGATAATTGTCATGCATGTTTGATATGACAAAAATAAGAGCTCTGAATTCAAAATCATTGCTATTGTAGAAGAACAAAATTATTTGATATTCTCCTGGTGTCTGGATTGACAACTTTATTCCAATAAACCAATTCAGAAAGATCTGTTTCTCATCTAAATTATATATAACCACTTGATTCGTTATTTTAAAAAAATTCTAAGCATCGTATCAGGTCATATTGAGCCCTCAGGAGTAGTGTCATTGCCATTTTGTGGAAATCATTGGCTGACAATACCCTGGGTCCAGATCACAATTAGCAGACCTGTGTATATCCTTGATTGAGCCTGATCTCAAGATACAAACTGAAGTGCCGCTTTGACCTTATTTTAACGACCTTGGTCGCACACTGCATTTCATTTCTCCATCCAATTTTAAAACACCAATTAGAAAGACATTGATCCAAGCACTGGCGGGGATGTTGCTAATACCAGTCTATCAGCTGCGTGGTTTAAGATAAGATAAGATAATTTTATTTGTTTGGTTCATACATACATAGTATAAAACATCAGCTATAGCCTCACACCTTATGGTGTATTTGGCTTATAGATAAAATTTATACAGTTGCTACATTTATTGGTTACAACAAGACTGACAGATATTCATATGGAAAAATGTTATTTATAATAAAATCAATAGTACTTGCACTGCAGTTTGGAAACAAGCCATCAAGTGATTCACTTTAAAAACTTTTTCCGTTGCCACTTCTTATTCTGCCACAATCTTCAATTGCAAATTGGCAGCTGTTCATTGCTTTGGATCTGTTGTTGCAGTGATTTTGCAAACTGAAAACTCATTACTTCGTTGAGGTTAAATGACCATATTTCAAGTTTCACATGTCTTGTTTGAATTGATTTAATAGCATCTAAAGATATAACGTTGTGGAATCTAGTTACTTTAGAGCAGTTATTTTGTGAATTGAATCAAGTTGACTTGGTAGTTTTGCAAATTCTCTCATCTGTATGCACTGCGAGGGACTAGTATTAGAAGAACTTGTTTCCACACAATATTTGAAAGAAGGAAGTCCTGGACAGTCTATTTAGTTCTGAATGTGGACATACAAATCAAAGGATGAACATCGGGTGCAGCTTTGTCGCTTATTTTGCTAAGAAATACCACAAAATATTTGTGATTGTGTCAGTTTACATCTGTTTACTTTGGACCATCTGCAATGGAAGGCACTGGCAGTTGGGTCAGCATCAGCCCAGCGATAAATAAGCCAATAGGCTGAAGGAATAGGTTCAGGCAATACTGCATGCTCACGAAAGACCTGATGAAGACAGGGGCCAGGGGATCATGCTGTCTTGTTGACCAACCCCTTTTCTTTCCTTAGCCTTTTCCTCTAGGTTGAGCACACTGTAAAACGTTACAGTGGTAAAGGAAAAGACAAATCCAAAATATTAGTCAGTTTCCATTACTTTTAGAATCACTCTTGTTGGTTTGACTACAATCTTTCATATATTCTTACTAATGGTTGCAAAGTTCTTATTTACTAATATCGCTTTTGTGGAACTTTCGAGCTAGAATACAGTACATTTACTGGATTTGTACAAGATCAGTCCCGAAACACCCTCCTGCACAGTGACCCTGCTAAATCAGGACATGCTTTCGCCTATTAAAAGCAAGGGGTATTTTAACTGTGCTTGAATAGGCTGGCAGCTTCCTCATTTTTGCAGGGTACCTGTTGGAAGATGAAAAGCACTAGAAGTACCGTAATATGGGGTGAATAGGGACACTGGGGTGAATCGGGACAGAACAGGGAAACGTTTTATTTGCTCAAAAAAACCTATTACTACTAGCCTTAGGAATTTGATTTTTGGTACATTTCTAGAAAACATGCCAGCGCATATTGTGATAAAATTTTGTGCTTCTGACTGCAGGCAGTGAGGAGCTGCAGCACCTTAAACTTGGCACTGCAGAAACGACTTTTTACAAGGTGGTCAAAACTTTGCATGAACCATAAAAAGTATAAATACTAGAGCCACCAAACTTGCAGCAAACTTTAAAATCTGTCTATCGTGTTTTTAGGAGACCATAATTAAACACTGGTTATGGGATTGTGTTTGTTTGGTCCTGGGTTAAGATCCAGGTCTATGGCAAAGTTTCGGGATTGAACAAAATAAATACCTACTTATTTTCATTTGAGTGTGCTGGCGCGGCTTTTTGATGAATATTATTGAACTTGGCTTCATCTATAGTGGATTTAGTCCAGAAATATCAGTCACGGGTAAAATTTGAAGAAAATTCCAGTTTTCAAATGTTTTCTGTCATTTATCACATTTCTATAAATCTGCACATTATCAATGAAATTGACTTGAGATTTTCTTCAATTTTTTTTTTTGCATATTTAACTTGTTTTCTAATGTTTATTCACAAGTTGCAATCACTCAAAGAAGGTAAGGAGTTTTTATTGTGGAAATAATGGAGTGTCCCGATTCACCCCAAAGTGAGGGGTTAATTTGGACAGTGGTTTTCTGGGCCCTGATCATTGGAAATTTAAGATATCACTTGATGCTCCAGGGGATAGTTAGACCTTTTGCTTGGACACAATTTGACACCATATTTCGATTTCTGGGTTGATTTGTGGCCATTCTATAACAGAAAAAAGGCCAAAACTGTCCCGATTCACCCCATATTACGGTACAGATTATCGCAAGAAACCCGCCGAAATGAGGCTCTGCATGGCTCCTCCATATAACTGATACATGTACGAACACCAAGACCAGATTCTGTCTGCCCATTGGGATGTGTTTGTCCAGCTGTGAGATTGTTGGCAAACTTGATGAGGACTTGCCAAGACGTACACCACCCGAATATGCGTCTCTCTTATAAATGAAAGCACAGATATTAGGATCAGACCACCCCAGAACAAATACAAACATCTCATGATTGAGTCCTTGTACTTGACTTTGCCAAACTTATTATCAGGCATCTCAATCCATGTGTAGTATTATTGGACAAAGTGCCTTATAACACAGTCCAAATACCTCCTGAACTGCTTTTGCATTGAACTGCTGAAAAATACCAGATTCGTACAATAATTTTGCATTATTTGCACCTACTCAATACATCAAAATATATTTTCTTTTCTCTAAATAAGAATCTTTTGAAGGTTCAAATTCAGGATGCCCAGTATTTTCTTCCATGTCTATTGTGAGGTGACTGTAGCCCCTTCTTGCCCCATTTTCTCTATAATCAGAAGATTACCTTGGATAATTTTGATAATCTTGAGTCTCAACAGAGCCTAATAGCCCTTGCGTGATGTTCTATCATTGAGAGAAAATTTAGGCAAAGATTGATCCTTCCAGAGTCATTTTGTTTACTTCTTGTTTAAACATTTGTTATTTATTCAGGAATGGGGTTAAAATATTTGAATTCAAAGTAAGAATGGGTAAGTCATGTTTTTTTGATTTCTGAAAATAGATTATTATACCTGCATGACTCTATATTTATACAAGGCAAAATGTAATTTTATCTTGTTTTAAGTATCCTCAAAGTCCCCAATCCCGAGCAACCTTTCTTCTGCATAAAACACCTCCGTCTTTCTCCTTGCCTATGAATTATGATTTGTTAGCTTCCTTGCACTCAATCTACATTATGATATCTGCACGAAAATCTTCATGAAGCAACATGTCATTCATTTTGTTTTAATCCTCCAAATTCCCCCAATTCCACACAACCATCTCCTATCCATATAACCATCTTACACATTCCTTGCCACCTGTGAGCCATGCTGACAGGATACATGGGCCATTGCATCATTCCGGCCCACTAGCCTCATCCCCGCCCTCATCAGATCATGTCAACCATCCACTTTCTGCAAGACCCGTTTTTGCTGCCCGCAATCTGCTGTATGTTCAGCGGACCACATAAACGGCCTTCTGTTGTGCATTCCATGATCATCATCATGCAGTAGCTTCCTTCCTTGTCATCTGTAGGATTGTTGCTCCTACCGTCAGCCTCCGCCTGTTGCACTGCTACTTGAAAAGAGGCTTATGCAAGATTGCAAGTTGATGCAGCATCTTATGAAGGTTGATGCGTATTTTGACACATAGTGATGGATGACCACTATCCGTCCATCTCATCCTGTCTGTTTTTTTCTCTACATCTTGGTTGTGTTCCTGAAATGTTAAAAAAAGAAGTGGTCAGCCTGTTATGCCTAGAAAATGTTTAATAATAATGAGGAAGTTTAACAATCCTGTGGATATTCAATTGGTAAAAGCATTACAAATATTCATATGATATAATCATTGGCTTTTTTGTTGTGCAGCAGGACTCTTCTCTCCACAAACAAGCACTTTACTCAGTCCTTGTTGATGTTGACTGAGTCATGCCAAATATATCTTGAAAGAAATTCTTTTTGATCAGGTCAACTTGGGACACACATCAGTTTCTGCCATGAATAAAAAGTTATTGAATCCAACGCATGAGAATCGCTAATCACTCAAAGCTGAGGTATGCTGAAAAGTGAGAATCATTCTGGAGTCTGTGGAGTCTTGCAAGCTGATACATATAGGATGTTAGTCTTTGGCCATGAATGACCATAGACAATGATGGTTCACTGGAATTGTGAGGGTTGCTCCTTTTATGGCTCGGGTTTTTAATATGTATGGAATTGACAGGAACTCTTTAATTCGCCTTTCAAAGATATATTGAGCTCTTTGCCATTCAGACCCCTTCAAATGCATTCGTTTATAATGTTACTAAACTTTATTATAGATAAACTGGTTTCGAACTGTTCAGGACAATTTGAGATCATATGACTTTATATCATGCCTCCTCTTCATATCATAACTGCATTGAAGTGAAAATTATATAAGAATTGTAAAGAAACCTGATCTATTTAGAAGCAAGAATTATGCTTTCTAGCTACATTCTATGGCTTCTAGTACCGTGCATCCCGTTCAACACTGCAGATGCATACATGCATGGATGACTCACTTCTTAAAATGCAATGCTTTAAAGACTGGAATACATGAGAAGGAACTTTGCACTCTGAAGATGGTTCAGAATAAGTACATCATGTGTACAAATATATAATGTGCTTACAGCTGTACAATTCCAATGTCGAAATTGGATTGTGACTACGATTTGAACACCAAGGTTAAGAGAGGTCCTGTGCAAAGCATGCATGTGTTTCATATTTGACGAAACACCTCCTACATTCCTTCCAAACTTCAATCTAATTGCACAGTTCTCAAACCCCTGGAGGATCTCAATTAGGGCTCTGTGAAACTGTTGATCAGTGCCAAGGTGAATGATGGGGCCCTGGAGAGATAGATGCCACACCTCACAGACTTAGAGGATGAATAACATCATTATTCTGTGAACGATGTAAATAACAATGTATGACTATGTTCAACTCCCTGCAGGAAGGTGCGTCTATCGAAAGGCGGGAAGTCCAAAGAAGAAGAAGAAGAAGAAGAAGAAGAAGCCACTTGTTGTGCAGGATCCAATTTTATTTTGTTTACAGAATTTGTTCATCAAATTTTCACTAATGGCTTCTAACTGTCTTTGACAATATTTTTCCTATTAGATATTCGCAGATTAGGAACTACCACAGAAGCAGTAACTCCTCAGTTCTTTCTTGTTGCAGGTCACTGACCAGTAAAGACATTATACAAAAAAACAGCCAGTCAAAATAATTCTTACTTGTGTAAACCTGTATTGTGTATATGCAACATTGATATAACAACCTGCACTCAAATCCCTGGAGGATCTCAATTAGGGCTCTGTGAAACTGTTGTTCAGCAGGAATTTATATTTTGTAAAAGAAACAAACACTATGCAAGCATTTTTAAAATCAATCAAAATCATTCTCACGCTCAAAATGAATCCCCCGCTCACTCCTTGAGCATGATTACCATGTCTGCACACAACAGTATTCTCTTGGAAATAGGAGACATCAATCTTCTGAATTCCAGAGAATTTATACTCTATTTCAATCTGCTAAGCAAACTGTATATTAATGCCTGTCCAGTATTTGTTATATTATACACCTGGCGACCTTCATTTCTCTCTATATTTATAAGGAAATTCCTCATTCACAACCATCACCTACTTTGGTTTAAAAGCCTAAGTAGCCCAAAAAATGATGAAAAATGTTGTTGTTAAAAGTGACAGATCAAAGCAAAATATAAATATGTTTCCATTTCTCTTTTGGCAATAAATGAAGGAAGCATCTTGAAATGCTGCAAGGAAAGACAATATGTTTGCATTTGATGACATCACCTCTCAGCTGCTGCTTTGAAATATTGATGGAGATATCAGAGAATAATATATCATTTGGAGAGGTTTAGGGCTGAGAAAATATCCTTTACAATAAGCACAATGTCGTGGGCAAATTGTGTCATCTTGAACTTTAAATGTGGGACAGCAAATTCAGGTGGACTGTCCCATAATTTTTCTGCACATCCTCTTTTTGTATCTTTCCTGTTGACTTGAAATTTTTCTCATTCTATTTCCTCTCCCATTTCTTCTCCTGATTGTTCCATTTTGAAATTCTTTTTATTTTTCTATTCCTTTTCATCTATCTTCTTCTCTTTATCTTTGGTCTGTCTCGTTATTTCTTCTGCCCGTACATTTTTTCTGCTTCGCTTCATTTTCTTCTCTTCTTTTCTTTTCTCTCAGTCTTTGCCTTTTCTATATTCCTTTTTTGGTTTTTCTCATTTAACTTTTTTAAAATCTTTTTTTTATCCCTCCTCATTGTTTTCATTCTTTTCCCCTCTTTCTCTTCCTTCTGCTCTTTCTATTTTTTTCATCTTTTCTCTTCTTTTTCTCCTCTTCCTCCTATTTTCCCTCTTCTTCCTCTATTTCCCTTCCCCTTCTCGATATTCTCCTCTTCCTTTCTTCCCCTTCCTGCTCTTTGTCCTCCTTCTCTTCTTTCTCCTTTCATTCTTGGCCATTAATCACACATTGCCTCTCCTTTGACAATGTTTAAAAGATGAGATATCTTTTTGACTACTGCCAAGTATATATTTATCCAGATCCAGCTTGACACAATAACTAACCCACTGTGGTCCAGTGCAGTTCTTATGATATGTTGCTCCCTCCTCTTATCTCAGCAGCTGGGCTGTCTGTTCCAGGCTGTTACTTGCGTTTATTTGCTGTTAGTAGTCTCCCTGTTGTAGGGGATGAGCAGGTTGGGTGAGTAACAAATCCCTTCATTTGTAGGGAGGGTCACTGAAGGGCCCAGGGTGCTGAGAGCAGGGTGGTCAATAAAATCCAGGACATACCCTCGGGACCAGTGGAAGAGGAGGGAAGCACAACAGGTGAATACAAGACATGGATAACACAGTAAAATACTGATGCATTGGGAAGAGCTGCCCAGATGCAGTAGAATGAATAGTGGGATGCCAGTAGAGACATTTGCACTGATGGTGAAGACGTACTGCTCTGAAATGCTGGTGAGAGTCCATGAGACAGTGGTGATACAGTGGTGATGCACAATGAAAGACACGTACGTATGTCTCCCCCAACATCCACGCCCAATGTCTTCTGCTTCTTCTTACAATGTATTCAAGCCCCTTGTCGGGAATTGGAATCCCTTCCATCTTTATAAGGTTTCCTTGTCCCACCTGCATTCTCTTGAGAACCACCTTAATTCTCTCATCTGTTACCACCAAGAGCCTCCCATGCATAATTCAGGCAAGAAAGGGAGATATACTCCTCCTGTGCTCAGACTGACATGGCAGACATCGGCAAGATTGGAACATAGGAGATAAGAGGAGCAAATGGGATAGATTAGGCAAGATTAGGGAGGTCTGTTACATGGCAAAGTGAGAGAAGAGCAGAAAAGTAAAGGAGGAGAACAGGAGAGGAGAGCAAGGAGATGGAAGGGAAGAAGAAGGAGAGCAGACGAGAGCACAGCAGAGCAGATGTGCGCATAGGAGAGCAGAGGAGAGCATAACAGAGCAGAGGAGATCAGATTAGGAGGAGAGGAGAAGAGAAGAAAGAAGATGGAAGAGGAGAGCAGAGGAGAAGAGGAGCAGAGTAGAGCATGGGA
Organism: Platynereis dumerilii; assembly: GCA_026936325.1. Classification (NCBI taxonomy): domain Eukaryota; kingdom Metazoa; phylum Annelida; class Polychaeta; order Phyllodocida; family Nereididae; genus Platynereis; species Platynereis dumerilii. Next base: position 10,498,224 of record JAPTHN010000006.1, on the reverse strand, counting down.
AGAGGACAAGGAGAGATCTAGAACAGATTTACAGAAACGAGGAGTGGATAAGGACACTTAATTTTTATTAAATTCATCCTGGTTTATCAAAAAAGTTTGTGGAAAGAACAGGTAAGTTGTTGAAATTAATGATCAGAGGAAATTGAAATTTTGTGACTTCCATTTTCGACAGTGGCCACGACGATTTAATTTGACACAAAAGTACTGCACTTAGAGATTTGAATTTTTTTGTGAATGTACCTGACGGCAACTTCTAGAAGTGTGTACATTTTCATGTTGATATCTTTAGAGAAAGCACTATTTTAAAAGTGTGCGTTTTTAATGTTGAGTTTATTAAGCGGCAATCATACCAATCAAAAGTGACATTTACTGGAGCAGATTCAAACTCCAGTCCAATTTTCACAGAGAAACGTGCTAAGAGTAATTACTGTGCTACTGAGCTACATTTAGGTATGTATAACTACTCAGGGACCATTTTATGACATATCACCTGAAAATAGTTCTGCAAAGAGCCCTCCTGACTCTCAACACTACCTTTCCTGACCCTCAAAAAGATCCACAGAAAGGTCCGAGTAACAAGAGCCCTCCATCAGAAATTCAGAAGCCTCACAAGTTGTTGCAGGTCCTCGTAGAGGGTGTTAGTGGTAACTGGAGGGTTTCTCCTTTGGGAAAGACATCTGTAGGGCATTTGTGCATTGAGCTTGTCACATGGTCTTGGTCATGTGATTTGTAGCAACCATGTGATTGTCATGTGTTGGTCAGTCTTAGAGGACAAAGGAGAGTGTCGGGAATGGAGAAGGGAGGGCAGCTAGGGACTAAGAAGTGTACATTCAGAGAATGAATGGCCAGGAAAGTAGTGATTAAGTCTTCGTATCAGAGAAAAGACATGCTTATAGTTCTGAGCACAGATCAAGTGGCCACATTTTTGGCACTGCATGTTTTGATCAGTCTCCACACCTGCAGTTGTTGAGAGGTTTACACTACATGGTCCCCACTGATGGATATCAAGATACAACATAATGATAAAAATGATAGAATCACAATGGGCCAATCGGGAGAGCCTCTCAAAGGTTTCGTTTACATCAGTTTGATCTAGACATTCAGCATACATTGTAAATACTTTAGTAACATTTTCTCAGCTATAAATCACATCGAAATGGAACGTGTCACAGCACAAAGTACAGATTTGTCAGAACCTTCCGCACAATCATTCATTGCAGTTTTATGCAAGACTTGCTGTCTAAGATTTGATATTATGCAACAACCATCAGCAAAGCAACAGGTCACAATCCTGTCATACTTTTGTGATGTTTGATGATATCAAGAGAAAATTGCCTTTCCGTAAGCCCTTTTCCTGGGGGCATTAATTTGCTTGTCTGGAATGCTTCTGTGAAATGCCATCGGCAGCTGTGCACCTCGGCCTGCAATTGCTGTATGGCACGGTCTTAAAGGTTAAACATGATGTGAAGCAAAATTGGGAAGGAAACAAAGAAAAAGAATTAAGAGGAAAAGAATGTCTGTAGATTCAACATACACACACTATACCCAAGAGCCTTTTACACTAAATCTCAATTTTTGAACATCCCCAGCAGATGACACAATGTTTATTCAAATATTTGAGGCAACCTTTCTGTATATTTGAGACAAACATACACATCTATCTCTAAAAGACTCTTGGTTGCTGGGATAATTGCCATGGATGTTCGACATGACAAAAATATGAGCTCTGAATTTAAATTCACTGCTATTAAATCATTTGATATTCTCTTGGAGTTTGGATTGACAGCTTTATTTATTTCACTAGACCAATTCTGGAAGATATGTTCCTCACCTAAATTATATGTACTTGATTCAATATTCAAAGTTCTGTCAATATGAATTTATCAGGGCCGCCATGCCTCTACCCTCAAGCAGAGCACAACCTCCAATACATTCCAGCTTCTACTTTTTCTTCTTCTTCATTGCCATTTCGTGGACATCATTGGCTGACAATGCCCCTAATGGGCTGCGCCCAGACCACAGCTAGCAGGTGTATAGTGTATACCCTTGATTAAGCCTGATTTCCACCCTATACAAACTGGATCGAGTGTCCGTCTGACCTCATTTGTGAAGACCTTGGTCACACACTGCTCAATGCTCAGCTCTCTCGGATTTTCAACAAACTAACTTCTCTTTTACGTTGAGTTCCCCTTCTAGACTCAGACTCATTTATTTTTTGCCCACAAAATGAACATAATTTTGGCAGTAAATCAAGCTACTCACTACTCAGTACAGTTTATTATTTTTATTATTTTGAGCTTTGATCTGAGTTCACACATTTTTAAGATACAGATTCAGATTTTTTTTTCGCATATATAATTTACAATATTCAATTCTTTCAAGTATTATATGTAATGGGAAGGGAGACCTCTCAAAGACTTATTTGCCGCTGCAGAGAAACCACCCTTTTTTAAATGCAGACATGCAATCCAGCAAGCTCATCAATCTGGATGCCACTTGTTGTGCAGTGTCCAATTTTATTTCTTTACCCAAATTTGTTTATCAAATTTTCACTTGTTGCTTCTAATTGCCTTTGACAATAGTATGTTTCCAATTAAATATACGCAGATTAGGAGCTACCATAGAAGCAGTAACTCCTCAGTTCTTTCTTGTTGTAGATCACTGACCATTAAAGACATCGATACAAAAGACAGCCACTCTAAATAATTCTTGCTTGTGTAAACCTGTATTCTGTATAAGCAACATTGATATAACAGACTGCGCTTCTTGTCAGCACTAATATGAAAAAATAGCATGAATATGAAGTTGAAAAGTATGCTGTAGTTTTGAAACAAGACTTAAGTTTAAAACTTTTCCTCTCGTCACTTCTTGTTTGCCAGCATCCACAATTGAGAATTGGCAGCTGTTCATTTCTTTGAATCTGTTGTGCCAGTGACTTTGCAAACTGGAAACACATTGCTTTGCTGTGGTAAATTGACCAAATTTCCAGTTTCACATGTCTTGTTGGAATTGATTTGGTATCTGAGGATTTAACGTTGTGGAATCTATTTACTTTAGAGTAGTTATTTTGTGAATTGAATCAAGTTGACTCGGTAGTTTGGCAAATTCTCTCATCTGTATGCACTGGGAGGGACTAGTATTAGAAGAACTGTTTTCAATAAAAAATTTTGAAAGAAGGAAGTTCTGGACAGTCTGCTGAGTTCTGAATATGAACATACAAATCACAGGAGGAACATCTGGATGGAGCTTTGCCACTTATTGTGCTAAGAAATAACAGGAAATGCCTGTGATTGTGTCAGTGTACATCTGTTGACTTTGGTCCATCTGGGGTGGAAAGCACTGGCATTTGGGATCAGCGTCAGCCCAGCAATAAACAAGCCGATAGGCTGAATGAATAGGTTCAGGCAATACTGCTCACAAAAGACCTGATGAAGACAGGGGCCAGGGGATCACACTGTCATGTTTTCTTTCCTTAGCCTTTTCCTCAAGGTTCAGCTCACTGTAAAATATTGCAGTGGTAATACAAAAGAAAATATTTTAAGCAATAGTTATTTTCTATTACTTCAAGAATCAGTGTTGTTGGTTAAGGATGACAATCATTCATACATTCTTACTAATAGATATTTGAAAACATATGCATCTTGTTTACTTGCATTGCAGATATTCAGTAGAACCTTCCTGCTGGAATACAGGGTTGGATTGGGGTGTCGGGATATTGGGAGAATTCCCGGTGGGCCGATGGTCTGGTGGGCCGTTTGAAAGCAAAGAAAGGGAGAAAAAGAAAAAAAAATGGATAAACTTTGTTCCAGTTGTTGCAACCCCATGATCAGACCACCACAGAACAAATACAAACATCTCATGATTGGGTCGTTGTACTTGACTTTGACAAACTTATTATCAGGCATCTCAATCTGTGTAATATTATTGCACAAAGTGCCTTATAACACAGTCCAAATACTGCTTGAACTGCTTTTGCATTGAGCTGCTGAAAAATACAAATATTGGCTGTTGTTACAGAAAACTATTGTTGATAATTTTGCATTATTTTACCAACTCAAAAAATCAAAATATATTTTCCTTTCTCTTACAGATGATTTCATATTTGTAGACATGAGGATTGATTGTGAATTTTTTTCTGGGACATGGTATCCTATGGGGAAAAGTGCCCCAATTTTTTTCTGGGACATGGTATCCTATGGGGAAAAGTGCCCCAATTTCGCACAACCGCCCCCTATCCATATAACCATCTTACACATTCCTTCCCACCTGTGAGCCATGCTGACATGTTCCATGGGCCATTGCATCATTCTGGCCCACTGGCCTCATCCCTGCCCTCATCAGATCATGTCAACCATCCACTTTCTGCAAGACCCTTTTTGCTGCCCGCAATCTGCACATTCCACAGTCATCGTGATGCAGTAGCTTCTTTCCCTGTCTTGTGTAGGATTGTTGCTCCTTCCTTAATCCTCTGCTTGTTGCTTGGCTTGTTACTTGTTGCTTCTTCTCCTGCTGTTTGAAAAAAGGCTGATGCAACTTGATGCAGAATCTTATGATGGTTGATGCGGTTGTTGACAAAAAGTGATTGATGACTCTTTCAGTCTCCTTTAGCCTCTTTTAGTCAGTCTGTCTGTCTCTCTTGCTTCCTGCCTGTGGTCTTTAGAATCATCAAAAGAGATGCATGGTGAGGCTGCCTGTTGCAACACAGAACTCTTCATCCCAAATGTTTACTCCACAGATTTCCCAGATAGTATTAGTGTCAATGATACAAGTATAGGCAAGTTAATTTTCCGCTGTTTCCTGTCTTTGTTTTACCACAAAGTTCAATGACATCCCAATGGAACATCAGCTGAGAATACTTTTGTCAGAAACCATTCATACCCCGCGCAACAATGGCCTCCATGTCTTCAACAATGCCCTCATTACAATGAAAAACCTGATATAAAGGTCCAAGCAACAAGAGCCTTCTTCAGATGCACCACAAGTTGTAGCAGGTCCTTGTGGAGGTGGCTTCCCCTTTGGTCGCGACTTCTGGAGGGTATTCTTGTATGGACAATGTCACATGCCGAGATCATGTAGAAACCATGTGATTTTCATGTGTTGGACAGTCATGGAGGACAAAGGAGAGAGTTTCGAAGTAGGAGAGGGAGAGCAGCTTGGAGTTGAGCAGTGGACATTCAGGAGATGAATGGCCAGGAAAGTAGTGCTGAAGTCTTCTTATCAGAGAAAGACATGATCAGTGCAAAGTACAGCTCAACCGGCCACTGCCTGGGCAATCTGTTCAGGACTTAATATTGGCTGCAACTGCTGATGAGAAGGGTTATATGTTGACTGTCCTTAAAGGTAGACCACCACCTTGGGAACAAAATGGAATTTCAAAACAATCACACTTAACAAAATAACCATGCATTTGACCCCTTTAAGTGAAATTGATCTTCGATGTTGAACTAGGACTTCATTAATGTGTTCCGACTGGAGCAGAAAATTACTAGAATAAGTCACTGAAACATGCTGTCAAACTCAATGTAAGCCCAGGTTTATTATTTTAGAGTTGCATTTTGCAGTGCAACTATGATTAGTGAGACAGCAGCCTTTGAATGGTCATGTTTTTGTGATGTTTGATGAAATTGAGTAAAAATCGCTGTTCCATACATCAGTTTCTGAGGGACATTATACTTTGCTTGTCTAAAAAGCTTCTGTGAAATGCCATCGTAAGGTGTGCGCTTGCTCTTGCTGTTTTGGCCTGCAACTGCTGTCTGGCAATTTCTGCTTTTAAGGTTAAATATAAAATGAAAAATCTTCAGAAGGCAACTAAAGAATAAAAAAAAGAAACAAATTAAGGAACAAAGAATAGATCTGTAGATTCAACATACACCCTGTACCCCAGAGCCTCTTACATCAAATCTCAATTTTTGAACATCCCCAACAGATGACACAATGTCTATTCAAATATTTGTGGCAACCTTTCTCTATATTTGAGGCAAACCTACTCATTTGTTTTTGAAAGACCTCTTGGTTGTTGCATGGTAACTTGGGATAATTGTCATGCATGTTTGATATGACAAAAATAAGAGCTCTGAATTCAAACTCATTGCTATTGTAGAAGAACAAAATTATTTGATATTCTCCTGGTGTCTGGATTGACAGCTTTATTTCAATTTACCAATTGAGAAAGATTTGTTTCTTATCTAAATTATATATAACCACTTGATTCGTTATTTTAAAAAAATTCTAAGCATCGTATCAGGTCATATTGAGCCCTCAGGAGTAGTGTCATTGCCATTTTGTGGAAATCATTGGCTGACAATACCCTGGGTCCAGATCACAATTAGCAGACCTGTGTATATCCTTGATTGAGCCTGATCTCAAGATACAAACTGAAGTGCCGCTTTGACCTTATTTTAACGACCTTGGTCGCACACTGCATTTCATTTCTCCATCCAATTTTAAAACACCAATTAGAAAGACATTGATCCAAGCACTGGCGGGGATGTTGCTAATACCAGTCTATCAGCTGCGTGGTTTAAGATAAGATAAGATAATTTTATTTGTTTGGTTCATACTTACATAGTATAAAACATCAGCTATAGCCTCACACCTTATGGTGTATTTGGCTTATAGATAAAATTTATACAGTTGCTACATTTATTGGTTACAACAAGACTGACAGATATTCATATGGAAAAATGTTATTTATAATAAAATCAATAGTACCTGCACTGCAGTTTGGAATCAAGCCATCAAGTGATTCACTTTAAAAACTTTTTCCATTGCCACTTCTTATTCTGCCACAATCTTCAGTTGCAAATTGGCAGCTGTTCATTGCTTTGGATCTGTTGTTGCAGTGATTTTGCAAACTGAAAACTCATTACTTCGTTGAGGTTAAATGACCATATTTCAAGTTTCACATGTCTTGTTTGAATTGATTTAATAGCATCTAAAGATATAACGTTGTGGAATCTAGTTACTTTAGAGCAGTTATTTTGTGAATTGAATCAAGTTGACTTGGAAGTTTTGCAAATCCTCTCATCTGTATGCACTGGGAGGGACTAGTATTAGAAGAACTGTTTTCCACATAATATTTGAAAGAAGGAAGTCCTGGACAGTCTATTTAGTTCTGAATGTGGACATACAAATCAAAGGATGAACATCGGGTGCAGCTTTGTCGCTTATTTTGCTAAGAAATACCACAAAATATTTGTGATTGTGTCAGTTTACATCTGTTTACTTTGGACCATCTGCAATGGAAGGCACTGGCAGTTGGGTCAGCATCAGCCCAGCGATAAATAAGCCAATAGGCTGAAGGAATAGGTTCAGGCAATACTGCATGCTCACGAAAGACCTGATGAAGACAGGGGCCAGGGGATCATGCTGTCTTGTTGACCAACCCCTTTTCTTTCCTTAGCCTTTTCCTCTAGGTTGAGCACACTGTAAAACGTTACAGTGGTAAAGGAAAAGACAAATCCAAAATATTAGTCAGTTTCCATTACTTTTAGAATCACTCTTGTTGGTTTGACTACAATCTTTCATATATTCTTACTAATGGTTGCAAAGTTCTTATTTACTAATATCGCTTTTGTGGAACTTTCGAGCTAGAATACAGTACATTTACTGGATTTGTACAAGATCAGTCCCGAAACACCCTCCTGCACAGTGACCCTGCTAAATCAGGACATGCTTTCGCCTATTAAAAGCAAGGGGTATTTTAACTGTGCTTGAATAGGCTGGCAGCTTCCTCATTTTTGCAGGGTACCTGTTGGAAGATGAAAAGCACTAGAAGTACCGTAATATGGGGTGAATAGGGACACTGGGGTGAATCGGGACAGAACAGGGAAACGTTTTATTTGCTCAAAAAAACCTATTACTACTAGCCTTAGGAATTTGATTTTTGGTAAATTTCTAGAAAACATGCCAGCGCATATTGTGATAAAATTTTGTGCTTCTGACTGCAGGCAGTGAGGAGCTGCAGCACCTTAAACTTGGCACTGCAGAAACGACTTTTTACAAGGTGGTCAAAACTTTGCATGAACCATAAAAAGTATAAATACTAGAGCCACCAAACTTGCAGCAAACTTTAAAATCTGTCTATCGTGTTTTTAGGAGACCATTATTAAACACTGGATATGGGATTGTGTTTGTTTGGTCCTGGGTTAAGATCCAGGTCTATGGCAAAGTTTCGGGATTGAACAAAATAAACCTACTTATTTTCATTTGAGTGTGCTGGCGCGGCTTTTTGATGAATATTATTGAACTTGGCTTCATCTATAGTGGATTTAGTCCAGAAATATCAGTCACGGGTAAAATTTGAAGAAAATTCCAGTTTTCAAATGTTTTCTGTCATTTATCACATTTCTATAAATCTGCACATTATCAATGAAATTGACTTGAGATTTTCTTCAATTTTTTTTTTTGCATATTTAACTTGTTTTCTAATGTTTATTCACAAGTTGCAATCACTCAAAGAAGGTAAGGAGTTTTTATTGTGGAAATAATGGAGTGTCCCGATTCACCCCAAAGTGAGGGGTTAATTTGGACAGTGGTTTTCTGGGCCCTGATCATTGGAAATTTAAGATATCACTTGATGCTCCAGGGGATAGTTAGACCTTTTGCTTGGACACAATTTGACACCATATTTCGATTTCTGGGTTGATTTGTGGCCATTCTATAACAGAAAAAAGGCCAAAACTGTCCCGATTCACCCCATATTACGGTACAGATTATCGCAAGAAACCCGCCGAAATGAGGCTCTGCATGGCTCCTCCATATAACTGATACATGTACGAACACCAAGACCAGATTCTGTCTGCCCATTGGGATGTGTTTGTCCAGCTGTGAGATTGTTGGCAAACTTGATGAGGACTTGCCAAGACGTACACCACCCGAATATGCATCTCTCTTACAAATGAAAGCACAGATATTAGGATCAGACCACCCCAGAACAAATACAAACATCTCATGATTGAGTCCTTGTACTTGACTTTGCCAAACTTATTATCAGGCATCTCAATCCATGTGTAGTATTATTGGACAAAGTGCCTTATAACACAGTCCAAATACCTCCTGAACTGCTTTTGCATTGAACTGCTGAAAAATACCAGATTCGTACAATAATTTTGCATTATTTGCACCTACTCAATACATCAAAATATATTTTCTTTTCTCTAAATAAGAATCTTTTGAAGGTTCAAATTCAGGATGCCCAGTATTTTCTTCCATGTCTATTGTGAGGTGACTGTAGCCCCTTCTTGCCCCATTTTCTCTATAATCAGAAGATTACCTTGGATAATTTTGATAATCTTGAGTCTCAACAGAGCCTAATAGCCCTTGCGTGATGTTCTATCATTGAGTGAAAATCGAGGCAAAGATTGATCCTTCCAGAGTCATTTTGTTTACTTCTTGTTTAAACATTTGTTATTTATTCAGGAATTGGGTTAAAATATCTGAATTCAAAGTAAGAATGGGTATTAAGTCATGTTTTTTTGATTTCTAAAAGGAGATAATTATATCTGTATGACTCTCTTTATATGAGGCAAAATGCAATTTTATCTTGTTTTAAGTATCCTCAAAGTCCCCAATCCCGAGCAACCTATCTTCTGCATAAGACACCTCGATCCTTCTCCTTGCCTTATGAATTATGATTTGTTAGCTTCCTTGCACTCAATCTACATTATGATATCTGCACGAAAATCTTCATGAAGCAACATGTCATTCATTTTGTTTTAATCCTCCAAATTCCCCCAATTCCACACAACCATCTCCTATCCATATAACCATCTTACTCATTCCTTGCCACCTGTGAGCCATGCTGACAGGATACATGGGCCATTGCATCATTCCGGCCCACTAGCCTCATCCCCGCCCTCATCAGATCATGTCAACCATCCACTTTCTGCAAGACCCGTTTTTGCTGCCCGCAATCTGCTGTATGTTCATCGGACCACATAAATGGCCTTCTCTTGCACATTCCATGATCATCATCATGCAGTAGCTTCCTTCCTTGTCATCTGTAGGATTGTTGCTCCTACCGTCAGCCTCCGCCTGTTGCACTGCTACTTGAAAAGAGGCTTATGCAAGATTGCAAGTTGATGCAGCATCTTATGAAGGTTGATGCGTATTTTGACACATAGTGATGGATGACCACTATCCGTCCATCTCATCCTGTCTGTTTTTTTCTCTACATCTTGGTTGTGTTCCTGAAATGTTAAAAAAAGAAGTGGTCAGCCTGTTATGCCTAGAAAATGTTTAATAATAATGAGGAAGTTTAACAATCCTGTGGATATTCAATTGGTAAAAGCATTACAAATATTCATATGATATAATCATTGGCTTTTTTGTTGTGCAGCAGGACTCTTCTCTCCACAAACAAGCACTTTACTCAGTCCTTGTTGATGTTGACTGAGTCATGCCAAATATATCTTGAAAGAAATTCTTTTTGATCAGGTCAACTTGGGACACACATCAGTTTCTGCCATGAATAAAAAGTTATTGAATCCAACGCATGAGAATCGCTAATCACTCAAAGCTGAGGTATGCTGAGAAGTGAGAATCATTCTGGAGTCTGTGGAGTCTTGCAAGCTGATACATATAGGATGTTAGTCTTTGGCCATGAATGACCATAGACAATGATGGTTCACTGGAATTGTGAGGGTTGCTCCTTTTATGGCTCGGGTTTTTAATATGTATGGAATTGACAGGAACTCTTTAATTTGCCTTTCAAAGATATATTGAGCTCTTTGCCATTCAGACCCCTTCAAATGCATTCGTTTATAATGTTACTAAACTTTATTATAGATAAACTGGTTTCGAACTGTTCAGGACAATTTGAGATCATATGACTTTATATCATGCCTCCTCTTCATATCATAACTGCATTGAAGTGAAAATTATATAAGAATTGTAAAGAAACCTGATCTATTTAGAAGCAAGAATTATGCTTTCTAGCTACATTCTATGGCTTCTAGTACCGTGCATCCCGTTCAACACTGCAGATGCATACATGCATGGATGACTCACTTCTTAAAATGCAATGCTTTAAAGACTGGAATACATGAGAAGGAACTTTGCACTCTGAAGATGGTTCAGAATAAGTACATCATGTGTACAAATATATAATGTGCTTACAGCTGTACAATTCCAATGTCGAAATTGGATTGTGACTACGATTTGAACACCAAGGTTAAGAGAGGTCCTGTGCAAAGCATGCATGTGTTTCATATTTGACGAAACACCTCCTACATTCCTTCCAAACTTCAATCTAATTGCACAGTTCTCAAACCCCTGGAGGATCTCAATTAGGGCTCTGTGAAACTGTTGATCAGTGCCAAGGTGAATGATGGGGCCCTGGAGAGATAGATGCCACACCTCACAGACTTAGAGGATGAATAACATCATTACTCTGTGAACGATGTAAATAACAATGTATGACTATGTTCAACTCCCTGCAGGAAGGTGCGTCTATCGAAAGGCGGGAAGTCCAAAGAAGAAGAAGAAGCCACTTGTTGTGCAGGATCCAATTTTATTTTGTTTACAGAATTTGTTCATCAAATTTTCACTAATGGCTTCTAACTGTCTTTGACAATATTTTTCCTATTAGATATTCGCAGATTAGGAACTACCACAGAAGCAGTAACTCCTCAGTTCTTTCTTGTTGCAGGTCACTGACCAGTAAAGACATTATACAAAAAAAAGCCAGTCAAAATAATTCTTACTTGTGTAAACCTGTATTGTGTATATGCAACATTGATATAACAACCTGCACTCAAATCCCTGGAGGATCTCAATTAGGGCTCTGTGAAACTGTTGTTCAGCAGGAATTTATATTTTGTAAAAGAAACAAACACTATGCAAGCATTTTTAAAATCAATCAAAATCATTCTCACGCTCAAAATGAATCCCCCGCTCACTCCTTGAGCATGATTACCTTGTCTGCACACAACAGTAGTCTCTTGGAAATAGGAGACATCAATCTTCAGAATTCCAGAGAACTTATACTCTGTTTCAATCTGCTAAGCAAACTGTATCTTAATGCCTGTCCAGTATTTGTTATATTATACACCTGGCGACCTTCATTTCTCTCTATATTTATATAGTCCTGGAGCCAAGGGGTGTTTGCATGCATAAAAGTGCCACAAAATCACCCACCTGATTTTGATAAAGGACCACCTGGGACACATTTTTAGCGAGGGTGGACATTCTCAAACCCGGCAGTAAGTGAGATATTTGACGTTTTGTCGGATATGCTCGGACCCAGAATTACGCCAAAAATTAGGGGTAGGGGAAACTTAAATCAATGTAACATCGCAACTAATCAGCCTATGACATTGTATAGCCACTCAAATTAAAGGTTATTAAATCAGCTTTAAGATGAGTGCAAATTCAATGTGATTGGATAACAGTGGAGGTCACCAGAGGTCAAAGTATGACATAATCTGACATGTGCTCGAAATTTGGACATTTTGAAGAGTCAAACAGCAATTAAATTTCTCAGAATGATTGGATTTATTATTGGTTGGTACATATGATTAGAGTACAATATAGGGAAGTTTTTAAAACAAGTTTGAATAATCTATCATGTGTCATAATCCTTTGGGGTCCTTTTAAAAATATGCCATATCGACAAAATTGGTCAAATTACAATGTTCTGCAATATATCTTACAAACACTGCCACACATCTCATAGAAACCAATAATAGTGGTATGGTAGGGCAGAGGTTGATCCAATTTCATTCAAATGGTGAAAAATACTTATAATATAGTGTTTTACAGTCTTTGTTTGTGTAGCAACAAGGACAATATTTGATGCAGATTTCCATACACGGACAAAAACTTGCAATACAAACTGTACATCTGCTTAAAGGAAATCATCGGGAATAAACAACTGCTTCAGTTAACCAGGAGGGGACTATCTTGCTTTTTTAGTCAGCATAACTGCAGGAGTGCAGGTTCGTTCACTTGAAAACCTCAGCATGTGAAGTTGCACAATTGGTTGGAGAAAGGTCCAATAGCATTTCTGGTATAACATTTTTACAAGATACTACTCATCTGCTGCTCATTTCTGAATCTGAAAGATTTTGAAAGATGTTTGATGGTGTTTGCTACAAAGAGGCAAATTTTGTACCAAATATACACAGCCAATTGATGGTGCCAAGGCATGCAGGGCAGAAGACCTCCAAATGTGCTGCCAAGATATGGAATGGTACATGTATGTACCTTGCTGTATTCCTGACATAGACTCTATCCATAGTTTTTTTGAGCTATGAGCCTTAATAGGTCTCCAATAAAGAAGTCCAAGGAACACAACATCTGAATAATTTGACTGCAAAACTTCTGCATGAGCTCCACAAATTATGATATTCAGGGGCCCAGGATATGTGGGATCATTCTTACCGTCTCTTCAGTGTGTACATCAAGTACTATAGTATCTGGCACCTGTATTCCCAGTCTGAATTCTGGAAGTTCAATCAGACTCACAATAGTTATGATTCCCATAGTTGACATTTGCCAATCTTATATACATGTATGTCTGGAATTAACAATTCAGGCTCGGCTTTATTCACAAGGTTACAGGTAACAATGTCTAAGGCAGCACATTATTAAATATTCATGTCAATGGGATGGAAATTGCATCTCCTGGCCAGTTCACCAGCTTTAACTGTACCTTCGACTGGGTGGCAAAAAACAAAGTCAACACAGAGAGAATTGCCGCCAACATTTCATGTGAGCTTATAGTCAATTGAGCGCCAGGTTGCTTCCTCATAGTTCTGCAAATGCTATTGGTCAACAGTACTCTTTTGGGACAGAGTTGTGGTATTCCCAAGACACATGTCTAACCCAGCAGAAGTGTATTGCCTCCCTGTCCTTTTTACAACAACATTAATGTCCCAGGCCTAAACTTTCCAACAAAGAGGGGCATCTTGTGGTTTTTTTCCTCATATGCTCCAGATGAACAGATCCAGTGAATCTTATCTATCCACCAAACAGGAGAAGACATTTGTAAACACTTTCAATATCAACATTTATTTCCCTCATGGTCAGCCCTTACTTACAAGATCTTTCAGAATAGATTCATTCTGATGCATTACATTTCTATGACCTGAAAGCGCTGAAATCTTCAATTGAATTTGACCCAAGTTTAACCTAATGCCTCTCAAGGTCACTCCGCTAGATTAAATGCCTGCATCTTGTTTCTTCTGCGATCCAGACAATTTCACCACTTTAATGACAGATAAGTCATGTATGATTAGACATGTTTGGTTCTAAAGAAGTCTGCCCACTGCAACCTCACCATCCAATCATTTAGAAACATCAGTCCCTTTACTGATTTATAGTGTAGGCCAACCATCAAGCATTGATCTTACAATATTTTACGACAAGCTATTTTTTAACAAGCTTTTAATGAAATGAACTCTGGCAATGTGGCAGAATTCAGCATTGCAGCAAGGTTATCTTTCAGGCAATGGTAGACTGCCTTCTCACACATAACAGAGAAGATGTGAAACTTGTGTTACTGGTGTCTTGGAAGCTCTTGACCACTGCGCGTAGACAACAGCATATTCCGTTAAGAACGGAACTACTGTTTGCCTCCTCTCACTAAACTCTGTTGGTAACATGTTGGTATCTAATCTACAAATTTCATTATTTTAAGTGTGTTTTGTACCAAGTTTACCATTTCAATTGATTTAAAATTGACTTATAAGCATGAAAGACTTGGCGACTATATTTATAGTTGTATCACACAATTAGGCCTACGGCCCTACATCATGTCACAAGTCAATAAAGAATTTCTAATCTAATCTAAGCAGTTACAGGATAGGGTAGAACAGATAGAAAACCTAGGCCTTGTTGGTCATATTAAAGAAGGCACCTGCTGTTCTTGGTTTGTTTCATGATGACTTCTTTTTAGTCTAAAATATCTAATCTATCCACCATCCATGCAGAATCTTTCGTTCTTAGTACCTTCTTCTGGTACTCATCCATTCCATGCAATCCCTCTGGAATCCAGAGATGTAGCAAGACTTTCTTGGCAGGTTTCATGGAATTGTTTGCAACCCGGCCACCAAGAAATTGCCTTCTTTTACATGTGATCCGATTCTAGGATGTGTTTGGTTTGCCATTTGACAATGAACCAGTTGCTAAAATTCCCATGACAGGTTGACAGTGGATGAGAATGGATACAACATCCCACTGCAATATCGTGCCTGCCGCCAATTCCAGGTGCTATTGTGTATTCCTCATGATCAAAGTGGTGAAATGGCCCAATGATGAATTTGCTTGGGTTAACAGATTTTGGTGGTGATCTGTACTCTATATACCCTGCTCCGGCCATGTCCAGAGGTTATCACTATAATGATTGGTATGATTGCCGTTTAGAATCGTGAGCGCGGTGAGCAGATTTATCTGGAATGGGCGTTATATAAAATCATACTATATCATATCATATATCACATAGTTTCGTCTGAGATGAATGATGCCATATCACAATTATTGCAAAAATACTTTTCGAAACAAATTATTGGTTCAAACAAATTGAGGCTGCAGGTGAGTTTCTAGAACCTACCAGCATTATAAAAGTAAATTAATTTTGCTTCCAAATCAAACATTATGTAGATGAATGCTCATTCTGACAATTGACCTGATATACTGAAAGATTCTCTACGGTTTATATACCCGCAGGGATGTCTGGGACCTAGCTCAGAGGTAGTGTGTTGTGCTGCTTGGTTAAATCCTATCACCTACCAAAAGTCTCCCTCTTACCCAAATCAAAATCTCTATAAGTTGTGTCATTAGACTTCTGTCACCACATTAAATGGACATTTTTTTACCTTTTTCCTATGTGTGTTATATAGACATAACATATACTTAAGCTTCCAACAGAACACATTTGCAGTTATGCTGACAGAAAAAGGCAGAACAAAACCAATTGGAGTTAGGTCTTTGTTAGCAAGAGTGCCCTGTTACTTGACTGAAGCAGGTATTTATTCCTGATGACTTGCTTTGAACAGATGTACAGCTTGTATTGCAAGTTGTTGTCTGTGTATGGAAATCTGCACCAAATATTGCCCTTATTGCACATGCCACACAATTAACAAAGACTGTAAAACACCATATTATAATATTTTTTTACCATTTGAATGAAATTGGATCAACCTCTGCCCTACCATACCACTATTATTGGTTTCTATGAGATTTGTGGCAGTGTTGGTAAAGACATATTGCAAAAAAATGTAATTTGACCGATTTTGTCAATGTGGCACATTTTTTAAAAGGACCCCAAAAGATTATGACACATGGTAGATTATTCAAAGTTGTTTTAAAAACTTCCCTATATTGTACTCTAATCATATGTACCAACCAATAAGAAATCCAATCATTCTGAGAAATTTTATTGCTGTTTGACTCTTCAAAATGTCCGAATTTCAAGCACATGTCAGATTATGTCATACTCTGACCTCTGGTGATCTCAACTTTCATCCAATCACATTGAATTTGCACTCATCTTAAAGCTGATTTAATAACCTTTAATTTGAGTGGCTATACAATGTCATAGGCTGATTAGTTGCGATGTTACATTGATTTAAGTTTCCCCTACCCCCAATTTTTGGCATAATTCTGGGTCCGAGCATTTACGACAAAATATCAAATATCTCACTTACTGCCGGGTTTGAGAATGTCCACCCTCGCTAAAAATGTGTCCCAGATGGTCCTTTATCAAAATCAGGTGGGTGATTTTGTGGCACTTTTATGCATGCAAACACCCCTTGGCTCCTGTACTAAAAAGGAAATTCCTCATTCACAACCATCACCTACTTTGGTTTAAAAGCCTAAGTAGCCCAAAAAATGATGAAAAATGTTGTTGTTAAAAGTGACAGATCAAAGCAAGATATAAATATGTTTCCATTTCTCTTTTTGCAATAAATGAAGGAAGCATCTTGAAATGCTGCAAGGAAAGACAATATGTTTGCATTTGATGACATCACCTCTCAGCTGCTGCTTTGAAATATTGATGATGATATCAGAGAATAATATATCATTTGGAGAGGTTTAGGGCTGAGAAAATATCCTTTACAATAAGCACAATGTCGTGGGCAAATTGTGTCATCTTGAACTTTAAATGTGGGACAGCAAATTCAGGTGGACTGTCCCATAATTTTTCTGCACATCCTCTTTTTGTATCTTTCCTGTTGACTTGAAATTTTTCTCATTCTATTTCCTCTCCCATTTCTTCTCCTGATTGTTCCATTTTGAAATTCTTTTTATTTTTCTATTCCTTTTCATCTATCTTCTTCTCTTTATCTTTGGTCTGTCTCGTTATTTCTTCTGCCCGTACATTTTTTCTGCTTCGCTTCATTTTCTTCTCTTCTTTTCTTTTCTCTCAGTCTTTGCCTTTTCTATATTCCTTTTTTGGTTTTCCTCATTTAACTTTTTCAAAATCTTTTTCTTATCCCTCCTCGTTGTTTTCATTCTTTTCCCCTCTTTCTCTTCCTTCTGCTCTTTCTATTTTTTTCATCTTTTCTCTTCTTTTCTTCCTCTTCCTCCTATTTTCCCTTTTCTTCCTCTATTTCCCTTCCCCTTCTCGATATTCTCCTCTTCCTTTCTTCCCCTTCCTGCTCTTTGTCCTCCTTCTCTTCTTTCTCCTTTCATTCTTGGCCATTAATCACACATTGCCTCTCCTTTGACAATGTTTAAAAGATGAGATATCTTTTTGACTACTGCCAAGTATATATTTATCCAGATCCAGCTTGACACAATAACTAACCCACTGTGGTCCAGTGCAGTTCTTATGATATGTTGCTCCCTCCTCTTATCTCAGCAGCTGGGCTGTCTGTTCCAGGCTGTTACTTGCGTTTATTTGCTGTTAGTAGTCTCCCTGTTGTAGGGGATGAGCAGGTTGGGTGAGTAACAAATCCCTTCATTTGTAGGGAGGGTCACTGAAGGGCCCAGGGTGCTGAGAGCAGGGTGGTCAATAAAATCCAGGACATACCCTCGGGACCAGTGGAAGAGGAGGGAAGCACAACAGGTGAATACAAGACACGGATAACACAGTGAAATACTGATGCATTAGGAAGAGCTGCCCAGATGCAGTAGAATGAATAGTGGGATGCCAGTAGAGACATTTGCACTGATGGTGAAGACGTACTGCTCTGAAATGCTGGTGAGAGTCCATGAGACAGTGGTGATACAGTGGTGATGCACAATGAAAGACACGTACGTATGTCTCCCCCAACATCCACGCCCAATGTCTTCTGCTTCTTCTTACAATGTATTCAAGCCCCTTGTCGGGAATTGGAATCCCTTCCATCTTTATAAGGTTTCCTTGTCCCTCCTGAATTCTCTTGAGAACCACCTCAATTCTCTCATCTGTTACCACCAAGAGCCTCCCATGCATAATACAGGCAAGAAAGGGAGATATTACTCCTCCAGTGCTCAGACTGACATGGCAGACATAGGCAAGATTGGAACATAGGAGATAAGAGGAGCAAATGGGATAGATTAGGCAAGATTAGGCAGGTCTGTTACATGGCAAAGTGAGAGAAGAGCAGAAAATACTCGATTATCCCGATAGTCGGGATTCTTGAAGAGAATACTTACCTGAGCCCTTCGTTATTAACGATATGGATAACCTTCTTAATACCCTCGAAAACACTGCCTCCCCTCATCAAAAATGGACTCTCCCACTGGCGTGACGTCACTTCCGCTTGGACGCCTCCATTCCAGTTTCCGCACTGAGCACCGACTCGGATCTCAATGTTTGCTGCTGGGAGGATGGGGGGGAAGCAAGGGCTCAGGTAAGTATTCTCTTCAAGAATCCCGACTATCGGGATAATCGAGTATTCTTACTCGTTCATACTTACCTGAGCCCTTCGTTATTAACGATATGGATAGAGTGCCAAAGCCTATCCCGGAAGGTGGGAGGCTCAGCAAACACCAAAGCAAAACTTACGTCTCATCTCAATTTGTGTCCCTCACCCAGGGAGGCGGGTGGGTAATAGGGTGCATCGTCTGCCCCCTAAAAATGAAAAAATTGAAATATTCATTTGCACTTTTGCCATATTGTACCTATGCCCATAGAAACACATTCTGCAAAATTTCAATAAGATCGGATGTGGCTTTAGGGTGGCACTTTTGTGTCAAAGTTCAGTCCAAAATTGTCAAAAAATGATGCTTTGAAAAGTCGCGGTTAGAAATATCTAGCTTATGGTTTGCTGTATGATTCCAATTCATATACCATTATTCTCAGAAGAAAATTGTCTTTAATTTGAATGGTAGAAAGCTATATTTCCGAAAATTTCTCATGCCTAAGTATTTTGGAAAGCCGAAAGTTTCTGACTATTATGACAAAATGTTTGGAAAAATCAACTTAAGAGCTCAATTTCTGCCTAACTTTGACGTAATCATTGGAATAGAACGTAAGGAACACTTTTCTGAAGAAATTAGGAAATTGAAAATTTTTTCTAGATAGTTATTCATCAAATTCAAAGGTGCAAATTTTCATAAATTGCATGTAAATATGAGAAATGCAACAGTTCGTTGAGACACCGTTCTGCATCTTTTTTTTATTCTGACTACATCATAATGCAATCAAGGTTTTATCAGATGATGTAATAGACCATATTTCCACTTTGTAGACTTCTTTGACTTCCCAAAGTCATATTAACATCCTTTTTTTGATTTATCACATTTTACCCAATAAAAAAGAAAATATCTCCACTCAATTTTGACTTCTACTGAATGGAAACCATTGATGTTGGTATTCAAATTAAAGCTCTCTTTATAAGGAATCTAACTGTGCCATTAAAAAATCATTTCATTTAAAATTGACAATATAATTTATAACCGCGAATCGCTAATATATGACCTAATACTGAAATTTCAAGGCTGGTGTGCCACCCTTTGGCATTAGAATTTTTTCCTAAAATTTTGCAGGGCTTCTTTTATGATACAAGGGAACAATCATGCAAAAGTGCATGATGTTTTGAAGATATAGGGGCAGATGATGCACCCTAGTGGGTAACCACTTAAGAGAAATTTTGTAAAAAAATTGTGTCCCTCACCTCACTGCTCAGGAGGGACCTTCAATCCTTCATGACCGCCCGACCGAAGGAAGCCGCCGATGAGCGCCACACATCTAAACCATAATGTCGTATGAACGTGGAAGGACGACGCCAGTCTGCAGCCTTGAGGATAGAGTCCAGAGGAGCACCATTAAACAGAGCCCAAGTAGTGGCCTGGGCACGGGTGGAGTGTGCCTTCGCAGAAGGAGCAGGCTTGCCGGCATCCACATAGGCAGCCTTAATGATTTTGACCAACCAACCCGCCAGGGTACGTTTGCAAACAGGTTTCAATTTGTTTTTATGACCATAGCAAATGAACAGATGATTATGACTGATATGCTTGATGGACATTAGTGCATTAGTAATTCGTAAATACTGCTTAAGGCAACGAACGACACACAACTTGGAATTAGCTGGGAAAGAGGGCAGAAAAATATCCTCGCCCAGGTGCGTAGGGTTAGCGGTTTTAGGCAGAAAACCAGGAACAGTGCGTATTCTAATGCCTTCACTCTCAAACCGAATATAAGGAGAGGAGCGGGCTAGTGCCTGTAACTCGGAACAACGCCGGGCCGAAACAAGGGCTACAAGAAAAACAGTTTTAAACGTCAGAGCCTCTAAACTCGCCCGACCTAAAGGTTCAAAGGGAAACCCCTGCAAAAAGTTCAGTGCAACCTTAAGATCCCAACTGGGAATTAGAGTGCGCGAAGGCGGGTTCTTATGAAACAGCCCCTTCATAAACCTACAAACGGTAGGGTGTTGCCCCACCGGTACCCCCGATACCGGTATATGAAAATGTGAAATTGCTGATCGGTACACACCAATAGTCCGATACGCAAGACCTTGATTCACCAGGGATTGCAAAAATGTAAGAATTTCAGCTATAGAACTTGAGCTAGGAGGGGTCTGTCGGCCACCACACCAACGCACAAAAATCTGCCACAGTCGCTCATATTGCCTAGCTGAGGAAGAGCGAATTGACTGTTGAATTGTGTGAACAACCGCGTCCGGAAGGCCCTCTGACAAGAGGCGTTGCCGCTCACCTTCCATGCCAGAAGGTTCAGGAAATCTGGGCAAGGATGGTGGAGACAACCGCGGAACTGAGTTAACAGAAACGGCAGGTTGGGCAGCACCAGTGGGGGTTCGATCACCAGGTCGAGCAGCTGGGGAAACCAGGATCTCCTGGGCCAGTTGGGAGCAATGAGTATCAGGGAACACTGATACCTGACCACCCGTTCCAACACCAGAAGAACCAAACACACTGGCGGGAACGCGTAACCAAACACATGCGTCCAATCCATCGACAGCGCGTCGGTTTGGACTGCTAACGGCTCTGGTCGGCGGGAGCTGTAAACGGGGAGCTGACGGTTTGCCTCCGAAGCAAACAGATCGATTACCGGAGTCCCCAGTATCTGAAATATTTGACGTACCAGCGGGGGGTGGAGTTGCCACTCCAGAGGCGAGGCCATCTGGCGACTGAGCTGATCGGCCAGAGTATTCTCGATCCCGGGAACGAACTCTGCTCGGAGAGTCATACAAAGGGATTGGGCCCAACGGAGGAGACGCCAAGTCGCCATACAAAGGGTCGGGGACCGCGTACCGCCCTGTTTGTTGATGTAGTGTACTACGGTGGAGTTGTCGCAACGGACCAGCACTACCTTGGCCTGCAGCCAAGATCGGAAATGACACAGAGTGCGCGAAACCGCCTCCAACTCGAGGAGGTTGATATGTTTGGTGATCCAGGGGCCTTCCCAAGTCCCTTGAACACTCATTCCCTGAAAATGACCGCCCCAGCCATGAAGGGTGGAAGCATCGGTGGTGACTATGGCTTCGACTGGGGGAGGATTGAGGGGACAACCCTTGAGGAGATTCTCGCGGCAATGCCACCAAGCCAGGTGGTCCAGCAACGGCTGGCGGATTGGGATTCTGGCAGACAGATCCCGGGACTGGGCCCTCCAAAAACTGAGCAGATACAGCTGGACTGGGCGCATGTGAAGGCGACAGAGGTGGACTACAGATATCATCGCCGCCATGACTCCCAGAAGGCGAAGGAAATCGCGTGCCGTAACCTGGGCGCCCAGCTGAAAACGTTGTAAGGAGCTGAGCAGCCCGTCTAGGCGAGCGGGTGGCAGACAGACCAGATTCCTGGTGGTCTGAAAACGCCCCCCGATGAAAACAAGGTCTTGCGTCGGACGCACCGACGACTTTTTGTAATTTATTATAAAACCGGCATCCGTCAGGATGCGAATAAGCTGGGTCAACTGGGTTGAAACCACCTGTGCACTTGGGCCGCGCAGTAACCAGTCGTCCAAGTAGGGGTATACGTGTATGCCCCTCATCCGGGCCAGAGCCGCAAGAGGTGCCAGAACTTTGGTAAACACCCTTGGAGCCGCCGAGAGGCCGAAGGGTAGTACTCGAAATTGGTAAGACTGGTGATGGAGTTTGAACCTCAAAAACTGCCAATCCGCCGGATGGATGGGGATGTGGAGGTATGCATCTTTCAAATCGAGGGATACTAGCCAATCGTTTGGCTGTACCGCCTTGATGAGTGCCTGGAGGGTTTCCATTTTGAAATGTTCCTTCCTCAGGAACTTGTTTAGGAAACTTAGATGGAGAATTGGCCTGAGATCCCCAGTCTTCTTGGGAACCAGGAAAAAAGTCGAGTAATACCCTTCGGCCTCCTGGTGAGGAGGGACTGGAACGATGGCCCCTTTGGACAGTAAATCCTGGACTTCTGTCTGTAAGGCTGCGGCATGCCGCGATGGCACTATAGTGTGCCTCATTGTGAACGGCGGAATTCGCAGAAATTCCAGTTTGTAACCCAAGTGCACGATGGTTTGAACCCAGTTGTCCCGAACATGGGACATCCAAAAGGGTTTGAAAAGAGACAGCCGGCCTCCCACTGGGATGTCGGCTAACAAACGGTCCGGGGGCAAGGGGGACAGGACAGGACCAGTTACCCTGAGGACTGGTGGTTGTCGGATTTGCGAGAAAAATTGTTCCTCTGGCGGCCCCGATGACCTTGGAACTTAGGGGCCCCGTGACCTCCCCTGTCATGCCGCCACTGGCGAGAGGGGTACTCATTCGAACGCCGCGGCTGTTTCGCGGGTGGCCCCATTGAACCAGATCCCTGCGGGGAAGGTCGCTTAGGAGGACGAGGTTTTGGAGCGGCAGCTGACGTGGCATCCAAAGCCTTACTGGTGAGGCGGTAGGACTCTAGCTTTTCCTTCAGAAGCGGTCCACAAATCGAGCCGTCACCGACCGCGGGAAAACGCTTTACCGAGGTCTTCACTGTGGAAGGCCAAGCCGTTTGATCAACCCAGAGGGAACGACGAATCCACTTGGCCTCAGCCGACACACGGGCATGGAGATCGATATTATCCATGGCTGCGTCTTGCGCAAGGATTGAGACATCAGCGAGGACGGGAAAATCCAACTCATCGGACACCGTATTGTAATCACTAGATGACAATTTGGTTAATAGGACGTGATAAACCGCCTGCAATTTGGTGGTTAAATAAGTTAGCATCCAACTCTGGGCCACGGAACAGGCAAGACCCAATTGGCTCTGGGCCTCCACATGAGCCACCTTCCGCTCAATAGGGGCTAAATCTTTATTAGGTAACTTGGGGGCCTTGACTTGCACCCGGACACCCGAACGTTCAAGTTCCTGAACTAGATAGTCATCAGCCACTCGGCCCACCTTGAGATACTTGAGGAAGTCCTTCTCCACAATTTTATAACGGTCCTTGGTCACTTTTTTGTAGATACTTGTCTCACCAGGGGCATTCCAAATTTTGTCAACTACCTTCGAATGAGTGCCATCAAAGGGCAAGAAAGCCTGCGCGCCCGTGTCCCGGCACCGGGAGGACTGGATCCGACTTTTAGCCTCAGCCACAGTCTCTCCGTCAGAAATATTCAAATCTGCGATAATTGTCGTGATCAGCTTGACATAATTATCAGAATCTGATTTCCCCATGGGGGCCCCCTCAGCACTCGCACTAGCACTGAGATTAGATACCACGGACGCGGCATCCCCGTCATGCCCCGGTCGCTTAAAATTCCAGCTGGAATGTACGGATTGGCCGTCGTCCTCCAAGGACAAGACGTCATCCGGGTGTAAAGATAGGACCTCCTCGGCACCCTCCCTGGGTGCAGTCTGAGGCACATTTGTAATGGAACGCAGTGGCATTGGTGCAGGCCGCGAAACCCCTCCCTGAGGTGGCGGCTGCATGTAATCATGGAACAAAGTACGAACATCAGATAATATCGACTGCCTCAGGCCCTCCATGGACCCAGGCGAGTCGGTAGAAACAGCAGTAGAAACATTACCTTGCTCGGCTTGGGCTTGGCTAGGAGGCCTGCGGGAGGCGAGCCAAACCTCGAGCCGGCCCTGACTCTTAGGCCCCATCAAGGGACACAAAGTACAGGAGTGCTTCTCACCCCTACAACGCATGCACTCTGCATGGGGGTCATCTTTGTAAAAACGCCTGGAGCAATTGGGACAGGAACTGTACTCCTCCAGGTCCTCAGCATCAGCCACTGTTGACATGATGACAAACACAAAGTTCAACTGCAAAGATACAAAACAAACAGTTAAAACCGGTGAAAAGTAAAAACTGAAGAAAAGAAACCAAATCTATCATTCAGTAAGAGTAGGAGTCATAAACAACCCCCAGAAGGGGTCTAGACTCAACAGCAATCGCCGAAAAGCGAAAAAACTTCGTTACGCTCGACACATGGCCGCCATGTTTAGGCGCACGTGCGAGCTGTCAAACGCCAGAAACGACGAAAAACAGCCAAAAAACGAGCGAAACCGACACTAAAACGTGCCAAAACGACGTTAGAAACAGTTACAAAGAGTTATACATCACCCAAAACCGTCAACACCGTCAAAAAACGTCTTCGTAGGGTAATTTGTGATAACACAACCGCACGCTAGCGTGCTCAGAAGGAAACTGGAATGGAGGCGTCCAAGCGGAAGTGACGTCACGCCAGTGGGAGAGTCCATTTTTGATGAGGGGAGGCAGTGTTTTCGAGGGTATTAAGAAGGTTATCCATATCGTTAATAACGAAGGGCTCAGGTAAGTATGAACGAGTAAGAAGTAAAGGAGGAGAACAGGAGAGGAGAGCAAGGAGATGGAAGGGAAGAAGAAGGAGAGCAGACGAGAGCACAGCAGAGCAGATGTGCGCATAGGAGAGCAGAGGAGAGCATAACAGAGCAGAGGAGATCAGATTAGGAGGAGAGGAGAAGAGAAGAAAGAAGATGGAAGAGAAGAGCAGAGGAGAAGAGGAGCAGAGTAGAGCATGGGAAGAGGACAAGGAGAGATCTAGAACAGATTTACAGAAACGAGGAGTGGATAAGGACACTTAATTTTTATTAAATTCATCCTCTTTAATTGTGGTTGGGTCAAATATCCCCTTTCCCTAACTCATCAAGCAAGGGAAATTATAAACTTTCCTGGTTTATCAAAAAAGTTTGTGGAAAGAACAGCTAAGTTGTTGAAATTAATGATCAGAGGAAATTGAAATTTTGTGACTTCCATTTTCGACAGTGGCCACGACGATTTAATTTGACACAAAAGTACTGCACTTAGAGATTTGAATTTTTTTGTGAATGTACCTGACGGCAACTTCTAGAAGTGTGTAAATTTTCATGTTGATATCTTTAGAGAAAGTACTATTTTAAAAGTGTGCGTTTTTAATGTTGCTGAGTTTATTAAGCGGCAATCATATACAAATCAAAGTGAAATTTCCGGTAGCAGGTTCAAACGCCAGTCCAATTTTCAAAGAGAAACGTGCTAAGTGTAATTACTGTGCTACTGAGCTACATTTAGGTGTGTATAACAACTCAGGGACCATTTTATGACATATCACCTGAAAATAGTTCTGCAAAGAGCCCTCCTGACTCTCTACAATGCTCTTCCTGACCCTCGAAAAGATCCACAGAAAGGTCCGAGTAACAAGAGCCCTCCATCAGAAATCCAGAAGCCTCACAAGTTGTTGTAGGTCCTTGTAGAGGGTGTTAGTGGTAACTGGAGGGTTTCCCCTTTGGGAAAGACATCTGGAGGGCATTTGTGCATTGAGCTTGTCACATGGTCGTGATCATGTGATTTGTAGCGACCACATGATTGTCATGTGTTGGTCAGTCTTAGAGGACAAAGGAGAGTGTTTGGGAATGGAGTAGGGAGGGCAGCTAGGGCCTAAGAAGTGGACATTCAGACAATGAATGGCCAGGAAAGTAGTGATTAAGTCTTCGTATCAGAGAAAAGACATGCTTGGTTCAAAGTGCAGGTCAACTGGCCAGTGGCCACATTTTGGGCACTGCATGTATGATTAGTCTATACAACTACAGTTGTTGAGAGGTTTCCTATAGGTACTTGGTCCCAACTGATTAATATTAAGACAAATCATAATGATGGTAAAATAACAGAATAACAATGGGCCCAATCAAGACATCCACTCGAAGATTTTGTATATCAGTATGATCTCAGTACACATTGTAAATAGTACTTATGTAACTCTTTCTCAGCTATAAATAACAGTTACATGGAAATGGAACATATCACAGCACAATGTACAAATTTGTCAGAACCTTCTGCACCATCATTCATTGCTGTTTTATGCAAGACTTTCTGTCTAAGATTTGATATTTTGCAACAACCATCAGCAAAGCAACAGGTCATAGACCTGTCATACTTTTGTGATGTTTGATGATATCAAGAGAAAATTGCCGTTCCATAAGCACTTTTGCCAGGGGCATTAATTTGCTTGTCTGAAATGCTTCTGTGAAATGCCATCGGCAGCTGTGCACCTCGGCCTGCAATTGCTGTCTGGCAAGGTCTTAAAAGTCAAACATGATGTGAAAAAAAATTAGGAATGCAACTACAGAACAGAGACAAAGAAAAAGAATTAAGAGGAAAAGAATGTCTGCAGAGTGAACATACACACACTATACCCAAGAGACTTTTACATCAAATCTCAATTTTTTAACATCTCCAGCAGATGACATAATGTTTATTCAAATATTTGAGGCAGCCTTTCTGTATATTTGAGACAAACATACTCATCAATTTTTGAAAAACCTCTTGGTTGCTGGGATAATTGCCATGCATGTTTGACATGGAAAAAATGTGAGCTCTGAATTTTAAATTCACTGAGCACTATTAAATCATTTACTCTTGGAGTTCGGATTAACAGCTTAATTTATTTCAGAAGACCAATTCTGGCAGATATGTTCCTCACCTTAATTATATGTACTTGATTCAACATTCAAAGTTCTATCAATATGAATTTATCAAGCCATATTTGGGCCACCATGTCACTACCCTCAAGCAGAGCACAACCTCCAATACATTCCAGCTTCAACTTCTTCTTCATTGCCATTTCTTGGACATCATTGGCTGACAATGCCTCTAATGGGCTGGGCCCAGACCACAGCTAGCAGGTGTATACCCTTGATTAAGCCTGATTTCCACCCTATACAAACTGGATCGAGTGTCCGTCTGACCTCGTTCGTGAAAACCTTGGTCACACACTGCTCAGTGCTCAGCTCTCTCTGATTTCCAACATTGGTCACACACTGGTCAGTGCTCAGCTCTCTTGGGTTTCCAACAAACTAACTTCTCTTTTACGTTGTGATCCCCTTCTAGACTCAGACTAAAACTCAGACTCGGACTAATTTTTTATTGTTTGCTCACGAAATGAACGTAATATAGGACAGTAAATCAAGCTATTCAGTATACAGTTTAACATTTTGAGCTTTAATCTGAGCCAGTCCACAGATTTTTTAAATGCAGACATACAAATCCAGGAAGGGCATCAATCTGAATGCATCCTTGCCACTTGTTGTGCGGTATAAAATTTTATTTTGTTACGATAATTTTTTTATCAAATTTTCACTTGTTGCTTCTAATTGCCTTTGACAATAGTAAACTCAGCAACATTAAAAATGCACTATTCTAAAAAGGCTTAAAATAGTACTTTTTCTTAAAGTATCAAGATGAAAGTTTGCACACTCGTAGCAGTTGCCATCAGGTATATTCACAAAAAATTTAAAATCTCTAAGTGCAGTAATTTTACAATAAAATTAAATCGTCGTGGTAACTGTCAAAAGTGCAAGTCACAAACTGCACTTCAACACAAAACACAGTAATGGAAATATTGGTTTTGTGTCATACTGGATGGGATTAATCTTATGAAATTTTCACATAATAGGCACAAAACTTCCAAAAGCGGTCCCATGGAAGTTTTTGAAAAAAACGGCGATCATTAAGCAGATTTTGAATTAAAAACCCTAAATTTGCAAGTTAGCATCTTGAAATGAACCATGTGAACCAAAACTGTTAAATAATTGGGGTTTTATGCATGCTCATTGTAGAAACACATACACAGACAATCATTCCATATCAACAGTCTAAAAAATCTGTATAAAACATCATTTATTAAGATTATGACAAAAGGCTATAGTAGGGGGCGGGTCAGCATTGACCCTCAATTTTTATTAATTTCATCCTCTTTAATTGTGGTTGGGTCAATGGGTCACATATCCCTTTTCCCTGTCTCATCAAGCAAGTAAAATTGTAAACTTTCCTGGCTTATCAAAAAAGTTTGCGGAAAAAACAGCTAAGTTGTTGAAATTAATGATCAGAGGAAACTGAAATTTTGAGACTTGCATTTTCGACAGTAACCACAATGATTTAATTTGACACAAAAGTACTGCACTTAGAGATTTGGAATTTTTTTTTTTTTGTGAATATACCTGATGGCATCGTCTAAAATTTAGATGCGCGCACATTTTAATTTTGATACTTTAAGAGAAAGTACTATTTTAGCCTTTTTAGAATGGTGTGTTTTTAATGTTGCTGAGTTTATGTTTCCAATTGAACATACTCAGGTTAGGAGCTACCACAGAAGCAGTAAGTCCTCAGTAACGTTCTTTCTTGTTGTAGATCACTGACCAGGTAAGACATTGATACAAAAAACAGCAGCTCGAAATAATTCTTGCTTGTGTAAACCTGTATTCTGTAGAAGCAACATTGATATAACAGACTGTGATTCTTGTATACACTAATGTGAAAAAGTAGCTTGGATACGAAGTTAAAAACTATGCTGTAGTTTTGACACAAGACTTCAGTTTGAAACTCCTCCTCTCATCACTTCTTGTTTGCCAGCATCCACAATTGAGAATTGGCAGATGTTCAATGTGTTGAATCGGTTTTACCAGTGACTTTGCAAACTGGAAACAGATTGCTTTGCTGTGTTAAAGTGACCAAATTTCCAGTTTCACATGTTTTGTTGGAATTGATTTAGTATATAAAGATTTAACGTTGTGAAATCGATTTACTTCAGGGTAGTTATTTAGTGAATTGAATGAAGTTGACTTGTAAGTTTGGTATATTCTCTCATCTGTATGCACTGGGAGGGACTAGTATTAGAAGAACTGGTTTCCATAGATATATTTGAAAGAAGGAAGTCCTGGACAATTCACTGAGTTCTGAATGTGAACATACAAATCAAAGAGGAACATCTGGATGGAGCTTTGCCACTTATTGTGCTAAGAAATACCAGAAAATGCCTGTGATTGTGTCAGTGTACATCTGTTGACTTTGGTCCATCTGCGGTGGAAGGCACTGGCATTTGGGATCAGCGTCAGCCCAGCAATAAACAAGCCGATAGGCTGAATGAATAGGTTCAGGCAATACTGCTCACAAAAGACCTGATGAAGACAGAGGCTAGAGGATCACACTGTCATGTTGACCAAACCCTCTTCTTTCCTTAGCCTTTTCCTCAAGGTTCAGCTCACTGTAAAATATTGCAGTGGTAATACAAAAGAAAATATTTTAAGCAATAGTTATTTTCTATTACTTCAAGAATCAGTGTTGTTGGTTAAGGATGACAGTCATTCATATATTCTTACTAATAGATATTTGGAAACGTATGCATCTTGTTCACTTGCATTGCAGATATTTAGTGGAACCTTCCTGCCAGAATACAGGGCTGGATTGGGCTGCCGCGATACCGGGAGAATTCCCGTTGGGCCGATGGTCTGGTTGGCCGTTTGAAAGCAAAGAAAGGGAGAAAAAGAAAAAAATATGGATAAACTTTGTTCCAGTTGTTGCAACCCCAACATGTTTGGTATCACTAGAATCGTCTTGAAAAAACAATGACATCATAGTGAATTACGTATTCTTGATCACTAGTCTTACATGCAAGTTAATTTTAATTAGTTGTCCTTTAAAAGGATCATTAGCCTTTTTTATCATGGCCCTGAAAAGGCCTATGTGTGACCTGCTGTTGGCCCATTGTTGTACTGGTATCCACATAGTGGCACATACCATGAGTCCTTTTAGGCAGTTTGTTCAAAATCAATTTGTCAGATCCATGAATTAGCACTTCATATACTAGCTGGGAGTTTCAAATTTTCAATACAATTTTCAATGCCTGCACCCGGGCCATTGGCCTGGGTGGGTCCAAAGAGACCATTCTTGTGACAATGTGGGGTCTGTGGATTTCGAAGTAAAATCTTTTTTTAACATTAGTCATTCTCACAATGTCAGAGCCTGAGACTTGTGCTCCCTGGCTGCTGTGCAGCTCACAGTAACAGACTCTGACTTGTGAGAATGAACATAAGCCTACATTGAAAAATGTTTCTTCAGGATGCAACTTTTTAATTTTTTATTACCACCTATAGCTAGGGTACTGTAATGTTACAAAGTAGGCTATTATCAGATTGACCCCTAACTGGGCCACGGTCCACTGAAAATTTGTCTGAAATTTCCCCGGCCGGTCTTCTCTCCCAGTCCGCCCTTGTATGCA
Organism: Platynereis dumerilii; assembly: GCA_026936325.1. Classification (NCBI taxonomy): domain Eukaryota; kingdom Metazoa; phylum Annelida; class Polychaeta; order Phyllodocida; family Nereididae; genus Platynereis; species Platynereis dumerilii. The sequence continues at coordinate 10,467,361 of JAPTHN010000006.1, read as the reverse complement.
TCTCTCTGATGAAAGCCCAGATATTAGGATCAGACCACCCCAGAACAAATACAAATATCTCATGATTGGGTTGTTGTACGTGACTTTGCCAAACTTATTGTCAGGCATCTCAATCTGTGTTGTATTCTTGCACAAAGTGCCTTATAACACAGTCCAAATACTGCCTGAACTACTTTTGCACTGAGCTGCTGAAAAATACACATATTGACTGTTGTTACAGAAAACTATTGATAATAAATTTGCATTATTTGTACCAACTCAAAAAATCTAAATATATTTTCCTTTCTCTTAATAAGAATCGTTTTAAGTTTCACATCCGGGATGCCCAGTATTTTCTTCCACGTCTATTGTGTTGTGGCTGTAGCCCCTTCTTGCCCCATTTTCTCTAAAATCAGAAGATTACCTCAGATAATTTTAATAATCAGGAGTCTCAACAAAGCCTAATGGGCCTTGGGTGATGTTCTATGATTGAGTGATAATTGAGACAAAGATAGATCCTTCTATTGTAATTTTGGTTACTTCTTGTTTTAATATTTGTTATTTATTCAGGAATTGGGTTAACTTATTTTAATTCAAAGTAAAAATGGGTAATTCATGTTTGTTCGGATTTCTGAAAATTTATCATTATATTTGCATGACTCTCTTTATACAAAGGTGAAACGTAGGGGCTCAACTAGAGGTTGTGGGGCCCGTAAGATCAGGAAGGCTTTAATGTCCCATGGGCTCGGACTAAAGTGAGTTCCCGGGGTGATGTGAAATTAGGTACCAGGGTAGATTGAGAAGTACAGTACAATTCAAAATAAAGTACGGCTACCCTAGCAGGAAGGAAGAATCAGGCACTACTTTACCCTTTCCCACCTTTTGGCTAACTGTGAATCACCTCCTACCTTTACCTACTTGTAGCTACATTTTACAATTACATTAAAATTACATTTAAACAGCACCAATTTCAACTCCACCACCCTCATTGTTTTTGATTTATTTGATGTCGTGCCCCTTGCTAATTGCAATTACATTGGCAGCTGTCTTAATAGAGTTCTTAGTATCATAATCGGCTAAGGTTGTTGTGAGTAGCCAAAGGTAGCTGAGCAGAGATTTGGGGTTGAGAGGAGAGCAAAACAGGTAAACAGAGGACTTCTGAAGGAAAATTGTCTTACTTTATTTTGGATTGTACTGTATATACTCAATTAAAGCCCCAAGATTTCACTACTGTGCCTGCACTTGGAAAAGCATACAAGAATCAGTCAGACTCAGACACAGTTTATTATGCCAATTTAATATTACATTAATTAGTACAAATTAATATGTTATCAATCTCAAGTTACTTTAGTCCGCCATTGAGGGGCCTTGCACAGCAGTCAGATGTACACAACATAAATAAATATTGATATTATCTAAACACTACCACATTATCTTTTTTCATTGACAATTTGACATACTGAAATGGCTGGTATTTTCAACCTCCCGTAAGCATATATACTAAGATTATTAAACATTTCATCCTAATAAATTCACCACCATCTATACACTAAACATCCCAGCCACTGACACCATACAGAGAATCGGTGGGCGCTTGACTACACTATTCCAGATTCCACAGGAAGTTACCAAAAAAAAAGAAAAGAAAAAAATATAGGTTTTTTTTCAAAATGGTCAACCGATTCCATTACTAATGTTTCTTGTTTTTACTGTCAACTTAAAATAAATGTATCTATCTATCAATATATCTATCTATCTATCTACTTCCATACTAATATAGTAAACCAACAATGTCCAACATCACTGAAATATCTTAGAAACAGCTATTAGTAGGGCCAAAATCGACATCAAGACTGATACGCTAAAGGCTTATTCATTTTTTCCCAAGACTCCAAGGGCCCCTTGATGGCCTTGAACTATTCCAAAGTTTTTCTGATGTATTAATGTATGTCTGATCAAGGCCACACTTCAAATTTTATTCATGTAATAACAGCTTACAAAGCAGTAACGGACCAAATGGACATAGACTGATAATCTATATATTGCCTCATTCATTTCACAAACTTCTCGGGCCCCTGAAATACATTTTTCTGAGATACTAATTTTGCCTACCAGAATTTGTCGCACCTCATTCATGCTGAAAGACTCTGGGTCCCCCTGAACTACCCAGTTTTATATTTTTTCAGATGCATAATTCTGCCTGCCTCACTTTTAGACTTACTTTGAAGGGCCTCCACTGATACCTCATTCATGCTGAAAGACTCTGGGGGCCCCGGAACTATTCCGTCATTTTTCAGACACATAATTTTGCCTGCCTCACTTTTGGACTTACTTTGAAGGGCTCCCAATAACACCTCTTTCATGGTGAAAGATTCCGTTGGCCCCCAAACTAATCCAACATTTTTCAGATATATAATTCTGCATTCCTGACTTATGGACTTACTTTAAAGGGCCCCCACTAGTACCTCATTCATGTTAAAAGACTACAGGGTTGCCCCATAACTATTCCAACATTTTCAGGTAGTTGAGCCACTGGCCCACCTCTTTCAATTTTTGTTTGATGCGTCCCTTCTTTTGAAAGAAAACTTGTATATATATTTTTATCTGTGGGGGCCCCTAAAGTAATTCAATATTTTTTTGGACAATAATGTACTATATTCTATAATTGTATCAAACCGAAGTTAGAGAATTAAAAGGGCCCCAGGCCCCACTTCAGAGTTTTTGGTTACCTAGTTGTTTTATATAAATTTGACGTGTTCTTCAGAAATAAATGCAGATACAATGCTAATTCATCCATGATTGACCCCCGATGGAATTTAATAATTTATTTTCTCCTTTAAATTTTTACCCCACTTTGGGAGTGGGGGCCTCCTTTGAGGGGTGGGGGCCCGTGGGGCAGCCCTACCCAGCCCCCATGGTAGTTGAGCCACTGGCGAAACGTAATTTTATCTTGTTTTAAGTATGCTCAAAATCCCCAATCCCAAGCAACCTATCTTCTTCATAAAACAACTCCATCCTTCTCCTTGCCTTATCAATTATGATTTGTTAGCTTCCTTGCACTCAATCTACATTATGATATCTGCACGACTATCTTCAAGAAGCAACACATCATTCATTTCTTTTTAAGCATCCTCCCAATTGCCCCTATTTTGCACAACCGCCCCACTATCCATATAACCATCTTACAATTCCTTCCCACCTGTGAGCCATGCTGACATGTTCAATGGGCCATTGCATCATTCTGGCGCCCTGGCCTCATCCTTGCCCTCATCAGATCATGTCAACCATCCACTTTCTACGAGACCCGTTTTTGCTGCCCGCAATCTGCACATTCCACGGTCATCATGATGCAGTAGCTTCCTTCCCTGTCTTGTGTAGGATTGTTGCTCCTTCCTTAATCCTCTGCTTGTTGCTTGGCTTGTAACTTGTTGCTTCTTCTCTTGCTGTTTGACGCAACTTGATGCGGAATCTTATGATGGTTGATGCGGTTGTTGACAAAAAGTGATTGATGACTCTTTCAGTCTGCTTTAGCCTCTCTCAGTCAATCTGTCTGTCTCTCTGGCTTCCTGCCTGTGGTCTTTAGAATCATCAAAAGAGATGCATGGTGAGGCTGTCTGTTGTAACACAGAACTCTTCATCCCAAATGTTTACTCCAAAGATTTCCCAGATAGGCAAGGAATACAAGTATAATATACAAGTCATTTTTACCTCTTTCCTGTCTTCGTTTTACCATGCAGTTCAATTACCTCCTAATGGAACATCAACTAAAAATTCTTCTGTTAGAAACCATTCATACCCTGCACAACAGTAGCCTGCATGTCTTCAACAATGCCTTCATTGCACTAATAAACCTGATATAAAGGTCCAAGTAACAAGAGCCCTCCTTCAGATGCCCCACCAGTTGTTGCAGGTCCTTGTGGAGGTGGCTAGCGGTGAGAGAATGGCTTCCCCTTTGGTCAAGACTTCTTCTGGAGAGTATTCTTGTATTGACCATATCACATGCCGAGATTATGCGATAAGTAGCAACCACATGATTTTCATGTGTTGGACAGTCATGGAGGACAAAGGAGAGAGTTTCGAAGTAGGGGAGGGAGAGCAGCTTGGAGTTGAGCAGTGGAAATTCAGGAGACAAAAGGCCAGGAAAGTAGTGATGAAGTTTTTTTATCACAGGAAAGACTTGATTAGTGCAAAGTACTTACATCTCTACTGGCCTCAGCCCAATATATATTCACTAAGGGCTTAGTGGTTGATATAGCTGTTGAGATGTGCTGTGTAGACAATATAACGGTTCTTAATGGTAGACAGTTACATTTGGAATGAAACAGATCTAAAACCATTAGACCAATCAAAATAATCATGTATTTCACCCCTTTAAATGAAATGTGAGCTGAAATGATGAACTAGGACTTCATTAATGTGCACTTAATGTAGCAGAAAATTACTAGAAGGAGTCACTGAAACATGCTATTGAACTCAATGTAAGTCATGGTTTACTATTTCAGAGTTGCATTTTGCAGTACAACTATGACTATTGACTAGTGAGATAGAGCCTCTGTCACAGAGGTCTTTGACTGGTCATGTTTTTGTGATGTTTGATGATATTGAGTGAAAATCACTGTTCCATTCATCCGTTTCTGAGGGACATTATACCTAGCTTGTCTAAAAAGCTTCTGTGAAATGCCATTGGCAGCTGTGCACTTGCTCTTGCTGTCTTAGCCTGTAATTGCTGTCTGGCAATTTCTGCTTTTAAGGTTAAGTATAAAAAGAAATATCTTCAGAAGGCAACTAAAGAATAAAAAAAAGAAACAAATTAAGGGAAAAAGAATTAGATTCAACATACACCATATACTCCAGAGCCTCTTGCATCAAATCTCAATTTTCTAACATCCCCGGCAGATGACACAATGTTTATACAAATATTTGAGGCAACTTTTCTGTATATTTGAGACAAACATACTCATTTGTTTTTGAAAGACCTCTTGGTTGTTGGGATAATTGTCATGCATGTTTGATATGACAAAAATAAGAGCTCTGAATTCAAAATCATTGCTATTGTAGAAGAACAAAATTATTTGATATTCTCCTGGTGTCTGGATTGACAGCTTTATTTCAATTTACCAATTGAGAAAGATTTGTTTCTTATCTAAATTCCATATACCCACTTGATTCATAATTTTAAAAATGCCAAACATCATATCAGGTCATATGTGTCATTGCCATATTGTGAACATCATTTGCTGACAGTACCCCTAACAGGCTGTGGCCAGATCACAATTAGCAGGTGTATTATACCCTTGATTAAGCCTGATTTCTGCCCTCTATAGTGTCGCTTTGACCTCATTTGTAAGGACCTTGGTCGCACACTGCATTTCATTTCTCCATCCAATTTTAAAACACCAATTAGAAAGACATTGATCCAAGCACTGGCGGGGATGTTGCTAATACCAGTCTATCAGCTGCGTGGTTTAAGATAAGATAATTTTATTTGTTTGGTTCATACTTACATATTGAAGTATAAAACATCAGCTATAGCCTGACACCTTGTGGTGTATTTGGCTTATAGATAAAATGTATACAGTTGCTAAATTTATTGGTTACAACAAGACTGACAGATATTCATATGGAAAAATGTTATTTATAATAAAATCTATAGTACTTGCACTGCAGTTTGGAAACAAGCCATCAAGTGATTCACTTTAAAACTTTTTCCATTGGCACTTCTTATTCTGCCACAATTGCAAATTGGCGGCTGTTCTTTGCTTTGAATCTGTTGTTGCAGTGATTTTGCAAACTGAAAACTCATTAAGTACTTCGTTGTGGTTAAATGACCATATTTCAAGTTTCACATGTCTTGTTTGAATTGATTTAATAGCATCTAAAGATATAACGTTGTGGAATCTTGAGAGTAGTTATTTTGTAAATTGAATCAAGTTGACTTAGTAATTTGGCAAATTCTCTCATCTGTATGCACTGGGAGGGACTAGCATTAGAAGAAATGGTTTCCATAATATTAGGTATATTGCAAAAAATTTTAAATCTGGAATTTCACATTGAAACTATTTTTATGTGACAGACACTTCAATAAAAGAAAAGTAGCCACCAGAACCACCTTAATATGTCAATTATTAAAGAAGTTACAAGCATTTTTGTAGTCCAAAAATGAAGTAATAATTTTCTATGTTTTAGCATTGTAATTACAAAAAGTCTGTGATCAACGATTGTGATCTTCATAACTCTGTTGAAAATGAAGATAATTGAATGAAACTTTCAACAGATGGCTACCAAATTCAGTGTCTTTTGTAGACTAACCAATAACTTCATTTGCTAGAGCTGAACCTGACTTTTAATGGTATCCAACAAACACACGGTGAAGTATACCACTTCTTTAAACAATAAATATCATTCCAAAGTTCTGAGGTAAATTCAATTAATGTGAACCAAAATCTAACACATTGCAAAGTATCTACTGTTCATTTACGACATCAATTGCCAGTGAAACAAGGATGGCTGACTGAGGCTTTATGTTGCATATTTATGCATTTGTTAGGCTCCTTGGGACACGAGAAAGTAACAAGGTAGCAGTAAATTAATAGGTCTACTGATATTAAATCAGTTGCTTCACATAAAGAGGGTCAGCTTTTCAGCCTGGCCACCAAGGCAAATTTTTAACCAAATGAGAGTGACTTTGGAAATTTAGGCCTCATATAACTTTTCCCCTATCCATACAATTTCCTTCAAATTTTGCAGTAATGAAGGTAAAAGTGTAACTTAAATGGCCATATACCTCTAATCAATGGCCATAGCTCACGAAAAAAGCTGTAGCAAGTTGATTTACACTGTCATTTTCAAATGGCTGGGAAAGACAAACAACTGAACAAAATTTAAATATTTAAAAACTAGGCTGTCAAGGATGATCCCAATAACATTCGCTGTTAAAATCATCAAGCTATGATGAGTACAGACGTAGCCAGAGCTATTTTTGTGAAGGATGTTTTCAAACACACAGATTTTCGCCAGCACATTGCAGGTAGAAATTTTTCTGGGACATTGCAGCAGATTGCAACATACCTAATAATATATTTGAAAGAAGGAAGTCCTGGACAGTCTATTTAGTTCTGAATGTGGACATACAAATCAAAGGAGGAACATCTGGGTGCAGCTTTGCCTTTGATTGTGTCAGTGTGCATCTGTTGACTTTGGTCTATCTATGGTGGAAGGCATTGGCATTTGGGATCAGAGTCAGCCCAGCAATAAACAAGCCAGTAGGCTGAATGAATAAGTTCAGGCAATACTGCTCACAAAAGACCTGATGAAGACAGGGGCCAGGGATCACATTGTCTTGTTGACCAACCCCTCTTCTTTCCTTGGCTTTTCCTCAAGGTTAAGCACACCATAGAATATGCAGTGGTAATGCAAAAGGAAAAAAATTATGTAATGGTCATTTTCCATTACTTTTGGAATCACTCTTGTTGGTTTGACTAGAATCATTCATATATTCTTCCTAAGGTTGCAAAGTTCTCATTTACTAATATTGCCGATATTTAGTGGAACTTTCGAGCTAGAATACAGTAGATTTGTATAAGATCATTCCCAAAAATGCACTAGGAGTACAGACCATCTAAAGAATTCTTTAACCCGCCGAAATGTGGCTCAGGCTCCTCCGTATAACCGACATGCAAACACCAAGACCAGATTCTGTCTGTCCATAGGTATGTTTTTGTCCTGGCGTGAGATTGTTGGCAAACTTGATGAGGACTTGCCAAGACGTGCACCACCCGAATATGCATCTCCTTATAAATGAAAGCACAGATATTAGGATCAGACCACCCCAGAACAAATACAAACATCTCATGATTGAGTCCTTGTGCTCAGCTTTGCCAAACTTATTATCAGGCATCTCAATCTGTGTAGAATTATTGCACAAAGTGCCTTATAACTGCTTTACATTGAGCCACGGAAAATTACACATATGGGCTATTGTAACAGAATATGATTGTTGATAGTTTTGCATTATTTGCACCTACTCAATACTATATTTTATTTTCTCTAAATAAGAATCTTTTGAAGGCTAAAATTCAGGATGCCCAGTATTTTCTTCCATGTCTATTGTGAGGTGACTATAGCCCCTTCTTGCCCCATTTTCTCTATAATCAGAAGATTACCTTGGATAATTTTGATAATCTTGAGTCTCAACAGAGCCTAATAGCCCTTGTGTGACGTTCGATCATTGAGTGATAATTGAGGAGAAGATTGATCCTTCCAGAGTCATTTTGTTTACTTCTTGTTTAAACATTTGTTATTTATTCAGGAATGGGGTTAAAATATTTGCATTCAAAGTAAGAATGGGTAAGTCATGTTTGTTCTGATTTCTAAAAATAGATAATTATATCTGCATGACTCTCTTTATATAAGGCAAAATGTAATTTTATCGTAAGTATCCCCGATCCCAAGCAACCTATCTTCTACATAAAACACCTCCATCCTTCTCCTTGCCTTATAAATTATGATTTGTTAGCTTCCTTGTACTCAATCTGCATTATGATATCTGCACGATAATCTTCAAGAAGCAACATGTCATTCATTTCTCTTTAAGCGTCCTCCCAATTGCCCCAATTCCACACAACCACCCCCTATCCATATAACCATCTTGCACATTCCTTGCCACCTGTGAGCCATGCTGACAGGTTACATGGGCCATTGCATCATTCTGGCCCACTGGCCTCATCCCTGCCTCATCAGATCATGTCAACAATCCACTTTCCGCAAGACCCGTTTTTGCTGCCCGCAATCTGCTGTGTGAATAGTGGACCACATAAACAGCCCCTCTTGTGCATTCCATGATCATCATGATGTTGTGGCTTCCTTCCTTGTCTTGTGCAGGCTTGTTGCTCCTTCTCTCAGCCTCCGCCTGTTGCACGGCTGAAAGAGGCTTATGCAACTTGATGCAACATCTTATGAAGGTTGAAGCGGATGTTGACACAAAGGGATGGATCACCCATATCTGTCCATCTTTGTTCTCTGTTTGGCTGGGATCCCACTTGTTGTGTTCCTCCGAAATATAAAAAAAGAAGTGGACAGCCTTAAAAAAAGCTCATACAAGAATCATTATTGGTTTCTGGGTTATCCTCCATGTCATTCCAAATTTGGTTTTTGGAAATACCAAACAGCTGCATTGTCATCAATGCATTTGGTTTTTTGGGAAAACCAAACATCTACACAAAAAACCATGTTGTGTTTCAAAAGACCAAGTTTGTCCCAAAAATTTTTAGTGTCAATTTTACATTCTTGCTACATCTTGTGGCTTCTACTATGCATACCATTCAACATTGCAGTTGCATACATACATGCATGACTCACTTCTTAAAATGCTTCTACAGACTGGAATACACCATATATTTACTTTGAAGATGGTTCAGCATAATTGGCCATAAACTGCATATGTAGTTTATGTACAGATGTAATGTCATCACAAATATGTCTTCTTTCATGTCAGAATTGGATTTTGACTACAATTTGTACACAAAGGTTAAAAGAGGTCCTTTACAAAGCATGTGTTTCATATTCCACGAACACCTCCTACGTGACTTCCAAACTTCAATCTAATTACACAATTCTCAAACCCCTGGTGGATCTCAATTAGGGCTTTGCAAAACTGTTGATCAGTGCCAAGGTGAATGATGGGGCCCTGGAGAGATAAATGCCACACCTCACAGACTTAGAGGTTGAATAACATCGTTACTCTGTTCACCAGTGACCTTGAGAAGACTGTCAAGGTCATGGGTCATCTAGGATTGCCTCATTCTGGTCTCTATGGACCAACTCAGTCTTTTAATAACTCATAAGAGTTCAAAAGGCAAAGATGAGGTAATCGGGAAGACAAGGGAGTTTTGATTTAATTAGGGCTCAACTTGTTCTGCTGAGCTTAGTCTGGCAGGGAATAGGGGAGGTTGCCTTAGATGGATTATATTGGTCTCAGAAATGAGTGCCTCCAAAGAGCAACTGCTCTGTTGTGTCCTATGCAACAACTTCCTTCAACAGGAATTTATATTTTGTAAAAGAAATAAACACCCGGCAAGCATTTTTAAAACCAAATTAACAAAAGCATTCTCACACCCTAAAGGAAGCCCCCTACTTGCCCCATGAGCATGATTTCATGTACATATATGTTTGTCTGAATGGTATTCTATGAGAAAATAGATACACCAAAGCCCAAAGAATGTATACATGTTATACTCTCTTTCAATCCGTTGAGAAAATGGTTGTCCAATTCCAGTTCAGTACCGTTTGTATTTCACTTACAATGCAGCAACCTTGATTTACTTTTAAAAAATCCCCTTTCACAACCATCATCTCCTCTTGGGTTTATAAACCCAAATAGCCCAAACAATGATGAAAAAATTTTGTTGTTAAAAGTGACAGATCAAAGCAAGATATAAATATGTTTCCATTTCTCCTTTTGCAATAAATGAAGGAAGCATCTTGAAGTGCTGCAAGGAAAGACAATATGTTTGCATTTGATGACATCACCTCTCAGCTGCTGCTTTGAAATATTGATGAAGATGTTAGAGAATGATATATATCATTTGGAGAGGTTTAGGGCTGAAAAAAAATATCCTTTACAATAAGCACAATGTCGTGGGCAAATTGGGTCATCTTGAACTTGAAATATTGGACAGCAAATTCAGGGGACTGCACCATATTTTTTCTGTACATACCTTTTTTGTAGCATTTGTATTGGCTTTTAATTCTTCTCTTCCTTCACACCTCTCTTCTTCTCTTTCACCTCGGTCTGTTTTTTCTTCTCTTTCTTGTTAGTTTTCTTATTTCATCTCCTCCTGCCTTTGTTCTCTTTCTCATCTTCTTACTCTTTTATACTCTTCACTTCTTCTTCTTCCTTTCTCTAAACTTTCTTTGTTACTCTCATTTCTCCCCCACCCTCTTTCTCCTCATTCCCTTCTTGTCGCCCTTCTCTTCTTTTTGCATCACTCTTCTCTTCCTTTCTCGCATTTCTCTACTTCCTCATATTTCCCTCTCCTCTTCCTTCTTCTTGTCCTCGTCCTTCTCTTTCACCTCTTCCTCCTTTTCCTCCTCTTCCACCTCCTCCTCCTCTTCCCCCTCTTCCCACTCTTCCTCTTCTTCCTGTTTTTATTTCTCTCTCCTCTTTATCCATTTTATTCTCCTTCTTGGCTTCTCTTCTTTTTTCTCTCATTCTTGGTCATTAATCACACATTGCATCTCCTTCAAAAGATGAAATCTTTCTGACTACAGGCAAGTATATATTAATCCAGATCCAGCTTGACTCTATTAACTCACTGTAGTCCAGTGCAGTTCTTATGAGAAAAGATGTTGCTCCCTCCTCTTATCTCAGCAGCTGGGCTGTCTGTTCCAGGCTGTTACTTGCATTTATTTGCTGTTAGTAGTCTCCCTGTTGTAGGGGATGAGCTGGGTGGGTGAGTAACAAATCCCTTCATTTGTAGGGAGGGTCAGGGAAGGGCCCAGGGCACTGAGAGGCAGGGTGGTCAATCCAGGAAGTGCCCTTGGGACCAGAAGGAGACGAGGGAAGCACAACAGGTGAATACAAGACAAGGATAACACAGTGAAATACTGATGCATTGGGAAGAGCTGCCTAGATGCAGTAGAATGAGTAGATGGATGTTAGTGAGGCACTAATGGTGAAGACGTACTGCTCTGAGATGCTGGTCAGAGACTGTGAGACAGTGGTGATACAGTGGTGATGCACCATGAAAGACACATGGAGGGGAGGTTTCTCTCCCCCTCCCAATGTCTTCTGCTTCTGTTTATTCAACCCCCTTCCAAGGAACTGGAATCCCTTCCTTCTTTATAAGGTTTCCTTGTCCCACCTGCATTCTCTTGAGAACCACCTTAATTCTCTCATCTGTTACCACCAGGAGCCTCCCATGCATAATTCAGGCAAGAAAGGGAGATATACTCCTCCAGTGCTCAGGCTGACATGGCAGACATAGGCAAGATTGGAACATAGGAGATAAGAGGAGCAAATGGGATAGATTAGGCAAGATTAGGGAGGTCTGTTATATGGGGAAAGCAGAGCAGAACAGAGCATAGCATACCAGAGCTGAGCAGAGGAGGAGAGGAGAGCAAGAACATAGAAGAGAAGAGGAGGCTGCAGGAAAGGAGGAGGAGAGAATGAGCTGAGGATGGGAAAGATTTAAAGAAATGAGAAGAGGACAAGGAGAGGACCAGAAGAGATGAGAAGAGACGAAGAGTGATAGGGAAAGGACATGAAGAAGATGAGGAGGGAATGTGGTGAGATGGAAAGAAATTAGGAGAGTTGGACGAGAAGAGGAGAAGAGAGATGAGGTCAAGGAAGAGAGGAGGACATGAGAGCAACAATATGGAGTGGACAGAATGAGGAGAGGACGAGTAGAGATGAGGAGAGACAAGGAGAGAACAAGGAGAAATTGAGGATAGGGCGAGGAGAGAATGAGAAAAAGATGAGGTGAGAATGAGGAGAGTTGGAAAGAGATGAGGCAAGGAGGATGATGAGGGGGTAATGAGAGAATGAGGAGAGATGAAAAGAGACAAATAAAAGCCAGAAATAGCAAAAAATTTAATTTTAGTTCCTTTTTACTTTTCAGCTTACTGCAAAATACATTGTTTCCTAAAAATGATCTAAAGTAGACATCCCTGCAATATCAGGGGAACTCAATGCTAGTCAGGAACATGACTTGCTATATTTAGTGTTGAATTTTAGCAGCAACCATCAGCCAAGCTGCAGAGGCCATAGACCTGTCAAGTTTTTCTGATGTTTGATGACATTAAGAGAAAATCACTGTTCCATAAGCCCTTTCCAAGGGTGCATTACTTTGCATCTCTGAAATGCTTCTGTGAAATGCCACCAGCAGCTGTGCGCTTGCTCTTGCTGCCTTGGCCTGCAATTAGTTTTTGCTTTTTAAGGTTAAACGTGATGTGAAAAAGTTGGAGGGGAAGAGCAATTATGACAAAGAAACAGAGAAAGGTAAAATTTTGGAAAGAAAAGCATGTAGATTGTAGATTCAGCATTTTTGCATCATAGTCCTAAGCATATAACATCTCGTTTTCAAACATAACCTCAAAGATTACATTATGTTTATTCAAATGTTTAGGACAAACATACTCATTCAAATTACTCATGTCATCCTTGTATTTCTGAATGACCCTTGATTACAGGGGCTGTTTGGCATGACTATTTGAAATGACAAGAATACAACTTCAAGCAGTGAAGTCACAATTAAATTCATTTTAGTTGAGTTCAATAAAGCCTATTTTATCATTTCTTAATATGTAGATGTTGTCAATAAAATAATATAAATATCTATCTTTTAAATTTGCACAATGTATCTAAATTTTAAAAAAAAGTGCCATCCATTCCACATCCCTGTCCTATTAATTTCTCTCAACCCTCCTCGTCTCAATGTTTCAAGCAGATCCGCCCTCCACCCAAACATCAACTTGTTCTTCCAAGAACCTTACAGACAGACAATGCCCCCTAATGGACAGGCCACAGTCAGCAGGTGTATACCCTTGATTCACCATGCTGGTGTGACTGTCTATCATTGCACCTGATTTCCACCCTATACAAACTTAATTGCGACTGTGACATCATTTCTGAGGAATCAAGGCCTTGCACTCCCACTGCTCCTTGGATAGGAAAACAGAGCAGATCAAAGATTAGACACTCGACGGGGTATTTTGCTTTTGATGACAAGATAAATGTGTAGAAGATGAGTCCACGATTTGTTGTATATTTCAGTACATTTACACTTTTAATGGACAGAAAAATAATTATGTATATCTTAGTCAATTTGCCACATCACTATATTCATCTATACTGTATGATTTGTATAACACTCATTTAAAATAAACATAATCACCAGCACTCATATTAAGCGGCAATCATACCAATCAAACGTGACATTTACTGCAGCAGGTTCAAGCAGTAGGTAATTACTATGCTACTGAGCTACATGTAGGTGTGTATAACAACTCAGGGACCACTTTATGACATATCACCTGAAAATAGTTCTGCAAAGAGCCCTCCTGACTCTCTACAATGCTCTTCCTGACCCCTGAAAAGACCTGCTGAAAGGTCCAAGTAACAAGAGCCCTCCATCAGAAATCCAGAAGCCCCACAAGTTGTTGTAGGTCCTTGTAGAGGGCGTTAGTGGTAACTGAAGGGTTTCCCCCTTGGGAAAGACATCTGGAGGGCATTTGTGTCTTGAGCTTGTCACATGGTCGTGATCATGTGATTTGTAGCAACCACGTGATTGTCAGGTGTTGGTCAGTCTTAGAGGACAATGGAGAGTATTTGGGAAGGGAGATGGGAGGCAGCTTGGGACTGGCCAGTGGACATTCAGAGAATGAATGGCCAGGAGAGTAGTGATTAAGTCTTTTTATCTGAGAAAAGACATGCTTGGTTCAGAGTGCAGCTCAACTCGCCAGTGGCCACATTTTGGGCACTGCATGTATGATTAGTCTATGCAACTACAGTTGTTGAGAGGTTTCCTATAGGTACTTGGTCCCAACTGATTAATATTAAGACAGATCATAATGATGGTAAAATAACAGAATAACAATGGGCCAATCAAGACATCCACTCGAAGATTTTGTATATCAGTATGATCTCTAGACATTCAGTATACATTGTAAATAGTACTTTTGTAACTCTTTCTCAGCTATAAATAACAGTTACATGGAAATGGAACATATCACAGCACAATGTACAAATTTGTAAGAACCTTCTGCACCATCATTCATTGCTGTTTTATGCAAGACTTTCTGTCTAAGATTTGATATTTTGCAACAACCATCAGCAAAGCAACAGGTCATAGACCTGTCATACTTTTGTGATGTTTGATGATATCAAGAGAAAATTGCCGTTCCATAAGCCCTTTTCCTGGGCGCATTAATTTGCTTGTCTGAAATGCTTCTGTGAAATGCCATCGGCAGCTGTGCACCTCGGCCTGCAATTGCTGTCTGGCAAGGTCTTAAAAGTCAAACATGATGTGAAAAAAAATTAGGAATGCAACTACAGAACAGAGACAAAGAAAAAGAATTAAGAGGAAAAGAATGTCTGCAGAGTGAACATACACACACTATACCCAAGAGACTTTTACATCAAATCTCAATTTTTTAACATCTCCAGCCGATGACATAATGTTTATTCAAATATTTGAGGCGACCTTTCTGTATATTTGAAACAAACATACTCATCCATTTTTGAAAAACCTCTTGGTTGCTGGGATGATTGCCATGGATGTGGACCTGGCAAAAATATGAGCTCTGAATTTTAAATTCACTGAGCACTATTAAATCATTTACTCTTGGAGTTCGGATTAACAGCTTAATTTATTTCACAAGACCAGTACTGGAAGATATGTTCCTCACCTAAATTATATGTACCTGATTCAATATTCAGGTTCTGTCAACATGAATATATCTGGCCATATTTGGGCCACCATGTCACTACCCTCAAGCAGAGCACAACCTCCAATACATTCCAGCTTCAATTTTTTCTTCTTCTTCATTGCCATTTCGTGGACATCATTGGCTGACAATGCCTCTAATGGGCTGGGCCCAGACCACAGTCAGCAGGTGTATACCCTTGATTAAGCCTGATTTCCACCCTATACAAACTGGATCGAGTGTCCGTCTGACCTCATTTGTGAAGACCTTGGTCACACACTGCTCAGTGCTCAGCTCTCTCTGATTTCCAACAAACTAACTTCTCTTTTACGTTGTGATCCCCTTCTAGACTCAGACTAAAACTCAGACTCAGACTCATTTATTGTTTGCTCACGAAATGAACGTAATATAGGACAGTAAATCAAGCTATTCAGTGCAGTTTAACATTTTGAGCTTTTATCTGAGCCAGTCCACAATTTGTTTAATGCAGACATACCAATCCAGCAAGGGCATCAATCTGGATGCATCTTTGCCACTTGTTGTGCAATATCCAATTTTATTTTGTTTCCAGAATTTTTTATCAAATTTTCATTAGTTGCTTCTCATTGCCATTGACAATAGTAAATTCAGCAACATTAAAAATGCACTATTCTAAAAAAGGCTTAAAATAGTACTTCCTGTTAAATTATCAAGATGAAAGTTTGCACACTTGTAGACTTTGCCATCAGGTATTTTCACAACAAATTTCAAATCTCTAAGTGCAGTAATTTTACAATAAAATTAAATCGTCGTGGTAACTGTCAAAAGTGCAAGTCACAAACTGCACTTCAACACAAAACACAGTAATGGAAATATTGGTTTTGTGTCATACTGGATGGGATTAATCTTATGAAATTTTCACATAATAGGCACAAAACTTCCAAAAGCGGTCCCATGGAAGTTTTTGAAAAAAACGGCGATGATAAAGCAGATTTTGAATTAAAAACCCAAAATTTGCAAGTTAGCATCTTGAAATGAAGAATGTGAACCGAAACTGTTAAATAATGGGGGTTTTATGCATGCCCTGGGTAGAAACACATACACAGACAATCATTCCATATCAATAGTCTAAAAAATTGTGAATAAAACATCATTTTTTAAGATTATGACAAAAGGCTATAGTAGGGGGCGGGTCATCATTGACCCTTAATTTTTATTAATTTCATCCTCTTTAATTGTGGTTGGGTCAATGGGTCACATATCCCTTTTCCCTGACTCATCAAGCAAGTAAAATTTCAAACTTTCCTGGCTTATCAAAAAAGTTTGCGGAAAAAACAGCTAAGTTGTTGAAATTAATGATCAGAGGAAACTGAAATTTTGAGACTTGCATTTTCGACAGTAACCACAATGATTTAATTTGACACAAAAGTACTGCACTTAGAGATTTGAAATTTTTTTTTTTTTGTGAATATACCTGATGGCATCGTCTAAAATTTAGATGCGCGCAAATTTTAATTTTGATACTTTAAGAGAAAGTACTATTTTAGCCTTTTTAGAATGGTGTGTTTTTAATGTTGCTGAGTTTATGTTTCCAATTGAACATACTCAGGTTAGGAGCTACCACAGAAGCAGTAAGTCCTCAGTAACGTTCTTTCTTGTTGTAGATCACTGACCAGGTAAGACATTGATACAAAAAACAGCAGCTCGAAATGATTCTTGCTTGTGTAAACCTGTATTCTGTAGAAGCAACATTGATATAACAGACTGTGATTCTTGTATACACTAATGTGAAAAAGTAGCTTGGATACGAAGTTAAAAACTATGCTGTAGTTTTGACACAAGACTTCAGTTTGAAACTCCTCCTCTCATCACTTCTTGTTTGCCAGCATCCACAATTGAGAATTGGCAGATGTTCAATGTGTTGAATCGGTTTTACCAGTGACTTTGCAAACTGGAAACAGATTGCTTTGCTGTGTTAAAGTGACCAAATTTCCAGTTTCACATGTTTTGTTGGAATTGATTTAGTATATAAGGATTTAACGTTGTGAAATCTATTTACTTCAGAGTAGTTATTTAGTGAATTGAATGAAGTTGACTTGTTAGTTTGGTATATTCTCTCATCTGTATGCACTGGGAGGGACTTGTATTAGAAGAACTGGTTTCCATAAAAATATTTGAAAGAAGGAAGTCCTGGACAATTCACTGAGTTCTGAATGTGAACATACAAATCAAAGAGGAACATCTGGATTGAGCTTTGCCACTTATTGTGCTAAGAAATACCAGAAAATGCCTGTGATTGTGTCAGTGTACATCTGTTGACTTTGGTCCATCTGCGGTGGAAGGCACTGGCATTTGGGATCAGCGTCAGCCAAGCAATAAACATGCTGATAGGCTGAATGAATAGGTTCAGGCAATACTGCTCACAAAAGACCTGATGAAGACAGAGGCTAGAGGATCACACTGTCATGTTGACCAAACCCTCTTCTTTCCTTAGCCTTTTCCTCAAGGTTCAGCTCACTGTAAAATATTGCAGTGGTAATACAAAAGAAAATATTTTAAGCAATAGTTATTTTCTATTACTTCAAGAATCAGTGTTGTTGGTTAAGGATGACAGTCATTCATATATTCTTACTAATAGATATTTGGAAACATGTGCATCTTGTTCACTTGCATTGCAGATATTTAGTGGAACCTTCCTGCCAGAATACAGGGCTGGATTGGGCTGCCGCGATACCGGGAGAATTCCCGGTGGGCCAATGGTCTGGTGGGCCGTTTGAAAGCAAAGAAGGGGAGAAAAAGAAAAAAAAAATCGGATTAACTTTGTTCCAGTTGTTGCAACCCCAACATGCTTGGTATCACTAGAATCGTCTTGAAAAAACAATGACATCATAGTGAATTACGTATTCTTGATCACTAGTCTTACATGCAAGTTAATTTTAATTAGTTGTCCTTTAAAAGGATCATTAGCCTTTTTTATCACGGCCTTGTAAAGGGCCTATGTGTGGCCCACTGTTGGCCCATTGTTGTACTGGTATCCACATAGTGGCACATACCATGAGTCCTTTTAGGCAGTTTGTTCAAAATCAATTTGTCACATCCATGAATTAGCACTTCATATACTAGCTGGGAGTTTCAAATTTTCAATACAATTTTCAATGCCTGCATCTTGTGACAATGTGGGGTCTGTGGATTTCGAAGTAAAATCTTTTTTTTAACATTAGTCATTCTCACAATATCAGAGCCTGAGACTTGTGCTACCTGGCTGCTGTGCAGCTCACAGTAACAGACTCTGACTTGTGAGAATGAACATAAGCCTACATTGAAAAATGTTTCTTCAGGATGCAACTTTTTAATTTTTTATTACCACCTATAGCTAGGGTACTGTAATGTTACAAAGTAGGCTATTATCAGATTGACCCCTAACTGGGCCACGGTCCACTGAAAATTTGTCTGAAATTTCCCCGGCCGGTCTTCTCTCCCAGTCCGCCCTTGTATGCATCTCTCTGATGAAAGCCCAGATATTAGGATCAGACCACCCCAGAACAAATACAAATATCTCATGATTGGGTTGTTGTACGTGACTTTGCCAAACTTATTGTCAGGCATCTCAATCTGTGTTGTATTCTTGCACAAAGTGCCTTATAACACAGTCCAAATACTGCCTGAACTAATTTTGCACTGAGCTGCTGAAAAATACACATATTGACTGTTGTTACAGAAAACTATTGATAATAAATTTGCATTATTTGTACCAACTCAAAAAATCTAAATATATTTTCCTTTCTCTTAATAAGAATCGTTTTAAGTTTCACATCCGGGATGCCCAGTATTTTCTTCCACGTCTATTGTGTTGTGGCTGTAGCCCTTCTTGCCCCATTTTCTCTAAAATCAGAAGATTACCTCAGATAATTTTAATAATCAGGAGTCTCAACAAAGCCTAATGGGCCTTGGGTGATGTTCTATGATTGAGTGATAATTGAGACAAAGATAGATCCTTCCAGTGTAATTTTGGTTACTTCTTGTTTTAATATTTGTTATTTATTCAGGAATTGGGTTAACTTATTTTAATTCAAAGTAAAAATGGGTAATTCATGTTTGTTCGGATTTCTGAAAATTTATCATTATATTTGCATGACTCTCTTTATACAAAGGTGAAACGCAGGGGCTCAACTAGAGGTTGTGGGGCCCGTAGGATCAGGAAGGCTTTAATGTCCCATGGGCTCGGACTAAAGTGAGTTCCCGGGGTGATGTGAAATTAGGTACCAGGGTAGATTGAGAAGTACAGTACAATTCAAAATAAAGTACGGCTACCCTAGCAGGAAGGAAGAATCAGGCACTACTTTACCCTTTCCCACCTTTTGGCTAACTGTGAATCACCTCCTACCTTTACCTACTTGTAGCTACATTTTACAATTACATTAAAATTACATTTAAACAGCACCAATTTAAACTCCACCACCCTCATTGTTTTTGATTAATTTGATATTGTGCCCTTTGATAATTGCAATTACATTGGTAGCTGTCTTAATAGAGTTCTTAGTATCATAATCGGCTAAGGTTGTTGTGAGTAGCCAAAGGTAGCTGAGCAGAGATTTGGGGTTGAGAGGAGAGCAAAATAGGTAAACAGAGGACTTCTGAAGGAAAATTTTCTTACTTTATTTTGGATTGTACTGTATATACTCAATTAAAGCCCCAAGATTTCACTACTGTGCCTGCACTTGGAAAAGCATACAAGAATCAGTCAGACTCAGACACAGTTTATTATGCCAATTTAATATTACATTAATTAGTACAAATTAATATGTTATCAATCTCAAGTTACTTTAGTCCGCCATTGAGGGGCCTTGCACAGCAGTCAGATGTACACAACATAAATAAATATTGATATTATCTAAACACTACCACATTATCTTTTTTCATTGACAATTTGACATACTGAAATGGCTGGTATTTTCAACCTCCCGTAAGCATATATACTAAGATTATTAAACATTTCATCCTAATAAATTCACCACCATCTATACACTAAACATCCCAGCCACTGACACCATACAGAGAATCGGTGGGCGCTTGACTACACTATTCCAGATTCCACAGGAAGTTACCAAAAAAAAGAAAAGAAAAAAATATAGGTTTTTTTTCAAAATGGTCAACCGATTCCATTACTAATGTTTCTTGTTTTTACTGTCAACTTAAAATAAATGTATCTATCTATCAATATATCTATCTATCTATCTACTTCCATACTAATATAGTAAACCTACAATGTCCAACATCACTGAAATATCTTAGAAACAGTTATTAGTAGGGCCAAAATCGACATCAAGACTGATACGCTAAATGCTTATTCATTTTTTCCCAAGACTCCAAGGGCCCCTTGATGGCCTTGAACTATTCCAAAGTTTTTCTGATGTATTAATGTATGTCTGATCAAGGCCACACTTCAAATTTTATTCATGTAATAACAGCTTACAAAGCAGTAACGGACCAAATGGACATAGACTGATAATCTATATATTGCCTCATTCATTTCACAAACTTCTCGGGCCCCTGAAATACATTTTTCTGAGATACTAATTTTGCCTACCAGAATTTGTCGCACCTCATTCATGCTGAAAGACTCTGGGTCCCCCAGAACTACCCAGTATTATATTTTTCAGATGCATAATTCTGCCTGCCTCACTTTTAGACTTACTTTGAAGGGCCTCCACTGATACCTCATTCATGCTGAAAGACTCTGGGGGCCCGGAACTGTTCCATCATTTTTCAGACACATAATTTTGCCTGCCTCACTTTTGGACTTACTTTGAAGGGCTCCCAATAACACCTCTTTCATGGTGAAAGATTCTGTTGGCCCCCGAACTAATCCAACATTTTTCAGATATATAATTCTGCATTCCTGACTTATGGACTTACTTTAAAGGGCCCCCACTAGTACCTCATTCATGTTAAAAGACTACAGGGTTGCCCCATAACTATTCCAACATTTTCAGGTAGTTGAGCCACTGGGCCACCTCTTTCAATTTTTGTTTGATGCGTCCCTTCTTTTGAAAGAAAACTTGTATATATTTTTTTATCTGTGGGGGCCCCTAAAGTAATTCAACATTTTTTTGGACAATAATGTACTATATTCTATAATTGTATCAAACCGAAGTTAGAGAATTAAAAGGGCCCCAGGCCCCACTTCAGAGTTTTTGGTTACCTAGTTGTTTTATATAAATTTGACGTGTTCTTCAGAAATAAATGCAGATACAATACTAATTCATCCATGATTGACAACCCCGATAGAATTTAATAATTTATTTTCTCCTTTAAATTTTTACCCCACTTTGGGAGTGGGGGCCTCCTTTGAGGGGTGGGGGCCCGTGGGGCAGCCCTACCCAGCCCCCATGGTAGTTGAGCCACTGGTGAAACGTAATTTTATCTTGTTTTAAGTATGCTCAAAATCCCCAATCCCAAGCAACCTATCTTCTTCATAAAACAACTCCATCCTTCTCCTTGCCTTATCAATCATGATTTGTTAGCTTCCTTGCACTCAATCTACATTATGATATCTGCACGACTATCTTCAAGAAGCAACACATCATTCATTTCTTTTTAAGCATCCTCCCAATTGCCCCTATTTTGCACAACCGCCCCACTATCCATATAACCATCTTACAATTCCTTCCCACGTGTGAGCCATGCCAACATGTTCCATGGGCCATTGCATCATTCCGGCCCACTGGCCTCATCCTTGCCCTCATCAGATCATGTCAACCATCCACTTTCTATGAGACCCGTTTTGCTGCCCGCAATCTGCACATTCCATGGTCATCATGATGCGGGAGCTTTCTTCCCTGTCTTGTGTAGGATTGTTGCTCCTTCCTTTATCCTCTACTTGTTGCTTGGCTTGTAACTTGGTGCTTCTTCTCCTGCTGTTTGAAAAAAGGCTGACGCAACCTGATGCAGAATCTTATGATGGTTGATGTGGTTGTTGACAAAAAGTGATTGATGACTCTTTCAGTCTACTTTAGCCTCTCTCAGTCAGTCTGTCTGTCTCTCTTGCTTCCTGCCTGTGGTCTTTAGAATCATCAAAAGAGATGCATGGTGAGGCTGCCTGTTGTAACACAGAACTCTTCATCCCAAATGTTTACTCTAAAGATTTCCCAGATAGTCAAGAAATACAAGTACATGTATATACAAGTCATTTTTACCTCTTTCGTTTTACCATGCAGTTCAATGACCTCTTAATGGAACATCAACTAAAAATTCTTATGTTAGAAACCATTCATACCCTGCACAACAATGGCCTCCATGTCTTCAACAATGCCCTCATTACAATGAAAAACCTGATATAAAGGTCCAAGCAACAAGAGCCTTCTTCAGATGCACCACAAGTTGTAGCAGGTCCTTGCTGATGTGGCTAGTGGTAGGAGGGTGGCTTCCCCTTTGGTCAAGACTTCTGGAGGGTATTCTTGTATGGACAATGTCACATGCCGAGATCATGTAGAAACCATGTGATTTTCATGTGTTGGACAGTCATGGAGGACAAAGGAGAGAGTTTCGAAGTAGGGGAGGGAGAGCAGCTTGGAGTTGAGCAGTGGACATTCAGGAGACGAATGGCCAGGAAAGTAGTGATGAAGTCTTCTTATCAGAGGAAAGACATGATTAGTACGAAGTACGTATACTTACATCTCTACTGGCCTCAGCCCAATATATATTCACTAAGGGCTTAGTGGTTGATATAGCTGTTGAGATGTGCTGTGTAGACAATAACTGTTCTTAATGGTAGACAGTTACATTGGGAATGAAACAGATTTAAAACCATCAGACCAATCAAAATAATCAAGTATTTCACCCCTTTAAATGAAATGTGAGCTGAGATGATGAACTAGGACTTCATTAATGTGCACTTAATGTAGCAGAAAATTACTAGAAGGAGTCACTGAAACATGCTGTCAAACTGAATGTAAGTCATGGTTTACTATTGTTTACTATTTTAGAGTTGCATTTTGCAGTACAACTATGACTATTGACTAGTGAGACAGAGCCTCTGTCACAGAGGTCTTTGACTAATCAATATAGTGGTCATGTTTTCGTGATGTTTGTTGATACTGAGTGAAAATCACTGTTTCATATATATTCTGAGAGATATTACTTTGTTTGTCTAAAAAGCTTTCGTGAAATTCCATCAGTAGCTGTGCACTTAAGATTGCTGTCTTAGTCTGTAATAGCTGTTTAAGGTTCAATATAATATGAAAAATGTTCAGAAAACAACCTAAGAACAAAAGACAGAAGAAAACAAAATAAGGGAAAAAGAATATACCCCGGAGCCTCTTACATTAAATCTCAATTTTCTAACATCCCCAGCAGATGACACAATGCCTACTCAAATATTTGAGGCAACCTCACTGTATATTTGAGACAAACATACTCATTTTTTTTTGAAAGACCTCTTGGTTGCTGGGATAATTGTCATGCATGTTTGATATGACAAAAATAAGAGCTCTGAATTTAAACTCATTGCAATTGTAAAAGAACAAAATTATTGGACATTCTCCCAGTGTTTGGATTGACAGCTTTATTTCAATTTACCAATTGAGAAAGATTTGTTTCTTATCTAAATTCCATATACCCACTTGATTCATAATTTTAAAAATGCCAAACATCATATCAGGTCATATGTGTCATTGCCATATTGTGAACATCATTTGCTGACAGTACCCCTAACAGGCTGTGGCCAGATCACAATTAGCAGGTGTATTATACCCTTGATTAAGCCTGATTTCTGCCCTCTATAGATGCAAACTGAAGTGTCGCTTTGACCTCATTTGTAAGGACCTTGGTCGCACACTGCATTTCATTTCTCCATCCAATTTTAAAACACCAATTAGAAAGACATTGATCCAAGCACTGGCGGGGATGTTAATAATACCAGTCTATTAGCTACATGGTTATAACATGACTGACAGATATTCATAGGGAAAAACGTGATAAATAAAATCTATAGTACCTGCACTGCAGTTCAGAAACAAGCCATCAAGTGATTCACTTTAAAAAATTTTCCATTGCCACTTCTTATTCTGCCACAATTGTAAATTTGCGGCTGTTCTTTGCTTTGAATCTGTTGTTGCAGTGATTTTGCAAACTAAAAACTGATTACTTCGTTGTGGTTAAATGACCATATTTCAAGTTTCACATGTCTTGTTTGAATTGATTTAATAGCATCTAAAGATATAACGTTGTGGAATCTATTTACTTGAGAGTAGTTATTTTGTGAATTGAATCAAGTTGACTTGGTAGTTTGGCAAATTCTCTCATCTGTATGCACTGGGAGGGACTAGTATTAGAAGAACTGGTTTCCACATATATTTGAAAGAAGGAAGTCCTGGACAGTCTACTGAGTTCTGAATGTGGACATACAAATCAAACAGGAACATCTGGGCGTAGCTTTGCCACTTATTGTGCTAAGAAATACCACAAAATGCTTGTGATTGTGTCAGTGTACATCTGTTTACTTTAGCCCATCTGTGGTGGAAAGCACTGGCATTTGGGATCACAGCGATAAACAAGCCAATAGGCTGAATGAATAGGTTCAGGCAATACTGCTCACGAAAGACCTGATGAAGACAGGGGCCAGAGGATCACACTGTCATGTTGACCAACCCCTCTTCTTTCCTTAGCCTTTTCCTCTAGGTTGAGCACACTGTAAAATGTTACAGTGGTAAAGCAAAAGACAAATCCAAAATATTAGTCAGTTTCCATTACTTTTGGAATCACTCTTGTTGGTTTGACTAGAATCATTCATATATTCTTACTAATGGTTGCAAAGTTCTTATTTACTAATATTGCTTTAGTGAAATGTTCGAGCTAGAATACAGTACATTTACTGGATTTGTACAAGATCAGTCCCGAAACACCCTCCTGCACAGTGACCCTGCTAAATCAGGGCATGCTTTCGCCTATTAAAAGCAAGGGGTATTTTAACTGCGCTTGAATAGGCTTGCAGCTGCCTCATTTTTGCAGGGTACCTGTTGGAGGATGAAAAGCACTAGGAGTACAGACCATCGAAAGAAACCCGCCGAAATGAGGCTCTGCATGGCTCCTCCATATAACTGATACATGTACGAATAGCAAGACCAGATCCTCTCAGCCCATTGGTATGTGTTTGTCCTGCTGTGAGATTGTTAGCAAACTTGATGAGGACTTGCCAAGACGTGCACCACCCGAATATGCATCTCTCTTATGAAAGTGCAGATATTAGGATCAGAGCACCACGGAACAAATACAAACACCTCATGATTGGGTCTATTATCAGGCATCTCAATCTGAGTAGTATTATTGCACAAAGTGCCTTATAACACAGTCCAAATACCTCCTGAACTGCCTGTGCATTGAGCTACTGAAAAATCTAAATATTGGCTATTGTAACAGAAAACGATTGTTGATAATTTTGCATTATTTGCACCTACTCAATACTTCAAAATATATTTTCTTTTCTCTAAATAAGAATCTTTTGAAGGTTCAAATTCAGGATGCCCAGTATTTTCTTCCATGTCTATTGTGAGGTGACTGTAGCCCCTTCGTGCCCCATTTTCTCTATAATCAGAAGATTACCTTGGATAATTTTGATAATCTTGAGTCTTTACAGGGCCTAATAGCCCTTGCGTGATGTTCTGTCATTGAGTGATAATTGAGGCAAAGATTGATCCTCCCAGAGTCATTTTGTTTACTTCTTGTTTAAATACACTGTTGCTCATAAATATGGAATATACTGAAATAACCAGGATCCTTGTTTTATTTTTTTACCCCTGTTTTGGGTGAGTCCTGATTTATAAAATTAACTTCAATATGCTGAGAAGAGGCTCAACTAGCCCGATATGAATGACTGGAGTGGATTTTGCCTATTTTGAGGTTTTCATGAACAATGGTGATAAACCAACCTTGTTTATTGTGATAAACTCTCAATTGCTAGCAGTCAAAACAATTTCTAGTTGAAATTATAGTACATTTTGGTAAAGCACACATAGGGTGTAAAATTCTATTGCAAAAAAACTTTCCTGGTTATCACACAGTCTTGGAATTTTGAAAATGTAAAAAACGGTTCCATTGGATCAAGCATAAATATGACCCATTTTGTCTGTTCTGTGATTTATTGTGACGGAGGTTCCGTATGCTAATGACCATTGAATTGACTCATTTAAAGGTTAATCTTTCCTTTGATACCGGTACCTTTCACAAATCTACAATTTTGGATGGATTTCTAACCCAACATAAAGTTCATATTTTGGCCATTTTATATCGTTTTTTCAATTTCCTCCAGCCTCCAAAATTTTTAAGGATTTAAGGAAATATTCAAGTGAGGACTTCAAATAACTCTTCAGGAATCCACTTAAGTTCTTAAAAGTGCGATTTTAACCATTGGATTCAAATGAGGTAGCTACAATTCAATGGTAGTTTTCGTGTTTTCCTATATTCCATATTTATGAGCAAGAGTGTATTTGTTATTTATTAGGAATGGGGTTAAATTATTTGAATTTGAAGTGAGAATGGGTAAGTCATATATGGTCTGATTCTATAAATAGATAATGATATCTGCATGACTCTCTTTATACAAGGCAAAATGTAATTCTATAATGTTTAAAGTATCCTCAAATACCCAATCCCAAGTAACATATCATCTCCATAAAACACCTCCATCCTTGCCTTATAAATCATGATTTGTTAGCTTCCTTGCACTCAATCTACACTATGATATCTGCACGATATAATCATCAAGAAGCAATATGTCATTCACTTGGTTTTAATCCTCCCAATTGCCCCAATTCCACACAACCACCCCCTATCCATATAACCATCTTGCACATTCCTTGCCACCTGTGAGCCATGCTGACAGGTTACATGGGCCATTGCATCATTCTGGCCCACTGGCCTCATCCCTGCCCTCATCAGATCATGTCAACCATCCACTTTCTGCAAGACCCATTTTTGCTGCCCGCAATCTGCTGTGTGATCAGCGGACCACATAAACAGCCCCCTCTTGCACATTCCATGATCATCATGATGTTGTGGCTTCCTTCCTTGTCTTGTGCAGGCTTGTTGCTCCTTCCCTCAGCCTCTGCCTGTTGCACTGCTGTTTGAAAGAGGCTTATGCAAGTTGATGCAGCATCTTATGAAGGTTGATGCGGATGTTGACACAAAGTGATGGATGACCCTTTCCTGTCTGTCTGGGCCTGTCTGTCTTTCTGTCTAGCTAGCTTCCTGTTTTTGGATCTCTTGAAGTACAGAAGATGACCAGTCCAAATGTGATGGTGTTATCAATGACGAGGACATTTGATTTCTCTTTTGAAAGAGAAACATTCAAAATTTTATGCGTCATGAACTGGTCCACTGAAAGGGTGGAGCCGTTACAAGAATTTTAAAAACAAAATATTCAATAGAACATTGCTACTATGTCTAAAACGATATCTTTAATATATTTGATATTATTGGAAAGCAAATATTCTCTAGTTCCTTGTATTTCTGAACAACCCCTTGATTACCGGGGATGTTTAGCATGACTATTTTAAATGACAAGAATATGAGTTCTGAATTCAAAATGAAATGCCATTTTAGTTGAGGTCAATAAAGCTTATTTGATATTCGTTTAACATATAGATGTTGTCATTTAATAAATAGGCCTATAAATATTTATCTAAAAATTTGCACAAGATATATCTAAATAAAAAAACGAATACAATTTTGCATTTGTGTTCATTTACCATGTCAGGTATCATACCATCCATACAATTCCATGTCCTATTTATCTCTCTCAAGTTCTCGACCCTCCTCATCTCAATGTCTCAAGCAGATCCATCAATTTACAGGCAGAGAATGCCCCCTAATGGGCCGAGGCCAGGCCACAGTCAGCAAGTCTATGCCCTTGATTAACCATGCTGGTGTGACTGCTTGTGACTGGGACCTGATTTCCATCCTTCACAAACTGAAGTGCAACTCTGACATCGTTTTTGAAGAGTCAAGACCTTGTTTTCACTCCGCTCCTTGAAAAGAAAAGGAGAGCAGGGCAGACTAAACAGTAGACACCTGATATTTTGCTTTCTTAATGATATGATAAATTCATAGAGGAAGAGTCCTAAATACGTAAAATGTTTCTGTAAATTCAAGGTTTCATCAAATGATCAGTCCCAAATGAGATGTTAAGGCAAGAGGATGTTATACTTTCAATTGACATAAAATAATAGTATATTTCTTATTCCATTTTGCCACATCAATAAAAGAAAATACCGTATGTTTTTATTTAATGCTTGTTTAAGATAAGACTAATATTGTACAGCAGCCATTCCAATCAAAAGGGACCTTTACTGGAGCAGGGTTCAAACTCCAATGCAATGTGCAATGTGCTAACAATTGTGCTGCAAGGCACTACAGTATCCAGCAAAGCTCAATGACCTCTTTATGGCATATCTACCTAAAATACTTCTGATAAAGCCATGTATGCTCCACAATGTCCTCCAGACCCTCGAAAAGACCCACAGAAATGTCCAAGTAACAAGAGCCCTCCATCAGAAATCCAGAAGCCCTGCAAGTTGTTGTAGGTCCTTGTAGAGGGCGTTAGTGGTGACTGAAGGGTTTCCCCCTTGGGAAAGACATCTTGAGGGCATTTGTGTCTTGAGCTTGTCACATGGTCGTGATCATGTGATTAGTAGCAACCAAGTGATTGTCATGTACTGGTCAGTCTTAGAGGACAATGGAGAGTGTTGGGAATGGAAAAGGGAGGGCAGCTGGCGGCTAAGAAGTGGACATTCAGACAATGAATGGCCAGGAAAATAGTGATTAAGTTTTCGTATCAGAGAAAAGACATGCTTAA
Source organism: Platynereis dumerilii (assembly GCA_026936325.1). Lineage (NCBI taxonomy): Eukaryota > Metazoa > Annelida > Polychaeta > Phyllodocida > Nereididae > Platynereis > Platynereis dumerilii. Next base: position 10,438,131 of record JAPTHN010000006.1, on the reverse strand, counting down.
GTTCTGAACGCAGCTCAACTGGCTATATTTTGGGCACTGCAAGTTATGATTAGTCTCCACACCTACAGTTATACCCTTGTTTAACCATGTTGGTATGACTGCTTGTACAGGGACCTGAATTCCACCCTAACTGAAGTGCAACTGCGACATAATTTTTGAGGAGTCAAGACCTTGGTTTCACACTGCTCTTTGGAAAGGGGAGGAGAACAGGGCAGACTAAAAAGGAGACAACTTATAACACATTATTATTGAACAGCAGCCATACCAATTAAAAGTGACATTTACTGAAGCAGGGTTCAAACTCCAATGCAAAGTACAATGTACTAACCACGCAAGTTGTTGTAGCTCCTCGCAGAGGGCGTTGGTGAAGGGTTTCCCCTTGGGAAAGACATCTGGAGGTCATTTGTGTATTGAGCTAGTCACATGGTCGTGATCATGTGATTTGTAGCTACCACATGATTGTCATGTGTTGGTCAGTCTTGGAGGACAATGGAGAGTGTTGGGAATGGAGGAGGGAGGGCAGCTAGGGGCTAAGAAGTAGACATTCAGACAATGTATATCCAGGAAAGCAGTGATTAAGTCTTCGTATCAGAGATAAGACATGCTTAGTTCCAAGCACAGCTCAACTGTCCACATTTTTGGCACTGCATGTTTTGATCAGTCTCCACACCTGCAGTTGTTGAGAGGTAAATGGTCCCCACTGATCGATATTAATACACAACATAATGATAAAAATGACAGAATAATGGGCCAATCAGGAGAGCCACTCAAAGGTTTCATATATATCAGTATGATCTAGACATTCAGCATACATTGTAAATACTTGTGTAACTCTTTCTCAGCGAAAAATAACATTGAAATGGAATATATCACAGGACAATGTACAAATTTGTCAGAACCTTCTGCACAATTATTCATTGCAGTTTAGCAAGACTTGCCATCTAAGATTTGATATTTTGCAACAACCATCAGCAAAGCAACAGGTCATAGACCTGTCATACTTTTGTGATGTTTGATGATATCAAGAGAAAATTGCCGTTCCATAAGCCCTTTGCCTGGGCGCATTAATTTGCTTGTCTGAAATGCGTCTGTGAAATGCCATCGGCAGCTGTGCACTTGCTCTTGGCCTGCAATTGCTGTCTGGCAAGGTCTTAAAGGTCAAACATGATGTGAAAAAAAATTGGGAAGGAAACTATAGAACAGAAACAAAGAAAAAGAATTAAGAGGAAAAGAATGTCTGTAGATTCAACATACACACACTATAACTAAGAGCCTTTTACATTAAATCTCAATTTTTGAACATCCCCAGCAGATGACATAATGTTTATTCAAATATTTGAGGCAGCCTTTCTGTATATTTGAGACAAACATACTCATCTATTTTTGAAGAACCTCCTGGTTGCTGGGATAATTGCCATTGATGTCTGACAGGACAAAAACATGAGCTCTGAATTTAAATTCACTGCTATTGAATCATTTGATATTCTCTTGGAGTTTGGATTGACAGCTTTATTTATTTCACAAGACCAGTTCTGGAAGATATGTTCCTCACCTAAATTATATGTACTTAATCAATATTCAAAGTTCTGTCAACATGAATATATCAGGCCATATTTGGGCTGCCATGCCACTACCTCAAGCAGAGCACAACCTACAGCTTCTACTTTTTCTTCTTCTTCATTGCCATTTCGTGGACATCATTGGCTGACAATGCCCCTAATGGGCTGGGCCCAGACCACAGTTAGCAGGTGTATACCCTTGATTAAGCCTGATTTCCACCCTATACAAACTGGATCGAGTGTCCGTCTGACCTCATTTGTGAAGACCTTGGTCACACACTGCTCAATGCTCAGCTCTCTTGGGTTTCCAACAAACTAACTTCTCTTTTACGTTGTGATCCCCTTCTAGACTCAGACTCAGACTCAGACTCATTTATTTTTTGCTCACAAAATGAACATAATTCAGGATAGTAAATCAAGAGTTCACACATTTTTAAGATACAGATTCAGATTCAGATTTTTTTTCCCATATATAATTTACAATATTCAATTCTTTCAAGTATTATATGTAATGGGAAGGGAGACCTCTCAAAGACTTATTTGCCGCTGCAGAGAAACCACCCTTTTTTAAATGCAGACATGCAATCCAGGAAGCTCATCAATCTGGATGCATCTTTGCCACTTGTTGTTTTGTTTATCAAATTTTTGCTTGTTGCATCTAATTGCCTTTGACAATAGTATGTTTACAATTAACATACACAGATTAGGAACTATCATAAAAGCAGTAACTCATCAGTTTTTTATTGTTGTAGATCACCGGCCAGTAAAGACACTAAAACAAGTAGAAGCCACTCCAAATTATTGTTGCTTGTGTAAACATTGATATAAGAGACTGCGCTTCTTGTCAGCACTAATATGAAAAAATTGTATGAATATGAAGTTGAAAGTATGCTGTAGTTTTGACACAAAACTTCAGTTTAAAACTTTTCCTCTCATCACTTCTTGTTTGCCAGCATCCACAATTGAGAATTGGCAGCTGTTCATTTCTTTGAATCTGTTGTGCCAGTGACTTTGCAAACTAGAAACACATTGCTTTGCTGTGGTAAATTGACCAAATTTCCAGTTTCACATGTCTTGTTGGAATTGATTTAGTATCTAAGGATTTAACGTTGTGGAATCTATTTACTTTAGAGTAGTTATTTTGTGAATTGAATCAAGTTGACTCGGTAGTTTGGCAAATTCTCTCATCTGTATGCACTGGGAGGGACTTGTATTAGGGCAATTCCGTAAAGTCTGATTCACGGATTTGACACTTTAGCAGCTTGTGTAGCCCTACCATTACACCTCAGCTATTTCATTGTTATCTAGGCATGAGGCCAGGTAATAGGGGTATCAGACAAGCCACCAACCAAAGCTCAAAGTGAAACAGGAGTTGAGCTATTTCAAAATGTCATGGTGTCGGACGTACACCGTGTGATGTACGTCCGACACCATGACATTTGGCTTGTAGGTCAGCTCCTGTTACACTTGGAGCTTTGGTTGGTGGCTTGTCTGATACCCCTATTACCTGGCCTCATGCCTAGATAACAATGAAATAGCTGAGGTGTAATGGTAGGGCTACACAAGCTGCTAAAGTGTCAAATTCGTGAATTGGACTTTACGGAATTGCCCATTAGAAGAACTGGTTTCAATAAAAAATTTTGAAAGAAGGAAGTCCTGGACAGTCTACTGAGTTCTGAATGTGGACATACAAATCAAAGGAGGAACATCTGGGTGCAGCTTTGCCGCTTATTGTGCTAAGAAATACCACAAAATGTCTGTGATTGTGTCAGTGTACATCTGTTGACTTTGGTCCATCTGCGGTGGAAGGCACTGGCATTTGGGATCAGCGTCAGCCCAGCAATAAACAAGCCGATAGGCTGAATGAATAGGTTCAGGCAATATTGCTCACAAAAGACCTGATGAAGACAGAGCCTAGAGGATCACACCGTCATGTTGACCAACTCCTCTTCTTTCCTTAGCCTTTTCCTTTTGGTTAACCACACAGTAAAATATTACAGTGGTAAAGCATAGATAAATTCAAAGTATTAGTCAGTTTCCATTACTTTCAGAATCGCTGTTGTTGGTTTGGCTAGGATAATTAATTGATCTTACTAATACGTGTTCGGAAATAGTCTCAACTTGTTTAGTAATATTGCAGATATGTATGAAGTGGACATTCCTGCAAGAACACAGTAAATTGCTGCATTTTTATAATATCATTCCTAGAATGCATTTGCACTCAAATGGAGGTTCAGGCTCCTCCATATAACTGATGTACAAACACCAAGACCAGATTCTGTCTGCTCATTGGTATGTGTTTGTCTAGCTGTGAGATTGTTGGCAAACTTGATGAGGACTTGCCAAGATGTACACCACCCTGAATATGCATCTCTCTTATGAAAGCCCAGATATTAGGATCAGACCACCCCAGAACAAATACAAACATCTCATGATTGAGTCCTTGTGCTCAGCTTTGCCAAACTTATTATCGGGAATCAATCTGTGTATTATTATTGCACAAAGTGCCTTATAATATAGTCCAAATACCTCCTGAACCGCGTTTACATTTACTTCAAAATTTATTTTCTTTTCTCTAAATAAGAATCTTTTGAAGGTTCAAATTCAGGATGCCCAGTATTTTCTTCCATGTCTATTTTTAGGCGACTGTAGCCCCTTCTTGCCCCATTTTCTCTATAATCAGAAGATTACCTTGGATAATTTTGATAATCTTGAGTCTCAACAGAGCATAATAGCCCTTGCGTGATGTTCTGTCATTGAGTGATAATTGAGGCAAAGATTGATCCTTCCAGAGTCATTTTGTTTACTTCTTGTTTGAACATTTGTTATTTATTCAGGAATGGGGTTAAAATATTTGAATTCAAAGTAAGAATGGGTAAGTCATGTTTGTTCTGATTTCTAGAAATAGATTATTATACCTGCATGACTCTATATTTATACAAGGCAAAATGTAATTTTATCGCAAGTATCCTCAAAATCCCCGATTCCAAGCAACCCATCTTCTTCCGAAAACACCTCCATCCTCTCCTTGCCTCATAAATCATGATTTGTCAGCTTCCTTGCACTCAATCTATATCATGATATCTGCACGATAATCTTCAAGAAGCAACATTTCATTCATTTCCTATTAAGCGTCCTCCCAATTACCCCAGTTCCACACAACCACCTCTTATTCCTTGCCACCTGTGAGCCATGCTGACATGTTACATGGGCCATTGCATCATTCTGGCCCACTGGCCTCCTCCCTGCCCTCATCAGATCATGTCAACCATCCACTTTCTGCAAGACCCGTTTTTGCTGCCCGCAATCTGCTGTGTGATCAGCGGACCACATAAACGGCCCCCTCTTGCACATTCCATGATCATCATGATGGCTTCCTGTTTTGTGCAGGCTTGTTGCTCCTACCCTCAGTCTCTGCCTGTTGCGTCTTCTCCTGTTGTTTGAAAAGAGGCTTATGCAAGTTGATGCAGCATCTTATGAAGGTTGATGCGGATGTTGACACAAAGTGATGGATGACCCCTTCCTGTCTGCCTCATCCTGTCTGTGTTTTGGTCTACATCTAGCTGCTTTCCACTAGTTGTGTTCTTTTGAAATGTAAAAAAGGGGAGGGGTCAGCCCGGTGTGGCTAGAAAAAATTTAACACTCATGTGCAGTGTGCATATTGGATGGGTAACAACATTATAATATTCATTTGTTTTTCTCTTTGTCCTTTTAGGTGTGCAACAGGGCAATGTTTTCATTTATATGTAGTTCATTACTTGGAAGGATTAAAAAGAGGCAATTTGAAATTGTTCTATAATTTTGTTCTTGCCTACAACTTGTACTACAATTGGAGATTCCCCATTTGATACATCTACATTCCTCTCTTTAACCAAGATTGTTCATCTGCTGGCTGCCTTCTTAAACCTTTTTCTCACTCTCTCATTTACCTTCTCTTTCCTACACTCAACCTCATCTGAGCCACTCTACCACTCCATGCCTTCCCAAAATCTTATGAGTTATTAAAAGACGGATTACTTCTGAGTTGGTCCATAGAGACCAGTATGAGGCAATTCTAAGTAAACCTTGACCCTGACCATCTTCTCAAGGTCACTGGTGATCAGAATAATGATGTTATTCATCCTCTAAGCCTGTGAGGTGTGGCATCTATCTCTCCAGGGCCCCATCATTCACCTTAGCACTGATCAACTGTTTCGCAAAGCCCTAATTGTGGTCCACCAGGGGTTGGCAATGTACAAGTAGGTTGTTGAAGTTTGTCTGAAATGGTGGTGGAATATGTCTGGCTTTACAGGTGATTTCATTTGTACGCGATTCTTGGGTTCTAGACCCACCAAATACATGACATTTTTAGTTAATCTGATTGGTTTAGAAGCAACAGAACGTCACATATTGGATTTATCATACGTAGTAAGTGCTGGTTTAGCATTGATTCCACCCAGCAAGTGTGAAAGACAAGAATCGCATGGTAATGAAATCACCTGTAAAGGCACACACTCATCGAAATCCTACTTTTAATAAGCATATCTTCCAATGAAAGAATCAGATGTTGCGAATGCATGCAGCTAACATTTCCCAAAATCGGTTTTTGCCATAGATGAGGAAAAATTGATGAATTTGACATTTCAGCCCAATTTTGTGGTCCTTCATAATATTCAGTCAGCTGTGCAGTGACGTAGGGCTGGGTGGCCCTCCCCCTCTCTGATCACATTGAGTGGGCAATGAGAAAATGAGACACTTGCAATTTTGTCCACCAAACAATACTGTGATAAACTGAATTGGATTAATTGATTCTGTTATAAAGGTGACAAAATTAATTTGAGAGAAACTGAAACTGAAAAATATTTTCAGAAGAGTTCCATCAACATCGCTGTCAATCAATATTTTGCCTTGTGTACTGATTGGCTCGTTATGGGTTGGGTGGGGTCAGTTAATTTGACAGTGGTCAATTTAATATATTTGCTCTGTGTTTGACATGTCCAGATTGCATTTTGTGACTAAAATGCAACTACCTGATAGATAGATAGATAGATAGATAGATAGATAGATAGATAGATAGATAGATAGATAGATAGATAGATAGATAGATAGATAGATAGATAGATAGATAGATAGATAGATAGATAGATTGTGTAAAGGATATTGTTTTTTTAAACGTTTCTTGAGCATCATGAGATGATTGAAATTCCAGTCAGAAACGTTTTTTATTTTTTTTAAATCTATTTAAAATGTACCCTTGTTTTCTCATTTTGCGGTCTGAGCTTGTCAATTTAGGTCCAGGCCAGTCACTGTTCATTTTAACCTTTAGATACTCAATGTGTGATTTTGGATGCAAAACTGAAATATTAAAATGAAGCTCACAATTCATCACAGTTTTACATCGTTTTGATTGTTTGCAGGTGTAATTTCATATAAACTCAGCAACATTAAAAACGCACACTTTTAAAAATGCTAAAAATAGTACTTCCTCTTAAGATATCAAGATGAAAGTTTACCCACTTCTAGAAGTTGCCATCAGGTATATCCACGAAAAATTTCAAATCTCTAAGTGCAGTACTTTTGTGTCAAATTAAATCGTCGTGGTCACTGTCGAAAATGGAAGTCACAAAATTTCAATTTCCTCTGATCATTAATTTCAACAACTTAGCTGTTCTTTCTGCAAACTTTTTTGATAAGCCAGGAAAGTTTATAATTTTCCTTCCTTGATGAGTTCGCGAAAAGGGATATTTGACCCAACCACAATTAAAGAGGATGAATTTAATAAAAATTAAGTGTCAATGCTGACACGCCCCCTACTGGAGCCTTTTGTCAAAACCTTAAAAAATTATGTTTTATTCAGATTTTTGAGACAATTGATATGGAATGATTGTCTGCGTGTGTGTTTCTACCCTGGGCATGCATAAAACTCCCATTATTTAACAGTTCTGGTTCACATGCTTCATTTGAAGATGCGAACTCATAAATTTTGAGTTTTTAATTCAAAATCTGCTTTATCATTGACTTTTTTTTTCAAAAACTTCTGTGGGACTTCTTTTGGAAGTCTTGTGCCTGTTATGTGAAAATTTCATAAGATTTATCCATCCAGTATGCCACAAAACCAATATTTCCAATTGTGCGTTTTGTGTTACAGTAGACGAACTTCGAGTGCTTACAAGTGACTGGTTTCAGAGTATCAATGAGGTCACTAAAGCTGTTGCTTCAATCTCTACCATTGAAACTGGTGGCTCTTTCACTGACTCATAGGACTTCTTATGACATGTATAGATGCAGCAGTGACCAACATCTGGCTCAGTGACGTGTATCAGAGCAATGCTAAGTGAATGGGCAGTAGAACAGTTGTCATATGAAGTGCAGTCACTGAGTCATAAATCTGACCCATTTGACAATAATCATTGCTCTCTTCATGGAAGATGTGGTGTTGACACTGTCAGTCAACATGAAAGCTTATCCATCTGAATTGCGATAGTGAGTTATAAATCATGGCAGAAGTGCGACGGAATTATATGCATGCTTGTGTCTAAGCAGGGTTTTTGTGTATATAAAATGTAGCAACCAGTTTGATGAACAAGGGAGCTACACAAGAAAGCCAGGGGCATCCCTACATTGCATAGCTCATTTACACTTGCCCTGCCAACAAGTTCAATAAAATTCTGAAGTATTCTAATCCTTCACTGCTTTTTCTGGCCTGAAATATCTATAATTTAGATAATTGTTTGTGTTTTTCCTCAAAGAAATATTTGGAACAACAAACAGGCAACAATTAAACATTCAAACATAGATACAATTGCTTTGAATATCTCAAACTGTGAATTCTGTTTGTCACACCAGAGGAAGATTAATCTGTTTGTTATAACTTCGCTAAAATGAAGCACTTGTGGTCAGGATGGCCAGGAGTAGCAGACATCAAGATCAGCTGGGGATCAGTAGCATTGACAGTGGTCAAGCTCTGTTGATTGCAGGCCTATTACTCAGAGAGACAGGAGTGAGGTCACTGGTGAATGCTATGACACCTATCACACAACATGGTATGTATGGGCTATGAGTCAGTCACACGTTTATGAGGTATCAAAGTTATGGTCACTTAACATGGCAGGGATAGGGCTGTGATGTCAATAACAGCCTAGAAGTGTATTGCATGTAAACACTCGAAGTTCGTCTACTGTAAAGTGCAGTTTGTGACTTCCATTTTCAACAGTGTCCACGACAACTTAATTTGACAGAAAAGTACTGCACTTAGAGATTTGAAATTTTTCGTGGATATACCTGATGGCGTCTTCCAGAAGTGGGTAAATTTTCATCTTGATATCTATAGAGCAAGTACTATTTTTAGCCTTTTTAAAAGTGTGCGTTTTTAATGTTGCTGAGTTTATTTCACAGCTTTGCCTATCAATTCCAAAGCTCATAAAATGTCACATGTATTTGTTTATTGAAAACCCTGTCTCACGTCATTGGAATACTTGCTTTCCAGTAGGTGTCGTTTTTGACTGTGCCATAGTTATAGCCAAAATCGAAAAAAAAAAGTAAGTTTTTAATAGGTTTATTTTGGATAAAATTTTCAAGGACCACCATAATGTTTCTATAAATATAATGCTTGAAGTTCTCAACTGATAAAAAATATGCATGATTGTGGCCCTTTACTGCAATTTCAAGAAGTATGAGTTTCTGCTGAAGGATGGTGAAACGTTTCAAATACAGTTCATGTGATTGGTTGAGGGACTGAATTACGTAGCATAAATCTAATTTGAATAGAATAGAAACGTTTTTCAAAGCCAGTGATGTGTCTGGAGGGACAGGGATTGTCTGTGTTTTCCTGCTAATCTGATTTACTTTCCTAGCTCAGCTGCTCACTGAAGCAGAATACTACGTTTTTCATTCCTGACTATGTTAAACCTAAGGATTTGGAGGATGTTTGATTTGCTAATAGGCCAATCAGGCAAGCTGAAAAAGCTACGTAGATAGTGAAAAAAGTAGTCAAAGAAACTCATACTTAGTGAATCTGCAGTAAGGGATCCTTTCAATTTGTGTACCAATTGTAAATACACCTACATGTAATATATAGCATACTTCAGTCTTTTATCTGTAAGCAAAATGTACTTATTCTGAACCCTTAATGAAAATACAACAAGCATAGTTTTGTATGCCTGTTTGTGGTTGAATTGCATTTAAGGTTTGAGTCATCCATACATGTTCACCAGCAATGCTGAATAGTGAACACAATGCATATTACATATATGTAGATGGCTTTTGTGAAAGTCAACGGTTGAGCACTGTATACTCTAATTGTTTTTAGATAAAACATAAAAAGCATCTCGGATCGTCTTAGAAACCACCAGCTTCAAGAACCAGTGCAATTGCAAATAATGAAATTTGTCAACGGCCAGAAGGTGACATGACTGCATTTGTAGGGCCGGGGTGAGTGGACAAGAGTACAACATTAATTTAATGCAAACACATTTAATATTATTTCAGCTACACAAAAAGAAAAACCCCAGCCTGTCAAGTGAGCCATCATAGTCATCAATGGCTGAAGACTAACATCTGCTAAGTATCAGTTGGCAAGACTCCATATAATCCAGAATGATTCACACTTGTCAGCATACCTCCACTTTGAGTGATCAGCAATTCTCGTGCTTTTGTTTCAACTGCTTTTTCCGGCGACAGAAACTGATGTGTGTGCCAAGTTGACCTGATCAAAAAGAGTTTCTTTCAAGACATATTTGGCTTAATGCAAGAGTTTGCATGACTCAGTCAACATCAATTAGGACTGAGTAAATTGCTCTTTTTAGGAGAGGAGATCAGGGGAGAGGAGGGCAGAGCAGAGGAGCGGAGGCCAGAGCAGAGGAGAGGAGACACAACCTATCATTATATTTCTTGAATAACAGGCTTTATTGTTTTGTGTCTCTGGCTTCTCCCTTACATATAAATCTTACTTATTGTGACCTGAAAGCTGTTGGGAGGCAAACCCCTGTAAATTATTTATTTGTAACAAATAACCTTCATAAAAAAGGACGGTGGAAAAAAAAATACTTATTTGCAGGAACAAAATCTTTGCTTACCAAATAGTAAGTGTCCTCTACACTGTACCGGTATTTACTTTTTCGTCTGAACTTTATAAACGAGTATTTTCTGTGTCACACTGCAATTTCTTGTCATTTCGAAGCTATGTCCTCACAAAAACAAAGGAATGGTATTCAACTCATCTGTATAATTTATGTGAACTGTTGAGTTCCGGGCATCAACATACTTTCTCAGTGTCTATCTACACTGTCATTGTACCCATCTACTCATGGCAGCTGGCCTGCATCTGTTCGAACCCCGCGTATAGCCCAAAATATTTTACTTTCAAGAGAAAATCTCAACTGGACGTGGAGCAGATGAGACATTAAATTGGCGACCCTGGTACCAGCATAGATCTGTACTGGGCAAGTAAAAGACCATGAAATGGGTTAAATGTGTGACATGTTGAGGACTCCTACTCTCTCTCCCATCTCATTAATCAATCCTCATGAGACATGGGTGCCAGGAACAGGGTTAGAGTGCCTATTTGCCTATTTTTCTATCTTTGCATCAATCTATCTATCTATCTATCTATCTATAGATCTATCTATCTATCTATCTATCTATCTATCTATCTGTATATCTATCTGTATATCTATCTGTATATCTATCTATCTTTCTGTCTATCTATATATCTAATTATCTATCTATCTATCTATCTATCTATCTATCTATCTATCTATCTATCTATCTATCTATCTTTCTGTCTATCTATCTGTCTATCTATCTGTCTATCTATCTATCTATCTATCTTTCTTTCTTTCTTTCCTTCTTTCTTTCTTTCTGTCTATCTATATATCTAATTATCTATCTTTCTGTCTATCTATATATCTAATTATCTATCTATCTATCTATCTATCTATCTATCTATCTATTTATCTATCTATTTATTTACCTATTTATCTGTCCATTTGTCTATTTATCTCTCTATCTATCTATTTTCTTTCATCTAAGCCCTCCCCTCATGCTTCTCAATTATTTCCCAGTTCCTGCCTCAAAGTGACCACCAGTGACCACCAGTGACCTTTTGCCTTAACAACATTCCACCGCCCTTAATATATGACAGTTGACCTTGCGCAGGTCGCTTCGCAGGTCACTTCGCCAGGAAACAAAAGGGCAGAAGAGAGGCTGCATAAAAGAAGGCCGGAAAAGGAGGCCGCGGCAAGAAAAGGCCAAAAAGAAACGGCCTCATTCTTCACTTTCCTCCGCATGCCTCTGGTCGCTGTGACCTCCCTTCTCTTTCTTCTTCCTTGTTTGTTTCATTCTTGTTCTTTGTTTTGTTGCTTTTTCTCTGCTTCTTGGCCGGCAACAACATTCTTCTTCCCACTTGGAAAGACCTTCCGAGCATCTTCAGACTACTCCGGATGCTTCGCGTTAATATGCGAATTGTTTCTCTGCTGGTCTGTAGCTTTGTGTAACTTTGACCAGTAGCTGTGCAGTGTTGTACATGATACAATTCTCCTTTGAACTCTACATGATGACTTCATGCTGAGAGTAGCAGGATTTTTTTGACAAATTATGTGACTTTTTTGACCTGGCACCCGTTTTTTGCATGCATTGATTCACCATTATTTGATATTTCTGCAGTACTTACTAATTCATGATGAAGTTAAAGCAGATTATGAATATATATATGATTCTCACCAAAATCTGACAACATAAATATATGTCAGTCGCCTCCCCCCCACCTCAATAAATTTGGGAAACACTGAAATTCGGACAAAACGGCTAAACAATTAGGGTTGGGTGATTCATTACAGCGATGCACTTTGATAAAGAAAAAATTAGGATCAGTTCACTGTGAAAAATGCACTTCGTGATTCATGATAGCTGATGAAGTGTCATCTTTTATACTTTCAACATGGGAAACATAGAGGCAGTTTGATTAGTCATGATCAAGAGAAGGCCATTTGACTTGTCATAACTGATTTTGGATTGAAAATCAGATGCATGATCCTTTTGTTTGGCTGTCACCAACAAGAGGGATAAGTCTCCTTAAATCAAATTAACATTGAAAGTATTGGGTCTAATCATGACAAATCATCTGTATGATGACACACGAAGTGCCATTTTCACAGTGCAACAGTACACTCTTTTTCGGTATCAAAGTGCATCGCCGTAAACATTATTGGAAATAAATGGTTTCTAAGCAATGAAAAATGTAAGTTTCACTTGAAGTTGTATAAATAAATCCACGTGCAGATCTTGTAATCTAGGCGAATGTTGCCAGCTGCCCCCCCCCCATTCGGAGTTTGCGCAGGGCACGCTCGTAGTAGCCCTAGTACTCACTAAATTTTAGTTATCCAACAATGCCATTCTTCAACGCCACAACATAAATTCTACCATTACTTAACATTACTTAGTACTAATAATAATAATGAGCTGGGCGGCAGCAAACTCTGAACATGAGCCATCAATCCAAATTAAAACCATGTGGGTCAGTGTTAGGGGACAATTCATTTCTCTCTGCTAATGCTTATAGCCATAATGCAGTGACCTTGATGAACTCCTAGTGCCCCTTTTACATGATCTTACCCCAACCTTGGTATGACCTTCAATGACCTTCAGTGACCTTGGGATGCACTCACTGACCCCCAACTCATCAACAAATTACGTCCTGTCATTGACTTCCGATTTCACCGCACACAACTGGCCACAGAGGGCAGCACAGGGCACTGGCAGGGCAGATCATGTGACTCTAACACTTCCGGTCAACCATTTTGTTGGAAATATCTAGGAAATTTAGCTCGAAAGGGTTAAATTCCAGAATTTGTTGATAATTACCAAAGTTGACTAAAGCAACAGTAAACACAGATCAAACCTAATTTGTCAGTATGTCCAGAGAATCCCCTGAAGTGAATATCTCTGAATTTTGATTACTTATAAGCCACATAAGCAAGACAATCAGCTAGTGTGGCAGTCTTTGAAAAGAGTATATATACTGAGAGCATGCCAGAGCATCTTATTGTGCCAGTAAAACCTAACACAAATGAGAAAATATTTGTCTTAGTTGCGACTCTGAACATATGTGATGAAAATGGTATAGTGGAATGTGTACTTATTGTAATCCAGGGAGTCATCAATGGTATGTTTGAACATTAGGGAAGAACTAAACATTGCAATGAAGAACTTGTCTCAGAAGGATGCACCACCATTCTTAAGTGCCTACTTGGCCTGTTCTCTAACAGTATAGACATCTTCGACATTTACTATTTTAACTTGCAATTCGTTACTATGAAATGTTCAACTTCCAAAATAGCAACAGTGTATAGCTCATTTTTAAACAAGATTCCAACTTTGTTTTTCACATATAATGAAAAATCCTACTTTAGACCACCTTAGCTGTCTGCATTTTTTTCTTGCGCATTTAACTCACGTTTGACTCGTGGCCTTACTTAAGGCAGTGCACGATGTTGAAGCGAGTTGAAGCGAGAGGTCGAGACAACTCCAAGAGGCGGTTGGACGTTGCGTCTTAAGGGAAGGTCAGGAAAGCTATTACCTGCTGTCGGCAAATAATCAGGGCTGACGGCCTACCTTAATGGAGTACAAGCCTTATACAGTTTTATCTGTGTCTTAAGACCCCACGCGCCCATAAAGGGGTCGCTACATGCAGGCTTAATTCACGAGACGCGCTCCTCTTCTTATATGTGTCCCGAAGGGTGTCGGTATAACTTAGTCTCGGATTTGGTGCACATCCCTGGCCAATACCCTCAGCCTACTAACAGACATGGCCGCCATATTGAATCAGATGTCTCGTGACATACAGCCAGGTCACATGACCCACACTGACCAATCAGAGCCCCCGGGATTGCAAGACCGGTGTAAGGCCTCTAACTATGGCTTGTAAGTCTTGGAAAAAGCTTGTTAAATTGAGGCAGCAAAAAAAAGAAAGTAAAAGATTTAGTCTAAGACCAAGATTGAAATTACTCCCGCTGGGACTGCTATATGGCCAGCAGCAAATAAGATATAATGACATCCAGCTGGGATTTTGCTCATGAAGATACACTGAATATTTTGGGTTCTCCATCCAAAGTTCGAACTCCTGGCAGGCAAAGACCTTCAGCAGAGCAGGCCGGAACGGTAGCCACTGAGCTGCCAGACAAACTAACATAATTGTTTTTTTATAATTGAGATTATCACTAGAGTCATTAATTAACATGTCCTATCTTCTTTTTGCACCTAATTGTTTATGAAATTATGAGTAGACATTACTTTTACATGACTGTCATGACACTATGTTGGAATGCACCACCGCACATGCGTGTAATCATCACTCAGGCCGCGTGACAGTGTAATAGTGGATATAAATTCCCGACACCTTATTTGATGCTTCTTACAACTACCGTCTATAATTCATAGAGCCTGCTTCATTTCTTTCCTGTCTTTTTATGAGCAGTATCTCTGATATTGGGCACATTCATTACCAGTACGCGTAGACCGACATTTGGATGTTTCGTGTTGTCGTTGGGGCAACCATTAGATGTTAAGGGGGGCGTAGGAGTTTTCCACAAGTAATTATTTTTTCAAGACTGCCCAGAAAGAATTTATATATTTCACTGAAACTGGCCATGAAATTATTTATTTGAAAAAACCTACAAACCCCCCTTGACATCTGAAAGAGGTCCCATTACCATTTTTCAACTCCTGGGATGATTTCTCAATTGCATTTAGAAAGAGTTACATTGCAATAACTCAACATAGTCCTATTGTTCAACAACTTAAAGTGATATAAGATTAATAGATACATTTTGATTGGAGCAGTGATTAATGTTCCACTAATATGAGCTTGCTACCAAACTGACAAAAACAAAGACCATTCACTTTTGAAAAATAAACCATTACGATAACCCTGTACTCATAGAATTAATTGAGTCTGTAACTTGCCATTTCTCGTTGAATTTGAAGGTGGATACGAATTTGTGACACACTTATTTCTATCTTTTCTTATGTAGTGACCAGCCAGTCCATCGGTTTACCCTAAGAAGCTAACGGAGGCATACATCTTCGCAATGCCGTAATTCTTCTACATCGCGTTTATAGCAAAAATAAATCTCACCACCGCAATTACCTTCTGAAAAACCTTAATTAAAAAGTCTCAAGATGGCGCTACTGGGCAGGAAGACCCGGATGTAGGTGAGTTTCTTTTCGTGTCCATAGCAACGAGGACATGCCATAGAGCTGATTCAACATGTTGGGATTGGTATTCAGGGTCAAGGGACTAAATATGGAGGACAGGGGCCGGTGAGTAATCCTTTGGCCATCAAAACATTGCACAGTCATTTGACGATGAGTGATTAGCAACTACCCCAGATTCCGCATATTGCTATTTTTAGCTGGGTGGCAGAGTGGTCATGGTTCCCGCCTGCTCTGCTGAAGGTCTTTGCCTGTATAGGTTCAAACCTTGGTTAAATTGGGGAACCCAAAATTTTCATTGGACCTTCATGACCAAAATCCCAACTGGATGTCATTCGGATAAGATATTGTATCAGACTATCAGTGCCTGTGCTGGCGGAAGATGTTCACATGGGGTAAATATGCAAAAAACACCTTAACCAATAGGTATATGCTGGTTATGCTTGTTTAGCAAGAGCTACCTCGTAATAATATCTGGCAGTAATATAGTGAATGGAAATCTTGAAAATGATGTTTACTAATCAATTGCACATTATCCCTCTGTGATGACAGGTCTTCACAGCTTGACCATCCAATAACACCCATATCAATGATATCATCAATGGTCATTGATGATATCACAATGTGGTAGACCACAGTTCATTGAGAAAAGAAAGCATTGACCAAGGCATTGATGGCAACATAGTTATCGGCTTGAGTCACGGACCGCAGCCGTGTGCAATTAAGCGCTCGTTATTCCGGGATGATTGGAGATCTGTCTTTCATTGCGACCTGGCAGTGTCCACCGTGGACGACAATTCCCGGATTACTCCGGATTACTTGTGATTACTTCTGGATTACCGTCTTAATGGCAAATGTGCTCACTCACGACAGAATTGAACAGAACAAAGGTCACGCTCCGGCATTAGGTCAGCCATTGTGACCTTGGCACTAAGGTCAAGGTCACTTAAAGCACTTCCGGTTTGACCACATGATCTGAATACAGGAAATAGAGAGGATGTTGACTGACTCTGTTTCCCTGTTAATGGAAATCCCGTCAACATCCTGAATACAATATGCCGTTGATGAAGACATTTTGGTTAAAATTGACTCTAAATCGCAGCGATGCTAGGCTTTGCTTGCTCTGAAGCAGAGAAATTTGATTAATGTGGATACTGCAGTCCAGTAATTTTAATGAAGATTATCGAAGTTACAATTGTTGAGGTTGGACATAGGTTATGTATTATCCTAGAAGGAGTCTGGGCACAACATCTCACACATTTATCCCTTGTGTGGGATTTTTTACGGAACCGTCTTCATGCAAAATGTTCTTGATGGTATATATAAAGAACCTACAGCTGAAAAAAGATTCTAAATTTGTTAAGGGTTCAATTGAATTGAAAAGGTTCAATACTTGGCGGGAAGGCCCTATGATAGGACCCTATGCTTGCAATTTGAGAGAAAGGGGTTCCAGTGTGGGAGTTCAGTGCAGCTGGATTATCTAAATGTTGTTTTTGTTTGCTGTTGGAACCTTTTTAAAGTTGAGTAATGAACCTTTTAGGGTTCTTTATCTATACCAGCTTATGGAACCCTTAAAGGTTCCATATAAAACTTTTTTGTTAAAGGCGGTTGTCTCTCCAAAATGACATGGAGCTTGAATGTTACTCATGAAAATAAACCACAAAATTGCTCCCTCAAAATCAAACACCCAAAGAAGGAACTATAGTCTCGACACTTTTGAAATATGGAACCCCAAAGATGACGAGATGCAATGTTGGTTGAATACTAAAAACTTATATATATATCAATTCCCCCTGCTGTGATTTAAATCACGTCTTTAAAGTCATTTTAAATTAATCAGACAATTAGTAAGCAACACTGACAACAGCTTGGACGGCCATTCTCATGCTTCCATATTTTGGTGATTTAAAAAATAATTCGCAAATATCCACATTTAATATGATTTATACAAACCTGGTAAACTGCCTCTAACCGTCAAACTCAAACTCAAAACTCAAAACTTTTTTTGATAGTCAGTGTTATGTACAGACAACACTAGCGCCAAGGCTAATTTTACCGACTTTGTCTTGATCAAAGACTTGTCACTAGGCCGTCATTATGGTTATGCTACATGTACCTACACTGTAAAAAGAACCGGTGAGTTGAAAATCACAATTGGGCAAACCGCTTTTTCCTATGTTTTTCTTTTCCAGTTTCTAACACTCCACTTACCATGCCCGATCTGCGACACTATTTCGTTTTCTGACAGCTCCTGTCCTCAAAATTAAGCCATCAAAAACCACTGACCAGTCACCTGAGTGAGTGACCAAACAGATGATGAGATTGCGCAAGGCGAAAGCCGAGGATGATATCCAAGCAACAGGAGCATACAGGGGTTATACAAGGGGCCATAGTGGCACCATACTATGACTACTAGGGGAGCACCGAGGGTGGAAGGTGGGATTAAGGGGTGATTGCCCTACCCCTGGGGTCTGGGAGTGACAAGCCCTTGTCAGAACCCTTCGCCCTGGTCAGGGCAGGACATATGGGGGTGAGGAAGGGATGGGGGCTGAGTAAGTGGGAAGGGGGAGGGTTAGAAGGGTTAGTTGAACTGGCCTGCATGGCACTGTAAGAGTGTCATATGTAGCCAGGCAAGTGTAAAATGACAGCACTTCATATATGGCAACTAATGGCTAGCTGTATCATTGGTTGGTCAGACAGGCCAAGAAGTCCAGAGAGTTGGCAAGGGTTGTGGTTGGTTTTGCACTTCATTATTGCTGTAATGACATGTGCTGGGGAGGGTTAATTGTGAAGAGAGTAGTAGCTGTCAAACAATGGATTACATACACATATCTACAATTATGTAGCTTACAGTCTTTCACTTTGATAAAGAAAAAATGAGGACCAGTTCACTGTGAAAAATGCACTTCATGACTCATGATAGCTGATGAAGTGTCATCTTCTCTACTTTCAACATGGGAAACATAGAGGCAGTTTGATGTCATGATCAAGAGAAGGCCATTTGACTTGTCATAACTGATTTTGGATTGAAAATCAGATGCATAATCCTTTCGTTTGGCTGTCACCAACAAGCGGGATAAGTCTACTTAAATCAAATTAACATTGAAAGTAATGGGTATGATCATGACAAATCATCAGTATGATGACACACGAAGTGCCATTTTCACAGTGCAACAGTCCACTCTTTTTGCATATCAAAGTGACTGGCTGTAATGCAGGTGGGAGGCTGAGTGGTTGTAGTCGAGACAAGGTAGTTGAGAAACGTCTGAAATTAGGAATTTCCAACACACCGATAACACTCTGGTCAGCAGACCATGAATTGATTGGTATACCATAAAGTGACCATGTCTATCAATGAGTGGTACTTCAGCCCATGGCTAATGTGACCCAGTTTATCATAATTGACCTTGTGAAGAATCACCATATTCTCCCTTTATTCGTAGGATGACACCAGTTCTTCCATCGATTCCCTGTCAAACATCTCAATGCCATGACAAATGACAACAAACTTTGCATGGCAGTACATTAAACATGACAAAGCATGACAGTTCTGGACTTAGCATGAAACTTTGGATCTTCACTGATTCCTTCACAATTTCTTGGCTTCGTATCTTTTATTTATTGCCAATTTATAGCTAATTGGCACTGATTGTGATTGATGGTATTGGAGAGCTGTACACAAATCACAAATTTAGCATGTGAAGAAATGTGGCGAGATCGAAAGAGATATAAATACTTTTGTAGCATGTCAAGTGTACAAGGAATCTGTGGAGAGAAGCAAAGAGAGATGATTGGTGCCTACATGTTTCTTGTTGAGAAGTTGGAAAGAGAGTTGGACAGCTCTTGCGCAAAAGACTAAAGAGGAAAATTTCTCCAAAGACTTTCAATCGATGCCAAAGAGGACAGTAAAAGCTGTAATGGCATGTTTGGTTTTTACTGTCTTTGACTTCTTTTACAGCTGTATCGATAAGCATGCAAGGGATTCTTGTCTCTTGCTACAAAACATTCATTCGTTCCTCACTGTAATATTGAAAATTATTTAGTCAGCTCAAATGATTGAATGGGATGGTTGTACAATTTCTTTGAACTGACATAGCTAATCTGGCTGTTTTCATTAACTCAAAACAAAGAGTGATGTTAGCTCAAAGGAATTGTGCAACCATCTCAATCATATAAGCTGACTCAATATTCAAATTTTACAGTGTCATGTAGATAAATTGAAGGCAGAATCAAGCAAGAAAATATGTTTTGTAAATAAATGAATAGGACTCAGTATATCCTGCTATGGATCTATTCAGGGCAACACTCTTTCTCTATGCTATTCTTCATACTGAAACTGACCTGCTTTCCACAATAGAGACTTGCAATGTCCTGACTCATTCTATTGTTCTTTATGGACCTTTCTTCCCATCCTTAGGTCATTTTCTTAATCTGGGGTCATTTGACAGAAGCCAAAGGTCCTGTCTTGATCCAAAAGGTCCAGCAGGTCAGCCAAAGGCCCAAGCTCACTTAATCCACTCAGAAGCCCTTCTAAACTTTCAAATCTTGGTGATGGTTTTTGTGCTAGTCTGTAGGCTGATCCACATTCTATAGAGTCAATATCACAGAGTTATGGACTTTGGTTGAGGTCAATATCAGGTTTTCTTGACCTGACCCGGTGACAAGTGACTCAATACTTTTTGCATGATTAATTTTTGTGATTATTAATAAGGGGCAACCATTTAACCTTCAGTGGGTGCTTGGAGTTTATATAAATAAATTCTTGCCCAACTTTAGTGAAACACAGTGATGGAAATGGGGGGGGGAGCTCGGGGGAGCTGAGCTCCCTTGACCAAAAAACAGGGGGAGCTGTAATCTGCTACAGATAATAATTTCCCGCCGGGGTAAAATCCAAGTTCAGCCCCCCTTCAAATCTAATGGTTGCCCCCCCCCCCTAATCTCTCTTAAATCTGTCTGAATAACTCCCAATGAAAAGCTCAAATGAAACCAAAACGGTCCTCTGCCATTAAGAACATAATTGCAACATTTTGGGACTTGTCAGATCTGAGCAGTAATTTGTCATTTTATGCTTTTTTGTTATTTGATCTGTGACGTTTAGATGATGAAAATTTGAGCTCACTTCACAATTAAGTCTTCTGACAGATCTATTAGGACTCCATTAAAGAAATCAAGAAGTTACCAAATAATCCTACAGGTCTAACTGCTTTAATATGCTGTTGGTCTCAAGTTTCTACTAAAGTTTCCACTAAAATAGAAGGAGTGTCATTTTCTTCTAATAGTCAATCGTCTCAAGTTTGGTAGTGACTTATGAGACAATGACTTCTAAGGTTTTCTTCATAAGTTCATATTTATAAAGAAATGAGTGGACTGACTTTATCCATCAAATAAAAAAATGCCACTGAACTGCTCCCAAACATAGAAAGTGAAAGTGTGTCATATTCTTCTCATTTTGGATCACTGGTCTTCTCAACTTTAGTACTGCATTTGAGGAAAATGTTTTAGAATTTCTGTTTTTAAAAGATTTGGATTACATGAGGGTAATATTTCCAATCAAATCGAAGTTTTTGGAGTTTCGTAGCTTGTATCCTTTGTGGACAAGAGCCTGTATTGCATGGCAGAAGTCAATGAAGATCTACATATACCTACAGCGTATTTACTTATTCGCTTGCTTCACACTTAATTTTAATACTACACTATACACAAATTTTATCTCGAAGAGCAACCAACCGGGCACACCCCAACAAGCAACCACTGAAAAGGTACCTCAGAGGGTCTTGCTCATGGCAGGAACACTGTATATCAAAATGCATTGGCCCATTACAGCAGCATGTTGTTTTAAAAGCCTATGAGCAATCTATCTCCGGCTCCGCTTACACTTCAAAATCGCTTCTGGCTTTCATATAGCAAAGTTTACTCTTTCAATTTACAAGGAAATGGGAATTTAAATTAGCAATTTACATCATAATTGCCAATATGCAGCCTCTCTCTGACTGTCAATTGTTTTAGTCGGGCAGAAATTGACAGATCAGCCCCGCAGCAAAAATTGCCTTTTTCACTAGCCCGCAGAAAAGGCCTTTGAAGTCGGTGATTGGCTAATTTTGGAGGCGGAAGTTTAAGGGGTTTACAGGGCCTGATGGGAAAAAGCAGAAGGCGACCAATAGCTGACAAGATTGCTTTCACGCTTCAGTGAACACGACGCCTGCTTCTCTCATTATCGCTCACCCCTTGAAGCCGAATTACTGCAGGGAATGGCCTTATTTGGGTGATTGAAAGACCGAGGGGGGGGGGTAGCTTGAGACCTTGTGTTGTTGTGGCTGAAACGGCTCAATTGCTTTTTGTGAGAGGTGTTCCATCGAAAATGACACACAATATCACTTAATGAATATAGCATGACTGCATGAATCCATATCAGTCCAAAGAAGAACTTCGCATTGAACTTTGCATTGAAATAAACAGTCAATTTGTCATTTCAAGTGACCTTGAGCATTAACACTCAGTTTGTTATAAATTTGTATTGATAGCATTGAAGATATAGGATATATGACCTCACAAATTGCTTATGAGTCATAGGGAATTACACAGCATGAATATGGATATGACCTCACAAGGAACATTTCAGTCCAATTCTGTAAGCACTTGACTTTCGTTGACTTTATCTACACTGTATACAATTTTCCTCGGGCCTTCTCAAATGTCCTTTAAAAACTTGTGAATCTTACATGAAATACTTTATTTATGAAGGCTGATATTTCTCAAATTTTATAAATGTCTACCAATACCTTATTGAATTTCTGAGAGGTTTGGGTAAAATTAGCACGGAGTCATCACCACAAAACAGTGGAAGCTGGTATTTATCATATTGTAGCATCACCTTCATTGACTTTTTTTAGAGGTTTGGACCAAAAATGGCACAAAGAGAGTCATCACTACTAAACAGTTGACAGTCACCCCAAGCTACAGGCTATGGATCTGCAGGCCACAGACTGTGCTAATTTGGCTGCAATCACCAATACTGACAATACTGGGGTGAATAGGGCTGAGTAGGGGAGAATGCTGTCTGAGTGGGGTGGAACAGGGTGGAGGGATTAGCATGAATTTGGTCTTGTATCTGTCAGGGCTAATCTGCAGGCCTGTCAGCCAGACAAAGTTCAAGGTCACCAGGTCAAATGAGAATCTGCAGAAAGATGCAGTCTATCGGTTGACAAGAAAATATGCTGAGCTAATTGAGGAGTTGAGATGAACAGCTGAACACCTGGCTAGAAAGGAATAAGTTCTAAGCCTTTAGGCTTATATATATATATAGCAGCAGTCACAGGCAGTGACAGTATTGGTTATAGACACGGTCTTTGGGAATTTAAAAAAAAGCAAAGATTATAATAAATCATTTGATAAATAAATTTCATCATACTCAGTTGTAGTGACAGATACTATCTGACATCATACTGACAATAGATACACAGGCACGCTGGAAATCTTCATAAATAAAGTTTCTGTTGCAGTTTGAAAGTTACAATTCTTAGTTCACAGCATGATTTCAGATTTAAGACGTGACTGCATTTACTGTGTTGCTTCTTTGCCTTAGCTTGCCAATCAAGATCTATTGGTATACTTTATAATACAAAAGTCGTAAAGAAAGAAATACTTTTTCTGAGGAGATCATAAATACACAATGGAAACTTAGACATTCTTGTAAGTATAGTCATTGATACCTGACATTTAACAGGAGAGGGCGCATTGGTGCGGCATATTTTCTAGTGAGTTCCTCAGTCTCTTGAGATGTGATCTGTTCAGTGAGTCAGCTGACAAGTCACTATGAGCGAGTTTGAAACGAGGATGAAAGCTTGAGTGTGGTACCTCAAGGTGGGTCAGTTGAGACAAGGTACAATGGCACATATCTACAACAACATAATATTATTACTTCTAAACACCAGCATGAGTTTAATGCGGGCCAATACATAAAATATTGTTCTGATATATATATTAATACCTATTCAGCAAATTATTCACTCAAAAAATATGATTTTGCTGCATTTCAATTCATTTGTGCTTTTGTATATGCACAATAATTAGATGTTGTGGTGCTTGACATCTGCTATTTGCAATGTTAACCATATTTCTGATTTAATTGATGGAATAAAAATAAAATGAAAACTCGCAACAAAAAGACAATCAAGGAGGTAATAAGAAGAGAAGTTAAATCACTACTTTTGGATATGTTATCATACGAGTAATGCCCCTATCACACGGAGACGTAACAGAGCGTTCTTGTCGCGTCGCTTCTTGCTTTTCCAGGAAAGAGGGAGGTTTTTAACCTACATTCAACAATTCGGCGACGATATTTTCGTCTACGGCGCATCTTAAACTGCCTCGCCAAAAGTTCCTAGAAGTCACGTGACTTTATGGTGAGGCAAGAACTTGCTTCACCAAAGATTCAACCGGTTGAATCTTTACGAAGGAAGAAGCCACGATGCAAAAGACCAGAAAGACCCCCAAAATGATTGGGCGAAGTTAGAGACATGGGCGAAGTTAGAGGCAGGTTGGGCGAAGTTAGAGACAGCTTGGGCGAGGCTACTTATCATTGAGTCAATGGAACTTCGGCGAAAAAAGAGAACAACTCGCCGACGCAAACAGGCTGTTTAAAACGCCGAAACAGGACTTGCTTCACCGTAAAATGTATTTGCTTGGGCGTAATTGAAGATTAGAGCGAAGTAAGTGGATGCTAGGGCGAAGTTAGAGGCAGATTGGGCAAACCAAGAGACTCCTTGGGCGAATCTAGTTTAACATTGAAGCAATGGAACTGCGACGAGGCTCCTCACAACTCGCCGACACAAGTCTCTTCTTGTTTCGTCCGAAATTACGAGCGATTCGGCGTAGAAAACGAGAGCCTCGTCGTAATAGGAACCATCAACGACGATTTATAAGCTCTAATTGATTATATAATTGTCCAAAATGGGCTTGAAACGCCGAAAGTTGGCGAAACTTGAGTTCCTGGCACCTCTACAACTTCGCCGTCACTTAACCACTCTCGTGTGATCTAGGCATAATACAAATATTATGCAGTTTTTCAGAGAAGAAAGCAGAACATCAAGTTTGTAATTTACAGTAGCTTGCTCTTATAGTTTTATGATATATCAGCACTGTCGATGCTTGTTTATTGCATCTTTACACACTATATAGGTGCATAATAATTAAGGAACCTACAAATCACTGCGCAAGATATCAGTGTTATGGCCTATTATTTTGCATTAACTGACATTTATGGTTTGTCTCCTAGTAGTATAACCTTTTAGACACCTCTTAGTCAGGTGATGGACCCTACTATATGGACCAAATATGGACCTGTAAGTTAGCTTAAGATGGCCATTTCATAGATAAATGCTGTGATGTCCATAAGATGGGGTTTATATGTGGAATTGCACTTATAATATTAACATTGCATGTTTTGGTGTGTGTGATGTCTGTGAATTTTGCAGTAATTTTGCACATAGAAGCCAATAAGGGCCTTATAAGGCACTGGGGGTAAATAGTAAGGGTGACATGATATACCCTTGGGGCATTCCCTAGCAGTTCATACCCTTGATGTGCTCCTCCTAATTAACACCCTTTTGAGGCTTTTTTTGTTCTTACCATTTTTACTCCATTCAGCACTTTGCTGATGAGGTCAAGGTCACCAAAATGTCACCAAGAGGTCACAAGAGGTCTTTTTCAGCCAAAAAGGTCCTTTTACAGATCATAAAGGTCACTGAAAGGTCAATTTTTGCCTCGAGGTCATTTGGGGCATTTCACACCTCATCAAAGGGCCTTAAGGGCCGGGGGAATCTCAGTAAGGCCACACGCAATGGTCATCACAAGGTCCAGATGGGCTAGAAGATTTCATTTAAGGTGTCAAGCACAGCACTGAGCAGTGGAGGTGAGAGTTTGCTGTGATTTATTTTGTATTTCTGTGTAATAACACCGAAACTTGACAAGTTCAGAAAATAACATATTAGCTGCTACTAGTACTAAGAAGACAGAAGCGAACATTGTTACTAAAGTCCAGAAAATGGTTGATATTAATGCCAACAGTTCAGTTCCCCTTAATCGCAAGATGGATAGCCTACACTGGTCAAAGTCGTATGTTCACAAAATCCTTCCATTGAGCATAAAGTGAATACAATTACAACAATATATTTTCACCCTGAAAATTGGCATATTGCAACTTTTTTAATAGTCCTAACAGAGGCCAAATTGATTTCTAACAGTTTCACTGTCTTGAGACCTTACAAAACTTTTACAACAAGAATCTGTTATTTTGCCCTTCTGTCATCCTTTGTGCTTTCAAAGACACCCCCCCCCCTACTTCTACCTAAAACTAACCATCCAAACTCACCCTGAGGGCTCACCAACTCAGATCTTGCTGATTTCAACACATGCTTTACCAAGGACCCCACAGAAACCTGAAAAAACCCCACAGGGGTAAGATCAGTCAGTCTGTCACCCTTACACCCCAGTCCTCCACCCCACCTAAACCCCACCTACACCCCTCCAGGCTCAGTCAAGCTAACTAACCCAGCAGTGCTCTCAATTCGATTAGAATTATCTTGACAGAGTTGCAGGCAGCTTAATGAGTGAATTGTCAACAGTGTCTAAAAGAATTGGAGCATTTGACAGTGGTTGTGTTTTGCCCAGATATTGCAGTTAATTGTTGGCAATTCTACTCTGAGTGACAAGGGCTTAATCAGTGTCAGGGTGATCCAGGGGTAAAGGAAAGGGTGAGAGGGGTGAGAGATCAAGGATTCAAGATTGAGAGAAAGAACAATAAATAGAGCTCTCACAACTAGCTAGAAAGTAGAACAATATGGTCTTGATAGTGATATCCCACATTGTAACTTTCAATTCTTTTAGAAGATATTTGGATGGTTGATATGATTTTATGTTTTAGATTTTGGCTGGTATGTAGTGTTTTAGGGGGGCACTTCGGAAAATGGTTTGGTTGGCACCATTTTGTGTTATGGCATACGGAATTGAGAAAAAGAGATAGGCGAAAAATCTAAAGATTGTGTCTGATGATTTGTACACAGTATGGAGAAGACGAGAGTTATGTTGGCAAGCAGTTCTTTTAAATTATTATATCAGGATTTGCAGGGGAAATGCTTTTGACTCACAACATCACACAATATTGACAATGAGAGTTACAATAACAAAGAAATAATATTCGAATCACTTATGGTGGTTGAAATTCTGCAAATAACCAAAATAAATATGATAAATCTGCTCTGCACGAAGACGCCTCACCTTGACTAATATAATGGTTCACATCTTGATGTCTATAAGCCAAACCAAGCCAGGACTTTTACTGGTCTTAGCACATGCATGATACTATCCACAGTCACAGATACAAAAAACAATAATCCACAGCCAATGTCAGCAGGACATGATCCCAGGGATAATGGTCCATTTCACAACTGACCAAACACAGTGAGATAAACAAATAGCAGGTTGACATGTCTATCAGGGGAGGGAGGGAATTAGGATGGACCACAAACTGTGTCAAGAAAAGGGAAAGGGGGGATAAAGTGTAGTGGAGAAGAGGTTGTAGTGAGCATGATGTTGAGACTGGTGGTCATAGGAAAACATAACAAAGAAATGGTAAAAAGACTCAGCTATAGCATCGATTGAAGAAGAAGATTTGAAGAATAATTTGTCTCTTGGAAATCAATTAAACTTCATTTTAAAAGTCTGACAATTCATGAAGATGTCTTAAATCACAAATTAAACATAAGTGTGGATAGATACAATAGGTTCAGCTTCACAACTCCAAATCCTGGTTCCACAATACTAAGCCAGTTTCTACACTTGTTGAATGACTCAATAATCATAATTTTAACATCATCAAATTCTCGTCACAAGGGGTGCATGAGTCTGGGTGACAGAAGAAAGACAGCAAAAATATTATTCATAGCATATTATTTCAAAAAGAAAATGACGTGAGAGAATTCACAGTGACCACAGAAACTTGCTCATGTCACATCAGGCCTAATAAATGTTGTTTTCTCACATAGTGATATAACTTGATGAAAAATGTTGATTACAAATACATGTCAGATCAAAGGTTGTCAAAGTGTGTCTGTCAGCATACTATTATTACAGATTTTACAGTCAATGAGCATAAGAAATTTCCACTCAAACCTTGAACAGCTAACATTTTATAGATGTGAGGGGAGGTATACCATCATTTTGTTTCCACAATAGATAGATATAGATACAGATAGATACATTGTACAGTGTAAGTGGTACGTTCAACCCTTCAAGGCGAGTTCTTGGTGCTCATGAAAGTTGATTGATGAGATGGAAGAGAGAGAGCGGGAGTCCTCAACATTTTGCACATTTGGCCCATGTGACAGATCTTTGAATTCCTCAGCATTATGATTGACACTGATACAAGGTCAATTCAGATTTAATAGCTCATCCAAATGACATCCAGCTGGAATTTTGCTCCTGAAGGCCCTCCAAAAATACTCTACGACTGTGTAAAATGCTCTATTACAGAAAAGGAAAAGGACAGGATCTCAAATTTATTACATCACAAAGCAAATATGAGTAGAACGCTAAGAGCAGCAGAGCCAAATTAGTTACAACATTGCTTTGCACATGTGTTTAATCATTGTGGATTGCGTTGACAGAGAGTGACAGAAATCTTGTTTGGCTGTGACAGCCAGAAATGTGCTAATCCTGGGGGAGGAAAAGAGGGCTGGAGGGGTTTGGGGTAATCCCTTAAGAGAAAAGGGTGATCACGTGACTCATGTGGGTTTCCCTGAGCCTGAGCCTCGTTCTGAGGTGAGCTTACAATGAGCCTCAGTCTCAGCTCACAGACAAGAGCTCTGTAGCATGCGAGCTTTCTGCGAAACCCACAAAGTGTCCGAAGTGTCCGTTACTCACGTTGGAAATAATCTAGAAATTTGTAGGACGTTGAGATCTCTCCTAACACCCACAGAACTCCGATGATTCAAATTGCAGCTTATATCTCAGAGTAGCCTCAAAGCAGGATTAAACCAATTTGGTTCATACTGCTTATTAGCCTGAAATAGGCACACATCGCAAACCTTGAATCATGCCAAAATCTTGATTCGGTTACATCAACCGAAAGTTGTGGTTTATTGGGAGGTTTATCTTTTTTCCTTAAAAATTATTTTTTTGCGTTTTCCACTCATTATCAAATTTTGCCTGCTTAACGTTTTTTACCGAGGAAAACTAATTCAACAGAT
Source organism: Platynereis dumerilii (assembly GCA_026936325.1). Lineage (NCBI taxonomy): Eukaryota > Metazoa > Annelida > Polychaeta > Phyllodocida > Nereididae > Platynereis > Platynereis dumerilii. Next base: position 10,409,141 of record JAPTHN010000006.1, on the reverse strand, counting down.
TTCAAACCCTTGATTACCAAGAAAATCATCTTATATTCCAATAGAATTTAGTTTTGTGAGTAATCATTAATTATGTTATAAGTCCAAACAGGTCTTTATTTTGTCCTTTATGCGTACATCACTGCACTACATGCCTCTAACTTCTTTTCATCTGTTTTCAAGACTGAAGCTCATAAACATGTCTATGATTGATCATCTTTTAATAGTGTTGTATCTGGTTTTATATTCGAGCAACAACATGGCCAAAGGGCATTCGCATGTGCAATAATGAGCTCCAGTTGTAGGTACCTTCAGTACAGTTTTCAGGAAATAATTTGAAGCAAATTTCTTCAATAAACAAATAAATATTTTCTAACACTTCTTTACTGGTGCTACAGCTTGTTTTAGGCCTGTATAATGTTCGTCTGTAAAATAAGGTATATTTATAAAACAAAATTATTAATATAATGTGGACCTCAGTCATAATGCCCCTGGAGGCTCAGGCACACACCCTTTCACTAGTCTAAGACCACCTAGGAGCAGCAGACACCTATCAGGCTTCATTCACCAGAAAGAGGCTGCTGGTTATCAGGTGACCACACTCTTATGACGTCACAATGGGGTCTTTGTGCAGGGCCTCTCAAGTGCCAGAGAATTCCCTTGTCAATATGAAAGGTCATAGTTGCTGCAAAAAGGGCATTTAGGCAACAAAGGTCCTATTGCTTGCCCAAAAAGGCCTCAAAAAGGGCCATATAAAGGACATTGACCAGGTCATAGAGCATTCAGCAATAAGAAGGTGGTAAGTTTTCCCCTGGTGGCCATTAGTCGCACCTCAGAAGTAATTAATTCCATACCAAATACAAAGAGTGTCAAGCAGTGTCAAGTAAAGTGGATGTGTCATTACCTTCTAAACAGCTCCAGTGATTGGTGGCAAGGCATCAAGCTAGGAGGTGTGATTGCACCAAGAACTGCATAGCATTGCATACCTACTGCTGCAGAAAGATAACTTGAACAAAATAGATAATGTGCAGTGGTCTGCCTTATAAGACTACCTGTTCTGAGTCATTAAGCAGTTTCTTTTGGTGAAATCGTCTCTCCTTGTGGGTGCAAAATGTAAAAAATCGTCTTATTATTTGGCGCTAGATGAAGGCGGTCAAATGAGGTTGATCGTGTGAAACACACAAAAGTTAGTATACAAATTTTACAAGTATTATTATTAATAGCTGTAACATTTACTGATTTCACTAAAATGCACTTGATAGTTATAAACCTGCTAGTTAATGCCAAAAGCAATTAACTGGCAAAAGGTAAACACTTGACAAAACAAAGAGTAGGCCTGGTACTAAAATCACCAGGAAGATTTTCTCAATGACATCACCAAACAATTGATCAACTATCTTAGTCACCTCAAGTAGATCAGTTCCAGTCAGTGGGTTCCTTGAATCCACAGACTGAATTAACTGAATGATTGGAAACATCTTAAGACACTGAAAAGCCATTGTTTCCATTGTTTGAAGCCATAATCCAACTATTCTTTCCACTTAATAAGCCATTATTAAGCCGTTGCCTTTTTGGGAATTCTTACGGGTGATCTCATCGCTTCCAACAATGGTTGATTTGGCTTGCAAATATTTATCGATAAAAAATTCTACAAAGGTTGTGAACTCTGTCCCTAACAAAATCTAATAAGAAAACAAATGACCAAACAGTGAGTCAAGACTGGCTCAATGGCTCATTGATATGCACAAAGCATTCGAGTCGGTTAGCATCACAATTGACAAAAAATAAATCACAGTACAATGGAATGGCTCTCTTGATAGGTCAAGTATAAGCTGTAGAGCAGCTGCTGAGGAATGTTGTGGGTTGTGATAAAACACTTCAAATATGACATTGAAGACAAGATAACAACTGGTCTTACACACACTGACCCCACAAGCTGTGAAGGGACTGGAAGAATTCGGGGTCACGCATGAGTAAATTCAGTTCTGTAATGCACCTTTAGACCTTTATCCCTGCGTTATTACTACAAATACATAAAACTAATTGTACACAGTGGTAATACACACTTTAACGTTCCAGTTTCAACTTTCATGGCAGTTGTTCCTCCACAGGTTTAAATATAATCAGTGGCCATGCTGTTGCTGCATCTGATTTCTGGCCGAGTTCACTGCTTCGCAGCTCACTGATATTATCGTGTCTTTTGTGCATACAAAAGCGGTTCTTGCTTAATGAATATAGGCCCATGTAAGAAATCTGTGCAGAGAGGGTCTAACATTTCATTTTAGAGTGAAGCTACCGATCATCTTAGAGAGTAGACAACATGCAGAAGAAGAGAAGAATATAATAATTATATGTCTGTTCATATTAAAGCAGCTTATATTTTTTCAAGCATATAGTTTAAGCCCATATAATAATATAATATGGTCCAATGATCCATTTGCTATCATTATAAACACACTTTGGCACAATATCACCAATAGGTCTCTTTTAAATTTCCAAACCTGAACGACAAACACAAACAGATTGAATTTGAGTTGCACTTGTCACACTTAAACCACCATTGTCTTGCAATGTGATCTCGTTAATTCAGTGAAATCTCGTCACGGCCGAGAGCAGAGGTCAGCGCGGCCATATTGGATTGTGAGACTGATTTATCGAGAGCATTAAAGAGATAATTGCGGCAGATTGAAGGGGCCAGTCGGAGTGAACAGGCTGTTCTATTGTCTATTGAACTCCGTCCTATTGTTATGTTAAGCTATTATGGCGTCACTGTGCCAATGGCATCCATTATCACCCACATTGTTTCACTCAATTGTGCGTTGCAACGCCTTTGGGATTAATTCCAGCACATGTTTTACCAAACTCAGCATTAAATCTTAGATGACGTCATAACAAAAAGATGGCTCAGTACAGTAACAGCTTGCAAATAGGCCTACTGCAATATGAAACTATTACAGTCTCAATTCTCAAAGGTATGATCAGACTTGGGCCTATGGAAGAATTCATTGTGAAGTCTAGTGCAGTCCTCCAAGTTTTATTAATGAAGGTAATATTATTATAAAGCTTTATTCGTCCAAAACAAAATAGAGAAAAAATGCAGATCAGAGAAATTATTAAAAATCATGAAAAATTAAAGACAAATATTTTGAAAGAGAAAAAGAAGACGAAGAAAAAGAAAACTAAAGACGTAACGATGCATGATCATCTACCGAAATAAAGTAGCTTCCTGATCCCTTCTTGGCATACAGTACAATGACAATATTATGTACAATCAATATGTGTCAAAATGAGTCCAGGTGTGCATGGTAACACTGCAGAACATCTTCAATTTGTGTTCAAATGCAAAGTCTCCTTCTGTTTCAGGGAATCCCGCAAAGTTGGAAAACCCCCCAAAGAGCCAATCAGCAGCAGATATAAGGACTGACTCACAAATGTCTTTAGCCAATTAACGGAGGATGATCAGGATTCACCACAGAACTCTGGAGCTGCAGGGTGCATATAGTGGACAGGAAGATTACAACACCGGTCATTTGAGAGAATTGGAATAAAGGTTCCTAAGCAAGGAAAGAAATGGAAGGATGATAGAATATGGCAGGTAATAAAGGGATGTGAAATCCCTCAAAGCATTTCAGTATAAACTCAACTATAATTTGTGTATTGTGGTGATAAGTTTTATTTCATTTTCATCGCTCAAAATAATGATTTAATTGGTTTTGATAACACGCATAGATAAAACAAGAACGCCGTTAAGATCAATGTTATGTGCAGCTGGCTATATACAGGTTGAAAAGTTCCAAAAACAGCAAAATTAAATCACTGATTAACACATGAAATATTAGCAATGAACAAGATGTCCTTTTTAATTAAGATTTTCAAAGTGATAGAACATCAGATTCTGAAATATTTGAGCAATCAAAATCTGAGATAGTTCTGATATCAGAATCTGACATAATAATAACTTTCTGACTTCAGGTCCTGAGATATTCCTTAGATATTCTTGATATATTCCTGATATTCCTGATAACATATTCTCATATATTTCTGATTTCTGATGTCAGTTTCTGGCTTCTGAAATATTTATTTTAATGCATTTGTGACTTCTTGGTTGATTCTTTTCTTGTCAAATTGGTGCTTTTCACATTTTTTTGTCAAATCTTTTAAATCTTTTTGATAATTATCCAGATTGAGACAAATTTCCGAGCATATTATAGTTTTAATATTTTTAGCACCATCAATTTGTTTTCAGATTTTTTTTTGTTTCAGGGAAACTTCCCAAAGAGCCAATGAGCAGCAGATATACACTCTAAAAAATTTCAGACAAAATTGGTTTTTTAGATTCAAAATGGTTTTTTTGAAAAACCAATTTCAATGCAAAAAACCAACATGGATTTTTTTTTAAATCCATGTTGGTTTTGCATTGAAGTTTGGTTTTTCAAAAAACCATTTTGAATCTAAAAAACCAATTTTGTCCCGACAGTTTTTAAGAGTGTAAGGACTGACTCATAATTGTCTTTAGCCAATCAACTGAGGATAATCAGGATTCACCACCGGCCTCTGAAGCTGCAGGGTGCATATAGTGGACAGGAAGATTACAACACCGGTCATTTGAGAGAATTGGAGTAGAGAAACATAAGAAAGAGAGGAAATAAATGGAAGAATAGGATATAATACGGCAGGCATAGGGTCCCATGGAGTCCATCAAGGAAAGCACTAAAGTAAACTCACACTGCAAAAAATTCCCGTTAAATTTTACAGTTAAATTAACTGGCAACTTTGTTCCAGGTCTAAGCACTGTAAAAGTACTAATAAACCTGAACAGGACAATTAACTGTAAATGCAGATTGGTACATTGAACTGTAATTTTGCAGATTCAACAAAGTGATATTACGGTATAATGCACACATATAAAACAGTTTATTTAAAGTATATTTTACAGTTATATCAACTGTCAATCATCGAATGTAAAGAATGCAAGGAGCTGTATAATTTACTGTAAAAATACGGATATTATGTGTTATTCTTACTTATTGCAAAAGTGTGAAACAACAGACTAAGCATGTGATTTGTCTGTCGCATAGCTGTAGGGATGTACCGAAGCTGGAATCAGCTGAGAGAGTGAGAGAGCCACTGACTCCAGAGTCGGCCTTGCTCATCTCTTGCTTGACAGCAGGGAAGTAAGTCCATCAATTATACCCAGCAATTAATTTGCACACGTTCGCTCACAAACCATAAAATTGATGGATATTTTCCAAGAGAACCAGGTGTCAAGTTTATCGAAGTATGTTGTATTGATGCAGACTGCGTCTGGGTTATTTTGGTTTTAATAGTGTCATTCTTTAGATCACATCATAAGACTCACACAAATGTCAATGCCATATATAAATATAACAACTTTTGCATAATGACAGCATCTTTAAGATCATATGAATGAGGATGTTCCCTTACCTTCAGATAAGTTATAAATTAAGTTTGATTAACAGCTGTGTAAAGCATATATTATAGATGGCACCACATGCTCTGTGGTTGAAGTCCATGCAATCTCTTGTTTATAGTTCCTAATCTGACCAGGTGTATTGATTGTTTGGCCAATTCAAATGTTTTGTCTGCATATTACAAGTTGCCAGTAAATTAACGGTTGAAGTAATTGTTCTTTAACGTGAACTGAATGTTAAATGACATGTTGCAGTAAATTTATCTTGGAGCCATTTTTTAACTGACAAAGAACTGTAAATTCACAGACAAAGTCTGTTTAAAAAAAATACTGATAAAATAACAATAAATTTACGGTTATTTTAGCTAGAAAAACACGGTCATTTCTTACAGTGCAGCTGTAACTTGTGTTACAGTCAAAAGTTTTTCAATTTTCAATTCTAAAAATAATGAAATCAATTGGTTCTGATATCATATAATACATATAGAACAAGGGAGAAATAGTTAATGCAATCAAATAATAATACGCAATTACACATAATGTGTTAGAAAATGGGCACAAGACATGGACATACATCCTTAACAAAGAGGTTTTATATGGAACCTTTAAGGGTTCTATGAGCTGGTATAGATAAGGAACCCTAAAAGATTCATTATTCAACTTTTAAAAAGGTTCCAACAGCAAACAAAAACAACACTTAGATAATCCAGCTGCACTGAACTCCCACTCTCAAGTTGGGAGCATAAGCTTCCATCATAGGGCCTTCCCACCAGTATTGAACCTTTTCAATTCAGTTGAACCCTTGAAAAAAATTCAGAACTTTTTTTGGCTGTGGGCTCTTTAAATATACAAAAACCTTTTGTGTTAAGAGTTTAGACATAAAACTGACTGAAAAGGACATGGTCATCAGGATAATAACAAACAAGAATCCTTGGGATTCAAAGCTTGTTCAATTGCAATGCCGATAAATGGTGTGATGTGTGAAATGTGCCTCTGGCTTGCTGTTTAGACAAAACACTATTTTGCAGAATGTTTCCTTGCAACAGACTTCTTATCCGCAAGAAAAAGAGTCTTCAAATTGACAACTTTATGTCTTGGGTTACTGTCTTTCTTGTCTTTCTTGAGCTCCAGTCTTCTTTCTTCCTCTGTTGTTTCATTGTACCCCATTAAGAAAACTGTGTAAAGTTTATCCAATGCTATTGTTGTTGTTATTTCTTGTGGATCTGATGTTGTTGATATGTTCAATGCTGAAGCGAGATCATCCAATCGCATGGTTTCATCTCCGAAACTTTGATATTTCTGAGGCTTTTGTTCCTTTTGATGTTTATTTTTATCTCCTTTAGTTTTTCTCGTTGTAGAACCACTTGGAGTAGTCTGGTTCATAGGTTTTCTCAAATCCTTCAGTTCATGCACCATATTTTTCTGGACCGACTCCTTTTGGTCAGGCTCGCCAAAATAGAGATAAAGTATTCCAAAAAATATTATAAATATAAGTGCCAGAAAACAATTCCTTCTGAAAAGTATCCTCATCTTGTCATTACATATGCCTTAATTATTTTTAATGAATTATTAATAATTTCAAAATGGTTTATGCACATTATATATCAAATGCACAAATTGGTAAAATTCCAAATCCTCCATAAAGTTAGTGCTGTCATATTTCAAAATGGTCTTATGTGATAACTTCATCCTGGTCTGAATAGAGTTCTTGGGCTACTAATCTGAGGAAGAATCTAAATTGATCTATGCATAAATACATAAATGTTTAGTATCAGATCCTATGGTTGTCTGAATTGCACATGTATACAATATATTTTAATATCACTATAAATGCAGGTGTACATGCGAAGAATGCCCAAGGCATTATATTAAATTTTGTATTCTTAATGCATAGAATTTTATATATGTCTACTTGAAGTACCACATACTTATTTTAGGCATAACATACAAGTTAACTTAATTAGGCCCATATCATTATCAGGCACATGCCCGATGTTGGATATTTAAATATATCTTTGGTTATTACTTATAATATAATTATCCACAGTATTTTGCAGTGGAAAATGTGCTTGAAGCAAAAAATATAGAGCCTAGATGCAGACCAATTTTTCTTCAGTGTAAAATTAATGTGCTGTCAAAGTAAATAGTCTCATATCCCTGTACATGGACACTCATCACAAAGCTTACTGATGATTAACTTGGCAACAAGGCAGTTCACAGCAGGTTACTTGTCCCCACTCCACCCCAAGAGGTGGAAAAATTAGTTTGCAGTCTTTCGTGAACCAATAATATGCATGGATTGTACCATCTACTAGTCATAAGTGGTTCAGCAGAATGTTTTGAAACTTAATAACCATCAAGCCCTTAAAATACTAATTTCAAGCTGCTTAAAATATTTATTAATTGCAACAATTTTACAAATTAACAGATATGAAAATATGCATCATGTCAAAAATATTATTTTCAGATTTCTACGAGTATATTTGCTAGACATGAACAGTATTTTGTAAATATACTTATAATAATATCACAAAAGGCTATACATAAAAATAAATGTCATTTTAAAGCACAGCTAGAATACCAAATATTAATTTGTTGTCAGCAAAGGAAAAAGTACAACATAAACCCGTTTATTTTGCTAAGTTAAATGTAGGCTACATAATATATACGATAAGACAACGTTACATGCAGTGGTGTTAAAACAAATATGGCCTAATGTTAAAACCTTATTTTCATGTGTGCCATTCTTTAGACACTAACTGTAGTCTGTAGCCCAATAAATTATTATAATATGCTGCTCTGGAATTATTTGTGATTTGCAACAATTGGTACAATATATACAAGAATTGACGGTTAACAACTTAACATGACACACGGATCAATTGTTAATGCATTTTATGACTTGAATATGCAAATTAGGACCATTTTAAGATTTAAATATGCAAATGTAAAATCTACAGAAGACTAGACAATCACTCGTTTGTACAAATGTTAGAGATCACTGGAAATCAGACATCCATCTTAAATGAAAATTACTTTGCTGTGGTCTAAGTTTGACCAGTTCTTGAGTTTTCTTCTCTATGTAATTCACATAATATAATATTACAAGCGGCACCACAGCGAGGATAATTTGCGCCATTGCGATCCTTTCCATACTAGTAAAATGTTCGCACTGAAAATCATTACTGCTTGACAGTCTGAGAAAAGGTTTGATCGCCATTTTGTTTTTTTCACAATAAAGCGGCCATGATTTGTAGCCTCTGAGCATTAAGTTGAACTGTTTGTGAAATATAAATAACAAGGGTCATTTCTGAATTTAATAATCTAAAATAAAAACTCAATGACATTCTTGTGTTTTGGTGGTATCAGTGACTTCAGAAGTCTTTTAGTGAGTTTCTAAGATATCAGAGGTTATTTTCAAACTTTGTGATTTTCCCACAGAGGGCGCATCAAGTGTGTCACGACTAAAACGCCACCACCATTTCAACAGTGTTGTCAGCCTTGATAGATCTACGGAGTGCTTACCACTCACTTCTTAAATGGCAGATTATATAATATATTAATTTATTTCTTAGGACTGATTGCCTTCTCCTTGCTCTTGCAACAGCATGACCTGAATACAAGGGAGATCAACTCCAGAAAATATTCAGCTGCCTCCAGGAAAGTGCACACCGAGAATCCTATGAAGAGTCCCCATGTACCTCCTATGTTGGCGAGGAGGGTCTCCCACTGGAACAGAAGAACAAACTCTTTTTAAGTCTCAATTTGAGCCATTTCTTTAACATCTATACCTACTTTTAGTTCAGCATTAATTACACCATGATGTAATACATTGATTTTTCTCTTTCATTACCTTCTACACTCTTAACAAAAGGACAAAGGTTTTATATGGAAACTTTAAAGGGTTCTATAAGCTGGCATAGATAAGGAACCCTAAAAAGGCTCATTATTCAACTTTTGAAAAGGTTCCAACAGAAAACAAAGCCAACACTTAGATAATCCAGCTGCACTGTGTCATTGTGCCTTATCCACTCCACGGATCTTCACCAATATCAAATAAACTCTTTATTGAGGTGAATAGAAAATTCCTTCTTTCAGAGTATAATTCCATTTGTTCATTATTAAAATTCTGTTTGTAGAGGCAGTATAATATATATGACATATCTATGAAATATGTTAAGTATAGGCTATAGTATAATTAGTACATACCGTATAAGTAGGAAATGCCCCCTGGTAGGAGTAGCTCAATGTCTTGAAGTAGATGTTTGCCCTCAGGATATTCCCTCTGAAAAGGCAGCAATTGCAGTGAACATTTTATTGTCATTGATTACACAGTGCTGCCTGTAAGTAAGTGAAACAGGTAATTTTTGCCATTGAGTCAATGCTAAACATCCTCAACCAAACTGCTTGTGGAAGAAAGTAAAAATGTATATTCATCCGATGAGAAGAAAACATACACACGGTTACGGGCCACGGGGTCACGAAGGACAATGTTTGAGGCATGTGGGATACAGATCTCCGCCAATTTTCTTTGCTTAACCAACAGTTATATGTGGGTCAAAATCTTTGATAAGTAAGTGAGCCCCCCCCTCCAACTCCCCATTGAAATTGGCCTTGTTTTTCATTTACTTTTTTTTTTTGAATGACTTGGTCTTTATTTTTTCCAAAATACAAATTTTTTATGTTCAACAATATAAGATTGGTGGCCTTCGAACTCTGTCGAGTTATTTGAAGACTCACCAAGATGGAGTGGGATGAAAATGAGATGAATGAAAATGAGAATCAAGGAACATTTTAAAGTTAAAACATGCTCTCCGTTGCCACATCACCAGACATAAAGTAAAAAGAAGAGATGTACTTTTGAAAACAGGTTTGATGAAAATCACAGGGTAGTGGAATATGAATCCCAAACCGTCTTTTAATTTTTTCAAAACGATTGTCAAAAACTCACAAACCAAAAACTCTTCAAAATCAAATTAGATGAGAATCACAGGGTTAGGGATACAAAATCCCAGTCCGTATTTCAGATCAGATTGAAAATCAGATAAAATTCATAACCAGAGACAAAATATGTTCAAACACCAAGCCTCAGAAGCAGCTCCATTAACCCGATTGCTCTACCCATTCCATAGTGGAGGGAGTTTCTTCATTAACCAAACAGAGACAAGGAATATTGGGAAGGTATGGAAATTCAGACATAGACATATCGAAAATAGATTGGTTTTTTTTTTTTTTTTTTTTTTTTTCCTCGCTAACTCTTTGCCTGTTTTAGAGGTTGTCAATGGGATTAATAAGGAGGAAATTTTTTAGACTTCGTTTAAAAGCATGGTAGCTATTATTCCATTCTATCTTGTCAAGAAGGTGATTACTTACTTTAACTCCTATATAACGGATACGTTTTTGAGAGAGAGATGAGTTACACTGTGGTATATTTAAAGTAAATTGATTTCTTGTCCGATACTCATGGTTAGGAGATTCAAAGAAAGTTCCAAATACTGAGGGTAACATTCCCTTTTTGTGCTTAAAAACAAAAAGGCAAGAATAGAAATAAAATAGCTGCTGAAAAGACAAAATTCCAGTCTCCTTGAAGGTAGAACATAAATCTGCAGAAAACGAAAGTGAAAGGATTATGCGCAGAGCCTTACGCTGGATTTTCATAATAGGTAATAAATGGGTTTTACATGCGCATCCCCATACTTCAACGCAATAAATTAGATAAGGGTAAATGAAACTATAATATAGTGATATCAATGATGAAGAATTCAAATATTTCCTGGCTTTGGCAATTATTCCAATACCTTTGGCAACTTTTGTTTTAATGTAATTGATGTGAGGTATCCATGACAATGTTTCATCGAGGATCACACCAAGAAATTTGACCGAAGAGACCTTAACGATTTCAACACCATTGAGATACAGCTTGCCTGTGTTGCTGTCTAATTTTGATCTCTTGCTCTTAAAAATCATATAATTGGTCTTGTCAATATTTACTGATAGTTTGTTGGAATTCATCCAGGTCATATACTTACACAATTCATTATTTAAAGAGTTAGTCAAGTCACTCAGATTGCTTCCAGAAATGAATAAGTTAGTATCATCAGCATACATAATGGGACAGACAAGGTCTGAAACATATTGCAAGTCATTAATGTATAGCAAAAACAGCAATGGCCCGAGAATCGAGCCTTGTGGCACACCACACAAAATATCCATTTTTTCTGACTCAGTATATTTGAAGAGAACGTATTGTGACCGATTTGTTAAATAGCTACTAAACCATCTGTGGGCTGGACCCCTAACTCCATACTTAAACAATTTTTCAAGTAAGATTTCATGATTAACACAGTCAAATGCCTTGCTAAGATCTATAAAGGTGCCTATTATGTATTTCTTATTGTCTATAGCAGATATGATTTTATCCACCAGGTAAGTCAAGGCACTTGTTGTATTGTAACTTTTCCTAAAACCAAATTGCAGACTGTAAATTGAATCATTTTTGTCAAGAAAGCTTACTGTTCTCGCATACATTATCTTTTCATATACTTTCGAGAATACGTTTAGAACAGAAATTGGTCTGTAATTTTTTATTTCCTGGGGATCTCCAGCTTTAAAAATTGGTAGGACCCTGGCAATTTTCAGTTCAGATGGAAAGTGTCCATGGACAAGGGACAGATTGAGCAGATGTACAAAGGGAGCCAAATACAAGGAAAAAGTCTCTTTGAAAATATCTGTTCTTACACCATCAGGGCCATGGCTGCTATTTTTAAGCTCACCAATTATTTTGTTCACTTCATTTTCTGTTACTTTCTCTAGAAACATCGTTTGATTCATATCTTCCTTGATATATGAGCAAGGTCTTACATTAGTATCAGGACATTTCCTTGAGGTGGTAGGGCCAATGTTGATATAGAACTTATTAAAGCTATTAGCTATCTCTTGTTCATTATCTTGAAGAACACCATTTATAAGAAATGTGTTACCGATCTGGACATTCTTCTTCCTGTTGATTATTTCCTTAATTACATCCCAGGACTTACGGACATTGGACTTACATTTTTCCAGCAAAGCATTGTAGTAATCTCTTTCACATCTGCTGAGCAGTCTTCTTACAGTTGATTTGTATTCCTTGTACTTCTTTATGTTTATTTCAGTAGGGAACTTCTTTTGGATAAAATACAATTTATTTTTATTCTTCACGGAATTTCTCAGGCCAGAGGTTATCCATACCTTATTATTCTTGTAACCAATTTTTCTGTCCTGAATGGGAAAAGAATCATTGTAAAGCTTGGTGAATCTTGTATAGAAACGGGTAAATGCAACTTGTGGATCATTGCAATTTAGAACATCGTCCCATTTTATTTTCTGAAGCTCATTTATAAAGGAGACTCTCGTCTGGTTATCAATTTTTCTAGTTCTTCTGGAGTTGGACCTTTCTTCAATTTTTGTTCCCAGGTTAAAACTGAATATTGGATAATGATCACTGACATCATCGCACAAAATACCATTACAATGAGTGACATTATTAATGTCGTTGCACAGAATATTATCAATAAGAGTAGCAGACTGACTAGTTATTCTTGTTGGTCGATTGATCAGTGGGAAAAGAGAGACTGAATATATTGTATCTAAAAAGTTTGAAGTTGGTTGGTGGGAGTTTGCATTGAGCAGATTTATATTGAAGTCCCCTAACAGGTATAACAGTTTGTTCAAAGGACTTTGACTTATAGCAACTCAATAGTGCTGTCATTTGTATTTTACATACCTCAAATATATTTTTTTATGACCCAGTATTTTTTCATCTCATCTGAGGAGAATTCATGCTTCCACAAGCAGTTCAGCTGAGGACGTTTTGCATTGATCTTATGGCAAAACATCATGTCGGCTTAAAAAAGTTTAGTACATTTGCATCATGGATTAAATAATTTGGAATAATCAACCTTTGATAACATCATGTACTCACTCCAAGAAATATCCATCGGCGGAGATGTTCCTCTTATCCAGTTGGTCCTTGAGAAGGGCTCGGTACACCTCAGTCGGCCATTCAGAATAGGAAGCCAGGATGTTGTATGTCACTTGGCTATAACATCATAGATAATTAATGTATCCCTTCAATAATATGAATGTATGCAATATATATTTTTGACTGTATGTATATATATTATTAAAAACCACATGAATTGCATTTTATGTCAATTTCTATTTTTCAAAGGCTTTCAAGAATGTTTATTCCCAAGAAGAAATAGATCATGATTAACTGATTATACATTGGTTTTATGATTTACTAAATCATTGATTGATTTACTGATTGATTGGTTTATTTATTGACTATATTATTGCTTGAATAATTAATTGATGGATTTCTTAATTAATTTGTTGGACTTACTGACAAGGTTCGTTACAGCCTTGTTGGCAGGGATATTTGTTGTTTTTGAATTTCTTGTAAACATTCAATCTGCAGATAACTGAAAAAGCAAAAAATCTTGATAGTTGAATTAATTTCACCATCATTTATAGTATAAAAATACATTCGTCAATCGAATACCAGTTTCCAATGTTTGTTTTTGTTTTGCTTTTAATATTACATACCCTGAGTGACATTTGAAATTTTGCATTTCGTTTCTCTTGGCCCAACATCAATTGTTTCAACACAATGACAATCTTCCAGAAGTGCTTTTCTCAGGCAGGAGTGCATGCAGTTTTGGGCTGTGTAGTCACCAGGGTAAAATAGATACAAGCCCTCCCCTGTTGAACAGTTGGTCTCATAAGGGCTCTGGACTCCCTCCAACAAATTCTGCAAAATTTTGGAACATTTTAGGAGCATAAGGTTTAGATGCACAGTACAATATCCCTCTAAATTGTATTGTATATAATTAAGTGTATAGAGTGTGCATTTCTGGTAACCAGTGGTATGATGTGTTGTATGATGAGTCCATGAGAGAAGAAGAAAAATGGTTAAATACTGAAAGATGATAACGCGTGAAATGAACCATTGGATGTATGACAGTCATACATAATTTTATCAATTTCTCAATGACCGAAAAATAGAACCACAAAACAAAAGATTTTAAGAGGAGAAGGCAATTCTTGTGGTCTCTCATTCATTTCTGTGATCCTTTTTGCAGCAGGTGTCACCACTGCTCAGGCATGAGCGATTGGTATGCCCTCTGGTGGATAGAATGTCTCAGAAAAGAACGGAACATTCCTGCATCACAATGATTCCTTGCTGTCACAATACTGTGCCCTGAGTGGTTGGAGACTGACTCTCCCTCTGTTTTAAAATTAAATATCAGACAGCTCAGATTGTATAATGGCCGACATCTCCAGGATACAAAATCACAACCTCTTGTGCTGAAAAGTAACCAAAAAAAAGCTAAAAATATATGAATGCTCTCTGAGGCTATTTAAGCACGTGCTTAGTAATTTACAGTATCCTTCAACAGCTTGACATGTCCATGAAAATTCATTAAAATCTGGAAGATCATCCCAAACTGCTCATACCTCATTGAAAGCATAACATGGCAAAATTGGCATCCTTCATGGCTAGGCGAAACTTCTGGTCATTTAGGTCATGATATGTTGCTCACTGCTTTTTTTGGCATCAAAAACTATGTACAACCTAGTAGACAATGGGGATAACGGGTGTGAAATACAAATTGAATGCGCTACTTGTGATATAGGTCACACTTAATCCCAAGAAACTGGAAATATCTGCTTTTGCTGCTTACAACTGGCACCCTTCATGGCTGTATGAGCAGTCTGGGGACTTGGGAGACATTCCAACTTTTGATGAATTTTCAAGGACCGAGCTGCAACTGCACTGAAAGGCACTGTAAGTGACCAAGCACAAGCTTGAATAACCTTAGGGAGCATCAATATACATTTATCTTAGTATTTACTATTACTCTGTTGCACAAGAGGTTTTGATTTTGGATCCTCTCCAGAGATGTCGACCATTATTCCATATGAGTTGTATATCTATAATTTAGACAGAGGGAGAGACTCCAATCACTTATGTACTGTGCTGTTAATTAAATTCTTAATTTTGATTCCACCCAAACTAAACAGTTCATGAAATGTTCAATAACCGAGATGGCCACCAACAGCTGAATGAAAGTACAAGTCATGCTTCAACTGTAAAATTACTAAATTACTTACTGAACTTAAAGCGATGTCAGTAAGTTTTCCAACAGGGGCCGACACAGCGGAGTCCTCTGGAAAAGGAGTCATGTTGGAAGGGTGGATGGAAATCTTGGCTCCAATCTGGTGGGTGAAAAGTCCAAGGTACTCATCCGCCTCAACGTTTAAGGACAGTTTCAATCCTGGAATGGTGAAATAAATATCAAAGGCAATGTAAGAAATAAGGTGATGATAACAGAGGGGAGTTCAGCTATGAAGTTTATGTGAAAATAATTCATTCAGCACATGACTCTAAAAAAAAGGTTAATTAGCTTCGCACAAGACAAAAGTTTGTCCCGGTGGTAAAATCCATAGCCCCTCAGGTGTCATTTCGTCAGCCACAGTCATTGCTTTAAAGTAGTACTGTTAATTTTAAAGTTTAGGACGGCGGTCTACTTGTGCGAGATAATATATTGAGCACGATCCCCCAAGTTTATTAATAAAGGCTAAGACTAACGTGAAGGTATCTCATGACAAGACTGACCAGTGACCAGTTCTTATCACTCTTAATTAACTCTTGGATAAGGTCTTAATCCAAAATCACCAGCTCAGAAACAACTTACCAAATTTTGATCCAAACTTGGAAGTCCTGACAACAGTGTTGTTTTGGTTCATTCCATTGAAAGTGTAGCAGTTGCCAAAGGCCTCGTTGTAGAATTTGGTAAAGTGAGAACTGCAAAAATTAATCATATTAATATTTTTCAGAAGTCATTCGAAAGAGGGCATAACATATAATTGTCTGTATATTTGTCTTTGATACATAATATATGTTGTTTTTTTTGTCCAGAGGTATCAGTTTCATATTACAGTGTTGGGGGAAACTAGGTGGAATCCTTCACGGAAGGGGATCTGCCGCGACTGCATTGGAGTGCTTGCAATTTTTTCGCTCGTAACATGTATGCTCTGGCCAAAAAGTGGTGGGGCAAAGGCCCACTAACCCCTACCAAAACTAACGCCATTGTATAATAAATCTGCCTACTCTTTACAGTTCTCTCCATCGAAGGTACACTGCAAGATGAAATCCTTTTCCTGGTGGCCGTACAAATCAAGTTCTGTGGTGTTCGGACGGAGCATGTTGATGACGTCGCTGTAGTCGGTGGTCCTAGAGAGGTTAAACAGCTTTTCATAGTCATGCTCACCTAAAGAAGGAAGATGTGTTTTTAAAAAATGTCAAATGCAGACATTATTTGAATAAGTCTAGTATTGCCAATAATCAGATTATGAAGTAAACAGATTACATAATCAGTTCACAGGACTGGGTGACTTAAGTCACCTGCAGTGCCGCCTTTGTAAGTAAATGAAACCGATACATGTTTTGCCATTGGGTCAATGCTAAACATCCTCAACCAAACCGCTTATGGGAGCAAACATACCAATTCAATGCAAAAAATAAAAAGGGTCATAAAGGACTACTTGTGGCATGTGGGATACAAATGGCTGCCAATATTCTTTGGTGCATTCACAGTAGTGTATGAGTCATTGTCTTTGATAAGTCAGCTGGTCAGTTAACCCCACTTCCCATTGAAATTGCACTGGCCTTGGATTTTATTTACTCATCAAAGACTTTGACCCAAACATACAGTGTAACTCCAAGTGCAGCAAAGAAATTGCAGCTATTTGTGTCCCAAATACCTCAAATATTCAAATTTAGGACACTATAATATTTATGTTTTCATCTCATCAGATGAGAATGAATGCTTCCACAAGCAGTTTGGTTGAGGATGTTAAGCATTGACCCAATGGCTAATCATCACTTTCACTTACAGGTGTCACTGTAAATTTAGCTTGGAATTATGAAAACATAAAAGTCTACTTTATGTCTAGCACAATTAAATAATATTGCTGTCAATAATGACCCTCACCTCGTAAGCCAACAAACAAGTCGTCTGAACCCAAAGTGTCGTAGTCGCCATCCTCATCTTCCTGTTGTTGAAACTCTTGCACATCCGAGTCATAAGATTGTGAGTCGTAACCAGAATCGTCATCGCTGTAGTCGCCATCGTCACTATAAGGAAAGCAAAGAAATACCTGAATATATAAGGTGAGTAAGCAAGTAGGCCAAATTTCATTTAATGTCATATTCAATACAAGTTACCATAATTATACACTTTTTTTTTTCTATTGTTATTTAGTCAATTGTTTTTTTTTCGAACAGGTTAACAATAGCTCTGAACAGGTTAAGAATAGTTCTGGCGTTCAAAACCAGGGCATATCTGTAACGGCCTGAGGGGGGCCTATAGTGGCGAATACTCATTAGCCAACGAACTAGTTGTCAGAAACCAAATTGTCGTAATCGCCATCTTCAACTTCATCGAAATCATATGGTAGTGTGTAATAACCAGAATTGTCGTTGTGGTAGTCGCCATAGTAACTATAAGGAAAGCAAACAAAAAGTTTTATCTATAAAACTGAATTGAAACTTGTAAATCATTGAGCATGTATTACCTAAGGCAGATTTCACGAAAAGTGCTCTTAAAAGGTACCTTAAACTTTCCAACCCTTTTGTTATCTCTCTGTTGCTTCCTGAAGCAAGTAAACCTATTACTAAGTACATCTGTGAAGTAATGAATAAATATCAATAAAATATTCCTCAAATATGTAGCTTTTTCCTCTTAAAAAGATATTTTTTATACCTCATGAGGACAATTTTGGACGACCAAACTTACTGGTGATCAGACATGCTTACTATTTGGCACTCTGTGGAATCTGCTAAAACCAATTCAGGAAAATGTAATGGTATGTGATTGATAAAAAAGCATCTTGAAAATTATTTTGGAACCATTTTCAATTGTCTTGGCCATTATAAATCTAGAAAAAAAAGGGAAAAAAAAAGACTGCTAATGTAACTCGATTCCGTCTCAGGACACTGAGGTTACATTAGCAACTTTTACATGGAAATTTTTCTGTGTTCTCGCTACTTATGCCAATTTCAAACATGAAATTATAATATTTTATTGAAAAACGTGTCTTATTTGCCTATATATCACCAAAAACATAAACAACTGGGTGTGGTACCTGTTTCTTTATTGCTAATGTAACTGCAATTTTGCATCTGTCCATTTCATAGTGTTACATTAGCAAAATGCGTACATAAAAATTATGTTAAAAAACACATGATTAGATCTCAAACTTTTTCTGAACTGAAAGCCAGGTCTCCCAAGAGCAGGCCAGGTGTTGTACCCTGCTGGTGACTTCATTTATATTGCAGTAGGATCAGCATAAAAAATTCCGTCCTCCATCATTCATCGTTGTTACATTAGCACAAGGCCATCTTTTTAGCTACTCTGACCTACCAATCCAACAGAAAAGATTGTTTACCCATGATTTTATTTAATGGATTGACAAAATTAAGGATTTAGATTTCAGCTTTTTTTAGTCCTGCCAGCTGTCCTCAGAAGAAGCAGTATTGTGCTAATGTAACTTGTGGACAAGTTGTGGTAAGTCATTTTGCAGCTTTTTCGTGAAATCTGCCCTAATCCAGTGTAGGGTACAGAGCTACTACAGACCCTCCAACAGCCTACATACCCCTCATAGTCTCCCATGGCTTCATATTGTGCCCCCTCCCTCTCCAGATGAAGTACAGCAAAGTAAAAAGAAGAGGATTTTATTTTTATTTTTATTTTTTAAAGAATATATTTATTCAGGATATCACATCTACATACAATGTAGTACTACAGTCATTGTTGTAGTTTTACTGTGGGTCAGTATGTATAAAAGAAACAATAAAATGAAATATTATATAAAAACAAAAGCAAAATACAAAGTAGTGATCAATGGCCTTTTTATGATAAACGCCAGATGTAGGTCTACATAAAGTTTATGTATGTTGACACATAATGACGACTTGGGTCACACTTAAAACACCCCTTTCAGCAGAAAACATATGGGTGACCTTTAATCAGTTATTAAAATTTCTACCAAAGTTTAACCTAACCGTAGTTGGTTTACAGATTAATTGTTTCAGCCCTATCTCACAAGGCAAGTTAATCTTAAAGCAAGCAAGGGGTCTTGTAATGCAGGGACTATAACTATAATACAGGCCTATGTACGTAAGGATATCTTCCAGATTTCCTTACGCGTTTTGAACCAAAACTGCACAGTCAAGATAAGAAATGAAAAACTAATGCAACATAGTGTATTGCACTTGTGCAGAGTTTGAACTCATTTTCTGATGTCATGTCGTCCAGTATTTTTTCAAATAATTGTTACTAATATTTACTTGAACTTGTAACCAGTTCTTATGTCACTATGAATGTACACAGTGAAGAACTGGGTTGAAAAATTATGTGAGAAAGACCAGAAGTTTAAACAATGATCAGTCAGATTGTTGTCAAATGGTGTATTTTTACAAAGTTTTAATGACAATTTGGGCAAACAGTTGTTCATCAGAAGTGACATCAAGGCAAACAGTTCAGTCAAAGGAGGTGACTTAAACTAAACTTAAAAAGTCAGAAAGTCATGATCAAATCAACTTGGTCAACAGTTTTGTTTAACAATTTAGCAACTATTCTTTAAACCAATAGCAACATCACATCCAGCATTTGAGAGTAATTAGTGCAGAAAACCAATCCATCATTTACCCATTACATATTCATCATCTCTATTATTTATCAATGGCTGACCAAGTACAGTACATTCAGTGTGTCTCAATGAATCAAGAGTTTTACCACTATCTCATTGGTGTACAATAGTGTACAACAGTGCACAGTCTGTACATAAAAAGTCAATATAGAAAAATAAATCTACCATTAAACAATTAAATAAGTCCTTCAAAAGTCCTTCATAAGTCCTTCATAAGTCCCTCATAAGTCCTTTCAGGATACTCAAGTACTACTTGCTACTCACAACATGCATTAAATGTATTCTTGACCTTAAAAATCAATTCATTGTATTGCCAGTGTATTGGTGCGGTTATAGGAAAATGCATTCCTGTGGTTTTCATATGAGACAATTTGTTCAAACTGTCCAGGTATGGGTCATACTGGAAGAGTTTGAAACAGCTTCACGGAAGATTAGAAATGCCTGCCTGAATAAAAAGATGTTTAACAAGATCCCAACAGCAAAATGATGATTCAATTATTGTTTAAATTCGCCCACTGATTACTTCAATGTCAGTGAGAAGTCGCATTTACAAGTTAGCGTCTCTTTCTCTTTGTCCATTACCTTCATTTTTGTCTGTCACTCTCTCTGAGTCTGTCACTGCTCTTCTCTATCTGTCTACATATCCCGTCTATGTCTGTCTCAAACCTGGGGGAGAGCTTCTACCAATATGCCGGCTTGCCGGGATGTTCCTCATTTTGAATAGGCCCTATGATATTTGCCTTTTACGGTATAAGGATAGGCCCCATATTTTGGAAAATCAAAGTATGAAAACGAATAGATGCCAGAAGAAATGTATTTTAAATTTAATGGGCTTTCAAAAACGTTTTGGTATATCGACTTTTTTGCATTTTGTGGCCATTTTGGAACATAGAAATGGACGCTAATCTGGGCATAGACATGCTCTGGATTTTGAGACCCCCAAGGTCCCCCCCCCCACACTCTTAAGTCAAAAGGTTCTTGATGGTATATATGAAGAACCCACAGCCGCAAAAAAGGTTCTAAATCTTTTAAGGGTTCAACTGAATTGAAAAGGTTCAATACTTGGTCGGAAGGCCCTATGATAGGACCCTATGCTCCAAAATTGAGAGAAAGGGGTTCCATCGAGGGAGTTTAGTGTTGCTAGATTATCTAAATGTTGCTTTTGTTTTCTGTTGGAACCTTTTTAAACACTGAATAATGAACCTTTTAGGGTTCCTTATCTATACCAGCTTATAGAACCCTTAAAGGTTCCATATAAAACCTTTTTGTTAAGGGTGCAAAGTCTCTCACCTTGCATAAGCATCATCGTTCTTCTTCATGATTTTGTTCTCCAGCTTCAAGATGCTTTGAAAAGGAGTTCCTGATATCTTATTTTTCTTCAATTTGTTCTCATTGCAGATCGTCACAGCTGGGAAATCTGCTACTGTCCTGCAATAAATTATTGGCAAGAAAATCAAACATGTTAAAGTTTATCATAGTATCATTATACTGCTAAATCAATGCATTGTCATCACCAATTGCCAAATAACTGATCTATTTACAATCTGGGAAGGACATTTTTTGTATGGCTTGAAAAGACAATTGCCCCATGAAAAGTCCTTTTTAAAATTTTACAGATGATTTCATATTTGTAGACATTTGTGGTAGAAAATACATCATTTTTCCTGCAATTTTCATTGGTTGAGATAGATAGATAGATAGATATGGTAAGTGCAGCCCTCTAAGCCCAGTTCTGGGCGCTCACGAGGGTTGATTGATGAGATGAGAGAGAGCGCAGGAGTCCTCAACATGTTACACATTTACCCCATGTGAGGGATCTTTTACTTGCCCAGCACAGACACTGATACAAGGGGCCGCCAATTTAACGTCTCATCCGAACGACATCCAGAGCTCTGGGATTTTGAGAGAAGGTATGACAGCACTCTCTCTTGAAAAGTGACATAGCGTCTTACCTGGGTGACTATAGCATTCTAATCCATTGATCTCCTCAATGAAACTGACACTTACTGTTTCAAGTGAGAGTTTCTGTTAGTGTTTCACACATGTCTAGTATGCACATTCTCAAAGTGTAATACCATGCATTGAGGTGATTGGGATCAGGTGATCCACATAATGACTATTTTTGCAGAAAACAAAAACAAACAAATGCATGTGACATTTCCTCAGACGAGGGCTCTGCTGACAAAGGGTTACCAAGCACTGGAACCCTGGATTGATCCTCACTATGATTTTCTCATTAATGTTGGCCACATCACTGGATCATCCTCCTATCCTAAGGGACAATGCAGAATATGACTGGGGGGGGGGCAGTTTTGATGGAACTTTCTGTGAAAAATGATACCCCCCCCTTTGGTTTCACAAATATTTGTAGTACTTCGCTTTCCTTTTGTTAGAATATCATTCAACAAGCGTGTTGTGAAAAATAATTACTCCCCTTGAAACCTGCGTGAAAAATTGGTACCCTGTCGGGAAAAATTCCCATTGCCCCAAATCATACGAAGCATGTGCAAAAAGGTGGTTCCCACTCAAGTAAAACCTTAGAAACTACCACTCCCCCCTCGACCCAGTCATAAAATTTAATTCTGAATAGTCCTTTACTTTTATCACAGACAATGCTTTTGGTCAAGGCATGATAATTTAGCGTTCAGAGATTTGAAGCCATTCAGAGTCGCTTGAGACTGATTTAATATCAGCTTAAGCAATCATGTGTAACACAGGAGTGTGAAATACAACAGTTCATGAGGAAATAGCTCATGTGGATTGCGGTTTGACATGTGTGAATAACTGCCACAATACCAAGGTGGCCTTTGCAATAGTTTATTGGTTGAAATTATGACAACATTTTTCCAGCCAACATCACTTGCTTGAAAAAGTGACATGTTATGTGCAGCTTGACCAATCACATGGCATGATTTTCTGATGTCAGATCAAAAATTTTGCAAAATTTTTTGTTATTTGATTTATGTCTACAAATATGAAATCATCTGTAATAACGATGTTCGGATAGGTGTAAAATGACTTGTGCAACAACAATTTGGTAATTTGGGCAAGTGAAGTAGCAACGATTCATGCTGAAAATAAGAATGGACTATAAGCTACATTTTCATTCAAAGCTCAGAGATGCATTTTGGAGAGAAAAAGTTGAGACAAAAATGCAGTTTGAATTTCGTCTAATTGGTGATCGAGGTGTATTGACTTTGTAATGGTGATTTCAATAAAAACAACAGGTTCAACAATGAAAAAGTTTTACCTGAACAAGTATTCAAAGTGAGGCACCTTCTGTTACTCAAAATGGCCTTTTTAACAGTGACAACATAGGCCTAGGCTAGTAGCTACATATAACAAGTAAAATGCCCACCTGTGTCTTACTACAGTCTTTACGGTGACTTGATACTTCCGGAACTCAACCACAATTCCCCTCAGTTGGTAGAAAGAGTAGCCCATCGCTGCCCAGAAAATCAAGAACCAGATGAATTTCTGCAATTTCGTCTTTTGCGAGATGAGATGAGGAAGCGCATGAGCGGATGTCGTGTCCAGATAATTGTAAGTGACAGAGCCATATGTTCGTTTCTTGCTTTCTTTTTCTGGCATTTCGTAAACGGGCGGCGGGGTGTCGGAGAGGTAGAAGGGAATCTGAAATGCCACATACCACTAAAAATTACTAGAACTCCTATTGATATTGATTGATATTAATTTAAACAGAAGCCAGCCTTAAACCCTCCTGCCAAACAGATTGCACTGTTGCCTTCATACCAGTCAACATTTGTACCATATTGATTTGTCTGCATGTAAACAGTGGTAATGCAATCTTATATATCTGTGACTAGAGGAAATTAATTTTGTTTCACGTATGATGAAATTCATTGACTTTAAAGCACTTTGATGCCTTTCAAAATCAATGCCTGTAAAATGCATGTGAGGTCGATGTAAACATACCTCCCTTCTACTTCCCATGCTGCCGTACACAGCATTTAACATAAAATATACCAAAACGATGTTTATACACAGGGGCATATCTAGAAATGGCCTGAATACAGGGCGCTCCGCGGCATTTCCTATTTCTTCCGTGTTAATTTTGGGCATGGGGGAGGGGCATGGCCCAATGCCCCCCCTAAATACACAACTGTTTATACAGATTAGATTCAAATGTACATATTTTCTGCAGCACGTTTGGGATTCCTGCTCCCTCTCCCATCTCATCAACAACAACCTTTTCCTCTTTCTGAAATATGCATGTCGCCCACCGGCACTGGCATATTTAAAAATTGATTTATGTAATCCACGAGCCTCAAGTTTCAAACGCCAGCGTCCCTTGATTAGGGTGCATCGTCTGCCCCCTAAAAATGAAAATATTGTCGTATTCATTTGCACTTCTACCATATTGTTCCATTGCCTGAAAAAAGACATTCTGCAAAATTTCAGTAAGATCGGTTGTGGCCTTTAACCCTGGGGTCCAGGGCTATGTGGCCTTAGGGTGGTACTTTTGCATTAAAGATTGGTCCCAAAAATGACATAAAGTGATGTTTTACGTAATTGTGGTTAGAAATATCTAGCCTATTGTTTAGTATAGGAATTTAAATCATATACCATTGTTTTCGGAAGAAAATAAGCTTTAATTTGAATGGTAGAAAGCTATGTTTCTGACAATTTTTCACTTTGAGGAACTTTGGAAAATATAAACTTTTAGACTATGGTGAGAAAAAAAAACTTTTGCATGACTGCCACACCCTCATTGGAATTGGTACAAGGCACACTTTGGTGAATAAAGTGGGAATTTCATCTTATTTTTTAGATACCTATTTAACAAAATCCAAATGTACAATTTTGCATTAAGTACATGTAAATATGCGAAATAAATCACTTCAATGCAATGTCTTTCTGCCATGTCTTTTTCTTTTGACTACATCGTAATTCTATCAAGGTTTTATCAGGTGATGTGGTGGATCACTTCCCCAGTTTAGACACTTCTGTGACTTCAGAAAGTCATATTTAACATTGTTTTTTCGATTTATGACATTTCACAAATTCAGTAAGAAAATATCAAGATGCAAACACAACTTCTCCTGACTCGAAACCATTGATGTTGGTATTCAAATTAAAGCTCCTTTTCTAAGAAATCTAACTACACCATTATAAGTCAATAAAATAAAAACTGAGAATATTATTAACAACCGCGAAACGGCAAAATAATACCTGATGCTCAAATTTCAAGGCTGCAGTGCCACCCTTAGACGTTGGAATTTTTTCCTAAAATTTTGCAGGGCTTCTTTTATGACATAAAGGAACAATACAGCAAAAGTGCATTAAGATCTGAAGATATAGGGGCAGACGATGCACCCTACCCCTGATCTCAAAATTTGAAAAGTGCTTTTAAAAAATCTCAAAATTGAGACACTTTTAAAATATCAAAAGTATTACCTTAAACATTCAATTGAAAATTCTGTTCCCTTCAATCTACGGGTAAATTACTAGTTGAATTGAAAATATAATGCTGTCTCCATGAAGCACATCACATTGTAATAAGTCACTGTTTCCCTAATCCACACAAAATGATTTGATAGACAGTTAGACACTGAGTAACTTAAGTCTCATTCAGACTCTAACCTGTTTACATTGAGGAGCAGGTGGATCTGCTGAAGTACCCACACTAATAGTGGCTCAACAATGTGGTTGCATGAACACTAATGACACACACAATAAAAGGTTATACAGTAAAACAGATAGTAAATTGTGTAACATGTGTATGTACATCATTATTTATGAAGGCACAAGGGACCGGTGAAGAACTTCACGGAAGAGACAGTGCCCGACATGCAGTTAAGAATGGAATTTATATAATATTAAGGCAAATCTCCTGTCTTTCTTCACCATTATAAGTATCTTCACTCTTAACAAAAAGGTTTTATACAGTGGTCGAAATAGGCAATGTTATTTTGGTGGGTCTCTCAGTTGTAAGGCTCAAAGGGTTGAAGCCCTTGGGGAAGCCATGTCTGCGGGCCGCAGCCTGCTGCCACCCGGATGCCAGAGGCGCCCTGAAGCCAAAGACTTTCAGATGTTCTAAAAATGAATTCTGGACATTTTTAACCTTAAAAAGAGGTTCCAACAGTAAATAAAAACAACACTTAGATAATCCAGCTTCACTGAACTCCTACAATGGAACCCATTTCTCTCAAGTTGGGAGCATAAGGTCTTATCATATATGGGCCTACTCACCAACACTGTAAAATTGGAGGCACTGTTTCAGCTCAATTGATTGAGTGAGATGGTTGCACAAGTTGATTGAGCTAACATAGATTAATGTTTTAGGCTGAGATAACTCAAAATACCGAGCTGAGATAGCCCAAAATACTAAGTTACATGTTGACTAAGGTATTCAAGCTGAGAAAACTCAAAACAATGAGCTGTGTTGACTTACAGCTCAAAATATTGAGTTTTGTTGACTTATTGATCCAAGCTGACACAACTCAAAATTTTGAGCTGTGTTGACTTATTTTTAGTTGCCTTTGATTTATATTTGTGTGACCTGACCGTATAAAGTTATTTATGAATGTGGGCTGTAATCCCAAAATATTTTTAGATCTCTCCACACCTGATCCAGTGTGCTTCATTTTAGCACATCATGGACAGGCCCAAGATGCATTAAACACAGACCATTGCATCACACGATTTAAAAATTAATTTCTTGTGAATAAATCCCAATGGCCTGTGGCTCATCTGAGTTGGAATACAGTGCCAGAAGCCTATATTTGAACACATTCTGACATGGAAATGTTGGTTGGTGTGTGTGAAAGCATACAACTCACAGCATTGAGCTATCATACCTTGACAACTTATAGGATTGAGCTATCATAGCTTGAAAATTATTAACATTCTCAGACAGCTCAAATTATTGATTCAACACAGTTTTCAAATTTTACAGTGAACTATTGAACCTTTTCATTTCAGTTGAACCCTTAAAAAATTTAGAATCTTTTTTTCGGCTGTGGGTTCTTTATATATATACCATCAAGAACATTTTGCGTCAAGAGTGTATGGACTGGGTTGACTGAGTGGTTATGATTCCTGCCTACTATGCTGAAGGTCTTTGCCTACAGTGTGTACAATGGTAACCCGAAATTTCCAGACGACCTTTACATGTATGAGCAAAATCCAAACTGGATGTTTTTCAGATCAGCTGTTAAGTAGAAGGCTGTTTGTATCTGTTTCAGAGCAAGTAAAGGTACCTCTCATCACATGGGGTAAATGTGCATGTGACATGATTAGGCTCTCTCTGCCAATCTCCCATTTCATCAATCAACCCTTGTGAGTGCCCAGACCTGACCTACTAGCTCCTACTGATATAGGGCTACACTTGCCATATATCTATCTAAATATGTATCTATCTGTAGGTTTTGGTCACCCCCTATTGGACCTGTGCCCCCTAAGAAAACTTTAAAATATTCAATTGGTATTGTGGGTTCCCCTCCAGAAAATTGTGGTGCCTCTCCCCCTCCCCCAGCTTAAGAACTTGTTTCTTTAGCTATTGTGTTAATTTTGAGGCCCAATTTTTGAGCGATTGCCGGTCAACCAGGCGACAGACAACTAGGCTACAACACTACCAACTAGGCGACAACCAACCAGGTGACAAACTACTACCAACTAGGCTAAACTTGTTATACAGCCAGGTGACAACCTTTTTTCCAGATACCATCTAGGTGACACATATTTTAGTAGAGATACCAACCTCACCTAGTTGGATGTGGTTTGTGAACTTGTGTCACCTAGTTGGAAGTGCTGTGTGAATTTGTGTCACCTAGTTGGAACTGTTTGTCACCTAGTTTGTTCTGATGCCTAATTTCCAAATTTCTTGTCACCTAGTCAGAAGTGATTGGTGTCGCCTGGTTGGTTTGTCACCTAGTTGACCGTACACCTTTTTGAGGACACGACAAGAATATATGTTGATATCCCTCAGCAAACAAAGCGGTAATCCTCTCTTGAAAAAAGGGATTGCATCTCTTTAAAAAAATGTTATGATTTATTCATTCTGTGCTTGAAGCAGTTGCAGAAGAGACACGTGTATTAAACTACAATTGATGTGTTGTCAGATTGCACAACATGTAATAAAAAGCTAAGGTTTGCAGTATTAAGTAGGAACTGTTTGCCATAGGATTAAAGATGTGTGTATATGAGACCGATTACAGACAATCATATAATGGACCAATTACCTATTGTATCATAATTCATTTAACCATTCATGACTAAATAAACAATTAGCTAAACTCAAATCGATACCAATCATGCAAACAGACTGCAAATATCTGTGGTATCACAAGAAATAAAAAAAAATTGGTGACCTTTTCAGACAAAAAACAAGAGGAGTACCAGTTGTTGTAAAGCCCTGCCGGAGAGATAGATAGTTATGGTAAGTGCAGCCCTCGAAGCCCAGTTCTGGGCACTCATGAGGGTTGACTGATGAGACTGATGGGAGAGAGAGTGGGACTGTGGGAGTCCTCAACAAATAGTCAACATGTTACTCATTTACCTCATGTGAGGAATCTCTTACTTGCCCAGCACAGACACTGCTGCAAGGGCCCCAATGTAATGTCTCATCCTAATGACATCTAGCTGGGATTTTGATCATGAAGGTGACTGAAAATTTTGAGTTCCCCACCTGGGGTTCCAACCTGTGCAGGAAAAGACCTTCAGCAGAGCAGGCACCTGCTGTCTGTCACTTTGATATAGAGAAAGAGTGGACTGTTGCATTGTGAAAATGGCACTTCGTGTGTCATCATGCTGATGATTTTTCATGATCATACCCAATACTTTCAATGTTAATTTGATTTAAGGAGACTAGGCCTAATGCCGCTTGTTGGTGACAGCCAAACGAAAGGATTCTGCATTGGATTTTACTCTAAAAATCACTTATGACAAGTCAGATGGCCCTCTCTTGATCATGACTAATCAAACAGCCTCTATGTTTCCAATGATGAAAGCAGGGCTTTGGAGTCAGGTTTTAAGTGAACCGACTCTGACTCCCGACTCCTTTGGCTTTTCTAAAAACCGACTCCGACTCCTTAGGTCTCCTGAATTACAACTCCGGCTCCGACTCCCGACTCTGCTCATAGGCATTATTGCACACAAGTATTACATGGTTAACAGGGAAGAAAAAGTAGTTCTACAAAGTTTTCATTGGATTTTGTACATGAATGCTTCTTTAAGAAATGTTGTATAAAATTTGTAAAACATAAAAAATGTTTGTAACTGTGTTTTTGTAAATTATATTAATTATTTGTTGGAGTCAGGAGTCACCAATTTAATTTTTGACTCCGACTCCACCCAAACACCTCCGACTCCATGACTACGACTCCCGACTCTGACACCGGCTCCAAAGCCCTGGTTGAAAGTAGAGAAGATGTCACTTCATCGGCTATAAACACTCAGCCATCCAGCTGCCTGATAGTCATTGATGCATTCAGGCCTCCTCTCCTTTTACCAGACCGCAAGAAAATACTTGAAACCCTGGATCTGCCTGAATCAAAGGCAATTTAGACCTCATCTTGGATTTATGGATCCATTTGCATAACCCGTGGTGGATCCAGAAAGGGTGATCTGAGGGAGGCCCAGTCCATGATGCTTTTTCTGCTAGCCTATTTCGTTAGAATTTTTTTCCCAATGCATACTTCTCGTCCCAGTGGTCTTGTAGGCAGGCTCCCTATAGGCCCCCCTGAATCCGCTACTTATCACTAGATCTAGTAGCATAGGCATAATATGGTGATCAAAGATAAATATTTTCACCGAATAAAATAAATAAGCTGGCAAGTGTAATTTTTTTCAAGGATGCACTTTTAGCTGACAAGTGACAGGTAGATTTTTTCAAGAACGTACAATTTATCATTATATGGGTCAAAATTTGAAAACGGTGAAACTCAGTCAGGAAAAAAGTTGATTTGAAAACGGGTTTAAAGGTTCTCCTTTTGATTTATTTTGGTAGGTAAAACAATCACCTTTCATTGTACTTTGATGTCCAAGGGTCAGGAAGTACAGTTTTTATGTGCAGTGGAGGTAAATACCAGGGTAATGCTTTTAGGCGTCATTAACGTCACGCTATTAAAACCCCCAGTATTTCTCAGAATTCACACAATTGCATCACCTGAACTAATGCAGAGGGAGTATGAGGTACAGACAGAACAATCATATAAAAAAAGAGTACTGCTATCTGCTTGACAGCAACCACAATGAAAATAAATGGCAAATAATTAAATGTTTCATTTTTTTGCACTTCCATTAAGTTTTTCTTTCACACTAACTTGATTTCAGCACACCAAACTTGGTTTAGTTACTAAATTGTACCCATGCCAAATGATTCCTGCGAAAAAACGTCCGGTGCAACACTTCTTTCACTTCAAATCAAGCAATAACACCCAAAAATTAGCTATTTCTGATCTGTGAATCTGTGACGTTAATGACAAAATATGATGCATATGACACCAATGGCTGGTTCCTGAGCCTCTTAGTGGTGCATGCAGTTGCATATATTTTTTTATTTTTATTTCTTTATTCAGCCCCCATATTTGAGGAAATATATATATATAACATGTAAACACAAAAAAAACATGTATAAGGTTAAAACAGTTGATAAAAGCAGTACGTCAGAACATTAGAATCACAACTTCATTTGGTATATATAAGTTAGTAAAATATCATAAGCCCAAAAATTATTGGGAAAATGTAAGAAATTGTGCTGTTTTTATACACATGCTGCACCCAGGAAACTTACTGAAGTGGTATGCTGCTGCAACAGTGCAAATGAATCAGGACTTCCAAAATGTTTGTGACGTCACGTTTGCCAATGACTAGTGTCACTTCGATTGAGATTTTAGAGTGATAACTCCAAAACTGCCATCAGTATCACACATTGTTTATTAAAACCATGTTCGTTAATGACATGTGACGTTAATGACAATTTTAAACAAATATTTCCTTGAACCAGTGAATACATTAAATGATATCAATCTTGGCTTACATTGAAAAGTTCCACAGTGATTTTTGTCCAGATATACAGTTCCAAAATTAACCAGGAGGGCGTTCGTTAATGACAAATCAAGGTAGGACAACTGACATTTTGCTATAAATAATGTAATTATCTATATTTTGTGCAGTTTATGGACTTGCAGATGATTCAGTCAGCTGCTAGGGTTCCTAAAAGTCATCAAAATTTAAGTTGTATAAAAAAATGCTTGTCGGTTGATTTTTTATGAGAAAAATCACTGGACGTGACGTTAATGACATGAAATTGGAGACAAAGACATAAGAGCCCCCTGTTGTTGGGTAACAATATTAGTCAAGCCATTGGTTTTGGAATTTTAAAGGGTGTTGGTCAAGGTCCAATTTGAGGTAAACTCAGCAACATTAAAAACGCACTATTCTAAAAAGGCTTAAGATAGTACTTCCTCTTAAACTATCAAGATGGAATTTTGCACACTCTTAGTAGTTGCCATCAGGTACATTCACGAATGAAGCATGTGAACCAGAACTGTTAAATAATGGGGGTTTTATGCATGCACAGGGTAGAAACACACACACAGACAATCATTCCATTTCAATTGTCTAAAAAATCTGAATAAAACATCATTTTTTAAGGTTTTGACAAAAGGCTCCAGTAGGGGGCGTGTTAGCCTTGACACTTAATTTCTATTAAATTCATCCTCTTTAATTGTGGCTGGGTCAAATATCCCCTTTCCCTAACTCATCAAGCAAGGAAAATTATAAACTTTCCTGGTTTATCAAAAAAAGTTTGTGGAAAGAACAGCTAAGTTGTTGAAATTAATGATCAGAGGAAATTGAAATTTTGTGACTTCCATTTTCGACAGTGGCCACGACGATTTAATTTGACACAAAAGTACTGCACTTAGAGATTTGAAATTTTTTGTGAATGTACCTGATGGCAACTTCTAGAAGGGTGTAAATTTTCATGTTGATATCTTTCGAGAAAGTACTATTTTTAGCCTTTTTAAAAGTGTGCGTTTTTAATGTTGCTGAGTTTACAAATGAGGTGGATTAAGGAAACAAGGAAAATGATTTGAGGTGATTTGTCAAGGAAAATGTGATTGGAGACCGGCCATTTTCAGGGGGTAGGGCACTTTCATTCAATTTTTGAAAGGGATAGAAGTTGTCTGCCACACATTTCCTGTGCAATATTTTTTGCTGATATGTTGCTCTAAAACAAATGACCATCATGAACCTTGCTCTAAGACACTGGAGACAACAATTTCAGCTTTACCAAATTTTGACCCATATAGTATATAGCAGAGTGATGTCATAAGTTGTTTTTTTATGTATACATTTCCAAAAATATTAATTAACACTGTCACATCGTGAAAGAAAAACTTTAACTTGCAGCCTGAATGTCTAGAAATAAACTCAGCAACATTAAAAACGCACACTTTTAAAAAGGCTAAAAATAGTACTTTCTCGAAAGATATCAACATGAAAATTTACACCCTTCTAGAAGTTGCCATCAGGTACATTCACAAAAAATTTCAAATCTTTAAGTGCAGTACTTTTGTGTCAAATTAAATCGTCGTGGCCACTGTCGAAAATGGAAGTCACAAAATTTCAATTTCCTCTGATCATTAATTTCAACAACTTAGCTGTTCTTTCCACAAACTTTTTTGATAAACCAGGAAAGTTTATAATTTTCCTTGCTTGATGAGTTAGGGAAAGGGGATATTTGACCCAACCACAATTAAAGAGGATGAATTTAATAGATATTAAGTGTCAATGCTGACACGCCCCCTACTGGAGCCTTTTGTCAAAACCTTAAAAAATGATGTTTTATTCAGATTTTTTAGACAATTGAAATGGAATGATTGTCTGTGTGTGTGTTTCTACCCTGTGCATGCATAAAACCCCCATTATTTAACAGTTCTGGTTCACATGCTTCATTTGAAGATGCGAACTCATATATTTTTGAGTTTTTAATTCAAAATCTGCTTTATCATTGACTTTTTTTCAAAAACTTCCGTGGGACCTCTTTTGGAAGTCTTGTGCCTGTTATGTGAAAATTTCATAAGATTAATCCTATCCAGTATGCCACAAAACCAATATTTCCAATGGTGCGTTTTGTGTTGAAGTGCAGTTTGTGACTTCCATTTTCGACAGTGGCCACGACGATTTAATTTGACACAAAAGTACTGCACTTAGAAATTTGAAAATTTTCGTGAATGTACCTGATGGCAACTACTAAGAGTGTGCAAAATTTCATAAAACCCCCATTATTTAACAGTTCTGGTTCACATGCTTCATTTGAAGATGCGAACTCATATATTTTTCAGTTTTTAATTCAAAATCTGCTTTATCATTGACTTTTTTTCAAAAACTTCCGTGGGACCTCTTTTGGAAGTCTTGTGCCTGTTATGTGAAAATTTCATAAGATTAATCCTATCCAGTATGCCACAAAACCAATATTTCCAATGGTGCGTTTTGTGTTGAAGTGCAGTTTGTGACTTCCATTTTCGACAGTGGCCACGACGATTTAATTTGACACAAAAGTACTGCACTTAGAAATTTTTTTTTTCGTGAATGTACCTGATGGCAACTACTAAGAGTGTGCAAAATTTCATCTTGATAGTTTAAGAGGAAGTACTATCTTAAGCCTTTTTAGAATAGTGCGTTTTTAATGTTGCTGAGTTTATGAAATCCACCATAATAAATTATATATTTATCAGATGTAAAAGGAAATAAGTACCTCAGAATTACAGGAGTCTGTCTTCTCCCCTACTGTGTCCCCTTCACTCTTCCCACTGTCCTCAGTGCTCTCCATGGATAGATGGATGGATGGATGAATAGAGTAGCTTGATGGTTATTTCACTACAATTACTCTCTTCCCAAGAATTCGATTTGTCTTTAATATTCATGCATGTCCTGTCAAGAGCCCTTGCAGCCTTTATATAGCATGTATGGATTGGGGGGTGACACATTGTATAAACACCTTCCCCTGTAACTATTTGCATCAGTGGATGCCAATATTTGCATCAAGTTTCATCAGTGTTCTGCAAGTTGAAATTGCTTCAAGTAAGCAAACTCTTCAGCTGGATATATATTTCCTCTTTTCTCAGTACTCCTTTTGTATGTGTCAATAGATACGTCAAACATACAATAGCCAGACCCAAAAAAGACCAATTGCGATTCATGAAAAATTCAACAATAAAAAAACAGTAGCGCACTCGGCGATCAGCGATAGAATCATTGGCTTAGCAGCGAAGGATGCTTAATTTTTTTATAGTGTTTAATTTTTTTATTCTAATGGTATTTTTCCATTTTTATAGCCCCCCCCCCAGAATTCTGCTCAGCCTGCAGCCCTGCCAGTCTGCATGTAAGGGCCATTCTCAAATTCGGGGCAAAGTGTATAGCAAAAATGTCCTGTAATGGAGGGGACAACGTGGTGACGAGGTGGAATTTGTTGATGTAAAAAACCTACTGTAGGAGCAACAACAAAACAAAAAACAATAAAAGATTGACGTAATTATTATTTTCAGAAGTACTTCATCTCATATCAATAGATTTTTTGGTTGAAATGTCAATTTCTTGCTCATGATCTGGTAACGGAGTGGAATGATTTTTTGCTTTTCGTTCAATACTGCTTTCTATTTGGAAGATTAGATAAAATAATTGCAGACTATTAAAAGCTGCCACCCTCAGCAATATATACATGAAATCACTCTGTAAAACTGTCATTGGTAAGCTTGGAAATGAAGGAAACGGAGGGGACATTTTAGTGAGACCAAAAATATTTTCTATGAAAATTAGGTCTTAATTTATTGAATACATGTTTTATGAAGACTGCAAGGCAGTGGCACTGCGGCGTACATGCGTCTGATGATATTCAGTGAAAATAGCTAAAAAAAACAAACAAATATGAACCGAGCTATGGCAAGTGCAGGAGTGGACAAAGAAATTGACATTAATTAGTGACATGTCTGTTCTATCAATTAAATCAATGAAATAAGACAAAAAACTAATTGAATGGGAACTAGATATAAATTCAAATCTATATTCTCATAATTAGTGCAAAGAAATTTTCAAAATACTGGTACATTAGCAGAAAAATTGACACTTGATTTTGTTATATCAGGTCCAGTGACATGGAAAAACCATCAATTTAGCATGGGTTAAAGGACAAAATGTACCAAAAAAAGGTCTAATAAATGACTATTCATTCCAAGTACAGTGGCTCTAAGTAGAAAAATGAATAATAAATGTGGAGTGACACTACACATATTAATTGCATTCAAACTTATGTCATGGCTCCTGAGTGACAAATATTGTCCCGAAATTTGAGAATGACCCGTAAACCCAATACATTTACATTTACATTTCAAAAAATTATTCATCATCAGTTTGTTGGGCTGGCAATATCCTTCATGTTCAAAATGTAAATTCTGGCACCTACATTTTTGGAATTTTTGTGAATCAATACTGCCAAATTACAGCTATTGACAGTTAATTGATGCCTCACATTAATAAAACAATCGGAAATGGCCTTGATAATTGGTTAGTTTAAGGACAGGTGTTAATTCATGGTCAAATAGGCAATAAAACTGAATGCCAAATGTGAAAATTGATCAACTGTCACATTGAGTTAATCCCCATATATATGGAAGCATCCTCCAATTGATATAAGCAGTGGTTTGTGCATGCTGAACAAATTTTCTTTCACTCTTCACAAGTGTCCAATGAAGGCAAAAAAACAGTAAATGAGTAAACTCTCATTGCTAATGATCAAAAAGATATTCAGAAAAAAAAAAAGAAATACTGGTATTTGTATGATTATATACTGAAATGTGAATGAGCCATTCATATAGATTAGGGGGGATAACCACTAATCAGTATTGTTATGTTCAGCTGATGAAAAACAGAAATTTATGTTTCCAAGATGAAATGAAGAAGTGGCACAAAAGATGTGGCACAAAAGTGGCACAAAAGTGGCACAAAAGTGGCACAAAAGATGGCATGGCTAACTATCTATCCACATTAATTTTTCAAAAACACTGCCAGCCACCATGCAGTTTTCATCATCGTTTTACCCATATGGAGAAACACCTATTGTCCTATTCCAGACAGCTAGGCAGACAGACAGACAGATTCTTTTATTTCATCATCATAATCATCATCATGTGAAACATCAATTTTCTATGCTATCAGGTATATGCAATATCTAGAGCATGCGAGTACCTTCCGGAGATTTCTTGATCTGGCAAAATCAATTTTTGTTGCATACATATATATGTGACTTGAAACTGAATAGCGAATTAATTACAAATGGGTATCAATGACTTTAAAAATAGCAAAATCAATAGATAGTTGAGGTGTCACAAATACTCATAAAGGTGTGCAAACAATTGATACCCAAATCGTTGATTATTTTTTGAGATGTGGTGTTCTTGCAAACAAATCAATCACCACCGTCGGTGAGTTTGGTTTACAGTATAAGGCAAGTATCTTGGTGATGTGTAGGGGGAATGGGGGCACATTGGGACGCAGGGCACTGTGGGACGGTGGGGTTTTCTTGGATCCTGGCAAGGTATATGATATGGTAGTGCCATCATATCTTGTAATTTCACATCCTGATGTTACCATGGTTTTATAGACAAATTACAGCCACAT
This sequence comes from Platynereis dumerilii, assembly GCA_026936325.1. Classification (NCBI taxonomy): domain Eukaryota; kingdom Metazoa; phylum Annelida; class Polychaeta; order Phyllodocida; family Nereididae; genus Platynereis; species Platynereis dumerilii. The sequence continues at coordinate 10,372,330 of JAPTHN010000006.1, read as the reverse complement.
GCAGAAGTATGGCGAGCAAAAGTTTGTTTTCCTACCACTAAAGTAAATATGGACGGGTTCAATTCGAACCATTCTGTGGACAAACCATGAACAATGAGGCTTTCTCAGTGCTTGTATAAATTTTATATATCGTAACGAACAGTTATGAATTGCTATCGTGATAAACACACTCACTGTTGTCCGAGAAATTAGCATTTTGGTGTAAAAGTCATATCGGGGCTCATTGGGACAGTGAATTCGGGGCACATTGGGACGCACTTAATATGGCAGAATTTAAGTGTCCAAGGCAACTGAATGACCTGGGAAAGCACACAACAGGTATTCAGGCCACAGTGAATAGAGGTATAGTGGATTACCATGCTCTGTGAACAAATTTGTCGCAAAGCACTGTGTGTTATACTTACATAGATGTCCGCACCCAGGACAGTTTATGTTAAATGTTTAAAACTGTTTAAAGTTATGAACAGTTGGCACTACAAGGTGTTAATGCACTGTATATTGTCTTACACACTACTTATATGTGATATCTATTGTACATGGAGTGTTAAAACGATTTTTTAATTGATGTCCCAATGTGCCCCGGCTGTGTTAGCCGGGGCACATTGGGACAGTCATTTTCACGACTCTCTGGCTGCAAAAGGGTAGGTGCAGTCTAGTTTATTATGCCTTGCATTTAAGCTCAATAGTAATGGTGATATTCATGCAAACGTCTGAGTTCTTCAGTGCTTTCAGCATTGAGCAAAATTAGTAGAAGTTAAAAGCGTCCCAATGTGCCCCCATTCCCCCTAACTATGTCTTGATGCCAAGGGATTCAGTAATCCCAGTAAATTTTGATTTTTAATCGCACAAACAAAACAGGTTTTAAATGCCAAAAGCGGGTTCATTGGTTCATTTCATGTGAACAATGAAGTGTGACCTATTGTTTAAGAAAACACGAGGGATTTGCCAAACTGTATTTTGTTCTTCACTGAAAAATTATTTTTACATCGCTTAGTAGATGATAATTAGTCAATTATTTTTATAGTTAATCAATTTTCATACTAAATTAGTCAATGTTTGCTGAAGTTTGTCAATGAAAAGATGAGACACAAGTTTCACATTGCCTTTTTTGTCGGAGGATTGTTCCCCCAGTGACTCCAAAAAGCTGTATATTAGGACATGCAGAGGGGCAACTGAAGACCATTTGCACCAGAGATGTTCGCAAAATCCTTGGAAATTAGACAATTGAAAAATGTTGATTCTTTTAAGCGGATATCATGAACATGGTTATGGATCTGGTTGTGCAAAAATTAGTGTTCAGTCTCTGACATATTGGCCAAGATTTATGAGGCCATTGAAAATGGATTAGTATTTAGTATTTCCTGCAGTCCATCTGACACGTTCAGATAATTGGATGAAAACATCGACTTCGTCCCCCCAATACTATATAATTTATGATTTGCCAAAAGTGCTTGTAAGCATGCCTATAGACCACTTGTGGCAGGGGGGGAATTACGATGTACATTATCATTAGCACACCTTTCTTAACCAATCAAAGAAAGTATTTGGCAGGGATGGGCATGAGTAGTCATTGAGTACATATTATAGTAATTGTGAACCTGTGCACATCTATTCGAGTACAGAAATCCAAATCCTCGTGGGTACTCAGTACTCGTGGGTTTTACGAGTAGTCGAGTACTGTACTTGTACTTGTACTCAAGTACATTTGGCAAGGCAAGTACTCATATTTATGAGTACATTACGAGTGCATCATGATCCCTGGCATTTGGCGCCAAAAATACAAATATGATAATTCTCCAATATTTACCTGATTTGGTGGTTGTCCAATGATGTAACCTCTGTACCACGACAAAGGTGTTATACACCGTTACAGAAACCCTGCGTTATAAAAGCCGTGTGTGGTCCCGAAGTTGTCGCTTATAATTACAATAATACATATTCAGTCAGTGCATTTTCTAACATGGTAACTGGGAGACCAAATGGTCTCCAAGTGGACAGATTTGGTCTCCCAGTCATTGCCAAATTGGTATCACTGGGAGACCAATTTTCCCAGAAACTCTCATTAATTTCACATTTAATTTGTAGTTCTTTGGTGCTTTTCAACTTCAAAAAATATTCTTCACTGTCTTTACAATCATTTTTCTGCCATCTTTCGGATTTCCAAATTTTTGAACATTAAACATTTTGTCAAACTCTCTCGAGCATGTTATTACTTAAATATGTCTTGCTGATAGATGTATATGGCGTGTCACGGCACTACAAAATCCCGTTGGTCTCCCAGTCAAAAATCCTTAAAAAATGCTCTGTATTCAGCTGATATTGCATGGAAATTATGTTGCTTGTGGTTTTTTCTAATTGTTTTGCCCACAGGTGTCTTTATTCATCAGTTTATGGCAGTTTATTAAATGCACCAGCATGCAGCACATGCAGGCTAAATTAAACACTGTTAACAGCACTTCATATTATAATGGTCTGTGTGTATGTGCACATATAAAGACCTTCACGCATGCATCAAAACTGAACAATTATGTCACCAAAAAAATACACATTTTTAAGGCGATTATAATTATACTAGATATACCCATTGAGGGACATTTTTAGGGGGAATGGAGGTCCAACCCCCTCCCGACTCCCCACTATATGTGAAAACGAAGAGGTAGATTGCCAGTGATGGCACTGGAAATATTGACAGGGAAATGATGAAAATCTGCAGTTTGTCTGAAAGCATGTGCTTTGATTGAAATGGTAGAGAAATACGTGAGGAGGGAAAAGATGTGAATGGATGTCAGGAAGTATTGGTGATGAAAAAGAGTTAGTGATATTTTGGCACATTGCCAAATCCTACACAGCAGTCGTGTGCAATGAGTCGTCTGCTGTGAGATTGTGCTTGAACATGAACCTGGGCAAAGTGAAAAACGCATTGGTGATTGGATTCTGCTATGCAGATTAGACTTGAGAGATACCATGTAGGAGCTTGGATAATAGTTGAGACATGTACATACGTTTAGGCCTTGGAAAGAGCTTTAAAATGAGGGTAAGATGAGGGAGTTACGATGAGTAGAAGTGGGTTAGCCAGTGTGCAGGCATGGGAAGCAGCTGACACTGGCGTGTGTGGATGGTTTTGGCGGGAAGAGAGACGGTGGCGCCAGCCTCTGGCGTGAGCAGGCAGTGAACTACGATGGAGATTCATGCGCCCCTGGTGGGGAAAAACAGTAGAGACAAAAAACGTAAATAAGGGAGCTGTTTCACTGTTATTTGCTGTTATCAGAAGGACAGGATAGATCAATAATGATAGGTGGATAGTTTAGGTGAGTGGCATCGCGACGGGAGGAGTTTTTAACTGTTGCAGGTGTGAGCATGTCACCTAAGATTTTTGTATCTTATACCCGGCAGGGATATGCAAGCTTGAATATCTAAAAACAAGAATTTGTGGCCAGAGGCAGATTCTGACGTGTTAATGACTTTTTTTCTAAGGCTCCTTTGCTATAACAAAATAACCCCCAGTCAGGGTCACTGAGTAATGATATCACGAGCAGTTGTGTGAATTAATATCACTCAAGCCCGAAGAGTGAGAGTGATACTAGCTCACACAACAGTGAGTGATAATTAAATTCAACTGACTTTTTCAACTAATTCGACTGACTCTGGGGTCTACCTAGGGGGTCGGGGCCCCTCCTAGACCACTGATTAAGGGGAATTTTGCAGAAAATATGATGTGGGCCCTCGAATGCTGGGAACCCCGTTAGACAACCCGGTCTGGGTCAACAACAGGTTCGCTCTCGCAAGAAAAATTATAGAGTCTTAATAATGTAAGAACATTTTTTTGTCAAAATTTGGGTGAGGGGGGGGCGTCAGAAATTTTTGGGGGTGCTTCAGCATCTATGTTTCCCATGTTGGGGAGTCCTAGCATACAAGGCTAGCTGCAAAAAAATAATTTTTTTGCTACAGTGCATTTATTTATATGCTGCCTTTCCCATAGCCGTTTGTAAATGCAGCTCCCCTAGTGACTAAGGAGATCCAGCAAAAGTGGTACCACAGTCTTGATTTCAGCATGGCCAATAGTCATTGAGCACTAAACTCAAAATGTATGTCTTTTTAAAACTTTACACTTCTTTCCTGCAGGACTAGGCCTATATCTGCGTTATTTGGGTCCTGTTTACTGTGCCAGCAAACATGCAGCAGTTGCCTTCACCAGAGCCTGGGCAGTGAGAGCAATTTATTGATCACACAAGATGGAACTAATTGTTCAGCGTTAGTTTTGCATCTTGACACTAGGGACGGACACCGTTTGCCAAGTTCGATACGATTCATACCGTCGATATGTGTTTTCTGTTTTCGGTTCGTATCGCGATCTGCAAATTCAGCCAGATCCGTAAATAAGGGAATTTCGGCAAAACAAGCTTGCTGAAAACTTCATATTTGTCCAGATATTAAGTCTTGTGCAGTGGGCTGCAACCAGGGTAAAAGTCTGTTAATGTTTTGCTCGCGATTTGTCGCATTTCTTGGGTTAATAAAGTACTTTTTGGTCTTTTTAAATGGAAATAGGGCATGTGGAGGGTAGGAATGGATCGAACCAAAAGTTTATGTCATCAATTTCGATTATCAAACGGAATGAAAGAACCGGTACAATCGATATACCGTGAACCGGTGTCCATCCCTACTTGACACCAATGGCTTTATTATTTCCAAAATAATTGCAAAATAACAACCTGTGCAGAGATCTTATTTTTAAACACAGGCTTATGAAGGCATTAGGCCAGACATAATTGATCTATAGTTTCTCGGATCTTCTCAAGGCACTTTTTCTAGAGTGGGTCGGTAGGACAAAAAAAAAGAAGGTGAAATCTCAATTTTTTATTATGTCAATTTGATAAAAATTGTGGGTATGCTCAATTTTTTTTTTTCTATAGGCAGAAAATCTGTACGGTCGGTCGATCCGAGAAGCTAAAAATTGAGAAAGTCTGGCCTCAGCTGCCTTACATTATACTGTAGTGTATGTATGGAGTATACAAGATGGGTTGTTTAAAATGCATGTATATATTTTTCATTATTTGACATGTTCACGAATTCGTGGAGGTGTAAAAACGAGGATGTACGAATTCATGGACATAAAAAAACGAGCATAGGTGCTTGTGTACATGTTAAAACTAACACTCGTGAATGTGCTTTATTATTCATTCGTGTATCTGCCAATACTAACATTGAGTTAGTTTTAGCCAAGTTTAAGGTTGCAATTTTCGTAATTACACATACACAAATTCGTGAATAGCAATATTTATCATTTACACGACTGCTAAATTCGTGTATATGTTCGTTTTTGCTGCTTTACAAATTCGTGTACAAACTGTACATGCCAAATAGTGAAAAATATATACCTCAATGCCACCTGGTGAACATGTTTCAGGAAAACTACATCTAAAAGGCCACAAATGTCTTAGAGCCTGCTGGTCAAAATTTCAAATTGAATGTTATACATGATGCATATTTGTACTCATTACTATCATGAGCCTGTGTTCAAAGTTTGTTCTATGGGAGATAAGCAGGGGGCTACTGTTGTTAATTTTAACACTTGCCCTGGCTTTTTTCATATTTGTAAATTTTTTAATGAATAAACAATTATTAAACAATATGTAATCTCCATGAATTGTCAAATGAAATTTGTATTCATGGCATTTTAAGTATGCAGTCTGTTTGAACACATCACAGGCTTACTTACGACAGATGCAAACTCCATCTTCGGATATCACAAAAACATTAAATTGTCTTTTTCAGATGGACATTAACTACAAGAAACATGGGGTAAGGATAAACCTGATTTGTCCGGCAACAATCGCAACGGACTTCACACAAAACAAGTTAGTCGTGCGATCAAGAAAAGATCAAGGGCATTGAGAATGAAATTCAGATGGGGTAAGATATTATTTGCAAATTTATATTCTAGGACAATAACCACCGTTACTCGTGGGCGAGGGTTGATCTAGTGGTAGCGTACTGGACTGCCAATCACTGGTATGGGTCCAGGGTTAGAATCCAGCTCTTGCCGGGTTACCTGGGCCTATGTTGGACAGCTGTTTCAATCGTCCTTCGCCTCATTGCCGTGTCCTCCTCCTGTCCTAATTAGCCTACAAAGTGCATAAATACAGGACGTAAAGCCCCAATTATCCATGCATCAACCTCCGTTACTCATAAACAAGAACCCATGGATTCAAAAGCCAGAGCTTTGAAGAGGGTCCACAGGAGCAGTAGGAAAGTGGCAATCATTAAGTGGCAATCATTAAGTGGCAGTCATTAAGTGGCAGTCATTAAGTGGCAGTCATTAAGTGGCAGTCATTAAGTGGCAGTCATTAAGTTGCAGTCATTAAGTGGCAGTCATTGTGCTCACAACAATCTGAATCCATCGGGCGACTGTGAAATACAATGGCTCCAACATTAACATTAGGCCTATGCAGGGTTTCATAGCGCTTACATCTATTGTACACATGGTTTTGCTAAAATGCACGACTACCCGTACAATTTCTGACACAACAAACTGCACAAGAATGTCCAAAATAAACAATTTATTCTGCAAATTTTGAACTGATTTCTGATATCCTGTAAAAGCTCCTTCCATAATTATATGACACTATCAAGCCTCTTCCTACTACTTGTCATGCATGAGCAGACCAATGAGTGAGGCCAGAGCCTGAAAAGGCTAAATATGCCGATATCACACCAAACCAGATTTTAAAAGGGCAAGCGGTCAACCTTGTGATGCACTGTTACAGAAGTTTACAACAGATCTTTCTTTTTCAGGGTCAGTGTCGTGGCAGACCTCTTGATTACACTCATAGAAGATGACAGCAAAAATGGAACAGCCCAACAAATCAGCCCAAAAGGCGTCGTGCAGATAGAATTTCCTGAATACACCGGTTAATCATTCAACTCACTTCATCAACTTCACTGAAATGTTTTGTAAGAGCTTTCAAATAAATGAATAACAATTGACCACATTAACAACAGAAGCTCAGATTAATGCAATCCTTCTTTATTCATTACATTTTGGGTGATTTATGGGCCAAACATAAAAACTTTTTTTGGAAGTCGTCGGGAAAGAGCCACATTTTTTCTCAATTTTTGGATGTCCAGTGAGTACGAGCAAAAATGACTGCATGGCAGGATACAGGGACATCTCCTGCACCTGTGGAACATTTGTATTGCCCCTGCGGGACATATGCAGCCTTGCCGGCAGTTTTTTGCAGCCTCGCCGGCAGTTTTTCGCAGCCTCCCCGGCAGTTTTTGACATCTCGTTGATGGTTTTTGAAATCTTGTCGACAGTTTTACGATCTTATTCTGCCGATTTACAATCTTATTCTGGCAATTTAAGATCTTATTCCACCGTTATATGTCTCTAATTAATTATATAATTGTTACATAATTGTTGTATGTCGCCGAGTTAGCCATATTTCTCCTAGAAATCGTCTGCCTCTGTCCCGCTGGTCAAAAAAAGTTCTCCGCCATGGGTTAAAACAAATCCTGGTGAAAATTTCTATTGTTTATTTACTTCAATTCATAGAGAGAGAGAAGAGAGAAAATATTTTATTTGTGAATGGGCTCACAGCTTCCGCTTTCTGCTTTGCCCCCAGCTCCCTTCGGCTTACGGTCACTCTTATTCAGAACAGTGAACAAAAATACAGAACTTTTTTTTTTTAATCAACATGGAACAGCAAAATATATGCATTTCAGTTATTCATGTGAAGATAGTTTTTCAAGACACTGTCCCAACATTCTTAATAAATATGATAATAAATATGAACTGAGACTAAAAGTTATATTCACACAATCCTGTCGAAGTTACAGATGTAAGCAATAACTGAGATGATTAATGATATATCACAATATCAGATACGCAATATTTCAAATGGGGGAGAACGGAACTGATTGTCACAGGGGTAATAAGTTGTATCAGGGACGGATGTCACACTGGTGAATAATCTTTCAAGTTTTTACTTTGGATAAAACTGCATAATGAGCAAAGAATCTTAGTTTTGTTTTAAAATGAGACAACCAGTATGAACATTACAGTCTGTTACTTTGATACAGAAAAAAGGAACTGTTGCACTGTGAAATGGCATTTCATGTGTTATCATGGTGATGATTTGTCATGACTATACCCAATACGTTCAATTTTAATTCGATTTAAGGAGACTTATCCTGCTTGTTTGTGACAGCCAAACGAAGGATTATGCATCTGATTTTCACTCCTAAATCAGTCATGACAAGTCAAATGGCCTTCTCTTGATGATGACTAATCAAACAGCCTCTATATTTCCCATGAAACTAGAGAAGCACTTCTTCGGCTGTCATGAGTCACTGAGTGCATTTTTCACGGTGAACTGGTCCTCATTTTCTTTATATCAAAGTGACAGACTGTAAAATATTGACAGACTGCCAATGTGACAATCAGCCCTGAACTTCCCTATAGCATTGTTATCTCCATTTTAGGATAGTCCTTTGGCGTAGTTGAAGCCCTCGGGAGCAACTTTTTCATTTTTCTTCTTGGAACTGAGTCCGCAACAGACGCAGATCAACTCCAAGAAATATTCCGCAGCTTCCAAGAAAGTGCAGACGGAAAATCCCACGAACAGACCCCACGTGCCTCCGATGTTGGATAACAAAGTTTCCCACTAGAAATGAAAAATACAGATAATATTTTTAAGAAGTTACATTGTTTGTTACACATTGCATGCACATACCATTTTTGCACTTAGGGCGGTGACCATAGTAAGGTCATGAAATTGCAAAGCCATAACTGGAATTATGAGCTTCAATCAGCTTATTCACTTCTACTCTTCTAGTTCAGTATAAGATATTTGATAATATATATGTGGGTAGATGCAGGGCGAAAAGACAATTTTACATCATGCAAAAAAGACCAAATAGCCAAAAAATATAGCAGCACCCAATATTGAAGTCAAGAACTGGCACTAGGGGGCCAGAAATAACGTCCTTTGTACACGTCCACCTGCAGGAATTTGTGCAAAACACTGGAAAATAATCTTCTGCACAGATTTTCGTAAACTCACCGTGTAAGTCGGAAACACTTGTTGGTGGCTGTACGTTAGAGTTCGGAAGAATATGTTCACTCGCAATATATTATTCCTGGAAATATGGAAGTAATTGCAAAAAACAATTATGTATGTAAAAATGGAGTTTGGGTGTTTTTAATGACTTTGCAGATTTATTAAAAAGCACGACATTTAGGGTGAGTTAACATGCCAAAATTATTTTAAGTATTTATATCAAGTTTCTCACTGGAGATTAAAAACTGATTAAAAACTATTTGCATGTTATAATAGTCTGTCACTTTGATATAGAAAATATTAGGACCAGCTCACTGTGGAAAATGCACTTCGTGATTCATGATAGCTGACGAGTGACGAAGTGTCATCTTCTCTACTTTCAACATTGGAAACATAGAGGATGTTTAATTAGTCATGATCAAGAGAAGCCAATTGACTTGTCGTAACTGATTTTAGAGTGAAAATCAGAAGCATAATACTTTCGTTTGGCTGTCACCAACAAGCGGGATCAGTCTCCTTAAATCAAATTAACATTGAAAGTATTGGGTATGATCATGACAAATCATCAGTATGATGACACACGAAGTGCCATTTTCATAGTGCAATTAACAGTCCACTCTTTTTCTGCATCAAAGTGACAGACAGCAAAACCAACTTACTCAATGTACTCCTTAATTTCATTCCTTGCCATTTTACCGACCAGCTGCCTACCAACAAGTGCGTTGAAACCATCCGTCGGCCAATTTGCATAAGATACTGAGGTACGGTAGGTAACTTCCCTGTCAATAAGAATAAAAGATTTCAAGAGGGTTAAAAAATATGGTTAAAAATGTTTCTTTGGCATGTGGTCAGGTAGAATGAAAGTGAGGGTAGACTTGTTATTCTTGGCTTTCTTGGTCACCAAGAGCATTAATTCGTTCGCTGCTCAAAGTGACATCTTCTACATTTCCCCACATTCGCTATACATTCCACCAGATGGCAAAAATGCAATGCACAGCCTGTTATCGGCATTGAATGCAGGAGGGTTCCAAATTGGCACATACACTCTACAACAACATTGTGACAACCTCACAGCCTTTGCAAAAATTATGCAAAAATTATGTGGAATTAAACAATTTATTGTATGGTAGACATTATGTTGTCGCCACAAAATACGGCATTAGCATCATGCGACATTGTGGCAACGTTTCGCAATGCTGTGAAAAAACCACAATGTTGTGTTAATGTTCGGTCATTTCTAGTGATGCGGACCGGACTAAAATCAGAGTACACTGCAATGCCAGGCAATCTATCAAGGAATATTGAAGTTACGAGGCAACATAATTTCTGTCATTGTACATTACTCCAGGACCAAGAGAACGGACCTCCACCAATTAGTCTGGCAGTGTTATTTTATGTGTGTGCATGCCCTATTGTGTGAGTTCCTGGGTATAGTCTGATTCATCTACTTCGTGAACAAGCTTGAACCGCTAGGGAAGCCACTATCGATTGATGTGACGTCATAGCTACGCACAAGCATATTCTTTGTTTACGTCACCAAGCAAATCACTGGACGTCTGAAATTGTCATCTAAAATGGGTTTACATGTACATCTCCGAAAATCGGCTAAAACATTCGCTGAAAATTTGGATAGGAACTTATAAACAGCCAGTGGAAACATGTGAGTGCATAGGCGTACCGGACGCGGAATTTTTGTGGCGGGCGAGCGACATTTGCTAGAACGGGGTTTGATCCCTTGTCCACATGTGTACAAGGCAGGCATGCTAACCATCATACCACGGGTAAATAAACTGCTCGCACTTAAAAACGCACACTTCCAAAAAGGTTAAAAATAATACTTCCTCTTTTAAGTATTAAGATGAAAGTTTGCACACTGCTAGAAGTTGCCATCAGGTATATTCACAGCAATTTTCAAATCTCTAAGTACAGTACTTTTGTGTCAAATTAATTTGTCGTGGTTACTGTCAAAAACGCAAGTCACAAAATTTCAATATCCTCTGATCATTAATTTCAACAACTAAGCTGTTCCTTCCGCAATATTTTTTGATAAGCCAGGAAAGTTTACATTTTTACTTGCTTGATGGATTCCCGGGGATGGATTGGGGAAAATCGATATTTGACCAAACCACAATTAAAGAGGATGAAATTAATAAAAATTTAAGTGTCAACGCTGACCCGCCCCCTACTGGAGCCTTTTGTCAAAATCTTCAAAAAGAGATGTTTTATTCAGATTTTTGAGAGTATTGATATAGAATGATTGTCTAGGTATGTGTTTCTACCCTGGGTAAGCAAAACGCCCCATAATTTAACAGTTTTGGTTCACATGCTTCACTTCCAGATGCTGAGTCGTACATTTTGAGTTTTCAATTCAAAATCTGCTTTATCATTAACATTTTTTTTCAAAAACTTCCGTGGGGCAGTTTTTGGATGTCCTGTTTCATAAGATTAATCCTATCCAGTATGCCACAAAACAAATATTTTCATTGGTGCATTTTGGGTCGAAGTGCAGTTTGTGACTCTGCATTTTCGACAGTAACCAAGACGATTTAATTTAACACAAAAGTACTGCACTTTGAGGTTTTGTAAAATTTCATGAATCTACCTGATGGCAACTACTAGAAGTGTTAAAACTTTCATCTTGATACTTTAAGAGGAAGTACTATTTTTTAACCTTTTTGGAAGTGTGCGTTTTTAAGTGTGAGCAGTTTAATATACAAGACCTTTTACTATTGACTTTTAAGAACATTTTTCAATAAAATTTAACAACTTAATTGTGTGATTTAAATATACCCTGCAGTCCCTGCTTGTTCCGATGATTATTTATATAATGCATTGCCCGTGGTTGCTTGAAATGCAGTACAGCATTTTCAGATACTATTCCTAGATCACTGTGATAAAAAGAAGAATTTTGAAGAAAATATGCTGCGACACGAGCCCACGATGCCAAAAAGCTCCGGCCTCCATAAGGCAATCCTGCCTGGAACTACCACTGGTTGTGAAAACACTGATCAGATAAAAAAAATTATCCCAAGGACGGTTTACATTGCCGTTCAACTTTGAACCAGACCAGGTTAGGGCCGTGTACACATCTATTCGCACCAAATTTTCACATTTTCTATTAATCTTGGACGTATGTGATGATTATGTTTCAATTTTATATTTATTACACATGTCAGTATATATATGTTTCAAATCAAATGACTGTTTCATTTTAGTTCATGGAAATATCATTATGGTGCTTTTTAATTGCAGTATTACCATTATTTTATGAAAATTGATATTTTTTCATTCTCTTTAGATATAGTTTATAGTCAATATCCCTCTCTTCTGTATATATATATATCATCTTTGTTTCTTTTTAGTTATTTTTTACCATCATCATACATGTATCTTGTGGATATTTCGTTGTGAATAAAATAATATATATATATTAATCTATTTTGTTTATGTATTTGTAACAAAATCTGGGTGCCTGCCAGAATGAAGGTTAATCAATTTCAAATTACTGGATTTTTTTTTTATCTTAATTTTTTTTCTTCACTGAAACAGTTATTGAACACAGCTACAAAAACAGATACACAAGGTTAGAATGGTGTAGAGATGAAGTGTGAAAATATATCAATGATGAATTATTTATGGCTATTTTATGCAGATAATAGTTGAAGTGAAACACAACCATATTGATTAATTAGGTGTAAGTGATAGAATTAAAGAGGTTAGTTCTTCACTCTCAATTACTGTAAAATTGATGAGCCTAAAATAATGACTATTACACATAAATGCGACAACAGAACAAATACGTGAAAAATTGCACTGATTTCGGCTCTGAATTCAATGTAATTCATCATTAAATATACAGTAAATATACAGTACAACCCAAAATAAAGTAAGAACATTTTCTGTCAGAAGTTCTCTGTTTACCTATTTTGCCCTCTTTTCTCCTCTCCATCGCAAATCTCCTTACAACTCCGTTTGACTCCTTACAACAACCTTAGCCTACATTAAGAACTCTATTTAGACAGCTACCCCTGTAACTTCAATTAGCAGAGGTGCAACATATCAAGTAAATAAAACACAATGGGGGTGATTGAGTTCAAATTGGTGTTGTTTAAATGTGATTTTTATGTAATCTAAAAAGGTTGTTTCAAGTAGGTAAAAGTAGGAAGTGATTCAGAGGTAGGTGTGAAAGGGTAAAGTAGTGGCTGATTCTTCCTTCCTGCTGGGGTAATCGTACCTTATTTTGAGTTGTACTGTACATCTGCCAGCGGTCTCTGGCAATTGACAATTATTTAGCGATATGTTCATTGTTCATGATTCAGATAGACGCAGATTGATAGAGCTTTCTGAAAGTCAGTACCCATAGCCATAACACTACATAATAACAATAACAGCCAAAGTAAGTATCTAAAACCACAAACATATATATATTGGAATAGAAACAAATCAATCATGAGTGGCAATTTTTTGTGCTTTATCTTTTCTACAGCCGTATATGACTGGAGGGGTGAAATACAATTAGAATCTAAGACTATACACTGAAAAAAAGGTTTGTGTGAAACAGACAAAACGAACGTTAGCTGGTGTCCGTCCAAAATTTTATGTAAATTCAGACATAAGATATGTGTATTTTTGACATTTCATTGATCAAATCACACAAAAATTTGATCAAGATTGACAATGCAATGTCAAAAATACACATACATTTTGTGTGAATTTACACAAAATTTTGGACGGACACCAGCTAACGTTCGTTTTGTCTGTTTTACACAAACCTTTTTTTCAGTGTAATGTTGTTCGCGAATACAAAGTCTCACACTTCTGATTCCTGACACCATTGTTTTTAACCAATTGAATCATTCCTCGATAATAGTGTTTGTGGACTTTTTGAGGCACTGCCTTCGACAACCCTTAGACGTTATTTGTTATTATCAATTACTATAAAATTGATTAGCCGAAATAACAACTGTTGCACATGAACGCGACAACAGAATGATTTGTGCGAAGTTGCAGTGTGATTTCAAAGTAATTCATCATTTAATGTACATCTCCCAGCTACATGTATCTATGGCAATTGCCAATTATTATGCACTACAGTTCAGCTTTGCTGAACAGTGTGCATATACATTTCCTTGGGAAGGAGCTTACACACTTGTAAAATTTCTTGACAGTGCTGCTTCACCCTGCATTCATCAGTCTACCAAGTGCATAAATCTTTGACGTAAAGCCTCAATCATCAATCCATGCATCCGCACTTGATAGGCTAATCAGGCCAGCCATGGACCAATTATATATGAGATGACATCCTACCACCACTGATATCTCAGATATCCAAACAGCCCCTATCTGTTTGGTTTATGAAGAAATCCGTTTTATTTGGGTTTTTTTTTTAACCAAACAATGTGGTATTTCCACAAACCATATGTGGTTTAATATGCGTGATAAGCTCAAAAACCAAATTTGGTTGTTTTTTTTTTTAGAGTGAATAGAATTAATTAGTTAATTGATGTGTTCATTTACGTCTATTGTGGAGATTGTTATCTTGATTTACTTACAAACAAGGCTTGTTGCATTCATGCTGACATGAGTAAGCGTTGTCCCTAAAATTTATGTAAACATCCAGTCATGTGTACAAGGCAGGCATGCTAGCTACTGTACCACGGATAAATAGTATTAGAAATCCAAGACCCGGATGAGAACAAGACCTTCTACCCAGACCTTTAAGAATTTTTGCTAAAATTCAACAACTTAATTGTGTGATTTAAAAATGCCCTGCAGTCCCAGCTTGTTCCAATGATAATTTATACAATGTATTTATAATGCATTGCCTGTGGTGGCTTGAAATGCAGCAAAGCATTTTTTAATACTATTCCTAGATCACTGTGATAAAAAGAAGAATTTTATTAATTAATTCAGTTATTTCTTACCAGCCCCAAAAAGTCAATCCTGCCTGGATCTACCACTGGTTGTGAAACAATGATTGGATCAAAAATGTTATCACAATAATGGTTTATACTAATCTATATTGTTTATGTATTTGTAACAAAAACTGGGTGCCTGCCAGAGTGAAGGTTAATCAATTTCAAATTACTGAATTTTTTTTTCCTAACTTTTTTATTCACTGAAACAGTTATTGAACACTGCTACAAAAACAGATATACAAAGATTATAATGGTGTAGAGTTGAAGTGTGAAAATATATCAATGATGAATTATTTATGGCAATTTTATGTAGATAAATAGTTGAAGTGAAACACAACCATATTGATTCATTAGGTGTAAGTGATAGAATTAAAGAGGTTAGTTCTTCACTCTCAATTACTGTAAAATTGATGAGCCTAAAATAATGACTGTTACACATAAATGCGACAACAGAACAAATTTGTGAAAAATTGCACTGATTTCGGCACTGAACTCAATGGAATTCATCATTAAATATACATTAAATATACAGTACAACCAAAAATAAAGTAAGAACATTTTCTGTCAGAAGTCCTCTGTTTACCTATTTTGCCCTCTTTTCTCCTCTCCAATCGCAAATCTCCTTACAACTCCGTTTGACTCCTTACAACAACCTTAGCCTACATTAAGAACTCTATTTAGACAGCTACCCCCGTAACTTCAATTAGCAGAGGTGCAACATATCAAGTAAATCAAACACAATAGGGTTGATTGAGTTCAAATTGGTGTTGTTTAAATGTGATTTTTATGTAATCTAAAAAGGTTGTTTCAAGTAGGTAAAAGTAGGAAGTGATTCAGAGGTAGGTGTGAAAGGGTAAAGCAGTGGCTGATTCTTCCTTCCTGCTGGGGTAATCGTACCTTATTTTGGGTTGTACTGTACATCTGCCAGCGGTCTCTGGCAGTTGACAATTATTTAGCGTAATGTTCATTGT
The DNA here is from genome assembly GCA_026936325.1 of Platynereis dumerilii. NCBI lineage: Eukaryota > Metazoa > Annelida > Polychaeta > Phyllodocida > Nereididae > Platynereis > Platynereis dumerilii. The sequence goes on along the minus strand of JAPTHN010000006.1, from coordinate 10,356,382 downwards.
TCATGATTCAGATAGACGCAGATTGATAGAGCTTTCTGAAAGTCAGTACCCAATACTACCCATAGCCATAACACTACATAATAACAATAACAGCCAAAGTAAGTATCTAAAGCCACGCACACATATATGGGAATAGAAACAAATCAATCATGAGTGGCAATTTGTTGTGCTTATCATTCCTACAGCCGTATGTGATCAGAGGGAGAAATATAATTAGACTAATGTCATTCACGAATACAAAGTTTCACACTTCTGATTCCTGACACCATCGTTTTTTTAACCAATTGTATCATTCCTAAATAATAGGGTTCTTTTACTTTTTGAGGCGATGCCTTCGATTACCCTTAGAAGTTATTTACACAATAAAACTGATTAGCCTAAATAACAATAATTAGCCACACATGAATGTGACACCAGAATGAATTTGTTAGAAATTGCAGTGTGAATTGAATGTAATTCATCATTTAATATACATCTCCCATGCAACTATCTATGGCAAAATTGGCAATTGCCAATTATTTAAGCGCCAATTATTTAAGCGCCAATTATTTAAGCGCCAATGAGCAGTTTACTGGAATTGGCGCTATATAAGTACTTAATATTATTATTATTATTATTATTTAGCGATATGTTCAAGATTCAGAGAGACGCGGATTGATGGAGTTTTCTGAAAGTCCGTATGTATAGCCAATTAGCCATAACACTACATAATAACAGCCTAAATGAAAAGTGTCTTGAGCGATACACATGTATATGAACAAGAGCATTGCAATCACGAGTGGCAATTTGTAGTGCTTTATCATTTCTACAGCCGACGGTCAGCCATACCAAATGAAAGGGTTATAAATCCAGGACGGTTTCATAAATTGCACAAAGTCAGCCTATGTGAAACAAGACTTACAACCTGCATCTGAATATTTAATCTACAAAGTGATGGGGCCAAATAATGAAGAACAATTGATTCATGTTATACATGAAAGGGAAATGTGTTCAAGTGCTCGCGAGCCCAAGCAAATATTTGCCCTGAGTTAATATTATGTATTGTCAGTGATTCAATGTTGTCACTTCGTGATTCTGAAAACCCTAAACTGAATATTGTCATGAAATTTTAATGAACACTGTCCTTTTAACAATATGTGCACTGTTCAGTGGCGTAATTAGGGGTTCTCGAGCAGGGGCTGTGGTGGTGCACCTTGGGAGTCACGATTTTCATCTGAAGGGCACCTGGGGGGCACCTTCCTAGCATGGGGGCACATGCCCCCCTTTGCCTCCCCTCAGGGATGTCATTGCATATGTGACTAAGCACCAAACCAATGACCAACCAATATCAGGCCAACGTCAGCATTCAATGTAGAACTGTTGAATTGAGGAGTCAATAAAATAAAGTATTTTATTGAAGTGCACTATATATCACCAGAACTGTTATAATTTATTTATGTCCATTGTGGAGATTGTTATCTTGATTTACTTACAAACAAGGCTCGTTGCATTCATGCTGACATGAGTAAGCGTTGTCCCTAAAATTGGCGTAAACTTCCAGTCGACAGGCAACTGTATAAATAACGAGAAAAATAAAACAGAATATTAAGTAACCAATACTCAACAACAAAAGTAGAAAATGGTCTCAATCATTGACAATTAAGGATAATTAAGAATCATTACCATAATGGTGCTGTGGAAAATTATTGAACCACTACTTATAGCTGTAAACTTGAAAGAGACTTAAACATGTACTCATTGTACTGTAAGTGTTTCTGACTTGCTGTTGTCTGGATGTGGTAAATACTTTCTAAAACGACAATATCTCAAAATTGATTTTTTTCTCTAAAGTTTACGGGTACTCTTCTGCACTATTATGTACAATAATATGTATTACACTTAGAACATAATGGGCGATAATAGATCAAATAGATCACGTGAAAGGTCACGATTTCGCTTGGTACCACAATTTTTTCAAATGTTTCTTTTTTTGGCTAATTTTTTGGTAGAAGTCGTAACAATCATGATCTCACACACAAACACACAGAAAAGCCACATAAGTTTCCAGTCTGTGGACCAAATCAGAGAGCAGCATTTGAGCTACTTTATTTTAAAGAAAAGCTCAATATCCATTGCAATGCATGAAATAGAACCATTACATTTTATAACTATATAATTATGTTTAATCAAGCCTTGGACACATATATGTTTAATCTGGCATACCCTCAGTTGTGTTTGATATGGAGCATCTGCTTTCATTGCCAGTGACCAAGACCGTCTCCACACACGAACACACTTCTTTGACCATCTTCCTTAGACAAGAGTTCAGGCAGTTATCGGTCGAATAAAGTCCTTCGTAGAACAAGTCGGCCGATTTGCCATGGGTGCAGTTCGTTTCATAGGGTCTTTCTTTGGAGTCCATCACTTCCTGAAGAAAAATAATGCAAAAGAGAAGTCACTATGTTGCAACACTTGGCGAATCCTGACAGAGTAGTCTAGGGGGTTCAGAGCCGCATTTTGGCATTCAAAAACATATTGGGTCATAAAGGCCGATATGTGAGGCATGTCTAATAACAATGGATATATAACAAATGCAGCCAATTTTCTTTGCTGTAACCGGAGTTAGGTATGGGTCAAAGTCTTTGATAGGTAAGTGCACCACCCGTTCCTATGAAATAACATTGGGGCTGTGTTTCACTTACTTATCAAAGACTTTGACCCATAGGGCCATACTTATATGTGACATGATGTATTAAAAGAAAGAAACTCACAGTGTCTACTGCCACAGATGCGTAGTATCCAACAGGAATGGAAACGGAGTTATCTTGAGGAAATGCCGTTATGTTGTTCGAATGGACTGTAACTCTAGCTCCATACTGATGCGAAAACAGTCCCAAATATTCATCTTTTTCTATATTCAAGGAAAGTTTTAGACCTGAAATAGTAAGTTAGAAAATGATAGTTAAAAACACTTGAAATTTGTCCTTTTAAAATTTCCTTCAAGGTCTTCAAATACAGTGTATGAACAACTGCAAGAAAATTGGTATGAACTTTCTAAATGCCCTCGTACAGGTAGTAAAATTTCCAATTTGGCGCTTGAGAATCTCAAGCGCCAAATCATATCTCAAGTTGAGACATGACGATACTGTTCATATTCTGGAACATATCAAAAAATATTTATTTTTTCTTAAATTCTTGGCTGATATCCATATGATCCAATGCAGTCAGGCTTTATTTACCAGTCTGTCTCTTCGGTAATATACACTGCCAGCCAAAAGTTTGAAAACAATATGCTGCTTGCGATTGCATTAGTGTTACACCTAACAGGTTCTGGGTGCTTGGATTTTTATTTGGTCATGTTGAAATTTACCTAAATTTATGTCAGTTTGAAGAGGAATATGAGAGGTAAGCCTAAATCAGTGAAAATAGCGTTAAATTTCCAACATTGCTCTCAAAAATAGGGGTGTGCCAAAGTGACTAAGACATTGCCATTATTATTGAATGGAATATATTTTGTCCACACGTTCTGACCCATGCGTATTTTTTCAGAGCAACAAAGGAAATTGAGTGCTATTCGTACAGAGAATACCTACACAACCCCACCATTACGATACATTTTCTTCTGATTCGATAAGAATCCTTGTACCCACAAACAGATTTGCATAACATTAATAGCGAGCAACCCACTGTTTCTAAACTTTTGGCCTGCAGTGTAGTAAGTTGGGAGGCTGAAATCCTCACAGTCCCTTGAAACTGAGAAATGCATGCTGCTGCCACCTGGCACAAAGTTGGTTTTGTATGCTGCTCCCAAGAAATTGTTGCACATTTATAAAGTTTTTGTTCAATATTGAAGTAAATCCAAGTCAGAATGGGCAATCACATTCTCTTAGGAAGTAGACTACACATACTAAGAAATAGCCCAGCCCTAGTTTCTTTACAGACAAACTAGTCTGAGTTCCTAACACTCAGTTTCTGTTGACCCATCACGGAACTTGCGAAATTGCATAATTATACTAGGTGGCAGCACATACATGTAGCAGCATATGTTCTGCGAAGGCTCGAACATTTTGCATTGGCAATGAAACAGTGGTCAACTTGAGACAGATTTTGTTTGTTTGTTTGTGTTTTACGCCTCTGCAGCACCTTATCTCAGGCTATATCGAGGCAGGCGACCGCCGTACAATGATGAGATGAGAAGACTGAGAGTCTGGCACATACCCTATTAATTCAGAGATGCCCTGGGTCTTTCAGTTGCCCCAGCATAGAATACTGGATACAACCCGCCTCCATTTAAAGTCCCATGGGCTCTGACTATAGTGAGTTCCTGGGGTGAGATTTGAACCAATGCCCTCAAAGCCAGTTGACAAGCGCAACTTGAGACAGACTACGAGTATTATGATGTCCTTACCGTACTGAGAGCCAAACTTAGTTGTGGTTCTTACAGTTGAGCCGTTCGTCTGCCTGTTGAATGTGAAGCAATTTCCATAGACCTCGTTGTATACACGGACGAAATCATCGCTGTGTTGGTCGAACAAGATTACATTTTAGAATAGTTGGTTTTATGACATATCACAGAATAAACAATTTTTCAACTAATTCACCAGAAATCGTAAATGGATTATTGGATACAAATATGGAAACAAATGTGCAAAATATCTAATTTGATACAGGTTCGAATTTGTAAAAAGGTTTTGCTGATTAATAACTGCAATGCAATGCTTGATATAATTACAATATAAGTGACCTGCTCCACCAAAATGAGTTCAAAGTAGGCGTTCTGTATTTCCCAGAAAATAAATATAGGGGGAACGGGGGCACATTAGGACGCTTTTAACGTCTACTAATTTTGCTCAATGCTGAAAGCACTGAAGAACTCAGAAGTTTGCATGAATATCACCAATACCATTGAGCTTAAATGCAAGGCATAATAAACTAGACTTTACATACCCTTTAGCAGCCAGAGAGTCGAAAAAATGACAAATTACAGCCACATGAACGGGGCACATTGGGACATCAGCCCTGGCTGATTGGGACATCAGCACATTGGGACATCAGCCAGGGCACATTGGGACATCAATTTAAAAATCATTTTAACACTCCATGTGCAATAGATATCACATATAAGTAGTGCGTAAGACAATATACAGTGCATTAACACCTTGTAGTGCCAATAGTTCATAACTTTAAACAGTTTTAAACATTTAACATAAAATGTCCTGGGTGCGGACATCTATGTAAGTAATAACACACAGTGCTTTGCGACAAATTTGTTCACAGAGCATGGTAATCTACTATACTTCTATTCACTGTGGCCTGAACACCTGTTGTGTGCTGTCCCAGGTCATTCAGTTGACTTGGACACTTAAATTCTGCCATATTTAGTGCGTACCAATGTGCCCCAAATTCAATGTCCCAGTGAGCCCTGATATGTCTTTTACACCAAAATGCTAATTTCTCGGACACCAGTGAGTGTGTTTATACGGATAGCAATTCATAACAGTTCGTTAGGATATATAAAATTCATAAAAGCACTGAGAAAGCTTCATTGTTCATGGTTTGTCCACAGAATGGTTCGAATTGAACCCGTCCATATTTACTTCAGTAGTAGCAAAAACAAACTTTTGCTCGCCATACTTCTGCATGTGGCTGTAATTTGTCTATAAAACCATGGAAACATCAGGATGTGAAATTACAAGATATGATGGCACTACCATATCATATACCTTGCCAGGATCCAAGAAAACCCCACTGTCCCACAGTGCCCCGCGTCCCAATGTGCCCCCGTTCCCCTTATTATGTCTGATGAGTCTGAGTCTGAGTCTGAGTCAGAAATGAGCAAAATGTGGTGAAAGGTCATAATTATTTTGATGTTTTTTAGCTGTTGGATATCACATTTTATAAAAAGTCATTGTCTTTGAATATTTAAGACCATTTTACCAAAAATTGATTTTAAATTATCTAAATAGAGTGTTCTTCTTGTTTTTCTTAGTTCTTTCTTTGCAATGGTGGGGAATTCAAATGTATTTTTCTCAAAGTTTGATGTTTTGTATCATCAATGTTTGAGGTGCAATATCTTTGGATTGAATGGAGATATCAAAACATATGAAACATCATTTTAAAGACCAATTCCAGTAGAATAAGGTCATTTTCAGAACTCAATATGATAAGAAGTCGACTTTGAACTCATTTTGGTGGAGCAGGTCACTTATAATTATGAATCTAATTTATGATTTATGATATTTTAACCATACCTTGTGCAGTTTTCCCCATCAAACGTACACATCAGGACAAATTCGTCAAACTGGTGTCCATATTTGTCCAAGTCTGGCATGCTCGGGCGCAGCATACTGACGACGTCACTAAAGTCAGATGTCTTTGAGCTTGCGAATAGTGTCTCATAGTCATGGTCACCTGTAAAATTATATTTCAATTAGTGGCTGTTCAGAATCTTTAACTTTCTGGGTTTTGTCAGAAGTTGCTGTTTAAAACTTAGGTTTCATGCAGATTTTTAGTACCCCCCTCTCAGGATCGATGCAAATTTTAGTACACTCTTAACAAAAAGGTTTCATATGGAACCTTTAAGGTTTCTATAAGCTGGTATAGATCAGGGACCTTAAAAGGTTCATTGATCAACTTTTAAAAAGGTTCCAACAGCAAACAAAGACAACATTTAGGTGATCAAGCTGCCCTGAACTCCCGCAGTGGAACCCCTTTCTCTCAATTAAGTTTGGAGCATAGGGTCCTATCATAGGGCCTTCCGACCAAGTATTGAACCTTTTAAAATCAATTGAACCCTAAAAAATGTAGAACGTTTTTTTTCGGCTGTGGGTTCTTCATATATACCATAGGGAACCTTTTGCGTTAAGAGTGCATGACACTGCATGTATGTCACACCTACCTTTAAGCTCCATGCTGAGCAGATTATTTGTTCCTGACTCCCCTGGAGGAACCCTCGGCGAAAGAGTATTCCCCGAAAGAATCTGTCTCTTCTTCCGGCCAAGTGGTATTGAGGGGAGATTAAGTCCTGTCGATCCTGGATATAGGGACAAAAAAAGGAATATTTGCCAAAATATGTCAAGGTTCATGTAGCCTATATATCTTTATATATGACAATCCTGGTCATATGGAAAATGCTCCATCCCTAGGTCTTAAGTTACAGTCCTTGTCATACTTACGTGGAATCTCAAGTTTTTTTTTCTATGCTGTTGAACTGTGATGTCAGAGATGACTCTATTCTAGCATTGCAATATATGTAAATTAACTACAAGCTGTGATGTCATTTCAAACTGGGTCAGATTCCCCAGCTTCTAGCCAATGTTGATCCTCCTGAACTGAGCGTCACAGTTTCAACACAGTCTCAGAGTAAGAGTTTTATCAGGGATAGCCCCTACAACTACGTCATCACAGCTTGATAGCCAATGGGCTGACCGTAAACTACGTCATCACAGTTCAAACATTGATATATTGAAGGAAGCATTACATTTTTGATCCCAATGATTTATCACAGCAATCACCAGTCTAATCCTACCAAATGGCAGCTTGGTGAGCATTCACAGTTGACAACTGTTGTAATCCCCACAGAGTTGTTTGATAAATCTACAGACTTGCTAACTTACAACTTTAAACTTTGATGGAAGTTGGTATAAACAGAAGGCTTTGACAATTTGTCTGTAAACACATGGCTTATGTTATCTATATTTGTTCTGGCAGTCCATTGGCTGAGAGGCTGTGATGTCAAACTTGCATGGGTTTTCCCAGACCCAATTTTAACTCTGACACTGAGTTGAAACTGTGATGCTCAGTTTGGTGGATTCGCATTGGTTAGAAGCTGGGGAATCTGACCCAGTTTGAAATGACATCACAGCTTGTAGTTAATTTACATATATTGCAATGCTAGAATAGATTCATCTCTGACATCACAGTTCAACAGCATAGAAAAAAACATGAGATTCCATGTAAATATGACAAGGACTGTAACTTATTACAGTGTTCCAATTCTTTGTCAATTTATAGTTAAGCTAAGGAAAAGCAAACACAACAAAATAAAGGTACACGTATATAATTAATATACATAATGAAAGCTATATGCATGAGGTAACAAGAGCAGTAAATAGAAAAAAAATTAAAAACACAATGAATTTAATTTGTCCAATCGTCTTGTCAATTCTTACACATCACACCTGTTTTAACTTGGCAATCAAAGGCATAAACAATAAATCATTCATGTATTATAGAATTAACAATTAAAAAATGCGAAAACCTGTGTCCAGTCAACAGATAATTTGTATTATTACAGCATTTCTCACAAAGAAGCCATGGCTTACCTGTCGGATTGGTATTGCCTGTTGAGTTGGTCAATGGACTTGTCAAATTAGAAACTGCATTAGAAATGGTGTTTGTTAAGTTAGTCAAACTTGTACCATTGGCAGTCAAGTTAGACACAGCATTAGAAATGGTGTTTGTTAGATTTGTCAAACTTGTACCATTGGCAGTCAAGTTAGACAGAGCATTAGAAATGGTGTTAGTTAGATTAGTCAAACTTGTACCATTGGCAGTCAAGTTAGACATAGCATTAGAAATGGTGTTTGTTAAATTTGTCAAACCTGTAGCATTGGTAGTCAAATTAGAGACTGCATTAGAAATGGTGTTTGTTAGGTTAGCCGAACTTGTACCATTGGCAGTCAAGTTAGACAGAGCATTAGAAATAGTGTTTGTTAAATTTGTCAAACCTGTAGCATTGGTAGTCAAGTTAGACATAGCATTAGAAATGGTGTTTGTTAAATTTGTCAAACCTGTAGCATTGGTTGTCAAATTAGAAACTGCATTAGAAATGGTGTTTGTCAAATTAGTCAAACTTGTACTGTTGGTTGTCAAATTTGTCACAGCATTAGAAATGGTGTTTGAAAGATTAGTCAAATTTGTACCGTTGTTTGTCAAATTAGACACAGCATTAGAAATGGTGTTTGTTAGGTTGGTCAAACTTATACTATTGTTTGTCAGATTCAAAGCATTAGAAATTGTGTTTGTTAAATTTGTCAAACCTGTAGCATTGGCAGTCAAATTAGACACTGCATTAGAAATGGTGTTAGTTAGGTTAGTCAAACTTGTACCATTGGTTGTCAAGTTAGACAAAGTATTAGAAATGGTGTTAGTTAGATTAGTCAAACTTGTACCATTGTTTGTCAAATTAGACACAGCATTAGAAATGGTGTTCGTTAAGTTGGTCGAGCTTGTGCCATTTGTAGTTGTGTTCAACAAGGAGGCAGTACCGACATTTTGAAGTGCAGTTGAGTTAGCCACATTCGTCGGTAAAGAACTGCCTGCAGTGTTACTGGAAAAAAGAACATACAATGCATCAGTGGAATTTTAGTGTTGGTACTGTAAAACGGGGTAAAATTGGCAATGTGGGGTAAAGTTGGCAGGCTATTTTGACCAACTTAATGGTAGAAATTCAAACTTTTCCTCATTGAAACGTATGGCAACTTTGCCTAAGATACCTCTGTCAGCATTTTCACATTGTCAAAGCCTCTTGTGCGAGCTGGCACAGCGAGGCTTTGACTCTGTTGATAGTTTTTTCTGTGGTTTCAGTCACATTTAGATCAGCCATGCCTCAGTGATTCCAGCCAACCAGAAGGCAGCTTTCATTTCAATGCAAGCAAACCATGAATGTTGAACAATCAAACAAAACATACAAACTAAAAACAAGAAACTGTCACATGAAAAAATACATAAACTGTGAAATGACTGATGATTACTAAAACCAAACACTAAAACTGTGAACAATTCAGATGTCAATCATCATCATCCATGCATTTAATTCTGATCTGATTGGTTGTTGGGTTCAAGATATAGCTTCATGGACACTGGACAGTGTTTAACTTGGTCCTAGTTTGACATGTTCAGAACGCATTTATGTGCAAATTCTCACTGCTGAGTTAATGGATGGCAGCAACTGCATCCAGGGGGAGTCGTTTTTTAAATATATATAGATATATATAGATAATAACTTTCAGCTTTAAGTGTTACTATTAATTAGATTATTAACAATTTCCCATTCAGTATCTAATCTATATTTTTAATTTTGATGAAACTGGTCTGAAGTTCAAAAAAGACACCTTGGAGTAATAACCTGCATTTATGACTCCAGATCATGCTGAAATTGTCTCAATATGCCTCTGATGGCAGCATACATGCTACTCTCAGGAAATGATTTTACATTAAATGATACACTCAAAATTCGAACACATATATAGTGAGTGGTGAAGATCTGACCGACTGCCACTGTTCATGCTTGGAAAATAAGCACCAAGCTTCACACAACAGCTTAAATCACACAGACTGATGTCAACTTAAAACAACAAACAGATCAACAGACAACAGTTATCAACAGCATGCAAGTCTTGAATGTCATGACCTTGCTCTAGCTGTAACGTGTGTAACAGCCTCTCTGATTGTGCGTCCACTTCCCTTTGCAACCAATCACCTTGAACCTCAAAAACCACACTTTTTGTGGCCCACCAGGTCAGAGGCTCACTGGCAGAGCCAGCTCGGTAAGTGAACCGATGACTACGGGAGAATGATCTGTCAGTGAAGAAAGTGGAATTTCTTCCATTAAGAGGGTCAAAATAGCATGCCAACTTTACCCCGGATTGCCAACTTTACCCCGGATTGCCAACTTTACCCCATTCTAAGGTACTGAAAAATAATAAAATTCATTTGATATCACAAAATGAGGGCTTCCATGTAGCTTTGTTGTCATCTTAAATTGATCATTTTAGCCAAATATAATTTTAACCACGTCTGAAAATTAAAGTATTGATTTATTGCAGTTTGGTAGGGCATTTTAGGGAAATCTGCTTCCCGAAAATCGAATTTTCGGCCCGGTAGGTTTATCTCGCACAAGACAGGATGTCACGATGAGGACCATCTCGAGTTCAGTTCATGATTTTGTGGATATTTTCTGTTAAATCTCGGCAATAAAACATCTTTCTAACGGAGTTACAGCATTATTGAACCGAAACTGCTGCTTTAACAGTCGGTTCGGGAACCAGCCAGACTGTACCAGTACAGCCGGTATTTAGCGAACGGTGTAGTGCACTAGTAAATGGGCCAAATTTGAAGGATACGAAGTTATTTGATGGATAATAAAGACACTAGCACCAAATTGCACCCACCTTGTTGTTGGTGCAGAAGGCCCAAACACTTCTTCTGAGTATTTCTGTTGCAGTTCAATGATACTCGCATAATTTGTTCCTCCTAATTTGCTCTTTTTCAGTTTGTTCTCGTTGCAAATTGTCACGGCTGGAAACTCGGCAAGGTTCCTGAAGGTAAAGAAAATTTAATAGGGCTATTTCTCTGCAAAAAATCTAATTTTGGCTGCATACAAGGCATGTCCTACACTATACCATAAAGAACCTTTTGCGTTAAGGGTGTACACTGAAAAAAAGGTTTTTTTGAAAGAGACAAAATGAACGTTAGCTGATGTCCATCCAAAATTTTGTGTAGATTCAGAGAAAAGGTGTGTATTTTTAACATTTCTTTGATAAAATCACGCCAAAAATTGATCAGGATTGACAATTTCCTAGTCTATTTCACATAAAAAGCGTGTGTGATATACACAAAATTTTGTATGGACGCCAGCTTTATTTTGTCTGTTTAACACAAACCATTTTTTTCAGTGTACTCCTAAATTTATTCCTTACTCATGATGAAGAAAGTGACAATTGTACATATACTACAAATCAATCAGCGATTTAAATTAGGCGCCAGATTCTGTTAAAACTATAGTATTATACTATTACTTTTTCAGTTTGTAAAAATATTTGTATTTATTTGTATTCTTATTTACAACTTTTGTTGTTCGCTTTACTTATGATGAAACTAAAGCCACATTTATGGAAGGCGTAAAACTGGCCCATTCATTAACATTACGTTTCAATACACTTTCCAGTGTGGTGTCTGTAATTTTTTCTGTTCTGTGGGAAAAGAACAAAGTTTGTTGATTTTATTAGGACACATACTCAGGTGAATGAAAACTCTCTTTTCACTGTTTTATGATGCTTCAAATAGGAGTCTCTTAGACAAAACCAGGCAAAAACACCATTTTTGCAGTATGACCGGGTGTCAAGTGTATTCATACTCCATTAGAAGGATGAAAATGTGTCAGACACACATTTTCTTAGTTGTTTTTAGTTGAACTTTTATTTATTAACAATTTTGGCTCATTGAATCACCATTATTACCTCCTAAGTTGAAATTTTAAAAAAATATATTAAAATTTTTTTTTTTCCTGTTTCATGACTAATTGCCTTTAAATCACATGAAACATGATTGAATAACTTGTCTAAAATAACATTGAATAATTTAGCCACCTTTCCTTTAATGCACAATGCCATTAAGGTGGCTCGATACTCGTGGTCCAGCAATGGCGACGGCACCATGGCAACAGCTGTCTTCTGAGCTATATGTGAGCTGTTTTTTCGGTTTTTGATAATTTCGTGCGACAGCCGCTTCGATTGCCATTTTAACCACTTCTATCAGGGTTAGAGACTTCTGGTTTAAAGCATTAGATGCGCTATGAAAAGGAATACAACCAGAGAGACTTTCAGCTCCATAGTCTAAACGGAATATTTTTAATGGCGATTTTTGGCAAGCAAGTCTAATTTCGGAAAACTGACTTGGAGATATAAATAAATTTTTATAGCAAAATCCATCGCGGTAGCAAACCTTCTCTCATGCATTTTATTGTTCCTCACAATATTTGGAAACAAATGACAAAGGAATGAGAAATCCTATCCAGCCAATTTTTTTTAGCGCCATGGTTTATAAAAAAAGTCAAAATTGTCAAAATCAATTTTTTGATTCAGAGGCCATTGGAAAGCCCTTTAAACTAAATATATCGCTTTGAAATTGTAATCAGCTTTTCCATTAAAGTATCTTCTTTAATTTCATGCTTCATTGAATGATATGGGATGCATGACCACTGAATGACAGGGCAAACTTCACAGTAAAAAAATTAAGAAAAAAATTGTGTTTTTCAGGTTTGCGTGGACTGACTTTCTTATGCATAACCTCAAATAATATGGAAGAAAGGCTGGTTGCGACCACTTTTTTTTACATATCCTTGCTATAAACTATATTTAGGATCATTCTAAACTATTTTTTAAGAAATCCTATCTTGGAAAGTTCAAGAGTATCGAGCCACCTTAAGGGCCTTTGTGGATGCAAGCAAGCATCAGACGTAAGTTTAGACCACCTGAAATTTTTGTTTATCACACATATTCAAGGAAGTGATAAAAATAGATCAAGTTTTCTCTCTTGTAGAACTTCCCTGACACATAGGCAAGAAAATCAATGCAGAAATTTTTCAGCTGAGCATCTATTTTCCCTAATATTGCCAAAAAAATGATGTGGCCTGAACTTTTGTCCGCTACTATACTTGTACATTTATTATTTGTAACATTTATTTGTCTTCTTTTTTTTTACATGTGATTGTACACCGCATCTGACGAAATTACGCAAGTAGGTTATTTCGCAGTAGTACAAAAACTTTTGGGCCCAACAGTATATCCTTTTCACATAATCATTTGATTGGGCTGAGAAATATTCCATGTGACTTTCATCAAGTTTCGTTCAGGCAAAGTTGACTTATGCCATAAATTCAAATATTTTGGTGTCTGACGAAATTATGCAAAAGCAGCATAGTGAGTGGACAGACAGTACAAAAGTTTGAATAATTGTGCTCAAAACACCAGCATTACATCATCTGGCTACCATTCACATCGAAAAATTTTGCTTACTTGCTGTCACTGCCAAGTAATATGCATAAATTGTCTCCATTAGAATAACATTGATTTTGCATATTTTTTTCAAATTTATGCTCTCCAACATCTCAAAAAAGTTCTGATCCTTTTGAAAATGCCTTCAAAAGTTACCTTCTGATATCAATTTAGTTCAGTTAAACAGAGAGATAAGTTGTGCATTGGAAATTGACAAACTGTTGAATAAGGAACTGGACATCGTAAACACAATGCAATTCTAATGGCAGGTTGCGGAAATAACTTTTGATTACTGGCCATTTCCAAGTAAGAGATGTTACTTCAGTTTCCTTTTCACGCAGCTAAATAGACAGAGCTAGGTGACTGCTAGAAGCATTTTTCAAATGATTTGAACCATTTTGAGGTTTTGGGGAGCATAAATTTGAAAAAAATATGCAAAATCAATGTTATTCTAATGGAGACAATTTATGCATATTACTTGGCAGTGACAGCAAGTAAGCAAAATTTTTTGATGTGAACGGTAGACAGATGATGTAACGCTGATGTTTTGAGCACAATTATTTGAAAATCAAACTTTTGCACTGTCTGTCCACTTACTATGCTGCTTTTGCATAATTTCGTCAGACACCAAAATATTTGAATTTATGGCATAAGTCAACTTTGCCTGAACGAAACTTGATGAAAGTCACATGGAATATTTCTCAGCTCAATCCAATGATTATGTGAAAAGGATATCCTGATGGGCCCAAAAGTTTTTGTACTACTGCGAAATAACCTACTTGCGTAATTTCGTCAGATGCGGTGTATATTACACCTCTATGTGCGCGTGAATAAAATGATTTTTTTTTTATTACCGATGTTTCTTGAGGGTCTTCACAGTCACTTGGTATTCGTTGAACTCATTAACAATTCCAAACAACTGGTAAACGGCATAACCCATCAACGCCCAGAAGATAAGGAACCACAAGACCTTTTGGATCTTCCGTCTCTTTGTGATCACTGAAGGCAGACCATGAGCCGTCGTAGTGTCGAGGTATTCAAGAGTGACCGACTTGAAGGAGTCGTTATACTGCGGAGGATCGCTGAACGCCGAAACCGGAGTCATGGGCGGTGGAACCTTTTCTGGATTCATCACTGAAAATGGATATGTAATGACATTAAGAACTATAAGGAAATTCACATTAAAATAGCATTCAAGCAAGATTATCTTTTATCGCACACCTAAATGAGGTTCTGCCCTATTGCGTTGGTTTTATTTTCAGGCCAGATACCAAAGGGGCGGCGGCTTCGGGGAGCCAAGCTCCCTTGATCAAACAACTGGGGGAGCTGTGCCCCTGCCACAGCTCCCCAATGATCAAATGATCAGAGGTTAAAAAGTGCAATTATCCTGTTAATTTTTTCAGTCTTCCATGCATGTATCAACCAATTATACTCTTATGTCAGAATATTTTCCCTTTTAAAAATTCGGAATGGCGTGTCACTGCTGCACCAACCAAGAGCAACCCCTCCCCCCCCCCCCAATTTCCATTTCCATCAATATCACTGAAAGACATTTGATATCACTGTATATATGACACATTCTAATGGAATGGTCTTCTGATGATTATTAGGCGGAACATATCAAGGAGGAGAAGAAGAAGGATGCCTTATTTTCGTAACTTAAATAACATGTTAGGCCACCAAATGTGTTTCGTCTCAAGTTGAATTAGAATTGAAACTGCATGCTGAATTTGAGTGAGATTGATGTGATAGGACGGCCTGCAGAATGTTCACAAGATTTAACAACATTTGTTTGGTAATAGCTGGTGCTACAGTCTTAACAAAAATGTTTTATATGGAACTTTTCAGGGTTCTATAAGCTGGTGTAGATAAGGAGCCCTAAAAGGTTCTTGTTAAACTTAATAAAGGTTCCAACAGCAAACAAAAACAACATTCAGATAATCCAGCTGTGCTGAACTCCCACAATGGAACCTCTTTCTCTCAAGTTTGGAGCATAGGGTCCTATCATGGAGCCTTCCGACCAAGTATTTAACCTTTTCAATTCAGTTGAACCCTTTAAAAAATGTAGAACCTTTTTTCGGCTGTGGGTTCTTTATATATACCATAAAGAACCTCTTACATTAAGAGGGTACGCACAAATCGAAATGGAGACAAAAAGACATCACCTGCAACATGTATGTTGGTAATTATCCGCACTACTACTGCAGTAAACCAAACAATTTATCCGAAACCAGAAGTCCTTTCTAATTTTCTTATATTGGCATTATGATAAGAAGTAATATATATATATAATTGACAGATAATCCTTGCAAAAATTAAGTTATTTTCTTGCACCACTATGTGCTGTAATGTCCTATATATTCAAATCTAAAAATGTGTTCCTAATAAGTGAATGCAGCACCTGCCACTAGCCTTGGCATCATTGCTTGTGTGCAAGTGGTAAATAAAAGATCATCATGTAAATGCCTTTTTTTCTCACAATGCAGCCTTCAACAAGTAAACAGAGAAGCATCAATAATCAAGATAAAACGGTGTTGGACAATACGTAAGCAAAAGAACTGAAGTAAAAAGTGGCTCACTTACATTGCTGCTTTAAAATTCTAGCAACCTGCAGTCATTATGCAATTATAACAATCCACTACACTCTTACGCCAAAAGGTTCTTGATGGTATATATAAAGAACCCACATCCGAAAAAAGGATCTGAATTGTTTAAAGGTTCAATTGAATTGAAAAGGTTCAATACTTGGTGGGAAGGCCATATGATAGGACCTTATGCTCCCAACTTGAGAGAAATAGGTTCCATTGTGGGAGTTCAGTGCAGCTGGATTATCTAAATGTTGTTTTGCTTGCTGTTGGAACTTTCTTAAAAGTTGAGTAATGAACCATTTAGGGTTCCTTATCTATACCAGCTTACATACCCCTTAAAGATTCCACAATAAAACCTTTTTGTTAAGAGTGTAGTTGGTTTTCTAGATTTAAAAAAAGGTAAAAAATGCTACTACAGTCGTCATCACCTCCCTCGCGAACTGAGAACTAAATGGTGGTGGCGGCACTGTCTACTTGTGATGACGTCATAGCCACGCACAACTAAATTCTTTGGTTACGTCACGAGTGAAATGGACTGAAATTTTCCGTCATTTCCGAAAAAAGGCAAAACATCGCGAAAGTGTGATAGGAAGTTATAAACAGCCACCAGAAGCATGTGAGTGAAGAAATTTTTGTTCTAGGTGGCCTGGTTGCTGTGGAATCGGCGAAAACGAGTGTTCGCGATTGACGTGATGATACCTGTAATTGAGCTCACCTCCTCTCCTCTCACTTCGGTTAAATGCTAACACTTATTGTCCTATATCTATGGCAACAGCCTTGAAGTAAAATAAGACAATGAAAATGCAAAAGTGCCTCTTGCATAAAGCTTGCAAAGAGTAATTATTGAAGTTAATCGCAAGTTATTCCGCTTCAACGTTGATCAATCATTCGCCAACACCTAAGCATTCTGTCTTGTTTTGATGTCAAACATGACGTACGTTGACTGTCGACACAGACAGCTGTCACAATATTTGCAAGGATTTAACAATTTCGACATTTCAGTTTTTCTCTCACTCTTTGTGATTCTCCCACTATGATGTTAGTTTCCAGTAATTGTCACATTCTGAACAGGATTTTTTTTTGCAAATTGAGGGCTGAATTTGCAACCTCTTTGTTTCAATTTGCCTTTTTAGATTAAATCAAACAAATCCCCAAGTACACTCTTGCAGGAAAAAAAGTAATGAGGTAATTGTTGATTTTTGTTATGTGTCTGACTGTCTGTTTCTATTCCGAAGACTTTTACAGTATGTCACTTTGATATAGAAAAAGAGTGGACTGTTGCACTGTGAAAATGGCTCTTTGCTTGTCATCATGCTGATGATTAGTCATGATCATACCCAATCCCTCTTGTTGGTGACAGCCAAACGAAAGCATTATGCTTCTGATTTTCATTCTAAAATCAGTTATGACAAATCAAATGGCCTTCTCTTGATCATGACTATAATCAAACAGCCTCTGTGTTTCCCATGTTGAGAGTACCGAAGATGACAGTGCATCAGCTATCATGAGCATAGGTGTACGGCGCGCGCGATTTTTGGGAGGACGAGCGACATTTGCCCGAATTTCATGATCTTAATTTATAAACATTTTAAATTAAATTAACTGGAAATCATTAATCTTCAGTACTTTTTATTTAATCATCTGCCCTAATTGTTTAGCCATTTTGCCAGAATCTTACTGTTTCCCAAAATTTTTGCCCCCCCCCCCTCCGATACGCCTATTATCATGAGTCAAGAAGTGAATTTTTCGCAGTGAACTGGTCCTCTTTTTTCTATATCAAAGTGACAGACTGTAAGCTTATGGTGGAAACAGTCTGTGTGTTTTTCCATTTTAAATGGTTAGTAAAACTACAGTAAAGAGTGTATTGATCTTATTTTTGTCATTTGAACAGTAACTGCTTGCAATCTTATAAGTATTTGTGTGTAATTGGTGCCATGAAAAACTGCCTTTAGCTAGATTTATCTCCAAGGTATTATTTTATTATACTTTTTCACGGTTGCTACTTAGCCATCCAAACCAAGTTTTACGTTCCACTAGACCAACATTGGGAGAAAGTTTCTGTTCCAAACTCAAATCAATGTCCTAAAAAAATATTGGTGATTATGAATTTCAGTGCAGCGATTATCCATTTGACTGCAGGTCAAAAATTTGTTGATGGGGAAGGTATAGCATGTTGGCCAACACACAATTTTGGACTAACTTACATAAAATGTTAGGGAGAGCAACCATTTATATATAGTTGGAGTAGCCTCAGATAGGTTGCAGAACTTTCTGTTGTGTTGGAACAAAATACTATGTGATTATTGGCAAACAAAATGCCGTGACTTGACTTGCATTGTGCTGGTATGTAAGCTGGATCGGCCAGGTAGCTAGCTCATCCTCCTGTAATGGAGGGAGCTGCACATTTGCATTAGGTTACGGCTGCACGATTATGAGATGAGAAGACTGGTAGTCTGGTGTTTATACAATATTCATTACAGCAAAACACTTTGATATAGAATTAAAGTGGATTATGTGGCACTGAAAATGGCACTTCATGACTCTCGATAGCCTACGAAGTGTCATCTTCTCTACTTTCAACATGGTAAACATAGAGGCTGTTTGATTAGTCTTGATCAAGAGAAAGCCATTTGACTTCTCTTAACGGATTTTAGAGTGAAAATCAGATGCATAATCCCTTCGTTTGGCTGTCACAAACAAGTGGGATAAGTCTCCTTCAACATTGGAGGTATTCGGTTTGATCATGACAAATCATCAGCATCACTGTGCACTAACGAGGGGGGTACCCTCACCATCAGGGCAGCCATTGCAAATGTCGATTCAAAGTAATTTTCTGTCATCCTGAGCTTATTATATCATATCCAAAGCCTATTTTGGTCATGCATGTAGACTGACAGTTAAACTAACTCTGGGCCTTACCTTTCAAGTGTTGTCAGTCACAGAATTGTTGTATTTTGCAATCGAAATATAACGTCAGGGCGAGGGTACCCAAAAGGACCTGGCGAGGGTAACACCATTTTCAATTATTGTCATGGTTAGGGTACCACCCAATGTCACTGTCTAGGAAATTTTTCTATTTTAGCACTTTTATGGAGTAATATAAAAAGCAATATTGATGTTATTAGGTTTATGTAATAGATAGATAGATAGGTGTTCTTCAGACTTCTTCTGTGGCCTGATAGTTAAGATAGGGGGGGGTGTTAATCCAAAATTTTTACGGGGACCGTTCTAAAAGTTGGGGGTGGTTAAGATATGAGGGAAAAACCCAACTTTTGAAAATTTGAAGCATGCTAACCCCCCTGTACATAGGGGTTGAAGTTTAGACGATTTTAGCAAAAAACGCCAAAATTCGCGTAATTCAGTCATTGTTCCTGGGCATGTCAGCTCATTGTATCAAACTAAATTGAAGGTAAACATGGTGGAGAGACCTCAAATTCATGAAAACTATCTGATTTTGGTGGCAGTTTTGATTTCTAAAGCTTTGTTTGCCTTCTAAAATCACCCCAATTTTATTCATTTTCGACGAAATTTGGCCACATGCTAGATAACAGGCAGAACAGGCAGAAGAATGTCAGAATCTCAAGGCACTCATATAAGTACATAAAATACAGTTACTTTAATCCCTTGGATATATACTGTATTGAAAATAATTATTAATATAATATTAAAATGAAAAAATTAAGAATAATTCAGATATCACTGACACAGAATGACTCATTTCTCACATAATTGTCGTCCTAAAACTATTGTGTGCCTTTTCTCAAAACAATATAACTATTTTGATGATTTGCTTGACTAGAAGTATCAGTTGATGATGTTATGGACTCCAATTACTAAACATGCAAAACTATGTTGTATTACTACAACAACAGAACAAGAGGGGTTTTTTTTTCAATGAACCTAAGCAAAGGGAATCCGAGCCTCAGTCCAGTCCTGAATATTATAAGTTTTAGAAAGCCTCCAGTTCTCTCTCTGACTGAAGGAAGTAGACAGGAGCATAATTTACTTCCTTCAGACATTCAAGACAATGTATGAAAGGATTTATCGATCTGTTTGCTGAATTCCAAAGAAATAGCTTGTTTTTATCATGAAGCCTTTTCCAACTCTTGAGAACAGTTTCAAGAGCATCTCAATAATTTGTAAAAGCAGCAAAAATCAGGTATGACAGCATAGATAGCATCATCACACCTGGATCTGTGAAATAATTCCGAAAGAAGAAATTTGAGAGATGAATGCTACAGATCTGGGAAATTTTTCGAGCAGACATCAAGCTCAACTACAATGAAGCTTGTGAGTGGCATAAGGTTTGACTATCTTGTGGATGTAGTCATTTTCAAAGGCAATTAAGCATAATTCTTCAACTGGAAGACTAATCAGAGCTTCAGAAATTCAAATTCAAAAAGCATCTGACAACTGAAGCCAGTTGGTTTGTTTTACATTATATACAGAGGTTGTTGATATCATCAAGATGATAGAAAAAAAAAACACTTAGCATGACAGTCATGTAACTGTCAGAAAATTGAAAAATGGATCTCACAAACTGACTTTTTCCATCCTTGAGGATATGAGTCTCACAATATATATATTTTGTGGCCTTATGAATGATAAGCATGTTTAATCATATAAAAATGTCTAATGCTTGCTCAGTTGCACCAACACTGCCAGCATTTTTGCAACATTTATCTGACAAGTATAAAATATTATTCAAACCTGACTCTGTTTTAACACTGGTTGGTCATCTCTCAAATGGAGAAGAGACAAGAATGAGCATTCAAAGGTAGTCTTGAATTCTTAGAATAGGCCTACAGTCAGTTTCCAGTTGTTGTGAGACAATTGATCAGTCTGAAAGTTATTGCAATCGGGACAGTAATAGCTTATTTTAAATAACTCTTGGGGTGATACACCTCAGTGGGAGTCACTGCCAGTGACTTCAAGTAGCCTACATCCAAAACAGCCAGTGTCACATGTGGGAGGTTTCTTTGGCTTCATCACCAATAGTCAGAGCTTGTTAGACTCTTCCAAGTTCTATTAGTGTATTTAACTTGTGCAGAAGAAGACTCCTCTTCCTGGCACATAATTTCAGTTCCACTAACTGTTTGAATATATTTTATTACTATATTTCATTTAGAAAAGACTCATGTTGTGAACATCACAACAAAAGATCACAACTAGTGTTTAGCATAAACCCAGAGGGCTCTAGAACTTCTACATGCCTTATGATAAGACTGCTCATAGCAGTGGTCTCTTTGGGGAGCAGTCTCTCCTCATGGTATTTTTAGTGCTTCTAGAATGTGGTCACATTATGTTTCTTAGCCTTACAACAAGAGATCTTTTAACAAAGAAATCTCTGTTCATCAGGTTTGGCCCTTAAAGTATGATTTTCCCTTATTTAATTCAGTATGACGTTATACTTTAAAAGTTCTTAGCCTCAAATTCTGTAAAAAAAATACACCAATTTTTAATGAGAAAGATCCTAATTCTGTAAGAAATTGACAACTCTGACCACTGCTTACATATGGCCATAATCCACATGATGCTCTGGCTCAATGGTAACTGCTACCAATATCACACTAAAATATCATGTTACAATAAAAAACCCCAGGTGCAGCAAATCTGGGTTATACAAGGAAATTGCAATATCTTTAAAACATATGGGTTCGTTCAGCCAAGCTACATGAATTTAAAAGGCCTATAAAGATAGCATATGAGACTGTTAGGATTGAGAGAGATGACCGGGCCTTCCTTATGAACTTTACTGGAATGTTAACAACCGAATTTGCAATAACATTCAACCATTTGAGCCATATAGTGTGATATACTCATGATAAAGAGTGTATCAAAAGATTGCATTTGCAAAAATTGGTGAAAATTCCTTAAAAACGTGATTTACAAAGATTATATGAAAAAAAAATTTTTGAAAACAATCAATTTATGTTTAAATATATTAGATATGGCTATTCTGCAAAAGTTTGAGAGGTTTTGCAATATTTCTGAGGAACTAGAGATAAAAAAGTGCCGAAAAACAGTGAAAAAATGCAATTCGCGAGTAGTCGCGAAACATGAAAACTTCAGAGGGTATGTACAGGGGGGTTACACCCTTTCAACTTCGAAAATTTTGGTATCATTCTGTTTGGTATGACTGTCCACAACTTTTGGAATGGTCCCCGGATTGCCAGCTAAACATTTTTGAATTAACACCCCCCCCTAGTTAAGATTCCTGGTCCGATGGCTCTAAGGTCTGGGGTTCAAATCTCACCCCGGAAACTCATTTTTATCTGAACGCAATGGACATCACTTCTTCTTATGGTGGTTGCCTAACAGATTGTCTAGATATCCAATAAAATTATCTTCAACAGACAGTACAGAGGAACCCTTAAAAGGCTGACTGTAGATCCTCTATAGACGTCTGTAGAGGTTAAAAAATGAACCCAGTTCTCCAGATAGATAGATAGATAGATAGATAGATAGATAGATAGATAGATAGATAGATAGATAGATAGATAGATAGATAGATATTAATTGCTTTTATGCTTGACTATCTACTTGTTTATCTAATTGTATATCTACTTGTTTATCTAATTGTAATTTGTATAGCTATCTATGAAAGAAAGACAATAGCTTCACCAAAATAATTCATTAAATAGTAGCTCTCAAATACCCATATAATGCAGATGCATGTTTCAGATTGTGCTGAGATTGTGTACTTCGCCTCATAAGCATGGTCCCTGTCCAGTTTTATTTTCCTTGTTCAACAATGTTCATGATGGAAAGCCTCCCCCTATCACCACACTCTTCAAATACACTACCCTTTATTGCTACATGAAGATTACAGAATTTGACTGCTTGCAGTAGTTTTAACAACCACACCATTCTTTTTATTCAGCATTGACTATGAGACTGCTTACAAAGTCCAATCTCCGAGATGTGTTATGTTCTGCTGTTCATTTACCATCAGAAAGCCAACAATTGCTGCATGGAAAGTTGGGGACGAGACCCGACAATGGAATGCTTATCAAAACTGCTGATTTCTCATTAGCTTCAAATATACATGAAAGTCAGATCTCATTTGAATGTACCACGCATTGATCACGTCATTCATAATTGTTTTAGGCATCACCATGAATTTATAATACACTTTCCTTGTGATAATTCATTTATGCATAAACCTTATATAACACTGACAGCTTGCAAATGCATAGTCTGCGTAACTATTGTATTAGAATGAATATTAGTCTAATAATATCTTAGGAGCGGATTTTAGTTCTCGGCATTAGTATGCTGCATCAGAATTGAAACATGATAATCTCAGGTCGTCTCATGTCAGCAGTATGCAGTGCTATGCACAGGGAGAAAAATAATTATGTATGCAAGTCTCACTGTGGATGGTACTGTTTGGGAAAAGGTCATTTTGATCAACTTTATTCCTCCATGTTGGATGTCAGCCTACCACATCTTGGGTATATATATGTACATATCTGTAGTAATTGCACTGAATTGAATTGAATTGCTCCCTGTCTGAGAGTGTCCATCCTCCCCGCAGACACAATCATACATATAGAAATATAAATGATGATGAGTCTGACACTTTGTGCATATTACTTACCCTGAAAGCTAATGATATTTTGAAAATGTTCTGCTCTATGTTTAGTGTTTGTCAAATCTGCATTGTGCAGACTTCCACTTTGAGGTAGAATGGACAGGAATACTGTTGTGCAACTGTATTCTCATTTGGAGTTAACTAATTTTAAGATTCTCTTTTATTGACAGGGCTTTGCGATTATAATCTTGATTGGTTTTCCTGACTGGAAATTAAAATAAGTACAATCATGTGTCAGCAAATGCTGTTATCTATTGCAATAAAGAGCAAATTGTATAAGATGATCCATTGCCTTTGTTCCTTGAATGTTTGCTTTTGGTTGTTCCAATATCTTGCATTACCCTCGCCATTCGGCTTGGTGGTTACCCTCGCCAACCGGAAGTGACCCTCGCCCAAATCTTGCAGTACCCTCGCCACTTCCGGGTTGGTACCCTCGCCATTTTCTGTTGGTACCCTCGCCAAAATGCTGGTACCCTCGCCCAGCCATTTTTCGTTTTTTGTGGTACCCTCACCTCGAGTGATTTTTAATTTCCCAAATGTCTTACTTCCTACTGTATGTGTGGATCTGTCAATTGGCAATCATTCCTTCCACAAGCCATTTTAGCCACCTTCAAAATTTTAAGGCCTCATTCCCCCTATTCTTTTTGCAATTTTACTTTGAAATCACGAATCAGTAGTTGTAATGGCTACCCTGATGGCGAGGGTACCCCATTCGTTAGTGCCATTTTCACAGTGCTACAGTCCACTTTAATTCTATATCAAAGTGTTTCGCTGTAAGGGATGACCAGGGTCTTTTAGTTGCCCCAGTATAAAACACTGGATACAAACACTTTTTTCTGAAAAATAATACTGGTTTGAAGTGTATATTTAATTGAAACAAGTAAATGATTACAATGTGTGAAATATTCACATTTTAATGGGCATCAACAAGATATTCCATCACGCCCTTGGTCCCAGTCAAGCCCTATGTTCTCCTAACTTGGTCTCCCAAATAAATCAAGTAATAAGGTAGTTGTCCAATTACTGTGAACTCCTTGTTTAACTCCGCCATTAAATAATTATTTAAATTAGTCATCGATTTTCGAATCTTTGTGAATATTAACAAGTAGACAGATTGAAAAATCAAGACAGATTGTAGAATCACGCAGATTCAGTGCCACCTGTAAGTAAGTGAAATTGGCAATATTTTGCTGTTGCGTCTACGCTAATCATCCTCAACCTGACACTTGCTTGCGGAAGAATTAATTATCATCTTATGAGATGTAAACATATTGGTCATGAAGGACAATATTAGAGGTAGGCCTATGTGGGATTCAAGTGCTGCACTGTGCTGCCAATTTTCTTTGCTTTGATAAGTACACTGTAAGAGTGTAACTCAAATGGAAGACCAATGTAATTTCATTGGGGAGGGGGTTTCACTTATCAAATACTTTGACTCATATGTAACTGCATGTAGAACAAAGAAAATTGGCAGCCATTTGTATCCAACATGCCTCAAGTATTGTCCTTTTGACCCCATACTGTCTACAAGTTGACTGCTATTTGCTGCCACCTACATGGCCAATTGTGCAGCGTACGTAAAACGTACGATGCTCTTTCTTGCGTATTTCGTACGTAAATTGGTTGTTTTCACGTAAAACATACGTACATTTTCGTACGGATTTCATACGTGTTAAGTTGGTTTTTGGGGCTTTAACTTGATTTTTTTGCTGATTTTTTTTAGATAGGCCAATGCAAGGTCTGAACTTAAACCATTTATGATAACCATATTGCACTAAAATGGCCAAAGTAACTGAAAAGTACCTGCGTGAAATTTTTATGAATTTGTACGAAATTTGTAAGAAAATGTACGTACGTACTACGGATCGGCTCTTTTTTGTGAGTTTCGTACGTAGAATTTACGTACGTAATTCGTACACTGCACAATTGCTAGTGTAGGGTGCAAAATTCGTGAGCTCCTGTGAGCAGTCAACAGAATTTCAATCTCTGGAAGAAACCAGGACAGTTCCATCATTTAGTGATCGTCTAGTTCATTTCCAAAAACTTTGTAAGTGTCTAATCTGACTTTGGTTTTTTTTAAGCAGACCACTTGTAAATACCAAAATAATTTGGAACTATTTTTTATCATGGAGGATGTATACATTGCTGCTCACATATAATGCCAGTATAGAGGGGGCACACTTCATGGACCCTGGCAAAATGAACTTTTGTCCAATTGTTACTATAGCACCTGGTTCTACACTGAAAGACAAAAGTTACGCATATTTTGGGAGTGCAAGATTTTCGAGGGGTATGGTCAATATGATGGTTCCATGGTGTAAGACATACGAAAACAGGGTCACAAACAATAAATCGCTGAACTGGGAAACATTTTCGTTTTTAAAAATGGCCGACAAAGGGGAGTTTTCAGAAAACACAGTTTTTGCTGTTGACTCTAACCATTTGCAGGTATGCGGTTTCGTGTGAGCTTAAATGAATCCTTTTAAAGATGCAAGCACACAATTCCTTTACAACTGAATTTATAATGTCCCAAATTACAGAATAGGACAGGGATGAAACTATTGGAATGGTGCCGGTGTGAAAACCCAGCTTAATGTTGTAGAGTGTATGATGTCAATTGTATCAAAGAAAGCTGCCTGTTACAGGGAGATAGGGTAGACAAGGAATAAACAAAGAGGTGTTGGACCCAGAAAAACAACTGGAACTCAAGATACCTTCCATTGTAATGAAGGCATGTTTCTGGATGTTGTTAGTCAGGAGCCAAAATCGGAAAAAGGCCTTAGTAAAAGTGGTAAAAGCATTTTAGAGTAGAAATGGGCATCCACCTGGAATAAGTCAATTTGAGTATGCTGATTTCGAATTTTGAGGATGCCCGCTCGTATCTCCATTATTAAGCCCTCAAAATGGCCGAAAACAATATGGCCGCCAAAATTACTTCATTCAAGCATAACTTGGCCCCTAATTGCACTAGAGAGGTGATCTTTGAGTCTTTTTCTATGTTTTAACACATGAGGAATCTAATAAGAATATTTCCAAATGTCCCAGAGCAATATTTGATTAATAATCACAACTTATAATGACCAAAAACAATATGGCCGCCAAAATTACTTCATTCAAGCATAACTTGGCCCCTAATTGCTCTTGAGAGGTGATCCTTGAGTCTTTTTCTATGTTTTAACACATGAGGAATCTAATAAGAATATTTCAAAATGTCCCAGAGCAATATTTGATTAATAATCACAACTTATAATGACCAAAAACAATATGGCCGCCAAAATTACTTCATTCAAGCATAACTTGGCCCCTAATTGCTCTAGAGAGGTGATCTTTGAGTCTTTTTCTATGTTTTGGCACATGAGGAATCTAATAAGAATGTTTCCAAATGCACTAGAACAATATTTAATTGATAATCAGACCTTAATATTACCAAAAACAAGATGGTCGCCAAAAATTACATGTACTTTTTCTTCATAGTTGTAGCCTTGATAAAGTAACCTGCAAATCAAAACTCCGTTGTACTGCACACAAATTACCACAACCAGCAGGGTAGCATAGAGGTTAATTTATTATGCAATTGTGGTAGTGAATGTTCTTAATCCCAATTAACTTGGTTATCTGAAATACTTGATATACCTTAAGAAGCATGAGAAGAAAAACATCTCTGGGCGTGTTCTCAGACTTCCATTTGGCAATCTTTTGTATCAGAAGCAAGGACCAGATCCTACTCAAAATTAACTTAAAGGGGTGTGTTTAATGGACCTGCTGGACCCTGTATCTTTGATTCTTGAAATACATCATTCATATGTTCAAAGTTAATTGTTCAAGCATTGCCTATGACATTTGCAACTGTCAGTGCATGGCAACTATTTACAGCCGCAACATTGAACGGTAGAGAACTTTTCTGGCAGCTGCAGCTTCCAAGCTGTAAACATCTGTCTGGAACAGCTTCAAGTGTGTTTTTTAACACTTTTATCCAACCCCTTTCAGTTGGAGGTACAATTTCAGGAAATGACCCCAAAGCTTTCAGCCACATCAGGCTTCGATGTTGGGCCATCATAATATGGAACTGAAGGCATTTGATGTTGGGGGCAAGTATTCAGCCTTGTGTCCTCTCCTAAACAACACTGACCTTGCTTCATCTGTGGTGGTGGAATCAGTTTTTTAGACTTTGCAAATGAACAACTCACAATCTTCCAGCGACTTTGTGGGACAGGTTTGGTCAATGATCCTTTCCCAAGATCAGAAAGTAGCTTAGAATTTTCAAGTAAAATGCCAAAGTCAGTTCTCTTGCTAGGTCCAGCCAGAAATGATGTGGAGTCATAGCCAGTCTGGTTGCAAGTTCCATCCTTGGACAACGGCATTTATGGAGATGAAATTTTGCTTTTTGCTGGTTGCAGCCTTCCTCCAGACTTAGTTGATCGGGTGATTGTGGGCAACAAGTATCAAGAAGACATCGGTACATCTCCTCCAGACTAGTAGTGAGGAGGAATCCGTGTGGTTGCAATGGACCAACAAAGTGAGTCAACTTCCTCATGGGTAGCCTAACGATCATGCAGATCCACATCTGATCTGTTGCAAAGAATATCATTCTGTTGCCTCATGAATCTAAACCACCACTATGCTCATTGATGGACAGGCATTAGTCGTATCAATTGGAAAACCACAGGATCAAGCATTTAGCACTTTTGGTCACTGTGCCAACTTGTTTATGAATATAGGCCTAGTGTTTGGATACATGGACATCGCTTCAAACACATTGACGTGATGTTTGACTGGTATGAAGACTTTACAATAGAAGAGATGACAAGCAGATGGCAAAAAAGGGATATGTAATTCCTAGACTAATAATATAAAATCCTAGTTTACTTTACCACGAAACTGGCAAGTTTTTCTTTCCAATTCTGCAAACAAGGCTGATCTTGCCAAATTCCTGTCCTATGCCTTGGTGGAGAAGGCTCCATACGACAAAGTAGTCATAACATCTGGTGGTTTTGGTGAGGCAACAGATATTCTCTGCAACAGATCAGATATGGATCTGCATGACCTTAAGGCTACCCATGAGCACGCTGACACACTTTGTTGGTCCATTGCACCCACACAGATACCTCCTCTCTTGTATAGATACTGATGTCTTCTTGATGTTTGTTGGCCACAACCACACCATCAACAAAAGTCTGGATGAAGGCTTAATTGACCCAGCAAAAGGCCAAATTTTATTCTTGTAAATGCCGTTGTCCAAGGATGGAACTTGCAACCAGGCACTGCTCTTTCTCTGTTGTCCTTCAATGCCCTCACTGGCTTTGACTCCACATCATTTCTGGCAGGACATAGCAAGAGAGCTGCCTTTGGCATTTTACTTGAAAATTCCAAGCTCTCTGATCTTGGGAGAGGTTCATTGACCACACAGTCGCTGGAAGATTGTGAGTGGGGGACATTTGCAAAGTATACAAAACAGATTCCACCACCATAGATGAAGCAAGGTCAGTGATGTTCAGGAGAGGACACAAGGCAGAACACTTGCCCCCAACATCAGATGCCCTTAAGTTCCATATTATGAGGGCTCATCATCGGAGCATGGTGTGGCTGAAAGCATTGAAGCCATGTCCTGAAATTGTACCTCCAACTGAAAGTGGTTGGATAAAAGATCAGAATTTACTGAAGCCTGTACTTTGCACACTTGAACCTGTTCCAGACAGATGTTTACAGTCAGCTCGACTTCGATGTCGCTGCCGTAAATCAAAGTTGTCATGCACTGACAGTTGCAAATGTGATAGGCAATACCTGAACAATTAACTTCATATGAATGATGTATTACAGGAATCAAAGATAAAGGCTCCAGCAAGTCCGCTAAACATACCCCTTTAAGTCAAGAGTATGATCTGGTCCTTGCTTCTGATGCCAAAGATGACCAAATGTCAGTCTGAGAACACGCCCGGAGATTTTTCTCTTCTCATGCTTCTTAAGTTTTACCAAGGATTTGAATGGAACATTTACTACTACAATTGGATAATGAATTAACCACTATGCCACCCTGCTTGTACAGTTCAAAAGAGTTTTGATTTGGTGGTTACTTTATCAAGCCTACAACTATAAAGAAAAAGTACATGTAATTTTTGGCTACCATCTTGTTTTGGTAATTTTAAGGTCTGATTATTAATCAAATATTATTCTAGTGCATTTGGAAACATTCTTATTAGATTCCTCATGTGCCAAAACATAGAAAAAGACTTAAAGATCACCTCTCTAGAGAAATTAGGGGCCAAGTTATGCTTGAATGAAGTAATTTTGGCGGCCATATTGTTTTTGGTCATTATAAGGTGTGATTATTTATGAAATATTGCTCTGGGACATTTGGAAACATTCTTATTAGATTCCTCATGCGCTAAAATATAGAAATAGACTCAAAGATCACCTCTCTAGTGCAATTAGGGCCAAGTTATGCTTGAATGAAGTAATTTTGGCGGCCATATTGTTTTCGGCCGTTTTGAGGGCTTAATAATGGAGATACGAGCGGGCATCCTCAAAATTCGAAATCAGCATACTCAAATTGACTTATTTCAGGTGGATGCCCATTTCTACTCTAAAATGCCTCAACCACTTTGAATTCCTGAAAATGGCTCCTGACTATTGTAGGGGATGCTACAGATGAGAGGACATCTCAACCTTCGAATGAACCCCAAGACCATTATCTTTAGACTTTATGGTTTATTTTATGTAAAGCATGTGTTTGGTAGAACCTTATATTGAGCACACAGATGAGGTTCTTGAAAGCACAACATATGCATAACTTTTGTCTTTCAGTGTAGTTAAGAAATATCTTCAGCTACAAGATATGTTTATTAGTGAACAACTCGAAAATTCAAGACATAAAAACACTTCGAAATTTAGATACAGCACCTAAAAATTAAAAGATCAGATTGTTACAATTATTCAGACAAAAATCGACTGACCACCTACCGTGCTTTTTTCATTACTGCATTTACAATTATATGACAACAAAATCACTCACTTTAAAATTCATAGATAGCCAGAGCCCGTGAAGTTCCTCAACTGCCTGCCTCAGAAGCACTAATCTCCTCAAGCCGACGATCAAAATTAGCCTCTCCGCTTACGCAAAGGTTCCCATGGGTGCAATACGCAAAGAGAGGCAAATCATCGAAACAATCAAAACGCTATTGTACACGTAAGTAAATACTGTTGTGGTTGCTACAACCCAATTAACACAGAGTTCTGTAAATCCAATCAGGTCTGATTGGCAAGTTGAAGTGGCAGTTAGTCCCATTATTAAGTAGCCATTAAGTAGCCTGCAGCAGGACTTTTCCTCTAATGATTTTCTACCAACCAGAATGCTTTCATAAGTAACCTCACAGTCCCATTGTAATGGTTTCATAAATAATTAATTCACAACCATTAGACCCAGTACTTGGGGTAATGTCATATATAATCAACGTATATGAGTTTCTATGATTTACACATTCCCTGCACCCAATTTTTTAAACGTTTGGCAATGAACTTACCGCGTCGAGGTCTAGTTATTTGCTTGCAGTAGCCGATACTCAATTATCTAACAGACGTAACAGATACATATTGAATTAGTAATAGACCGAACACGTGCAAGATTATCACTGCTTATCAGTGGTCAGTGGCAATGTAAATTTCCCCTACAGCTCTGTCAGTAGAGTGCTCGCCTCACAAGCAAGGGACCCGGGTTCAATCCCCATGCTGGCCATTATGTCATTCCAAGACGTCGTAGTTCGCATCAGATGTAAATTGGAATTGCCGTGGGCCAAACTGGAGACAAGTCACTGACAGCTTCGTTATTCATGTTAAATAAAAGTACCTTTACCTTTACCTAAATATTTGTTGGGAGGAGCTACAAGGTCTGAGTGCAAGACCTTAGCCGAGGATGTCTGTCATTTTTCACAATGAGAAACCCCCGCCCCCCCCCCCACTGAACATGAATTACCTCTCGTTTGTAAATGTTTCTTTGCTGCTGTGGTTCCATAGTATTCCAATTAATAGTATACAAACAGCTATATTTACAGTGGGTTGCAGAAGTATACAACCCCCCCCCCCTGGAGTGGTCTTCAATTTTCTGTCATATCTTCCTTCAGAAATGCATCATCAATCCAATACTTCTACATGCTCATACTGACCTCTCTTGCAACCTATATTCACCATAAAATTCTGGGTGGTAAGTCATGGACGAGTAGAAAAAATTAATTCAGTGAAAATTAGTGTTGCGAAAGTATACAGTTCCTTCACGTAGTGAGATTTCATGTAGCTGTAAAAAGTTTCCAGCCTCCGGAAGTCCAAGAGAGCATTATGTGCATATTTATCTATATTATTATTATATTGTTTAAGCAGTAAGTGCTGTTAAAAGTAATTTTTAGAAAGTTGCTTCTTGGGTAAACTGGTCCAAAATATGGATTCCAGGTGCCGTTTCCACCTATCATACAAATTTGGAACCAGCTTCTCAGAAAAATGAGAAAATATCAAGGAAATGAGCTGGACAGGTGTATACTTACCCTGATAGAACCCAAGACACTTTCCAGTTTGATATCTTTGATAGAACTAAAAAAATGAGTATGATCAAATTTTTTGATAATTTTCATATTTTATCACAAATTGGGAGACAATAAAAAAAAAATCACTTAAACTTGATTGAGCATTGTCAAATCGCACTCACTTTATATTCATATCTGATGGAACCATACATGGCTAATGACTTTATTGAAAACACATATTTTAAGACACAACACATCAAATGGGAGAGGGCCAAAACTAAGCATCGCCGCAGGTTCCTGTGACCATATGTATTTCAAACTTCTGTTGCAGATACTGAACCGAAACTTTTTCTAGGTTGTAACAGGGTGTGTCCCTGCCTGTCAAGCCCTTTTCTTGGTTTTTGAGGGCTTCTCAAGCAAAGAGTATCCCACACATTTTGTCAGTTATAGATGTCGGTTCATTCTGACAATGTTGCGGGGGATGCTGATGTGTAATTAGGGCTCAAAATATTTTTGTTTCCCCATTCAACCTCTAAACTTCTCAAATTCAGCTTATCAACATCATTAGATATCGGTTTTATTTTCATATTGAATTTTTTAAAATTTTTATTTACAGTAGGTTGATTTTGTGATATTACCTATCCAGAGTCGACCACGGATGTTACAGAAATTGGGTAAAACAATCCAAAATGTCAAAAACCAATCAGCGATCTACTATTTATATCATAATTTAACTTTTTCAGGTCAAAACAACATTATTATCACTGCAAAAGCATCAACAACTTATACAAGGGGTGTATACTTTCGCAACACTAATTTTTGCTAGTTTAATTTTTTCTACTCTTCAATGACTTACCACCCAGCATTTCAATATGGTGAATATAGGTTACAAGAGAGGTTAGTATGACAATGCAGAAGTATGGGATTGATGATGCATTTCTGGAGGAAGATATGACAGAAAATTGAAGACCACGACAGGGGGCTGTATACTTCTGCAACCCACTGTACCTCTGTTGGATCCGGTGATCAGTTTTGGGTGAACAATGCCTAGTGCAACAGCCTGAAAGCTTTTATTGGAGGTAAATATAGCTGTTTGTATACTATTAATGGAATACAATGAATGACCACTGTGCACTGACAACTACTCAGACTGTTTTAAAATGTGGTAAATTGCATTTTGACTTTTTGCAAGGTTGCTCCATGAAACAGTGCCAGCATGCACTGGATCACAATGGGACTAGTACGTACTCGTTCTGTTCTGTACTGTCTACATCGGCTGTCACTTTCTCTTTGGCACAGTATAACTCAATCTATTTTCATGCACATGCTCGTGCTTGCATGTGGCTAAACTTCCATGCACTTCAATCCCTTTGCAACCCCCTGCCTTCCTTTCCACTCACTTGTCACTAAATTGGTAACAGTTAATTTCTAAAGACTATATAGAAGGCCCCATTTAAGCATGTATATCTCCCAAACGGAGCCTCCATTTGGGACTTCAGGGAGTTATGGAATTCGAGGAGTTAGAGGCACTTACCAGGAGTTACGGGAGTTATCATAAGTTAGCTGTAGTTATGGGAGTGGACAAGAGTTACCCGGAGATCTGGGAGTTAGCAGGATATACTGGGAGTTGGCAGGGGTTGCCAGGAGTTATGGGATTTACTCAGAGTTACCAGGAGTTACCAGGAGTTACCAGGATTTAGTGGGAGTTACCGGAGTTAGTGGAAGTTAGTTACTGGAGTTTGTAGGAGTTACGGGAGTTAGCAGGAGTTAGCAGGAGTTAGCGGGAGTTAGGGGCCGACCAAACAATCTTTGGGGGGGCGCATGCGAAAAAAATAGTTCGTCGGCACGTCGCGAACGAAAAAAAAGTTTGTCCCGGGGGTAAAGTCCATAGCCCCCCCCCCACCTATCATCTGGTCAGCCCCTTAGTGGGACATAGCGGGAGTTGCAGGACGTCAAGGAGTTGCGGGAGTTACATGCTTAAATGGGGCCTAATAGAAATATTTCATTCCGAATTGCTTCAATTTGGATATAGCTATGAATTTTCAACATTTTAATGTTTTATATATTTTATCTAATTTAAAGTGGTTTGCTTTTGAAGTGAGCACTGTGAGCAGGGAAGTGAGGGCATGGAGTGTTGATGGTAAGAACTGACGGGTGTGGAAGGGTGAGCATTTTCCTGAGGGCAAGCAATTTAGGAAAATACTTTGGTTTTGCTGTACGCTGTCCTCATGGACCACTTTTAGATGATGGGCATTGATGACTGTCACAGTAATAAACTCTGACATATCACTCCAATAATGGACCTTTATTGACAATATCTACTATTGTCCTGAGGACTGAATAATGCATTGATTTGTAGAATTTAATTGCATGGCAGCATGTGCAGCTAATTAATAGTGGATCCTGCTAATGACAGGGACAATTGTCGTTCCAATTCAGGGTAAATAATTAACCGGTAAGCAGATATACATAACAGTGATCCATGTGTACTTGCGAAATAGTTTTTATAGGTCTGCACTGTGATATCTACATATAAATGCCAAATATCCTAAAATGGGCCATTCCGCACCAAATAGACCAAAAAGAAAACATTTTGCCGTATCATGTCTTCAGATTTTCATGAAATTATAACTTAACTAACAAATTACATCGACATGTGTAGTGAAGACCTGTTAAATATTTCTTATTCCAAGTATTTAGAATTTGAGAGCATCTTAAAACATTTTGGGCCTCTGACAAAAAACACACATTTCATATCAACACTCTCAACAAAACGGTTTTATATATAGCCCTTGAAGGTTCTTTGAGCTGGTATAAACTGCTCACACTTAAAAACGCACACTTCTAAAAAGGTTAAAAATAATACTTTCTCTGGAAGTATCAAGGTGAAAGTTTGCACACTTCTAGAAGTTGCCATCAGGTATATTTGCAAAAATTTTCAAATCTCTAAGTGCAGAACTTTTTTTGTCAAATAAAGTGCTAAAATGACCATGTGGTACAGGTGACAGAAAGCTGTAACTTTTTGGGGAATTATAGTCTGTGTGATCATAATATATCTTTATTAAAATGGTGGAGGTGATATCTTTCATTTTTCTGGATTAAAATGTTTAAATTTGGAGAAAAGCCATGTTTAAGCTATGCTGAAGTCATCAGAAAATAAACTCAGCAACATTAAAAATAACGTGCAAGCACTTTAAGCAACACAGCCTGCACAGGCATGCCAGTCATGGAGATACAAAGGAGAAGAAGAAGGCGGAGGCATGGTTGAGCTTCTATATTAAATTTTTCCATTACAGAAGGGCACCAAAAGTGACTGGTCTGAAGTAAAAAACGTACAGACAAAATTCAAAAAATTTGAACAAGATTGGTGAAAGAGGACGACCACCAGAGTGCTAACAAGATTTGTATAAAATTCTTGGGGTAAGAGCAGCTATGCCGCTAATAAAAACGTACCATTCCAAAAGGGCCAAAAATTGTACTTCCTTTTAAAGTATCAAGATGGAAGTTTGGACACTTCTGGTACTTAGCTGTCATCAGGTATATTCATGAAAATTTACAAATCTCTAAGATCTGTACTTTTGTGTCAAATGAAATACAGAAATAAAATCCTTTTATGACTTATTGTTTATAATGTGTGCTGTATCACTAAGCATTTCATTGTCATTGGCCTACACATAGAGTAGGTCGGGGCATGCGGCCCCCCTTAACTTCGAGGTGCGACTTGACCTACTTTTTATGGGCGATTGTTTGAATGCTTTTGCTGTCAGGAAGGGATCACTTGGCTCTACTAATAGCTAGTGAAGCAAATGTCTACCAATTTTAATAAAGCAGTTATGGCCATTTTTGTAAAAAAAATTAAAATGGCCTTCTTACCCCACCCATCGGGCAAGAAGCCCCCCTATTATAGTCCTATGGCAATTTTTTTTGCGAGCGCATTCAGTCTAAAAGTTATATCTTAGGGTTCTTCTTTCATTTTTAAGGCATTCTATTAGCTTTTTCTGAATTTCTGAATTTTTCTGTTCATACATTTATTTTTTTAATATTTTTTGCCTTGTTTCAATTTCGGCCCAAATTTCTTTCTATTTTAATTAGCTATTCAATCAATATTTAAGGTAAAATACACATTATTAAATGGTTCCTGAAGCAGCTTTGACCCCCAGTGTAGGGGGCCTCATGCCCCATATCATGTGGGGCCTCTCGCCCCAAACCCACATACTTTAATTTGACCTCTATATTTTGAACTAAAATGCAAAAAACATGATCCAAATCATATTTATGTGATGGTAATAAAGTGAAGCAATGCAGATATCCATTATACTTTAAAATATTTCCAAAGTTATTTCTGACAACCCCTTTCAAAGAATTAGTCAAAGTCACAAAAACCATGCACATTTTTTTGTTTCTTTAATTTCTACTATGGTTTGGTGCTGTTTGCCCTGAAAATTTGTGACGTCACCTAAAACGCCTCTAGCTTCAATCCTATCAATAGATAAACGCACCAAAAATGTAAGTTTGGATATAAGCCTGGGGGGACCTCTCACCTAACCCGGGCTTCTTGCCCCGACCTACTCTATGTGTATTTTTTTCTTGTTCTCATAAGTTATATAATTATCTGCTTGAACTTTTATACAGTGGTATAAACATTACTTGCCCATTTTTGGCAAGCAATCATTTCTCATTACCATGATTATAATAATTGATAATTTAAGCACTTGATGGGCCAATTGCTTAGAGGCACAGTTTTTGCATGGTAATTACGTCTTTAGTCAGTTAAGAAAATACAGAGACAGGGGAAGGCCAGAAAAAGAAAGAGGAAATGGGTGAAATTAAACAAATTTTAAGGAAGATCTTAATTTTGGTAAGTGAAACTCAACTTTATTATATTTATATATATATACCATACACTGAATCTGAAATAATTGTATACTAAGTTTTTTTTCCATATATCATGTCATTATATTTACAAAAGGGGCCTCTCTGCAGCGACAAATAAGTCTTTGAGAGGTCTCCCTTCCCATTACATGTAATACTTAAAAGAAATAATTTAATATTGTAAATTACATATATGGGAAAATAAACAAAATCTGAATCTGAATCTGAATCTGAATCCATACCTACAGTGTACATGTATATATCACCCAGGATAGGCCTATATAAATTGTGCCATCCATGGCGACTTCGCTAATTAAATTAAACAACTTGAACTTGAACTTGAACTTTATTTGTACCAAAATGAATACATAAATATAATATAATCATAAGGCACAGCAGGGCCAATAGTTTTGACAAAAACTGCGAGTGACTCCTGCTTAGTACTACAAAACAGCATCTAATTAAGCTTTAAGATAAGTACAATCTTATAACACTGATTACATTCTCTGATTACATGACCATACATTTAAAACACTAGAAAAAAATAGAAATTTTATCTATCATAAATCTAAAAATAGAAAAAGACAATTTACGTGGATATACAATCTTGTGACAAGGATTACATTTTCTGAGTACATGACCATACAATTAATACACTAGATAAGAATTCAAATTTTATCTATCATAAATCTAAAAATAGAAGTAGACAATTTGCGTAGAATGCTGATGGAGGTAATAGAGTCAGTTATGGCATAAATCGATTGCAAATGTAATAGTTCCTTATGGTACATGGCAAGGAATATTTATTGATGAAAAAGGTTTTTAATTTAGACGTAAAGATATGAATAGAGGCTGTACAATGAGACTTAATGTCCTCAGGTAAGCTGTTCCAGGATTGAGCAATTTTGTAGTTTAGGCATTGTTTACTAATTTGGGATTGAACTGAGTTTATGTGGATGTTTGCTCTTCCACGGGTGGAATGATAATGAGTTGTTTTGTTTGCTTTCAAAGTATCTTTATAATATGATGGTAAGTAATTGTTCAGGGCTCTGTAATATAAAAGACAAGATCGGAACTGGTATAAGTCGGCTAGTTTTAAGCTTTTGTATTTATGAAAGGAATGAGTGGTGTGAGAATTGTGTCTCTTTTTGTCAATGATTCTCATGACCTTTTTTTGTAAAACTTGGATTCTATTAATTGTTGAGTTAGGTGAATTTCCCCAAGCTATTAAGCTGTAGTTTAAATACGGTACCACCAGTGAGTTGTAAATAGTGAATAATATATTGGAAGGAAGTTCATGTTTAAGTTTATTCATAATGCCAGCTATCCGAGAAATTTTATTGGCTGTTCCATCAATATGGTTTTTCCAGTTTAGCGTGTCAGTAAGAATAACACCAAGAAATTTAATTTGGTGAACTCTTTCAATTTGAGATCCATTAAGGTAAAAGTCTAAATTAGCCTCATTTACTGAGCTCCTTGGTGTATGAAAGATCATGAATTTAGTTTTCGAGACATTGATAGATAATTTGTTTGCGGAGAACCAGTCACTTATTTATCAACTTAAGTTGATCATTGATATTCTGGTTAATGGAGGGAGTTATGGATTTTTCGAAGGGAAATATAATGTTCGTATCATCTGCAAATATTATAAATTGCGCATTGGATGCTGTTTGAGCGATATCATTGATATATAATATAAACAATAGCGGTCCCAGTATGGAGCCCTGCGGTACTCCAGTGGAAATGTGTAGTGTATCAGATCTAATCTGTTTAAAATAAGTGAATTGTTTTCTGCCATATAAGTAACTTGAAAACCATTTGTGGGCTATTCCACGAATTCCATAGTGATATAACTTGTCTAGAAGTGTATGGTGATTTAACGTGTCAAACGCCTTACTTAGATCAAGAAAGAGTCCTAGGGCTTTATGTTTTTTGTTTAAAGTCCTTGAAATCAGATCTTGTAATTTTAGTATGGCTAAGTCCGTGGATAAATTTTAAATAAATAGATCATTTGTTTTTAGATAATTTTGTAATCTATTGACATGTAGACTAGTCGTTCCAGTATCTTAGAGAACGTAGGCAAGAGAGAAACAGGTCTATAATTTGTAAAAGAACTTTTTTGTCCATTTTTATGTATTGGGATAACTTTAGCCAGTTTCATTTGGTCTGGGAAAATTCCATTCCTAAGACTAAGGTTACATATATGAGTCAACGGTCTCAGAATTGGCTGAAAGGTTGATTTTAACATTTTTGGACTAATCTCATCATATCCGTAAGAAGATTTTGATTTGAATTTTTGAATAATTTTTGCAATTTCTTCAGCCGAAGTTGGCCTAAGAAAGAGAGAACCCACTAGATTTAAATTGGGTAGAAAAGTACTCGGCTGCCTAGAGCATGGGGTTATTTTGTTAGATAAATTTGGTCCAACATTTGTGAAATATTCATTGAAAGAGTTAGCTATTTCATTTGCATTTGTTAGTGTCACATTATCATTTGTTATAAAATGATTAGTCACATCGTTTTTGTTATTATTCTTATTTAGTAAATTATTTATTTGCTTCCAAGTAGCTTTTATGTCTTTTTCAAAACATGACTTTCTTTTTCAGGTTCTGATGATTCATGTATCTCATGGACAAGGTAATATGAAGCAATAATAATAATTGATGAATGTATAAAAAATAATTATCTGTCGGTTATTAATAAGTAGCTATAGATATTTTTCTCATATTTTCATTCCAGGCACAGCAAGATGGTTTGGTAAGTATCTCTCTATGTCTCTATCAAATATATTTGTCTATACATAATATCTTATTTATACTTTTTTAACAAAAAAGGAGGAATTTTGGAAATTTAAAATGAAATTCAGTCCATCAGTTTTTTAATCATACTCCAGCCAGATCAACCTTCATTTCCATATTCTGTTCGGGCCATGATTCTGACCTGGTTATCAAAGTGTCTTTCATAGTGTCAAGCCACAAGCTAAATATATCTAAAACTCTACTTACAAATGTAAAATTATCTGTCACTCTGTAATCTATCTAGCCTTTTATTTATTGAAAACTGGTTTGACCATTTTTTGTTCTTTCACATCAAGATTGTGGAGCCCTGATGTCAGTGAACAAGACAGCTTCGGGTGGAACGGTGGTCGCACTTTCGTCACGTTCCGCCTGCCTCAATCATTGTAGGACATACATTTCATGTGATGCCGCCACTTGGGATAGCACGTCTTCCACGTGCAAATCTCATTCCAATCCAATTACGAAGAGCGACAGTCCTGGGACGACCTTGTTTGAAATGTCTTGCGAATGCGCCCCTTCAACTGTGAAACCAACTGATGTAACCACAGCTGCCAAGACAACTGTTGCCATGACAACACTTGCTAAGACAACAGTTGCACCAACTACAGTTGCTAAGACAACTGTTGCACCAACTACCATTGCTAAAACAACAGTTGCTCCAACCACAGTTGCTATGACAACAGCTGCCAAGACAACAGTTGCTCCTACTACAGTTGCTAAGACAACTGTAGCTC
Organism: Platynereis dumerilii; assembly: GCA_026936325.1. NCBI lineage: Eukaryota > Metazoa > Annelida > Polychaeta > Phyllodocida > Nereididae > Platynereis > Platynereis dumerilii. The sequence continues at coordinate 10,315,529 of JAPTHN010000006.1, read as the reverse complement.
CAACCACAGCTGCTAAAACAACAATTGCAGCAACTACAGTTGCTAAGACAACAGTTGCACCAACCACAGTTGCTAAGACAACAGTTGCTAAGACAACAGCAGCAAAAACCACAGTGGAACCACCAACAACCGCACAAATGTCAACATTAGGTTTGTTACCACTAAAGTTTTATATACCTCTTCAAAATTTCAAGCATTTGTGAGTAAAAACAGTAGATTAATGTCGAGAAACATGATTCACGATCCCGAAATCCATAGCTTAATATCAAGAATATAAAATAGTGATTATTAAATTAAGTTCTGGTGAACATACCGTCATTAGATTAGCAGTGAAATAATGACATCATTCTTTGTGACATTTTGTGCCAACAATGTTGCTGTTAGTGACGATAAGACATAAAGGCTTGATTCTGATATCAATATTTTTAAAATGAATTTGTCACAGAGAAGAATGTTTATAGAAATTTGGTTAGAAACTACTACGCTTGCTGAAAGGACCTAAGCCACTTTTCCTTCACACCAAATCTCACACAATTGTTACAATATCATTAAAAACCTGAAAGTCACCACACAAGGGTTTTCTTTCCAGCTCTTGGTTCACCCCAAACATTGGGTAAGAGTTGAATTAATTTTTATGAAACAAAACACATTTCACCTAATGGATTTTCGGTCTGGCTCTAACAAAACATTCACAAAACTTACAAATCTCTTCAGAATGCGGATGGATCCCCACATTCAATAGCTCAGCACAAGGGGCCAGCACCGTCAGCTCAGCAACCACTAGGAGTCAGTGTCTGAGTTACTGCCAAGGATTCAGTGGCTGTGGAGCGGCTGCTTGGACCGAATCATCAAAAACGTGCAAAGCCGTCCAGAAACCGGTCACCCCATCAAGCGAAACTGGAACTATCCTTTTTGTTGCTTCGTGTGCTTGTCAAGAAACTACTGTTGCCGTTACTACAGCTGCTCAAACAAGCAAAGCTGGTTAGTACACAGATTGAATTAATGGTCGAGGAATTATTAATTAATTTAAGGTTTTCCAGAATGAAAATATCCAAATTACAGCAATTAAATGGCTGGGCGACTTTTCCAAATAAATACAAATTGTATTGTCGCTTGTGGTTCCCACATAATATAATATTTCACATGTATGTATGCAGTATTATTACATATTAAAATTCAATGTGTTAGTAAGCTTACAGTGCAGTAAAAAAATACATTGCAGTTATCAAGATTCAAAAAAGGAAAAATAAAATTAGGTTGATAATTCATTACAAACTGCACAGCAAGATAATTATGGCTGCCACTATTGCAGCAACAACTGATGCAAAGACAACAGTTGGCATGACCACGATGGCTCAATCAACTGTAGCAAAAACAACAGATGCACCAACAACAGCAGCAAAGACTACAATGGCACCAACAACAGTTGCAGAAACTACAGTTGCTAAAACTACAGATGCTCCAACTTCTATTGCTCCAACTACAGATGCTCCAACGACAGATGCTCCTACAACAGTTGCTAAGACTACAGATGCTCCGACAACAGTTGCTAAGACCACAGATGCTCCTACAACAGTTGCTAAGACTACAGATGCTCCTACAACAGTTGCCAAGACTACAGATGCTCCTACAACAGTTGCTAAGACTACAGATGCTCCGACAACAGTTGCTAAGACCACAGATGCTCCGACAACAGTTGCTAAGACCACAGATGCTCCTACAACAGTTGCTAAGACTACAGATGCTCCTACAACAGTTGCTAAGACCACAGATGCTCCTACAACAGTTGCTAAGACTACAGATGCTCCTACAACAGTTGCTAAGACTACAGATGCTCCTACAACAGTTGCTAAGACTACAGATGCTCCTACAACAGTTGCTAAGACCACAGATGCTCCTACAACAGTTGCTAAGACTACAGATGCTCCTACAACAGTTGCTAAGACCACAGATGCTCCTACAACAGTTGCTAAGACTACAGATGCTCCTACAACAGTTGTTAAGACTACAGATGCTCCTACAACAGTTGCTAAGACTACCGATGCTCCAACAACTATTGCTCCAACTACAGATGGTCCGACTAGTATTGCTGCGACTACAGATGCTCCTACAACAGTTGCTAAGACAACTATAGCAGAAACAACAGTTGCTAAGACAACTGTGGCAGAGACAACAATGGCTCAGTCGACAGCAGCCAAAACAACAGTGATGCAACCAACCAGTGCTCAAATGTCTACTGTGGGTATGTATAATTTTATGGAATAAGATCGTAACTTCCAATTGTTAACTTGTAAGTTACATCATTTTATCAACTTGTTTTCAAATATGATTTGGTTAACAAATCATTCTTAATTAATTGACTATTCGGTTCAGGTCCAGTGATGGACCAGTATAAGTACCAACTAGTTCCTGTGTGTAACAATAAGTATGTTATTTGGTTGGTGACGTCAGTATAACAACTGTCCCAGTCAATCAGCGGAACGTCATGTCATGACAATAGCTGTAATGCAACGATTTCAAAGAGTAAACAGTTTCACCACAACTAGGTATCCTTATATTGGACTTGATGCGACTATTCTATCAAAATGAAATAACAATTTGGTTACGTTCAAACAAGTACATTTTTTATTTCAGATCTTGGATCACCCCAAACGTTGGGTAAGTATTATTCTCTCCGGAAATTAGTGCAAAATAGTGACCAATCATGCATGTTCTACTACCATGCCAATTAATTTGTGCTCTGTAAGTTTCTTCAATGTATATATATCTAAATTTCAGAATGTGGCTGGATCCCAACATTCAATAGCTCAGCACAAGGGGGCACCACAGTCAGCTCAGCGACCTCTAGGAGTGGGTGTCTGAGTTACTGCCAAGGATTCAGTGGTTGTGGGGCAGCCGCATGGACCGAATCATCAAAAACATGCAAAACTTTTCCAAAACCGGTGACCCCTTCCAGTGAAACTGGAACTATCCTTTTTGTGGCTTCATGTGCATGCACTGCAACTACTGTTGCGGTTACTCAAGCTGAACAGACAACCAAAGCCTGTGAGTCAATTTTGAATCCAGTGGCAGGTCCAGAAAATGTCAAGTATGGGGTAGGGGGGGGGGGGGGTGATCGCCCCCCAAAAGTTAGGGAAACAGTAAGATTCAGGCAAAAAGGCTAAAAAAATTTGGCAGATGGTTAAATAAAAACTATTGAAAATTAGTCATTTCCAGGCAATTTAATTTGAAATGGTGTTTTAATCAAGATCGTGAAATTCGGGCGAATGTCGCTCCCCCAAAAATCATGCGCGTCTTACGCCTATGGTCAGGTTGACAAATGAAATATATATTAAAAAATTGTGTGTTTTATTTTATTTACAAAGATTCTACAGGGCCAAGGGAGCTTTTAATATAGTAAAAACACCCCTCCCCTCAAAGTCTGCGCCAGAAATGCATGATTTTATCTAAAAGTATAAGTTTTATTTGAATTTTTTCATTTTTGTTTGAAATTGTTTAAGTTATGGGGCGATTGACTTTAGATTAAGCATACTGAAAAAAGACGTAGCATTTTGATGGCTTTTTTTTTATTCTAGCTTATACTGATCATACATATATAAGCACTCCTGGACTGTTGTTATACAATATTTTAAAACAAGCAAATCGCAATTATTACAGATGTGAAAACAACAGAACCTGCAAGCACTGTGGCGAAAACTGATGCCAAGACTACAAACGGTCCTACAACAGCTGCCGTGTCAACAGCTGCCAAAACAACAGCTGCCATGTCAACAGCTGCTAAAACAACAGCTGCCATGTCAACAGCTGCTAAAACAACAGCTGCGATGTCAACTGCTGCTAAAACAACAGTTGCCATGTCAACAGCTGCTAAAACAACAGTTGCCATGTCAACAGCTGCTAAAACAACAGCTGCCATGTCAACAGCTGCTAAAACAACAGTTGCCATGTCAACAGCTGCTAAAACAACAGCTGCCATGTCAAGCATGGCACCAACAACTGCTGCTAAAACCACAGCTGAAAAGACCACCGTTGATATGAGTTCTGCTGCTTCAACATTGCGACCAACAACAGTTGAAATGACAACAGTTGGTATGTATCCTAATGTCATTCTTATAATATGATGGAATGAGTTTTTTTAAAAAGGAGACTAGAGAGAAAGAGACTGCAGCATTTCAAAAATGCTTGACTTGACTATAAAGAGACGTTTTGTAGGTGCAGACAATAACAATACGCTATATAAGACAACAACGTTAGGATCACACAAGACAATTTTACCCTATCTTTGTTACTTTTATGTATTTTAAATACTGTTTTCATTTTAGTTTGTTTGGACTCCTCTGAAAATAGCTCAACAGCTAATGTTCTTTATTTTGTATATCCGAGAATAAACTAAAATTTGAGCTTGAACTTGAAGTTTATAAACAAGTTAAAACAACTGAGCCAACTGAAAAAGTGCATTATTCTGAAATGTGTTTTTTACTCTCTTTATTTTAGATCTTGGAACTCCGCAGAGCTTGGGTGAGATTTTCATTATACAGAAATTTACTGAAATTAATCATAGTGTAAAGCAATTATTTGTTAAGGTTTTGTGAGACACTAACATTAAATGTTATAAGAATATAATGGCAAAGTTCAAATGCAAACGACTCATTTATTTTGTCTAGATATCTTAGCAACATGGCAATCTGAAGTTTCGTTATGAAAATTGATAATGTCACTCTGTCAAAGAATTTCAAATTTGAACTTTAAACGTATTATTAAAGCCATTTTGATATCACATTTGATTTGAGTGTGCTTTTATTGCTCTGTTTTGTTATTTTTCTGCAGTGTCAGTTGTCATTTCAGTTCTTGTCTAAGCTAATGAAATTTCATTGATTTAGCTGAATGTTGTGTGACTTTACAACAACAAACAAAATGTTAACTGGCGCCCTAAGATAATAATTGAATTAAAATGTTTTGTTATGTTTCTAGAGTGTCAGTTGTTTTTTAATTCATTTCTGAGCTTATAAAATTTCATAGATTTTAGCTGAAGGTTAAACGACTTTAAAATAACAAACAAAAGTCTTATCCAGAGCACAGAGATAATCATTTGATATTCAGCCAACCTTTATCTTTCAGAGTGTGGATGGATCCCTACATTCAACAGCTCGGCACAAGGGGGCACCACAGTTAGCTCAGCGACCTCTAGGAGTGGGTGTCTGAGTTACTGCCAAGGTTTCAGTGGATGTGGAGCGGCTGCTTGGACCGAATCATCAAAAACATGCAAAACTTTTCCAAAACCGGTGACCCCTTCAAGCGAAACTGGAACTATCCTTTTTGTTGCTTCTTGTGCATGTGCTGCCACTACTGTCACTGTAGCACCAACCACTGTTGTAACCAGTGAAACTCGTAAGATAATGAAGCAAAAAATGTTTCGTCTTGCAATGTCCTGTTCTTCACATGGTTAAATTAGTTACTAAGCTGCTAAATTTGCTTTGATTTTAGTGATCTTGGCTGTATGGCCAATTGGGAGATAGAAATCAAAAACTTGCATGCCCTGAAATATTCAAATTGAAACTTACCTTACTTTATTTACGTTACTTCATCAGTATAATATCCTACAATCATCTGGTATGCCTTTCATCATTTTCCTCATCTGTCTCTTCCGCATTATCCGGTTCGGCTGTGTAACAGTGCATGTAGGCCTATATTGCAAGATTTATCCTCTCATTGAAGTGCCTCACATATTATATGAAGGGGATGTGCAAGTTTTATTTTTAGAGACATCAATTACAGTTCCAATACTGGAAATAATGCTCTGTTATACAAAAGTGATATGTTTTGAACTTTTGACCTTCCAATGGATTCAATATGGCTGACAATCATGCATGTCCAGTATTCCTTCTTCTTCTTCTTCTTTTTAGCGAAGTGTCCAGGTTACAAAATGACGCAGAGCATGTCTCTCTCAGACACCACATCAAGCGTCGTGACACTAACCAATGTAAACCAATGCTTAGAACAATGTACTTCGACATCAACCTGTATGGCAGTCACTTGGAACCAGGGAAATAGCCAGTGCTCCTTGTATGATTCCAGAAATACAAAAGTTGCGGCCTCCGCTAGCGTCTACTTGTTCGAAGCAAATCTCTGCGCTTGCTGTAAGTATTTTTTAATGTATTCGTTCATTCCACACACATAAAAAAGATTTAGATTACTATCCGCAATTTCAGTCCAATGGTTAGTGGTGTTTCTTGAGTCGATAAATTAAAAAAAATATATATATATCGAAATTGCCCATTTGCTGAATTGCTCGTGGCCGTTCCGTTGAAGCATAATATTAGTATCAGAATTTAAAAGTTGATGTAATTTACGTTTTTAAAAAATTGATCAATTTTTTTTCAATAATTCTCTGATCCCTTTTTATTGCAGCTGCCTATGAATACACAAGAGGAAGCTAAGAAAAGCACTTCACCTATAAGAATAATACATTCATCATTTATGGTTGTCATGAGTAATATGTTACCAAAGAGGAGGGTTGTATCATCAAATATATTGAGTAATATAGAATAGAATATAAAATGTCATAAGCACTGATAAACATCAAAAGAATGCAGTTGAGATGCATTGTGACAAATGTCAAGCAATGTTTAATGGGCTTGTGTATTTTGTGTATTGTCTTTGAGTTGCTGCTGAGCAATTCTGTAAAGCCCAATTCACAATTGAATTTACAGATTTGAAATTATTGCAATATGTCATCGCGCTGGACGACGTGGACGTACTCACATGATGTATGCCAGACACAATGACATTATAGGTAGCTCAGCTCCTGTTGCACTTGATGCTTTCGTGCCTCATCCCTGTTTAACAATGAAATAGCTGAAATTGCAAGGCTACACAAGCTGCTGAAGACTAAAGTGTCAAATCTGGAAGTCGGAGTTATAAGGTGAAGGAATATGTGTCATGATAACATATGTTGCACAGCCAACGACTATTGCCTTGAAGATTTATTTATCTGAACAATTGAGATGCCTTAATGACCCCCTTTTCCTTTCTTCGTGTCTAACAAGTATCCTTGCTTCCACAAGCAGTTTGGCTGAGGATGTTTAGCATTGACCCAATGGCAAAACATCACCCGTTTCACTTATTTACAGCCCTACAGGTGGCACTGCTCATGAGTTAGAACCCCTTCCACACTCCTCCCCTACGTATGATCCTGTTTCATTGGTAAATTATCAAAATAAAAGGAGACTTAGTTCTTGTTGATAATCCACATTTATTTTAATTTTGTTTTGACAACAAGGTTTTGCAGGATTTTTTAATCCCTGAACAATCAGTGACTTCAACAAATGATACCAATTTACGAAAAAATTTGATTTTAAGAAAACGCGAAACAACAACACTTTAATGTAGATGAATAATTTAAGATAATTACTCAACAAAATATCTTAATGCTCACATCAATTCCTGTTTTTTGTATTTTCAATTTCATACAACAACTAAATAAGATGACTAATAAAATAAACAGTTAATAAACAGAATTTAACAAAGGGAGAAAAACTGAGCAATGCAGATAATATATAAACATGGAAACAGCGTACAATTTTTTAATTTCCAAATGTAAAAAATAGACAACACAACAGTTCCTAGAAATATTCAAATATTGGTAATTAAATTTGTGCGCAATGAAACAAAAATAGAATAAGAAAATACAAAATCATACAACAAGTAAACGCATACAAACATTATTTAAATAGTACTGTTAAATTGTGAACATATCATAAAAACAGTTTAACATTCAGAAGCATGCTGTGTTACATAGGATGACATTAGTTTAATTTTAACATAAATTTCATAAAAATTCATGCAAATTTAGATACACTCTAAATGGCAAATTGTAGATGAAAAATATGTGTAATTCACAAAACAAAATTGGCTGCCTAAACATTTGTGTGTCCTTAAACATTAAGAATATTTCAACAGTTGATATTTTGGCAATGTTAATATTTTGGCAATCAGGATTTTTGGCGTAACAAATGACCAGTGCACACTAAGTGTTGATTGAAAATCAACTTGTCTTGTGTATTGAAGATAGTTATAACGACTTGACAAGGTATATTATAAGGGAGCGACCATTAGGGGGAGCTCGGAGTTTTCCTCAGCGAGAAATTATTTATTTCACAGTAATGGCGACAATAATTATTTTACATGCGGCATCCCAAATATTTATTACTAAATTAAATTGCGACATGTTAAGAAATACCTCCATAAGAAATTATTCATTTCAAGACTGCCCAAAACAATTTTGTTTATTTCACCAAAACTAGGTAAGAGATTATTTATTTTAGAAAAACTTCACGCCCCCCCCCCCCGGAGATTAAATAGTCGCCCCTTAAGTCAGTCCACAAAATTCACAATCACCATAACATCATCAAATCGAAGAAAACACTGTTTTCTCTTTACTAGGCCTATGAAATATTTGGCAATATGGACTTTTCTAGCAGTAAAGGAGAGAAGTAAAACGTGATTAATCTTTTCAAAACAACATGAAAAATAGCAAATATTTGTGTACATCAGCTGCAGTTATTATGCCATTTTGATTCAAATCAAATACTGTGTTAACTCCTTGATTTAGGAATTATAAGATATTAAAATACATACTAAAGGTTTACTTCCTATTCATTTCACAGTGACATCTGTGCAATTTCACGCTTGTTTGACTATTCACAAGAAAGTAGACAATTAAAAAATCAATATGGTCAACCTCGGATATTAATAAAAATTATATTTCTGTAATTAAATATTACTTTGAATCTAATAACTCCTGAAGCAGAAAGTAAATTAGATAAAATAACCTCATCTAATAATAAATATCATTCTGAATCAGACAATTAATAAATTTTCGGAAATAGATAAGTCAAATATTGTTGTATTTTGCGATGAATACATGGACATGGTAAGATTAAATTAATCTTATTTGAAAGTCATTTGAATGAAACTTTTTCAATAATTTGGCTTATATATTATTGTTCATTAATTCTAGTACATATGTATAAGGTTTTGTATTACTATAAGATGGACATGTTCAATTAGCTATGTGAATGCATTCTTGAGACGGCACGATAATCTTCGGCTTATGTGAGCAAAATTGGTGTTTTGAGTTTCGTATAGGCTATATACAGTATCTTGCATCATTCATTTTGACTTATAAATACATGCTTCATTACAGACCCTCACAAAGGCAGCATACTGATGCCATAATATAAAAAAAAAACACTACCTTATAACATTATAAATAACACTAACAACCCTGTCAGCGTGCCTCGGCGGTCCAGCGTTGGCCCGGCGTCGGTCCGATGTCAGCAGCATCGGACCGGCTTTGGGCCAACGTTGGGCCGCCGAGGCACGCTGATAGGGAAAGCATCACAAAAATATATTCATAAAGTATGTTATCCAAAGACACACACAGACATACATATAGGCATATTAGTCTGGCTGCACCACAATAATTTGAGCCACTTTTGGTGGATTAATGTGAAAACAAAATGCTGCAGAACTCTATATCCAGAGTTTTATGACAGTCAAAGGACTAATTATTAATGAGATAATTCACTTCGTCAAAGTTTTGCTAAAACATACTTTTGTGCTTGACCACATTGTTGATATACTAAGACATATGAAATTGATGAATTATAAGGCTTTATGTCTAGTATTTTTGCTGATCAGGCTTAATAAAGTGGCACCTGTAAGTAAGTGAAAATAGTGATGTTATGCCATTAGGTCAATACTAAACATCATCTACAAAACTGCCTGTAGAACCACAAATTCTCACCCGAAGAGATGAAATATATTGGGTCATGAAAGATTATTATTTGAGGCATGTGGGATACAAATGGCTGCCAATTTTCTTTCCAGCACTCAAGAGTTATGTATGGGTCACAAGTAAGTGAAATCAGGGGCTAACGCAATATTGTATTGATGAGGGGTTGGGTTCACTTACTTATCAAAGATTTTGACCCATATGTAAGACATTCTATTGTGTTTGTAGAGCAAAGAAACTTTGCAGCAATTTGTATCCCACATGCTAAAATATCTTCCCTCATGACCCAATATATTTTCCCATTATTGGTTGAGTGTCTTTGCCTCCACAAGCAGTGTGGTTGAGGATGTTTAGCATTGACCCAATGGCAAAACATCACTGGTCAAGGTCCAGTTCCTTATTAGGCTTGGACGTAACAAGTAACACAAAGGTTAGCGGATTCACTAGCCTAACTTTTCCACAAATGGTATGATTTGGTGTTGTTGTAGTGAGCACATAATCAATATGATGTTATATAATAATATTATACAATGTTACATAATCTCAACAATGTTATGTCATCAAATTGAGTATATATATACTTATGACATCATGTGCTACAGAGACAGCCAGCTGCCTTATCATATGATCTCTATGTCTACCGGTGAATGCAAAAATTCTAAGAGCAAATTCTACTATCTCCACAACTTCATAAAAGTTAAGTTTGTTCAGATTTATTTAGATAAGACACTGAAACTTGACACGGATTAACTTATGAGAGATGGTTATAATTGTTCGCAAATGTAGAAGTTGCAGGATCATTATCTTTCGAACGACGAGAATTCTGAAACTACCAGATTTCCGAACGCCCAATTTGCGTCATTTGCTTCACTTAAAGTTGTTGTGAACTTAATTGCCTCCAGATTATGTTACAAATTTTCAAATGTCATTGCAAGTTAAATGTTTGGGATTGGTCGGCTTCTTGAAAGCGTCTTGAAATAATTTGTAGAAGCAGGCCTAAATTTACTTCCACACTTTTGGCCATGCTGGAAATCTGATGTTTTCAAGCAGCCATCTTGGAACGCAACTGTCCTTGGCATCCCAAATCAGCAAATTGTAAATTGTTCAGCTTGGAAACAAACTTCCATTTCTGCAAACCAAGGTCCTTCCGCCTCAGTTCCATGTTAGAGGGTCAGCCCCTCAGTTATTGCGTCGAGGCCATATTTCAAAATTTTTAGAGTTTATCAAATTGTTGATGTTGCATACAAATCGCGATCTTGAAGAGTCGACCATTCATTTCATCCTTCAGTTATTAAAAAACGCTGTATCTTATGAAGTGATTCACACCAGTTGGAAGTGAAATATTTCAAAATAACTGGTGACATCATTGTTGTGATCAACACAATATCAAAGTATTTCAGAAATTGATCCACCGTCATCCAACATTTGTGATCCATGATTCAACACCCATCCTCCATGAATGGCCATTAATCCTTAATCCACCATTAATCCTTAATCTCCAATAAATTAATCATAGTCTGCAATTTCATCATCACCCAAAGTATGTGGCCAGATTAATCAGACTGTCATCTTTAGAGTCTTCTAGATCATCGGCCAAGAAACCAGGATGGTCGTTTGCATCGGGGGTAAACACGGGATTGTCTCTAACGGCCGGAGTGTATAACGGGTTTTCGACTTGGGTCTCGTCTGCAGATAACCGGTGAATCATAGACGTTAGGAAGGCGGCATCATCTCCTTCTTTTCTCTGAAAGAAAATATTAATTAATTGTGATTAAATCTATAGCTTTGTATGGTATAAAACTTCAGCATCAAACAAAATGATAAATAAAATGATGATTTTGCACTGGCCCTGTTCCCACTGAGCATGTCCAAAGGTGACCCAGTTCTCACTGAGCATGCCCAGGAGTGATTTTATTCCCACTGAGCATGTGCAGAGTTGACCTGGTTCCCACAGAGCATGCCAAGAGGTGACCTGGTTCCTACTGAATATACCCAGACCTGCTAAGCATGGGTAGAGAGCATAAACAAATGGCGGCCATTTTGAAACAGTTTTCATAGCTGGTCCTTACCTTAGCCATCGTAGTGAGTTCAGACACGACTGCATACATGAACCGGACCTGCCTCGTTTCCATAGAGAACCAGCCCATGGCGCCGGTGGCCGTCTTAATCTCAAAAGCAAACGTGCCGCAGCGCGGATTAAAGCGCCATGATCGGATGCTGTTCCAGAATGCATAGAATCCCAAGGCATCTGAAAAATGGCGGGAAAAAAAGAATATATGAATTTGTGCATATGACATGAAGATCACAGATGTGACAACACAGAAAACTGTCACTTTATGGTAGGCTACCCCTGTCTTTAGATCAGGAATTGTCATTTTAATGGTTACTGCCATAAAAGTGACAGTAACTGGATATCCATAGTTGTACATTCTACAACGTTGGGTTCCCTGCCCACTCAACATCGCAAGAAATATTCTGGCAATATTAGCATGTTTAAGATGAAATACAGGAAAATATAGGATTTAAAAACTTTTATTAGACAATATAGGAATTATTTAAGTGCGAAACAATCAGCAAAAGTTAGGATGGCTACCATTATAGGCCTAAAACTTCTTGTCGTGGACAAAAACTTGCCTAAATTAAAACTTATCATAGACAAAATATGCACGTGCAAGAAATTTATTGAAACTTCTAAAATTTAGGAAATTATCGGAGACCAAAAAAGTAAGCATAGGAAGAGTGGATGGCTTTCAGCTGTCACTTTGATATAGAAACAGAGTGGACTGTTGCACTGTGAAAATGGCACTTCACGTGTCATCATACTGATGATTTGTCATGATCACCCAATACTTTCAACGTTAATTTGATTTAAGGAGACTAATCCCACGTGTTGGTGACATGCAAACGAAAGGATTATGCATCTGATTTTCACTCTAAAGTCAAATATGATGAGTTAAAGAGTTAAATGGCCTTCTCTTGATCATGGCTAATCAAACAGCATCTATGTTTCCCATGTTGAAAGTACAGAAGATGACATTTTATCAGCTATCATGAGTCACAAAGTGAATTTTTCACAGTGAACTGGTCCTTATTGTTTCTATATCAAAGTGACAGACTGTAATAAATGCCAATAGGCTGTGATAGTGGAACTCTCCTTTTTCCAGCTCTCCTGTGTTGACGAGCAGAATAAAACTATTTCCGGGAACAAGCTGCCATTTTGTACCATTGCTGAGTCAGTGAAGATGGCATTCCAGGCCCCAGGGCACTTTTAATCCATTGAAAACATTACGGATTTGCATTGCCGAGTCTTGAATGGAATGTTTAGCATGGATTGTCACCATATTTCAGTACTGTCAGGCTGATTAGACTTTGTTACGGACCTTAGAAACCCCAGCTCCATTGTAAATTCCCAGGCTGATGTTTCCGGAAATAGTTTTATTCTGCTCGTCAACACAGGAGAGCTGGAAAAAGGAGAGTTCCACTATCACAGCCTATGGACATGACCTTCAAGTTGCTGATTCATGTCTCAACCTTCCTGAAGTTTTGTGACTGGCAGAAAAGCACATCTCATAAAATACATTACAAACTTTTAAAGAATAAACAAAAATGTCTATAAGACATCACAACTTTTCAAAGCGATTCAGTTGCAAAGTCGAAAATGGTTGGGAAACTTGCGGCATTATTCAGTTGCAAACTTGTAATGAGTTGAGAAACTTGCGGCATTATCATAAACAAAGTTGGCAACTCACAGAGCCTTATGCTGTGATGCATACACATTGTGGACACTAAAAAGCAGGACAAAATATCACAAGAGAAAAAATATCAATAGATATAAAATATCAGTAGGGACACAATTTTTATAGAAAACAAATTCTTACCTCTATATATATGCAGACCAGATTTTGATATATAAATATTCACATGCTCGCCTTCTCTTAACTGAAAAAAGATGTATATTCGCTTAAGTAAAGTTTTCAGAATTAAACAAATAGAAATGGATGATTTGTGGGTAAAACAAATAGAATTTTTAATACGAAGGGTTCAAAAAGACAGATTTTGTCACCACGCTGAACATTAAAATTGGGGCTTTTCAAAAATGGCTCTTCTCCCGTGGTACATAATTATTTTTTGAATGACGCCTGTTTGTCCCACTGGGACGAGAGATTGCCCATTAGTGGATATTTGCTCAGGAAGGTCTGTGCATCTGTGTTTGAAATTTTAAATGCTGTTCACATTATTCCTCATAGCATTTTTCCGTGATAGAAGAATATTACTGAGCGGCACACACCATTTGTGACAGACATTTTTTGTTACATTAATATAAATGTGTATGTGTAATGTTAACAGTAATTTCATTATATATATCAATAAGCCCGTGCTACCTGTAGAATTAGTTGGAAAGATGCTTGAATTACACTGAGATGCAGAAATACCCAAGTTTCCCAGAAATATAACCTGATGCTCAAAGAAAGGGAGCAGGTGGTAGAGAACTTGCAGGTGCTGCCCTCTTGTGTATTGTATATGAATGAGCTATTACTTGAGATATTTCCCGGATCTTATCATTTTAATTGTAAGATGAGCTTTTGTTAATTCCCTCTTAACCCTCCTAAGAAATGCCATAAACCTATTTTTATGGCAAGCACTGGTGATGACACGAGGAATCGCGAAATTATTGCATATAATGATGTTTGCTGTGTGAAAGGTACTGTTCCATGTGCACGACACAGATATGTGGACGACAGAAAAATGTGGGCGCCATGTCGTGATATCGCTGACAGGATGAATACAGAGATTCCCCCATATAAATATGGGCAATCAAGAAGGTTTTTAAGGTAGAAAGTTGAAATTGAATGTTCTTACCAATGGTTTGTGGGGTGGGAAACTGCTCATCATGGCACACCTCTTGAAGGGGACGGAGAAATAATGGGGGATGGAGTGACACAGGGAGACGAATTGAGACTCTAAGACGATGCTGGGGTCTGTCCGTACATCTGCAAAGACACAAGACATACATGTAGGCCCTATATAATAGTAGATATCGGATCAACAGGAAAGGATATATAAGGAACACTAAAAGGTTCATTATATTTATAAAGGTTTCAACAGCAACTTTTAGATAATCCAACTGCACTGAACTCCCACAATGGAACCCCTTTCTCTCAAGTTGGGAGCATAAGGTCCTATCATAGGGCCTTCCCATCAGTATTGAACATTTTCAATTCAGTTGAACCCTCGTCCTCAAGGCCAGCCTCAGGGCCATATTTTGATGGCCTCAGCCTTGGTCTCGATTTCGGACACCCAATTCTTGGCCTTGCCTTGGTCTCGGGTGTGTTTGGACCTTGATCGGAGGCTCACGCCTCGGTCTCTGACATCCCGGCCTCGACTAGGGGAGACCGGGGCACGTTGAACCATTGCCAATATTTCTTTTATTCTTAGTTCTATTTCAGGTTTCCTGATTTTCGGCATAAAAAGTGACTTTATCCAAGTCTTGATGGCTAGGTTACCTTTCTTAAAATATGGGGGATCTAGTCAGACAAGTCTCATAAATGGAATCTATGACCACTTAAATAAAGTTTGATACAAGTTTCACGAGTTCACATTCAACCTTGTCAGCGAGACATGCACATTTTCATAAGAGGTTGGACGGGGCAGGTTCGACCAGCATGGCCGGGGCACGTTGGACTATTATAAACTGGATTGACTGACAAAAAAAATTATCGGCAAAACGCCCGCTGTGTAATATTTACACCATTAATAGAGCACCTAAGTCATTCCTGTACAATATGAGGGTAAAATCAATTCAGTTGGCTAATCTGCCAGTCCTTCTAGCTGAAACAAGACTTATTAAAATCATCTGGCTAAATATTCCGATATAATCATTCTGCCATGACACAGAAGTGTGTGTGTTGTAATCTGTGAGAATAAAATGTGGTGTTTGCTCATCTTCTTCTACTTTCCTAGACTTTTATTCTGTGGTCCAAAGTGACCCACATGGCGGTCCAACATGCCCCAGGTCCGGGGGCACGTTGGACCATTAAAAAAAAATTCAAACTTATTTTTCTCCACAACTATAGAAGGTAGATCGACTTGGTTTGGCAGTGTAGATGTTCAGAAGTCAGTCAGTAAAAAGATTTTTCAAATAGTTAGAGAAGTTTTTGATTGAGAGCCAAAAGATAGAAAAACGGACCAACATGCCCCGGTCTCCCCTACTGTTCTAAAGACTTGTATCACAAGATTATCAGCTGAAGATCTTTCAGGTTCCATCCAGACCCCTTCCCACACTCTCAACCCAAAAGGCTCTGGGACATATATGAAGAACCCTCAGCCAAAAAAAAGTTCTACAAATTTTTTAAGGGTTCAATTGAATTGAAAAGGTTCAATACTTGGTCGGAAGGCCCTATGATAGAACCCTATCCTCCCAACTTGAGAGAAAGGGGTTCCATTGTGGGAGTTCAGTGCAGCTGGATTATATAAATGTTGTTTTTGTTTGCTTTTTAAAAATGGAATATATATACAGAACCTTTAGGGTTAATTATCTATACCAGTCTATAGAATCTTTAAAGTTCCATATAAAACCTTCTTGTAAAGAGTGTTCTTAATGATTTGATATTGAGAATAATTATTGACATTTTACATGCAGTAGAATACTGTAACACCAGAGATACTGTGATTTCAATGGTAAATTCTGTAAAAGTGATAGATAAAAAGAAATTATCATTCTGAGACGTAAAAGCAATGGTTTTCTACTGTAATACGACAATCTTCTGTATTGATAACGGTACACTCTTAACGCAAAAGGTTCTTGATGGTATATATATGAAGAGCCAACAGCCGAAAAAAGGTGCTAAATTTTTTTAAGGGTTCAACTGAATTGAAAAGGTTCAATACTTGGTGGGAAGGCCCTATGATAGGACTCTATGCTCCCACCTTGAGAGAAAGGGGTTTCATTGCAGGATTTCAGTGCAGCTGGATTATCTAAGCGTTGTTTTTGTTTGCTGCTGGGTTCCTTATCTATACCAGCTTATAGAACCCTTAAAGGCTCCATATAAAACATTTTTGTTAAGAGTGTAGCCGCTTTTAAAGAGACACAGCTGGCTTTACAGTGCATGATTACATCCTGTATTTATCTATTGTGCACATCAATGAAGTAAAAAGGATGTGATTACTTGTTATTAAGGATGCAAACCTCAAATAAGTAACATATATATGTTGTATAAATAGACAAAATTCAAAGTATTCATATCTGGGTACTTGTTGAATCCAATGTCAAGGATGACTGCTAATTTCTAAAAATCTTTAATCCACTGCCACAAGACTGTTTTCGTATATACACAAAACCTTTGAATACTGCAAACATACATTTGCAACATATACCAAATATTGAAATAATTGTTTGTTCATCATAAATGTCTTTTTGTAGCCATGCATTACAAGCAAAACCGTCTGTTACAGGTGATTTCATTACCATGCGATTCTTGTCTTTCACACTTGGCTGTGAGGAATCAATGCTAAATCAGTACTTACTATGTTTGATAAATCAAGTGTATGACGTTCTGTTGTTTCTGAACCAATCAGATTAACTAAAAATGTCACGTATTTGGTGTGTCTAGAACCTGAGAATCGCATACTAATGAAATCACCTGTGTAACACGCAGCTCAAGAAATCTACACAAATTCACAGGGCCCTTTCAAAGTATACTATTTGACTTGGTGACACCTGATTTTGGATAGAAAATCTGCTAAGCAGCATATGAGCAACAGGCCAATAACCGGCATCGGAAATGGAAGGATGACAAAATTGACCATTATTGGTTTCTCCTATGACGTTATTTAAGAATAATTTTGAATCGTGATATCCGTTTTCCTTTTTTAGGAAATCGCAGTAATACGACACCTGTGATTGTGAATACATATCATTTCACTACAACATATCATTTCACTTCAATTGCTTTGAGTGTGAGAGAAGTAATTTTGGTATCTTAAGTCAAACTATAATCTCATTCCTACGTTTCCCGGTATCAAATTTCTTAGAAACCGCAAGTCTGCGCTGAGGCGATTTATCCAAGACAATTGTATAAAAAATATTTAGTGGCCCAGTTAGAGGAAAAATAATTAAGCCTACACCAACAGATGACGCACTATTGCCGAACTGTGGTGACAAACATTTATTGGGCTTTAGGTCCCAAATTTTTGCACTGATCAGTTCAAGAGGCAACAGGACAGGCAGGAACTAAAGTAACTGGATGAGACAACTTCAGTTTTTTAAGGAGTTTCAGAATCAGAAATATATATTTATATTTAAATAGTTATAAATATAAGAAACTTACTACCGCTTCTCGGTAAGGGTAGGATGGATGGATGGATGAGTGGGGCTTTACGTCCTGTATTTACATACTTGGTAGGCTAATGAGGACAGAAGGAGGACACGGCAATGAGTCAAAGGATGATTGAAACAGCCGTCCAACATAGGCCCAGCAAGTGCTGGATTTGAACCCTGGACCCAGCGATTGGCAGTCCAGCACGCTACCTCTTGACCAACCCTCCCCCCCCCCCCGGTAAGGGTAGGGGGGTCAGCTCAGTTCTAGGAGCGCACTACGATCGCTGGATTCCGGGATGGAATCCAGAGCTCTGATCGCTAAACCTGAATCTATGTTAGACAACAGTACCACCCATCCTTCATCTCAAGTCTGAATCCCTCTCTGTCCTAATTAGCTTACCTGGTGCAAAAATACAGGACGTAAAGCCCCAATCCCATCGGATTCCATCATTTGTTAATTTTAACCAATGCACCTGTCACACAGTTTCAGAGCGAAACACTAAATAAGCCCGTAGTAGCCAGGCCCTCCAGACGAAAACCTTTGATCATGCTTTGGCAAAAAGCTTTCAATGAAAATTGAAGCGTAAGTATCATTTTACCGAATATCTGACACAATACATCTAACAAAAGCATTTCCGCAGACAAATGCGTTTCTGCGCACACAGAGCCAGTGGCGTACTAAAAGAGCCATTGGCGTACCCGCCCCCCCCCCTTAGCCCAAAGTTAATACAGAAGAGATAGGAAATGCCACAGAACACCACATCTTCACCAAATTTTATACCACCCCCCATCAGCTCAGGCAGTTTGCAGATACGCCCCTGTAGACAGCCTTTTTTTTCGCCCACAATACGGCGGCGCATTTTCAGCAAGAGACGTCAACAGAGAATGGTACCTCTAAATGTCAATAAAGGCGACGCCTATTTCAACATCAACAGTTTTGCCGCATGTGCATGTATACAGGTGAATGAATTGCCCCACCCGTCTCTATATCCTTATGCAATAAACTAAGGTAAAACTACATAAGAAATTAATATAAAGATGCATTTCACAATGTATGTAACATAATATGCAGAACTTAGAAGAATCATTGCAAAATAGTATCAATTTTCACACATACAGTATGTGTAGTTTATATACGAATAAATGTTCAATTTTACATAAAGCTACAGGAAACCATTGAAACTTTATTGATGTCAATAAAAAACATGAAGCTTGTCTACCTAATAGCTTTCAAAGTATGATGATACATAATTTTTTCAGGAAAGCAACATTATATAAGATTTGACTAAAGAAGCTGAAAATGATCATAAATATTAGGACAGCAACAGTAATTATTTATTTCAAGTGTGGGAAGTCTCAGAATATTCATTCCTAAATTAAGCAACACCTTGTTAAGAAATACCCCCACAAGAAATCGTTTATGTTTTAAGATTGCCATAAAAGAAATTAATCTGTTTTAAGAAATCATTTGTTAAAAAAATATCCAACCCTCTCCCTGAGATATTAAATGGTCTCTTCCTTTACTAAATGTGCATCAATAGTATTAATTTCACCACAGATAAATATTGAATAAGATGTAATCATTTAAGATTCTACAGTGCATAGCATTGAAAAGTAGCCTAAATATGCAATTGAGTCTATGGATCCCAATCCATTTTACCTGTTTCCTGCTTAATGGTTAATAAAGGTGAAAGCAGATGCCTTCAGTAATTACACATCACAAACAATTGCATGACAGAGATGGCAAAGCATGAGAATCGAAACACATGCTAACTGCAAAAGAACCATCATGAACAGCATGAGCAGCAGAGAATATGTTGCCCTTTTACAGTTGAAAATATGCAAGTGATTACTTCCTGTGTTATCGGTTACAAGCAATGCGAAGCGAAGCACTTCCTGAGGAAATTTTGCCAAAACTTATGACAATTTGCGCCTCACAAATCATATTCAAACTTAGGTTGTTCCGTTGGTCCCCCAATCGAGAATCCATGTTATTTCGATGCACATTGTAGGGCATCCAGAAAATGTCTCCACTGCCCTGTGAAGCATGGGCACTTAGAATAATTTAATCAGAAATCATACAAAACTAAGTGGCGCCTAAAGTGCTTGCACATTATTTTTATTTAAGCCACTGTGTAGCAGAGCAAACGACGAAAAACAATTTTTTTCTCCATTTGGTTGTCTGAAAAAACTTTTTTTCAAAATTTTGTAGAAAAAAACTTGAAACCGCCCCCCCCCCCACTAATTCCCAAAATAAATCAATAAATCATGATTTGATAATAATATCTGTCTTGTATATTACAACATGTCTCGGGTATTGAATATGTGGAGGGTACAGTACAACCACAAATAAAGTATGATTACCTCAACAGGAGGAAGAATCAGCCACTAATTTACCCTTTCACACCTTTTGGATCCCTCCAAATTACTTCCTACCTTTACCTATTTAAAACTACCTTCTAAAATTCCATTAAATTTACATTTTAAAAGCAAACACTAATTCAAACTCCATCACCCATCATTGTGTATGATTTCTTTGATATTGTGGCCCACTGCTAATTGCAATAACATTGTCAGCTGTCTTAACAAGAGTTCTTCATATGGGGTAAGGCTGTGGAGAGGAGTCAAAGGTAGTTGCAAGGAGATTTGCGGTGGAGAGGAGAAAGGAGGGCAAAATAGGTAAACGGAGGACTTCTGACAGAAATGTTCTTACTTTATTTTGGTTGTACTGTATGTGATTTATTTGTAGAATAATTAATCTTTATCTTCTCGAGGCACTTTTTCTAGGGTCAGTCGGTAGATCAAAAACAAAACAAAAGCTGTAACCTGCATTTTTGACGATGTCACTTTGATAAAATTCGTCCGTAAATTAAATTTTTTATTTCGTTTTTCAGTACACAGAAAATCTGTTGGGTTGGTCGATCCGTAAAGCTAAAAATTAAATAATTTTGGCGTGCATTCTTCATCTGCAGTGATTCTGCACAAAACCTTTTTTCATTTTTACCTGAGCGACAACCTTTTATGTGGCAATAAAATGATGCCATCAGCAAGCAGTTCACAAAAGCCATCGACAATCATGCAATCCTGCGTGCATAACTTCTTCTGTCACACTCAGCAAGCATTTAAGCCGAACTTATGTAACATAGGTTTCCAATATTATTCCTTACACAAGACATTCAAATATACACTCTTAACAAAAAATGTTTCCTATGGAACCTTTAAGGGTTCTATAAGCTGGTACCGTTAAGGATCCCTAAAGGTTCATTATTCAACTTTTAAAAAGGTTCCAACAGCAAACAAAAGTTAGATAATCTTGCTGCACTGAACTCCCGCAATGGAACCCCTTTCTCTCAAGTTGGGAGGATAGGGTCCCATCATAGGGCCTTCTGACCAAGTATTGAACCTTTTCAATTC
The DNA here is from genome assembly GCA_026936325.1 of Platynereis dumerilii. Taxonomy (NCBI): domain Eukaryota; kingdom Metazoa; phylum Annelida; class Polychaeta; order Phyllodocida; family Nereididae; genus Platynereis; species Platynereis dumerilii. The sequence continues at coordinate 10,294,002 of JAPTHN010000006.1, read as the reverse complement.
AGTTTAACCCTAAAAAAATATAGAACCTTTTTTGGCTGTGGGTTCTTTATATATACCTTAAAGAACCTTTTGTGTTAAGAGTGTATAATCTTTATCAAATTTAATATTGTTTTAAAAAGCACAAAATTAACTGGTATATTAATAAATTCATGACAAAAATTCCGTTCAGTGTCAGCTTCAGCATCTTTGCATCTTTGTTGTATTTCATCAATCATCATGTTCAATGTTGTTCATATGCCATTGCAAGTTAAACTAATCTAATAATCTCCATATACAATAAATGTGTGTGATATATATATATTTTAGGTGTCTGATACATACCGTAAACAGAATTGAGTTGACTAGCAATCTTTTGTGGCACGTTGCTGCAGTTTTGGCAGATGAGGTTTTTGGCTGCATGGCGGATGACCAGGGCTGATCCAGGGTCGTCCAGTAATTCCTGTTCTGTCTTCTCTTCAAACACCCACTTGTGGAGAAGGAGCTCTGCAAATAAGATAATGTCTATTTAGAAAAATAAAATGATACCGTGGTCTCTGAGGTGAACATTCTCACTGTGATACCCAACCTCTTATGACATAAAACCTCCCTGAGATATATGTAACCTTCCACTGACATACGACATCCCTGGCATTCCCTGCAATATACAACTTCTGTGATATGCAACTTCTGAGTGATATTCAACTTCCGAGTGATATGCAATATCCTGATATATGCAATCTGTTTGTGAACTACAACCTTCCTGCAATATGCAAACTCCCTGTGATATCAACCTCCTGTCATATACAACTTCCCTCTGATATGCCACTTCCCTGATATGCAACTTCCATGTCATTTGTGACCTCCTGTGATATACAATTTAGCAATGATATGCAACACCCCTGACATGCAACCTCCCTGTGATATGTAACCTCCTGATATGCAATCTGCGTGTGATATTCAACCTCTCTGCGATTCACAACCTCCCCATAATATACAACATCCCAGTGATATGCAACTTCCCCCCTGATATGCAACCAAATGTTGGGTGATACGTGACCTGTCTGTTGTATTATATAACTTCCCCATGATATACACCCTCCAATGATATGCAACGTCCCTGTGATATAAAACCTTCCCTCTGATAGGCAACCTCCCTTACAATCCACATCAATTGTATAGTGATATATGACTCTCTGTCTACAATAATGCCTTTTGCATAATATAACTCTTTATTCCGAAGGCCATGTTCTACAATGTGGCCTGGTTGTTAACCAAGCTGTATACGAGGGGTTTTCCATAAGTTCTGTCCAACTAGTCATAACTTTTGCTAGATTTGATGTAGAAACATGATATTTGGGTCAGATAATACTGAAGTAATTCTGGAATAACACCCAAAATATCAGATCATATAGATAAAAATAAATGCTTAATCTGTTGCCATGGAAACCAGAAGTCATGAAATGCGGCCCAGATTTTTTAGGGCTCACTTAAAAAGAATAGAATACCTGCTTACATAACTATGTTTTGACTAATTGAATTAAGGTATATTCATAATTTCTTTCATGAAAAACAATCAGTTATTTGTACAATCATTAATAACAATGGAAACTGGTATTGTCGTCACATCTCAGTTACTTTACTATCAACTGTGCAGTTTCTAATTGTTTTACGAGATGAGCAATTTTTTGGTTATGGATGACACCATATATACCAGTTATATTTCTTCAATGTAATTGGATAAAAACTACCAGAGAGAGTAAGAACCTTCTATCATGCATACAAGGAAGACAGTATGAGCGACAAAACCAAATAAAAAATTGTACAACCTTTTTCTGAATGAAGAAAACACATGCTGGAAGACCTAAGAAAAGAAGACTGGACAATGCCAAAAAAGACCTCAACATGAAGACTGAGGTATCTTATTTAGACATGGTTAGAACGTATGAGCTAAAGTATTTACAGGGTTGCAGTCATTAGTTTAGGAAACTGTGAAATGGCTATTTATATTTTGAATATATTCTGTTCTATATCTCTTGTAATAATTACATATTTGACAAGATATATCAAGTATGTGTCTGTTAACAAGATCTCGGTCGCATTTCATGACTTTTGGTTTCCATAGCAACAAATCAACAATTTATTTTTACTTCTATGATCTGATTTTTTGGGGATCAATTGAAAATTACCTCAATATCAACTGACCCTAATATCATTTTTCTGCAGATAATCCAGTGAAAGTTATGACAGGTTGGACAGAATTTATGGAAAACCCATTGTAAAGCATAAAAAGTCTCAGAAACACCAACAGTGATCTCAATATGAGGACAATGAGGCATTGACTTTTTAGGGGATATATAAAGTTATAGGAAAAGTACTAAGTGGCAAGTTTATTATTTTAAGAATTTGTGAAATGTTAGGGATTATTTTTAATACATTTCTTGTCCTGTATCCCTGGTAAAAAATGAATTTTTGACAAGATATAATGAATCTTGTGCATCTAAAAGTGCCCTGGGCCGCATTTCACGACTTTTGGTTTCCATGGTAACAAATAAACCATTTATTTTCATTTCTATGATCTGATTTTTTGGGGATCATTTGGAAATTACTTCAACATTATTTGACCCAAATATCATGCTCCTGTATTAAATATTGCAAAAGTTATGGCAAGTTGGACAGAACTTATGGAAAACCCCTCGTAAGTATCATTTAGCATCACAGAATTACAATTTACTTTTATATAATTCCACAGAATTTCGACTGAAAGTGAAAATTTCTTTTTTATATGACTTGCGTCATCACTAAATATATAAATTGCGAAAAACAATCTTCATAATGTTATGACGTCTAAAGCAGGAAACCTTCTAAAAAGCACTAAAACATCTCGATATCTTACAAATCAACTAATGTACAACATATTGTTGTAATATGAGCAGGTATCAGAGCAGTATAAAAGACATTAAAATGAAATAGATCTCAACACTGAATACAATGAATAGCTGAGTAGAAGAGTATTTCCTCAATTCACCTGAAAGCATTATTGTGTGAAAAGAATAACTATTTCAATAGAAAACACCCTTTACTGCGAATAAATTTAATGTGATTTACAGAAGGATCATTAGATATTACATATTTGGATTTACAATGAAAAGCATAATCAAAAACTTATGTTTTTTTGCGTAGCGCATATTATCTGTCTACAAGTGGACTGCTCTTGCATTGCCACAGAACAGAACATATGCTGTCTTGTGTTGCCACCTAGTGATTAGTGTGCTATTCCACGAGCTCCTGCGAGCGTCCACATCATTTCAACCAGAGGAACACACACAATTTTGTCTGGAAGAAACCAGGGCTGTTTCTGAGTGTGCTGATGGCCTTGTCTACTTCCTTAGAGAATGTGATTGACGAGTCTGACTCTGGTATACATCAATGTTGAATAGAAATTTTGTGAATGTGCAATGAAATTGGAACTATTTCTTTGGAGCTCAATGCTGAAGCATACAAAACTAACTTTTCTGCCAGGTGGCAGCAGCATGCAGTTCTCATTTTCACCAGACTGGCATATTATAGTAGTCGGGCATGGAGCCTTCCGGAACTTCTGATGTTTCACCAACTTCTTTGAATGCTTACAAGTAGTGACACAACTGTCTGTGAGAATCTATCTTATGAGATTCTAGTGAAAATATCAGAGTTATGGGCACTTTTTTAGATAAAAATGCACAAAACGTTTCCTTAACCTCCAAAGCGGCTCCCCCCGCTTGAGTGGGGGGGGGCATCTGGGGGCAACACGATTCTCAGGGGGGGGTGACACCCTCTATAATAACTGTATATTTAAGCCAAAGTCATGAAGTTTATTGGGGGGGGTATAGGCATATGGGGGGCAGGGGGGATCCCCCCCCCAAAAGTCTGGAAAACAGTAAGATTCGGGCAAAAAGGCTGAACAATTTGGGCAGATTATTAAGCAAAATCTATTGAAAATTAATAATTTCCAGGATATTTTATTTGAAAAGGTCTTAAATCTAGCTCTTGAAAATGGGGCAAATGTCGCCCTAAAAATCGACCATCATACGCCTATGGGGGGAATCTGGGGGGACAAGTGCCTCCAGTAGGAACGCCACTGCGTACATGTTATCTATCACTGAAGTTTACTTAAGTGATCTTTAATTAATTAACTGTGAATTGCAGGATGGGCCAACATAACAACAGATGGAAAAGGTAATTGGGGAAATCAACAAAAAAATTGTAAAGAAAAAATGAAAGTAATTTGATGTCCTTGAAAAATAATTACAGGTAAGAATAGCCAGTTTTGAATATCAAATTCATAAGTAATTTAATCCTAGGTTATTTTGAAGCAAACAACTTGAACAAAATAGATGATGTTGAATGGATAATGACCTTGACTTTTTACAAAATCAAAAATATTTTTGTGGAATTCTCCAGTGTAGTTCTATCAACATGTATCCATTTAGTCAGCTGGATAATGCAAAATTGATCACTCTGTATTTATTACAAATTACCTGATACTCTAATGATTTTAGGAGCACTGTTAAGGATTGGACTTCGATCATTTGGATCTGGCCATTTGGATCTGTCGAACTCAATAAAGTCTAATGCCAAACTGTAATTATAAATGTCACTATTAACAACTGTAATAACTGTTGTAACTGTAATCATGTCATATTTGTATTTATCATGCTTTATTCTCACACCATTTCATTTCATTGTGTTCCTTCCCTTTGTCTGTCTTTACACATTGGTTTTTCGTTGTTTGTATCTGTTTATCTGCCGTATGTTTCCTGCTTAAGTTCTCATAAAATATTGTCATTCAAGCTATTCTTCTCAACAAGTAAAGATGTTTTATCTCATGCCCTTCTCATACAAATGAATTGTAAGTACTTTCTTTATTGTACATTTAATTATATTAATATTGTGCAGACTTTAATAATTGTGAGTTTGTATATTTATTCATTGGTCTCACATTAGTCTTTAGCTATTTCAACTTCAATATTTATTTGTTTAGCTGTAAATTATTGTAGTCATTTCTACATTTAGTCTTTGTATCATTTATTCTCATTTATGCTAAATGTACTTAGTTAATTTCTTACTTCTTTTTGCCTAGTTTAATTACTTTACTTAGTTCATTTCTCTACTTTGTTCTTTCTTTACTTAGTGTTGTTCATTCTTTATATTTCAGCTAACCATCATCATCTATGTTCATCATATGACATCATCACTTATGCAAAGCTTTACAAGAAATAAATATCTATGGACTTATGATGCGTTAGAATTGTGTGACTTCAAGGACTTAATTTATTTCCACTTGGAAAACAAGCACGTTAGTTGGACAGCGTTAACACAATTTGTCAAGTAATTTATGATAAATTTACTCCAATTAAATTTTGTCTACTCCGATTTCATCAGAAAAGAGGGAAAAATTATAATTACAGATATTATAATGTTTACACAATCCCAAATACTTTAAAAACCAATTTAAACTAAACTAATGATCATTTCGAGATCAAATTACCTGGGAATGGCTTCTCCAATGTTTCCGAGATGTCCAACTTTCTGACGGGAACAGAATCTTTCGTCTCGACGAGAACAAAATACGGAATATTCCGATTTGAAATTCCTGCAAATGAAAAATACAAACAATTTGAGAATTGATTTAAAAAATTGATTTAAAAAATTGATTTGATTCTGATTTGGGTCCACAACCAAGGGTTCCACAGGGAATTTAGGAAATTTACAGGGCAAGGCGATTTAAACATTGATTTTTTCATGAAAACATTCTAAAACATTCTAAATTCTGAAGAACATTTTTAGGGCACCTTTTCACAACAGTTAACCAGTCAGTGGCAGAAGATTTCATAAAATTCAATTTATTGATAATATCACATAGAATCTCATATTTATGCAATAATGCATTGTATTTCATGTATAGTTTCCCAACTTTTCTCAAAATTTGCCCTGGAAATAAAGAGAGTTGTCCTTTTGCTTCGGGTTATGTAAACTTTCGGGCAGAACTCGATATTATCTTGAGGCTCGGTGTCTGACCACCATTTATAGATGCAAGTCATTTCCAAGGATGTAAATATCTCAGAAACTTACATAGAATCATGGTAATACACACTGAAGCTTTCATAACTGTGATGAAGACGAGCTTTCGTAAGCCAATGGATGGATGGATGATTGGGGCTTTACGTCACGTATTTATGCACTTGCTGGGCTCATTAGGACAGGAGGAGGACACGGCAATGAGGTGAAGGATAACTGAAACAGCCATCCAACATAGGCCTAGATGACCCGGCAAGAGCTAGATTCGAACCCTGGACCCAGCAATTGGCAGCCCAGCATGCTATCACTAGACCAACCACCCCCCTTTCGTAAGCCAAAACAGTTGGGTTATATATATGTTTTGATATTCTATGCCAAGAGCGACAGGTGCGGTGTAGTAAATGCCCATTGAAATAATCTCAAAAGGAAAAACCAATCTCCTATTGAACCAGATTTGTAAAAACATGAACCCAAACATAATTGAATTTTTGGTTCTTGGGTCTTCTCAAATCCAAAGACACTTTTTCTTAGGTCAGTCAGTGGGACAAAAAAAAGAGCAGCAATCTAAAATGTCAATTAAATAAAAATGTGTGGTTTGGCTTTTTTTTTTCTTTTACATCAGTAGATATCTGTTGGGTTGGTTGGTACGACAAGCTGAAAATCAATAATTATATCAAGTCTGAGGTTTTTAACCCAGTCTATATATATGTGGCATCAGACAGATAAAATATATGAAAATATGTTACAATTGCAAAAATATGAGAATGTCATGAAATTGGATTAGGCCTATATTTAATTCGTAAATTATCATAAATCAGACACAACCAAACAAATATTTATGAGCACTAATAAAATTTCAATTTATCCTGTTTCAAATGCAATGTATCGAACAAATTTATATCCAAATTTCAGCATTCATACAGCTGAGGGGTTACTGCATGCTGAAGGTCTATGTCAGCATGGGTTCAATTCCAGAGCAAAATCCCAGCAGGAAGTCCCCCCCCCCATCCAAAAAAAACAAACTTGGAAAACACTATAAGATTCAGGCAGATGATCATATAAATATCATAGAAAATCAATGGTTTCCAAGTGATTTCTAAGATTTTCAATGGTATATTATTTTAATCATTGATCTTGAAATTCAGGAAAATGTCCCTCGCCCCCCCCCCAAAGTTTGCACGCTACACCTACAACTGTGGTATGATAAACACAAATTCCTGATCCCATTGTGAATAACCGGCTTATACCATGAGACAAACACTCAAACAGTCAGCCATGAGACGATAAGTGGACAACAAAGAATATCGGAATTATCACCCTGAAATACTGGCATTCGATTGGCTGACAGGGGCGTCAAACAGTGGCGTCCCTATGGGGGGGCACGAGGGGGCACAGGCCCCCCCATATTGGACCTGTGCCCCCCCAGGTGCCCCCCCATATGAACTTTCCAACTCTGGCTAAAATATACAATTAGTATAGCGGGTGCCCCCCCAGAGAATCGCGTGGCCCCCCAGGTGCCCCCCCATTTGAGACCCCCCAGTTACGCCACTGGCGTCAAATGGCATAAATCTTATACCATTCGACACCTCTGTCAGCCAATCACATTACAGTATTTCAGGGGAATAATTCCCATATTCTTTGTTGTCCAGTTATCCTCTCATGTTTGACTGTTTGACTGTTTGTCTCATGGTATAAGCTGGTTATTCACCATGGGATCAGGAATATGTGTTTATCACACCTCGGCCTAAAGGCCTCGGGTGATAAATCACATATTCCCTCTCCCGTGGTGAATAACCTTTACATATCTTGATATCACTCACCTATTTCTCGGAGGACTTTGCTGTAGACTTCGGCAACTGACACTTTGTTCTTGGCAAACTTCACAGAGACCTGAAACGAGACAAAGTTGAGATATCTTTAATATTTTGAAGGCTACTTCTGAAGACTCACTGTTCCTCATCACAAGATTTTTCACTGTACTCCAGAGTTTTCTTCATTAACTTTGGCATCCTACAGGTGAACCACACGCCCAAGTCTAAAATAAGGCAATTATCTATGGTTTTGAATCCCTTTTGCTTGATTTGCATTATATCAATATGCCATGTATTTATGATATTCAGTCATTTGGCAAAATTGTTTATAAATACAAACATCATGTCATTCCACGACATCGTCGTTCGCATCAGACGTAAATTGGAGGTGCCCTGGGCCCAACTGAAAACAAGTCACTGACTTAGCTTGGCTACCCACGTTAAATAAAAGTACCTTTACCTTCAAAGTCTTCAGGCAAAATTGCTTAAACAAAGTCATTTGAAAAAAATTGTTTACTATTCAGGTCTGAAAGCAACTTTTTGGGATATAGGACAATAATACACATCCTTAATTTTTGTACCACATATAAGAGGCCTCTGTTGGTCTTGGCCTGCATACATGGGTTTTAACTGTGTATTTTTTTTTTAAGGGGCACTCAACATTTTCAGTGGACCTTTACACACAAAATCCCAGCTGGCTGTCGTTCGGATGAGACATTAAATTGGCGTATCAGTGTCTTTCACAGTGCTGGGAAAGTAACAGTCCCCTATCATGGGGTAAGCAAGTAAAAGACCCCTCCCATGGGCATGGTCCCTGAACCACACATATGGAATTCAGTTGAATTGGTATACTCCGCTGAACTGAGGTTCCAAACAGGTGATTACAACTAACAGACTGAAACGGTCAATGCCAAACAACGCTAAACAAGATTCTCCAGCTTGCTATTTTGTAACAGGGCCCCACAAGACACTGTCAGAGCAAAGGAATATGTCACAGAGCCAGGGACTTTTTGCCAAAGAAATGATAATTGAAACATTTGAGCATTCATGTATCTGCATGGAATTTTTCACGGACTATAGCTATAGTGCATGGGATGTCTATTATTTGGAATGGCTGGCAAGACAAATTGTAGGATACTTATTTGCAAGAAAGGTAAGACCAAATTCTCCTATGATCATGTCAAAACAGAATTTTTCGCCAACTCACACTGAAATTTTGGAGGCTGTTAGTCAAATATCAAAGATAATTCAAGGTTACACTTAGCATAGGTTTGGTCCACAGTGACTGCATACACAATTCTTAGTGGTTTTCTATAGCTGACAGCAATTTGATTCTATAGGAGTTGACTTTTTCTGAAACATGTGCTTCTCCAAGCCAATGTTTTGAGCTAACAGGAAGTTATGTACAGCACGTACAGTGCTGCCACGTTGTTGCAACTTGCATGTAGGCCTATATGTGTAACATTTTTCTAAAAGGTTGCGGTTCACTCACTCTCATCTCATCAACCAACCCTCATGAGCACCCACAACTGGACTTAGAGGGACGCACCCACCATATCTATCTGTCTATCTATCTATTTATATGCTGTTCGAAAGAGCTCAAAAGCAATGGAATTCTCGTAAGTTAAACCATACCCGCGAGGTAAACAGGATACAACAGGTGAATGCCATGACCAACAGTTGCAGTGGCAGCTGAGCTGCAGAGCCCAAAGTGAGGCTACTGTTTGATGTCCAGTAATCTCGAAGTGTTCGATCAAAGCTCTCCGGTCCTTCACCAATCACCAATGCTCTTGGATCATGTCTGAGACCTGATCAATGAGATTGGACAAGATTGGATGAGATTGGCAGATTGATTCCAAGCCTGTTGCTAATGAGACCCAATCTTTCAGTCTTTCACACCGACAAGAAAAGGCCACTGGGGATTAGATAAAATTGAGGTCTTCAAGTGCCCTGCCCTTCATCATAAAAGTAGAGCAAGGTCAGGAGATTACCCTTAGATGTTAAGGGTGGGAAGGGGGGTATTTCTTAACAAGGTGTCACTCGATTGGGAATGCATATTCGGGGACTTGTTGCGCTTGAAATAAATAATTACTGGTGGGGGTATTTCTTAACAAGGTGTTGCATGATTTTGGAATGAATAGTTGGGGACTTTGTGCATTTGAAATAAATAATTCCCCACCAAGTAAAGCTCCAAGCCCCCTGGAAATTAAATGGTCATCCCCTGATGATCATTAGATGTTGAGGGAGGGGGGGGGATATCACATGCAATGGTCTGCTGGCTCTTTTGATGATTTGCAGCAATTACGATATTGACATTGACATCATATAAGGTCAATGTCACGACTCACTAATGATGCTTGTTGAACTTGACAATCGGTACCAGAATCTGGGAAGTGGTGGTGTTTTAGCAATACTGATTACCCCGTTTTATAAGACTGCTCTTTCTGCATTCGAGAAATGGTCTTTTGTTGGACTATACAGTACTGCTTCCTCTTCTTGTGTTGCATAAGTGTGCCACCATTAAATCTTCGGGGTTCGAGCATTTCTTGACGGGAAATTATTTATGTTATTGTACATAGTGGCAACAAAACTTATTTCATTAAGGCGTCACCTTATCAATTTTAAACTCTGACTCCACCTCAAAACAAAAGCTTGACTCGGACTCTGGCTCCACCTCAAAACTTCCAAATCCTGACTGTGACTCCAAAAAAACGACTGGAATGGAAACATTAAGTTTCTCAGTGCAACTCCTTCCTTGTCTATAATTATTTCTGATGCATGCAGCTAGGTGATACGGCCCATGTTTTTTATTTTTGCACAAGATAATGTTTTGAACTGTTTTTCCACATTGCAAGGTCATGTGTCTTCAGTGGTCGAATGGCTAGCATACTTTTCTTGTAATTTTGAGGGTCAGGGTTAGATTCAACTGCATACCTTGCAATATTTGACTGATGAAAGATAGAACTGAAACTCAAACAGCTAAACTACAATACTCTATGCGGTCGGTTAGAATGAACAAACATCTTCTCAGCAATGGTGCTTATGGTATCAAGACACACACCCACAGTATCTGAAATGCCAATGACTAACACTAAATGTCATAGATGTGAATATGATGCTGTGTTCAAGGTGTCCATTTCAATAAATTGGTATCCCATCATTTGTTTACATAATGATCATGTCATTTACAAATTGTAAATTTGTAACATTATATCAATAGCCCTTTTTCAGTCGGGAAATTGTTCTGCAATGGAGCTGGCTGCATCAATTTTTGCAATTATGACTCGTTAACTTGATTATCATAATTAGTCATCGTGTTAATTTGTGGAATCGAGTTCGATGTCATGACCTTGGGCATATCACATGTATTGAATGTCACCTGAAAACACAGGTAGTTAGCTTCCTCAGTGGGGGTTAGCATATCAGTCCAATTGCTAGGTCCCGGGTTCGACTGATGCTCTGCCGAGTCATCGGAACCTTTGTTAGACAGAAGTTTCAACCATCCTTTGTCCTCCTGCTGAGTCCTCCAGCTGTCATAATCAGCCTTCTAACTGCATAAATACAGAAAATAAATTCACAAATATCCATCGAAGATTATCATAAAGTTTTTACTATGACTCATCGATACGGTCGAAATCAATGCATCAGAAAAGTTGTCCAAATTGATAACTTATTAATACAATGCCACGTTCCAACAACTATTGAATAAATAATTTCCACCACATTTGGTGTATTTATTGCGAAATATTGCAAGAAATCCAGAAGAATTCATCTGTTTAAATCAAAACCGCACAACCACTGCTCTGTTCTCATCTGAAATCTTGCAAACGAGACAGCGCGATTCAAAATGGTGGACGTGGTTGAAAAAAATGTGTGATTCCTGTGACTTTTACCGAAAACACCAAAATAAAAGCTGGATTTTTGCCATTTCTTTGGTATGCGAAAAAGTACTTATCGATACATTTGATGCATCGGAAACTTTTTTATCGAATATCACATCGGAAAATGTCGTTTTCGATTACATCCCCAGATTTAACCATCCTTAATCCCTCTCTAAAAGCTCATCCACTTCTCATCCATCCTCCTGTACTTACGGTACAAACATTAGAAGTTTTAGAACCCAAGGGAGAGTTTATTTGAAATAAATAATTACTTGCTCAGTTTTGGTGAAAATAAATAAATTCTTTCCATGCAGTCTTGAATTATTGAATTGCATAATTTCTGGTCAGGGTATTTCTTAATATGGTGTTGTCCGATTTAGAAACAAACACTTGAGGAGGTCACATGCACTTACCATATCTATCTATCTATCTATCTATCAAAATAAATAATTATTATGACAGTTACCATGAAATAAATAACTTCCCATCAAAATTAACTCCAAGCCCTCCCCCCTGAAAGTGTAATGGTCACCCGCTTATGCAATACAAGAACAGGCGGCACTCACTTTACCCCCCCCACAAGAGACCACTTCACGAATGCAGAAAGAGCAGTCTTATAACACGGGGTAATCAGTATTGCTAAAACACCACCACTTTGCGGATTCTGTTACTGATCGTCAAGTTCAACAAGCGTCATTCGTGAGTCGTGACATTGACCTTATCAATATCAACATCAATATCATAATTGCTGCAAATCATCAAATGAGCCAGCAGACCATTGCACGTGATATCCCAATATCACTATAAAGACAGAAAAAAATAACAACATGACATTGATCTTCACTCTAAAAAATGTGGGGACAAAATTGGTTTTTTAGATTCAAAATGGTTTTTTGAAAAACCAAATTTCAATGCAAAACCAACATGGATTTTTTAAAAAATCCATGTTGGTTTTTTGCATTGAAATTTGGTTTTTCAAAAAACCATTTTGAATCTAAAAAACCAATTTTGTCTGAATTTTTTCAGAGTGTTCCTCCCATTCCAAACAAGGTCACACGTGGTGATAATCCCTCATGCACTTACACCATTAAAGGCAGAGTACTGAGTGAGGGTTAATCTAGGCGCCTAATCATGTTAATCCGAGATTACCCTCCTAATTTGGTACATGATGGACACTTCGGACAGGTAATTGATTGACTGATGCCATATTAAGCATCATACTATTTATAAGTGTACACTGTACATAACATGGATTAATTAGTAGGTTGATACATTGTATTGCACTGATTCAGTCACTGACGATCCCAAATATGTCGATGTAAACATCTTCCAAAGCACAAGTACGGATGGACTCGAGAGAGAAATTCAAGGTTGATGTCGTTCAGACAAGACGTTAAATTTGCAACCCTTTGTATCAGTGTCTATGCTGGGCAGGTAAAAGATCCCTCACAAGGGGTAATTGTGTAACATGTTGAGGACTCCCATTCTCTCGCCCGTCTCTTCAATCAACCCTCACGAGTGCTCAAAACAGCTTAGAGGGTTGCATTTAACCATATCTATCTGTCAATCTATGTAAATGTACCACTGCTTCAACAACATGGCAGCCGTTGCTGAGTGGTTGCGAACCATGCTGAGTGGTTGCGAACCAGGCATGCTTAGCTGAAGGTCATCCCCTTCACGGGTTCAAACACCGGGTAGTGAATTCAAGATATTTTCAGCGGACCTCCATTGGCTTCAAGAGTGAAATCCAAACTAGTGTCATTGCGGTGAGACAACAAATTGGCCGCCCCTTGTGTCAGTGTCTGTGTTGGGAAAGTAACCGATTATTCAAATGGGTAAATGTGTAACATGTTGAGGACTCCCACTCTCTCTACCATCTCATCAATCGACCCTCGTGAGCAATAAGAACTGGGCTAACTGGGCTAAGTGGGCTCCACTTACCATATACAATAAGTATACACATCTTACATCTATCTCTCTGCATGATTATTCATTAAATTCAAAAATATTTCTGAACCAGTAACATCACAATGACATAGTCAGACAAAATGAAAGTTGATTTCATAAGTGTTTGGAATTCTTTTCTGCATGAAGCCGTAAGAAATTTAGAGACTATTTGTGGCAGATGGGGGCACGCCCAGAGAAATGCTTTGCATTTAGCGAAATTCTGTCAGGTGCAAGAGGGCGGCGGATTCCTATTGATTTCTTGCATAACTGCGAAAGGAGATCTGTTGGTGCACCAGCACCATCTATTTTCGAATACACTCTAAAAAATTTCAGACAAAATTGGTTTTTTAGATTCAAAATGGTTTTTTGAAAAACCAAATTTCAATGCAAAAAACCAACATGGATTTTTTACAAAATCCATGTTGGTTTTGCATTGAAATTTGGTTTTTCAAAAAACCATTTTGAATCTAGAAAACCAATTTTGTCCCCACATTTTTTAGAGTGTAGTTATATATATGTTACTGCAGTAAGGGAATGCAGTCTCCACAAAGTGCACCGATCCAATTGTATAAAGCGGGATGCAGCAACGCCCAATCACGGCATCTTTCTTTAAGAGAAGCAAGCCAAATATCATCGGCAGAAAATAATGAGACCATTTTCCAAAGTATATGATATAGCTCCTATTGAGATGTATTTATTTCAATTTAAGAAAGGTCCCCCTTCCCACTTTGGCCAGTGGCAATTTTAATAGTCATGAACATTTTAAAACTGTTGCGGAAAGATGATATTGAGAGGCGGTTATATATACTCATAGTAACTGCCATGTAACAGATATCACTTTTTTGTGAGTCGCACCATGCTTTTCCATATTTTCTCTAGAATGCCATGATATACACTGTCCTTAAATAAATTCTGGATTAATTATAATTATCATAGGCCAGCCTTTTCTCTTGATAGCCCTGATATATAGGCCTACCCTGTCTCAAAATAAAATTTGGATCAAGAAGCCAGACTTTTCTATTGGATGCCCTGATATACCCTGTTTTAAAATAAATGTTGGACTAAGAGACCAGACTTTTCTATTGAATGCCCTGATATACCCTGTCTTAAAATAAAATTTGGACTAAGAGACCATACTTTTCTATTGAATGCCCTGATATACCCTGTCTTAAAATAAATGTTGGACTAAGAGACCAGACTTTTCTATTGAATGCCCTGATATACCTTGTCTTAAAATAAATGTTGGACAAAGAGACCAGACTTTTCTGTCGAATGCCATGATATACCCTGTCTTAAAATAAGTGTTGGACGAAGAGACCATACTTTTCTGTCAAATGCCGTGATACCCCCTGTCTTAAAATAAATCCTGTACCGAGAGGCCGGACTTTTCTTTTGAATGCCCTGATATACCCTGTCTTAAAATAAATGTTGTACAAAGAGACCAGACTTTTCTATTGAATGCCCTGATATACCCTGTCTTAAAATAAATGTTTGACTAAGAGACCAGACTTTTCTATTGAATGCCCTGATATACCCTGTCTTAAAATAAATGTTGGACAAAGAGACCAGACTTTTCTGTCGAATGCCATGATATACCCTGTCTTAAAATAAGTGTTGGACTAAGAGACCATACTTTTCTGTCAAATGCCGTGATACCCCCTGTCTTAAAATAAATCCTGTACCGAGAGGCCGGACTTTTCTTTTGAATGCCCTGATATACCTTGTCCTTAAATAAATACCGGACTAAGAGGCCAGAATTTTCTTGTGAGTGTCCTGAAATACCATGTCTTAAAATAAAGTTTGGACTATTTGTTTATCCGTTTATCTGATCGTTCCACAGATAGACTGGTAAACAGATAGGTCAATATGAAATCTGATATCCCAATTAATTTTAATGGTAGCTGCTTGTTTTTCTCAATTTCAGTTCGGTTTTAATGGGTGTGTCGAAATGGTTTACCAGTCAATGTTACCATAGCAACGGATTGCAGGCCTACATCAACAACAGGTGACACAGGAAATGAAAACGAGGTAAGTAAACAGTGGGCCTAATATGGTCAATGGCAATGAATGTCCACACAGTTATAGGTCAGCATACACAATGTACAGCATAGCTTAGCATGCTACAGCCCACCTGATCCATATGAGATGATGGCGATGGGAGTGCCCATTTAGAATCAGACTTGTTCATTGAAGCCTTCCTGAGCCTCATCAGTTGAGTAAATTTGTCAAGGGATAAACATGTTGCAGACTAACATAAACATCTTGTTGACAAACAACCTATACCCTGACAGCACATGCCTTTAGTTTAATTTAAATAAAAGCAATTAGTGAGCTGGAAGAGCACAGCTGATTCGTGATGAGCCAAATAGCCATACCGATAAATCTGTAAAAAAAATAATAAAAAATAAAAAAAGCCTACTCTATAGCTTTTAAAAATCAATTAGTATCCTGTATCCTCACAAGGGGATCATTGTCACCATAGGCGTATTTTGCAGGGGGTCAGGGGGGGCTGCAGCCCTCCCTGGCATCAGGGCAAATGGCATATATATCAGGGCAAATCCTGACCAAACAGGGCAGATCCACTGCCCTGGTCATCCGTGCCATGTTAAAATTTCAGGGCAAAATAGCGACAGCCCCCCGCGAAACGCCTTTCCCGTACGCCTCTGATTGTCACGAAAGCTCATGAAGGTCCACTGAAAATTTCGGGTTCCCCAACAGGGGTTTGAACCAATGCAGACAAAGACTTTCAAAACAGGAGGGGCTTGAAGGTTTCCTTGATGGGAAGTTATCTATTTCGCTGTAAAATCAACAAAGCATACATGCTACGTCCTCAAATATCTGTCTCTTAATCAAGATACAACTTGTTAAGAAAAAACACCACCAGGATGTATAAATCTCAAGACGGTCCATGAAGGAATTATTTATTTCATTAAAACTGAGAAAGAAACTATTGTTTTAAAAATAACTCCAATCCTACCCCCCCCCTTATAGGATCTAATGGTTGGCCCCTAATGTATAACACAGTCATTCATATAAATATATAAAACAGGAAATTGTTGACAAGTGTTTACATCCAATGGAAGCAGAAGGAAATTGCATAATATATATTCACATACATACATTGACAAATTTACAGGCCATTCATTCATTTGTGAATTATATACTCAAAATTAAGAAGATTTAGACATCAACGAGATAATTATACCATTGGAAAAACCAGGGTCTAAGTGACAATTTTGTGCATGTTATTGCCCTGGTAAGGATTAATTAACACTGTTAACAACAGTAAACAAACAAACAGATATAATTATTGTTTATTTTGCAAAATTATAAGTTAAAATTAATAGAAGAGCTTACTGCCTACAAGAGGTTCTTGAAGGTATATATAAAGAACCCACAGCCGAAAAAAGGCTCAGCATTTTTTTAATGGTTCAACTGAGTTGAAAAGGTTCAATAATCGGTCGGAAGGCCCTGTGAAAGGACCCCATACTCCCAACTTGAGAGAAAGGGGTTCCATTGTGGGAGTTCAGCGCAGCTAGATTATCTTAATGTTGTTTTTGTGTGCTGTTGGAAAGTTTTTAAAGTTGAGTAATGAACCTTTTAAGGTTCCTTATCTATACCAGCTTATAGTGCCAGTAAAAACCTTCAAAATCTTAAATAACTAGATTTTTCGATCATAAATGAGTCGACCAATAGGAAGTTGGCCAAGAGTCTCAATAACACATGATGCAGTATACAACATTGAATCTACACATTACATAATTTAATTGTGAAAGAAATGTTGTTTTAAATTGGTTTATGAACTGTTATGTTTTACCCCTCAGCAGACTGCAGATCATATAATTTCCCTGATTGATATCTGACATACACACTGTGTGGAGCCACTGGCAGTTTACTGCAGTGGTAAAAGGTCTACATGTGGCAAATTTGGAACTAATTGGCTTTGATAACAGTGCCAAAATGGCAGTAAAACAGTTGTAAGCTAGCTATTTTAGGAGTCATTTGGTACAGAACACAATAAAATGAAGGTAGATTGACTACCAAAGAGAGTGACAGGCCGGAAGAGTAAGATTTTAGCCTTCAAAAGGCTGTGACCTGAGATGACCTCATCTGCATATTCAGGAAGTGGATGTGGTTGTCAAGGTACACAGACCCCTATTTGTATTTCTTTGAGATGCTCTTGGAATGCCAGATACTATATTGGCAATAATAGATAAGTAAATGGTGCTAGTAGGCCAGTAAATAGTTTTTTTCCATCTACAGGGGTCAAACAGTCAGCATACACAATAACAAGCCCAAGTGTGATGCCTAAGTATGGTTGAAAGATGCTAATATATTTTCTTTGCAATTTGTAGAAGGAAGTTGGAAGTTGGCCACTTCCTTAATTAAGGCCTAGACATATGCCTGATATCCCCTTCCTTAACGTTATACCATATAAATTTGGAAGCTTGCATGCCTTCTCGTCCTGTGCGGTGTGCCAACAAATCTAACCCTACCTTAATAATCAGAAATGCTAACATAAGATGCTTCTCAATTTCATTGTATACATTGTACCTATAGGCTACTAAAGTTGAATAACCTTATTGTAGCATCAAATTTTAGGTCAGTATTTTCTACGTCAACATTTCTGAGGGATCCGCCCCGCAACTTACTTAGGTGAGCGATTGGGTGACAGAAAGTTGCAAAGCAATTAAATGACCTTGGCCAATTTGCTAATTATACTTAATGAGTACTTATTGCATTAAGCCAGACAAGTAGCAATTAGCTACTATGAGCCTCCTAAATGCGTATTATATATGAAAGGCTACAGACTTGTGTATATAATCAGTTTTATATAATATTATATAGTTTATAAGGCAGTTTCTAAAGCAATTAATCAGATCTCAGTCTGGTAAATCAAATTTAGTTTATTCCTTTTCATATGTTTTCATTCAATCTTGACAAAAAGGTTCTATATGGAACCTTTAACGGTTCTATAAACTGGTATAGATAAGGAACCCTCAAGGGTTCATTATTCATCTTTTAAAAAGTTCCAACAGAAAACAAAAACAACACTTAGATAATCCAGCTTCACTGAACTCCCAAAATGGAACCCCTTTCTCTGAAGTTGGGTGCAAAGAGTTCCATCAAAGGGCCTTCCCGCCCTTTTCAATTCAGTTGAACCCTTAACAAAATTTAGAGCCTTTTTTCAGCCTTGGGTTCTTTATATATGCCATCAAGAACCTTTTGCGTTAAGAGTGTTGGTTGTTGATATATTTGGGTCTCCTGAGAGGGCACTGATAATTGTTTGTTTTTATAAACACTTCTAAATTTTACATGCATTTGGAAGTCCGCTCATCAATTTAAAATAAACTAAATCAATCAACAACACTCAATCAATCAGACAACTTGTCACTCTGACAATCAAATACCATGCCATTGTTTGGATATGCTGTCAGATTTTGGCGCCAACAAGAGCAAACCACACTCCCACAGTGCCCGCCACAGTGGCGGATCCAGACAAGGTCATCTAGGGGGGGGCCGAGCGTGTTTCGGCATTCGCGGGCCCGCGTCATGGCGTATTTTCTTCAAAATAGTATTATTAATCTCAGTGGTCTAGGGGGGGGGGCCCGGGCCCCCTAGGCCCCCCCTGTGTCCGCCACTGCGCCATTGCCGTCTGTAAGAAAGTGAAACAGGTGAGGTTTTACCATTGGGTCAATGCTAAACATCCTCAACCAAACTGCTTGTGGCAGCAAGGATGCTCATCCAATGAGAAGAAAACATGTGGGGTCATAAAGGAATATATTTGAGGCATGAGGGATAGGCCTACATGTGGTTGCCAATGTTATTTCCTCTGACAAGAGTTACATCTGGGTCAAAATCTTTGATAAGTAAGTGAACCCCTCTTCCCATTGAAATAACATTGGCCTTGTGTTTCACTTACTTTCCAAAGACTTAAAATTACCAATGCCCAAATCCTTAGTTCAGAAAAGAATATTGGCAGCCATTGTTATCTCACACGCCTCAAACATTGCCCTTTGTGACTCGATATTTTCATCTCACTGGATGAGAATTCATGCTTCCAAAAGCAGTTTGGTTGAGGATGTTTAGCTCTGACCCAATCGCAAAACATCACCTATTTCACTTACTGACTGGCAACACTCTATGCTATGCAAATGGCAGGTTGCTGAGGGTGGAGTAACATGCAATAAATTACATAATTAAGAATTCATTTAAACTTCCTAATCAGTCCGACTGCCGTACGCACTGTTTGTGATATATTATGACCTATTTAAATGAATAAGTCGTTCAGGCAGTCCAGGAGTTAAGCGCTTAGTGCAGCTTTAGTGAAGTCAGTCTCTCTGCGGGTTGTGGGTTTAATTCCCTTTCTTAGAATTTTTTTGGTAGACCTCTGTGTGCTCTGTTCTGTGCAGGTGTAAAGGTTTTCAAATTAAAATGATCCCATACGTCACACAGGGTAAACCTCAAGAACGCGGAGACCAGTTCTTTCTATCAGTGTCTACGTTAAATGGTTAAGATCCCACGCATGGGGTAAATTTGTAAGTTCCAGGGGCATATCTAGAAATGACCTGAGGCGGGGACCATAACATGTGCTGAATATGTGGCTATCCGCAGTGAAACTTAATATTTATATATTTATCTTTTCCATTTTAAATTTGAGCTGGAGGGGGGGGGGCACAATCAAATGCCTACGGTCCCTAAATACGCCACTGCTCAATTTTTTCTATCTTCCCCTTCACTTCTTATATATCGCCTATCAATAAATAAACAATAACCCCACAAGACACAGTAACTTTTGCATCTCAATAAATTTTAATTGCACCACGTATGCCAACATATAGCCATCATAAAACGATTGAGTTATAATACTAAAAAAATAACTGTGCAATAAATAAATAATATTACAAGGAAGTACTTTAGATACTGAAGAGAAACAATATTAAAACCCATTTATTGCTTTATGAACATAATGTCCCTGATAGAACTATCACATATCACAAGTATACACATCATAATGATGTCCTTCAATTGTCAATTGTGCCACTTGATTAAGCCTGTGAGAACACTGACATATTTTATGATATTTACATGCATGTTCATAGTCACTGACATACATTTTATGCAGTGTATATCCATATAGTAATAGGCATAATATAGATTATATTCATTTTCATATTAAATGTCATCCAGTATTGAACCATGTCCAGACAGATTTATAAATGTGAAAGACATTTTAAATTCAATGAAATATCTGAGGTTTGAATTTATAAGATACCTTCATTAAACTTTGAAAAGCATACATCAAACCATGACCATTGCTTAAAACCAAATTTTAAAAAGCAGGTATTCAGAAGAGAAGACTAACAGTGCTTCAGATTTTCAGACAGCATAAAAGAAAAATAAATAAAAGCATTAAAAAAACTTAGTAAAATTGTTTATATGAATAAATACGTTTTGCAAAATGCATGGGCCTTATGATGATTGTTTTGAGGGTTCTGTTACACTGAACATTCAGTATTGTGGTTGTATGAGAATTGTTCTGACTTTTTTAAATTGTTAAAAAGAGCAGCTTTATGTAGGGAGAAAAGACATCAAAATAATTGTGAGAATTGACATGTCTGATAACCAATATGAAGGGAATTGGTCAATACACAATGAAATAAACAAGTGATAACACGCTTGCAAATTGCTTTCACACCAATTTCACACCATTCAGTGTCAATTCTACGCTTGTCAACGCGTGCAACAGGTGCAACAAACGTCATAAATCGAGTTCAACCACAGCACAGTTCTGTTGACAAACAGGCGGTGCACGATCAGTGACGCTACTCAGGTGCAATACACACGACATAACTTATTTATGAGTGGAAATCAGAGAAAAACAAGTAGGTAGGAGCAAACTGGACACACTTACCTCAACGTTTGTAGAAGATGAGCTGAGCAGAGCGATCCTGACCCTGATAAAATCGGTCATTTCCATGGTGGGAGAGAGGTGTACTGCCAACTGCCTCAGCCCACAGCGAATTCTGCGCCTGAAACTGTTCGGGCGATAATACAGGAGTTCTCCCCTTCTCCAATCAGCCGAAGGGGTCCTGACCAGGAGGGCCGTGCTGCCTGCCATTGTAATCTTTTAACAACAACAGTCTGAGTAGTAGTAGTAATAATTGATGTCACTGTGCTAATCATCTGTTTATACAGCAGATAAAAAGTCAGCTAGCAATGCTTGTGGTAGATTATATTGTCTGTGGTAAATCATAACATTAATCCCAACCAACACAGCAGGACTCCTCATCAGCTTGATTGTGATTGAGCTGTACAATAAATGACAGACTCACAGTCTGACAGACATAATGTTCCATGAATGGTATGATAGAGATCAATTAAGTCATCCAAGAGCCACACCTGTTTCACATGATTGTGATTGGCTGATGAGCAATGCTAAGCTGCTGGGGTTGGCTGCTGTGATTGGCACCCTGGTGATTGGATCTGTGAGGATCTGCAGCTGATCAGGGAGGGAGTGATGGCTGATGGCAGTGATGCTGGCCGGAGTGATCTACAGGAAGTCTGCGAAATTGTGCCAAGCAAAAGCGCAAAGCCGCAGCTAAAGAGAAACCGTACGCTAAAGGGTACCCAGAGCAAAAAGTACATTTGAAGCGCTCAAATTATTTAAACTACGCCTCATTTAGAGTCCCTATATGCAAATCCATATATGCTCCAAATACACTCCCTTGTAGAAAAGTATACACATTTTTACAGCACAATCGGAGTACATTTGGTAATTCAAATAATTCAAGCGCTAGCTTAAAATGTACTCTTTTTTTTTGCTCTGAACTTACCAGTCTATGTGGTATTTACGTTATGAGACTGCCCTTTCCGCAGTCGTGAAGTGGTCTCTCGTGGGGGTGCGGTCTCTGCTTAGGGTACAGTTGCGCCTCGGTATGAACTTTAATTGGTTACATGTCACTTTGAATATCAGTACAAGTAGTAAATCTAACTGGTTCTCTATAACTGTATTGAAATAACATTGGCCTTGCGTTTTGCTTACTTATCAAAGTTTTTGACCCATGCATAGCTCTGGATGCAGGAAGGAAAATTGGAGGCTCCTTGTATCCCACATACCTCAAATATCGTCCTTTATTATCCAATATGTGTTCATCTCCTCAGATGAGAATTCATACTTTCACTAGCAGTTTGGTTGAGGATGTTTAGCATTGATCCAATGAAAACATCAGTGCCGGATACAGGGGGGCGGGGGCCCCCGAAACCATGAAGATTAATAGTATACCATTTTAAGAAAAATTGCGATAACGGAATGCCCCCCCCCCCCGGACTATCATGCCTGGATCCGCCACTGAGCATCACCCATTTCACTTACTTACAGACGACATACAAAAGCCAATATATATATATGTTTTTTTTTACCGTATGTAGCTAGAAATACAGAAAAAGCATGATGTTGTGTGCTAGAT
Source organism: Platynereis dumerilii (assembly GCA_026936325.1). NCBI lineage: Eukaryota > Metazoa > Annelida > Polychaeta > Phyllodocida > Nereididae > Platynereis > Platynereis dumerilii. The sequence goes on along the minus strand of JAPTHN010000006.1, from coordinate 10,270,860 downwards.
ATTGTAGGACCAATAGCAAAATTTAGGCCTACTGGTCGATAGGCCTAAAGTGTAAAATAAATATATAAATTTTTGTACATTCAGCATGACAAGTGGAATATTGGGATGAGTGATTAAATTCACCAATTTGATCACATGCAGTCTCCATCACAGGTAATGATCACCTGGAACCACACCCATTTGGTTTAACATGTAGGCCCCAGCATAGTAAGCCATGTGCCTGTTATGATGCACCAGCTTTTACCAAGTGAAATCGATACACCCAATCAGTGCATTTGCAGAAATTAGCTGTATAATGGGGTGTGGCTGATTTTCTGGTGGATTTTGTCAAGCCCCTGTGTGATAGGCTAGAGCTGGTTTATTAGCCTAATTGTACATCCTCATGGGTTGGATCTGTAAAATGTCATACCGATACTCAGAGGACAATAGAAATTTTAATATAATTGGTCAAATGTTTGAAGTTTTGATCCACTTAATTTAAACAAAAGCAATTTGATGTCATCCTGAGGGGGAGTGTTGGACTAGTTGTAGCGTGCTAGATAGATAGATATTGTAAGTGCAGCCTTCTGAGCCCAGTTCTGGGTGCTCACGAGGGTTGATTGATGAGATGGGAGAAAGAGGGAGTCCTCAACATCTTTACCCCATGTGATGGATTTTTTACTTGCACAGGCACTGATACAAGGGGCTGCCAATTCATCTTACGACATCCAGCCGGGAATTAGCTCATGAATGTTCACTGAAAATTTCGAGTGTCACCCGGGGTTCGAACCCATGTAGGCAAAGACCATCAGGCAGCAGGCAGGCACCTGAAGCACTCAGCCGCCCAGCTGCTAGACCGACAATTATGTTGGACAGCTGTTTCAATCATCCTTTGCCTCATTGCCATGTCCTCCTCCTGTCCTAGTTACCCTACCAAGAGCTTAAATATGGGAAGTAAAGCCCCAATAATCCGTCCATCCAAACAAGTCATTCTAATGAGATGCTAAATTGACGGGCCTTCGTATTAATTAGTGCCTGTGTGCGATTGAAACATTCTCACTGCCAGTCACTGGTGGAAAATGTGTAACATGTTGAGGACTCCCAGTCTCTGCTCCGATCTCATCAGTCAACCCTCACTGCCCAGGCATATAGGCTTGATGACGTGCACTTATTATATCAGTCTGTTATCTGTCTATCTTGCTGTCTCTGGGAGGCAGAAAATTATAAATATCAACATTTTGACAGTTATTCCAAGCAACTGTTTTATGATTATCGGGGGGGGGGGGTGGAATTTTTCCTCGACGCCATTAAGGGCAGCCATAATTATTAATTTCAAGCCATGAAGTCTACGGACATTCATTCGCGAATCGGGCAACACCGTTAAGAAATACCCCCACCAGAAATTATTTTTTCCGAGACTGGCCAGAAAGAATTTATTTATTTCACCAAAACTGTGCAAGAAATTATTTATTTAAAAAACTCCAAGCCCCTCTCCGCTGGACATTAAATGGTCTCTCCCCTTACATAAAATGATCACCATTGTTATGAGATTTTGCAGCTTTAGTTTTGAGGGTGGGCTGGGTGGCAAGCAAAAATTACTTTACACAGATACAGATGATAGATCACAGTTGTATCTTGTATGGTTAATACTGATAAACCTTCTCATAAGTCTTGACACCAGAGGGACCGATATAGCCAGATTTCCAGTGCCTGTGACGTCTGGTGGCAAGAGTGGAGGAGAGTAATACTGCTTGTATTTTATAATTCAGGGCATCGGTGCACTATGAAAACTGTCCTTATCATTCATGGTAAAATTTGATCCATTATCACCCAAAAGTGAGCTACATAACGTTCACTGATCAGACCCACACAAAAAAAAATTCCTTACAAAATTAAGATTAATATGAGCCTTGTCTGATGAGTGAACCCCATGTAGCTTGTAGTGAAAACTGGCCTTAAAAGTTTGAATCAGGGAAATTTCAAAATGGCCACCATTTGTTATTGCTCTCTGCACATGCTCAATAGGTCTGAGCATGCTCAGTGGAATCAGGTCACTCCCGGGCATGCTCAGTGCCAAATTAGGTCAGAGCAAATTTTCCATTGCATTTCTATAGTTCGGTGTCGCAGTTGTACGTGGAGTTTGTGGTTTTTAGTTGGAGTCGGATTTAGTTTTCAGGTGGAGTCGGAGTCAATTCATTGGCGATCAATATAATTTACTATGAAAGGATTATACCTGATTTGTACACAAAAATTGTAGTTGATCATGATTAACAGCCACTAATCAGACAGCCTCCCTTACTAAAATTGTGATTGTAATACATAACCACAATCTGTTATTATGTTATAGCCCACAAAGTTCAAATTTCAATGTGAAATGGTCCTCTCTTTCCACATGGGGTTACTAAATGTTATTGCCAAAAGGCTAAGTTTAGTGCATTAAAATATCCCAAATCGGCATATATTAGATGTATGCGGTAGCAACATTACGACAACGCCATGTTTGTGAAAACTATGTCACATGGTAGATATGACATCACGATTTTGTAAAGCAACATCAAAGATATATGACGTTAGCATGCATCGTTGTGGCAGTGTTTCTCAAGTGTTGTAAAAAAACCGCAACATTGTGTTTCTATGTGACCATCTGACAAGCTGTCCACCAATTAGCAACATCATGTTAGCGTTGTGCCAATAACAATATCTGACCAGTTTTAATGTTGCGTGATGCACTACCTTGTTTGAACTTTTATTGGTATAATTAATTATGACATGGCTGGAAAATATACATCTAGAATTTTTGCTAAAATCGATCAATGTCATTCCGTTTCTATGGAATTTGTGACTTCGGTCTGAAAAAGGGCCTATGTTGGACGGCTCTTTCAATCACCCTTCGCCTTATTGCCATGTCCTCCTCCTGTCCCAATTAGCCTACCAAGTGCATAAATACAGGACATAAAGCCCCAATCATCCATCCATCCATCGGTCTGAAAAAATTGTTTCTTGCCCATCCCATCTGTTGACCTCAAAGCTATTTATATTCTCTCAGAAACTTATCTCACATAGTCCGAATCCGATATCATCAATTGGTACGGAGAAAAGAAAAAGAAACATAAAAAGAAACATATAATCAATTTAACTGCTAAAGTAGGACTAAATCTGGTGACTTTATTTGGGACATCCAGATAGCACGCAAATATCCTGATATCTGACAGGCTGGGATGTGACACTTGCAGGCCTATAATATCCAGATTCAACTTTAATTCTATGTCTATGTTTAAGTCTATGACATTTTGTTCAAACTGTATATGTGAAGGTTATGCTCAGTTGAGGTGGATTCGCGTAGGCTAGAAGGTTGGGGAATCTGATTTCGTAAAAAATGACATCACAGATTGTAGCTATTTTACATATAGCTGTTCACCCGTTGCGGTTTGTCGCTTTGCAAAAATGCGCCGAGTTCCAGATTCTTGGCAGGTTAGAGTAATGTGAAGCCATGCAGCTCCTATTTGCAGCAACCAGTCAGATTTGAGTTGGATGAAGTAATGTGGATTGTTTGGAACTACTGCAGCGGGTTTTTTTTGCTAAATGCATGACGCAACTTAATTTCTGGGAAACGGGTAGTTATATTGGACATAGAAGTGCAATCAGTGTGGCAAAAGATGCGGAATTTAGTGGCCTGCAATATGATATGCATTACTGGCCTTGATGTGGCAGGGAAATATATAGCTTCCAGATTTGAATGTGGAAAATGTGGTTTTTGTCAAACTCCCAATAGGAATATGTGGTACCTGGGTAGTTATATTTGCCATAGAATGTCAGTCTGCATATCAAAATATGCGGAATTCAATGGCCTTTAATATTAAATTCATTACACTTGTTGTGCCAGATAAATATAGAGGTGGGATATATTTATGTGAAAAAAACATGTTTTTTTTTGCCAAATTCCCAATATAAATTTGTGTTACTATGGAAATAATGAGTGTTGATAGGTAAAAGTTGCCCTATCGGGAAATTCAGATTAATTAAGAGGCTTAGGAGTGTAATTTAAGGTGTTATAGTTTAAGAGGAAAAAGCCTTATGAGTGAGATGAGATTCCTGCTATGACTATTATTATGATTAGATTTATGGCAATGCTAGAGAATAGAGATGCCAGCGGTGACACTGAGTTAACAGGTGACATCACACTTCAACAGAATGGAAAATAACTTGGATTCCATGTAAATTTGACAAGAAATTTAGTTCATAATTATAATTACAATATGGCTTTGAATATTTTATCATATTTTCCAATTTCCGAAATTCTTTTTGCCAAATTTTTTTTTTTTTTTTTTTTCAACCTTTTTTTTTTTTTTGCAGATTTATTTTTTCGAAAATGTTTCCCCAAAATTTCTTATCACACCAGGTTACCTGCCTTGCATCACCATGGCAACCACACTGCCTCACTTAACTACACACAGTTTTTGAATGCCCTGTTTTGCCACTTGTAATGGGCACTTCTAGTTTTATCATATCACAGCTCAAAAAGAGTTGTAAAGCCAACATAAAATATCCACAACAAGATCATTTGCAACTTTTAATAAGTTTTATTCAGATTTCAGAATCCAAATTTCATCACAAGTTGGTTTTTGTTTTAGCTTCTTTAAGAACAATTTTGTAAAATGAATTACAATCTGAAATAGAATTTGATGGAACAAATTTTTAAGTGATTTAACATTAAAGAATCAGGAGTTCTAAGATGTGCGACTTTTATGTTTTTTGGCGTATAAATCTTAAGTACATTTTTCGTACAGCATCTTATTGGGTGTCAGCACTTCTCCCCGCAGATTGAGAAGCCCATTTTGGACGTTGCCCAGGATGTACGACTTGACCCGTGCGGCAGTGTCGGTTCGTGATTTGGCGAGATAGGTCGTCGCAACTCCTACGACATGTGCAGCTGCAGAAGAGGTACCCGAACGACTCAGCAAGCAAGATTCGCAGTTGGCGTCGGTAGATATGATAGCAGATCCAGGTGCAAGAACATCAACACACAAGCCCCAGTTGGAGTAGGATGATAGTTTACGTCCAGCGTCGAATGCAGCAACTGTAATAGACTGGCGGGATTTCTGAAATATGTGAATGGTACGAGCATTTTGGGGTAAAAGTTGGGAACCCATCTTTTTAGCATATTTCAGGTATGCTGAATCCGAAAAAACCGGTTCCCAAGCGATATTCCGGGTCCTTCACCTCCTAATTTGCATATCAAAATGGCCGACAAATCAGCAATTTTTGATTGTTTCAATGCAATAACCTTCAATATCTTACTGTATAGGAAAGCAAAAAAGGCAAACCAAGTGGATCAATCCATGTTATGAAGACCAGGGAATAACACACACCATTTAAAATCAATTATACAAATTTTATGGTCATTAATATGCTAATTAGTGGCCGCCATTATACAAGAATGCATTTTCTTCAATAACTCCCTTACTAATCAAGCTAATTTAACAAATTATAGTTCAAAACCAATGTTTTAAGGGTCAATGAAGATGATGAACTCATCTATAAAGTCATAACATTCATCTAATGTTAATTTTGCAAGAATAATGATCATTAGTATGCTAATTAGCAATAAAATATCACAGAAAAGAACAATCTTCTTAGTATCTTCTCTGCTGATTCAGCAAACTTTACAAATCAAAGTTCTATACAAATGCTTTAAGAGTCAAAGAAGATGATGAACTTATTTATGTCATTACACTCATCAAATATTAATTATCAAACATAATAGTCATTAGTATGCTAATTAGTGATGCCGTATTTCAGGAAGGTCGGAACAGTTTTCTTTGTATCTTCCACACTTATCCTGCTAAGTTTACCAACTAAAGTTCTCTTACACCAATTTTTAAGGGTCAATAAAGATGATGAACTAATTCATGATATAATAACACTCTTCAAATATTAATTATGGAAATATTAATAGTCATTAGTATGCTAATTAACAATGAAATATTACAGAAAAAAAGTTTTTTCATGTCCTCTCTGCTAATCCAGCATACATTGCAAATAAAAGTTCAGTACCAAAGCTTAAAGAGTCAAAGGATGATGAATCATTCATAAAGTTATGGCATTCATCAAATATTAATTCTGCAAGAATAATCGTCATTTTAAAAAATATACTAATTAGCAATGCCTTATTACCGAAAAAAACATGTTTTTCTTAATATCTTCCTCAATAAAACAAATTTTGAAAATAAAACTCCCATACCATTGGTTTAAGGGTAATGAACTCATTCATAAAGTCATAAATAAAATATCAATAATGCAAGAATAATAGTTGTAATTGTATGATTACATATTGGCGATGCCATATTTGTAGAAACATGTGTTTCTTCAATTTTCAGGGACTCAATGCATGGTGGCACATGCCACCCTTGAAATCCAGCAAAGGTTACACCGTATCATCTCTACTGGGTGTGTCAAGATGACATCATATTATGCATTATTGGAAGATCCCACTTCTCAGAAATGAAGTCATCTTGCTGCTTCGAATACTCAAAAAATAATCTGCGGCAATTGTATCACTCCTACTATAATAAAACTGCTACTTTCCCCTTACGCCCAGTAAGGCTTACATGAAGAGCAGATCTATAGAGGATTCATTCTTTAATTTTAAAAATTTGAGCATGGAACATGGGTAGTGAGAGAGAAAGGTAGGGATGGTCTGGAAATGTGGAGATATTCTTAAAGAACCAATTGATGGAGACAATTGAGCGACTAGGGAAAGGAAGGAGCCAAGAGAAACTGGGAGCAAGAACTGCCAAGCAGGGTAGGAGGACGCAATTATATCTGGGAGTAGGCAGGGATTGATGGAAGAACCACTCTGGAGGAGGAGGTAAGAGCTAGGGGAAGTAGACAAAAGAGGGGAGAGCGGACGGGTAAGAGAAAATACAGGGAGGAGGAAACCAATTTATGCAAGCAGTTAAGTAGTAGACAGTGAAGGGGGGGACAGATGAGCAATTGAGTACAGAGGCAGGAGTTAGGCAGGAGGCAGAGGAGAATGTAGATATGGTGGAGGCAAAGAAAAATGAGCAGAGAGGTAGGAAACACAATTTGATGAGGCAAGAGCTGTTGGAATGGGACAATATATTGGTAGGGGGCTGCATGGAAGAAGACATAGGTCAGAGAAAGGAGAGAAGAGTTGTTGCGCAGGCAAGAGCTTGGAGGAGGCAGTCAGGTTGGAGACAGGGGCTGTCAGGTTGGAGGGGAGAACTGGGAAGCAGGCGGAAAGGGAGAATATGGAGAATGGGTTCACTGGAAAGAATGAAGAATGCGATGAAGGAGGCAAGAGCTAGAGACGAGGCAAGAGCTAAAGATGAGGCAAGAGCTTTTGAGAAGAGGCAAGACCTATTGAGCCATAGGGAAATGCCATGGAGAAGGCATATAATTATATAGAAGAAAATATACTTTGGTGAGGCGAAAGAGAAAAGCCAGAAAGTTATCAAATTTGTTTGCTGCATCTAGTCCTACACAGAATACCAAATAATAACAGTTTGAATTGTGATGCCATTCTTTAGTTTGCTCATAAACTTTCATGATAGGCCTAACTGTTTTAAAGAATTTGAGTGACTGTTTCATGTTTTGTGTAGCTCTATAGGACATTTCTTAGCATGCCTACCCTCCATAGGTAGATTGGATGATGGTTCAGCAGGCACCATTATATAGCTACACATGTCATCACAGTAATGATTTGTGTGATTTCCATTTATTGTGTGTATGGTGTGCAAATTTCACTAAATTTGACACTATATAGAATGATAATACGACAAATATACTGTGACTCCTTTTCTTTTATGGGGAATTAGTGCTTCAGATACTTAGAAGACATATTGGGTCATCACAAGACACTGCTGAATTCTGGGAGCTCCTGCCTAATTTTGCCTCCCCCAAAACAGAATTCCAGCTACAGCCCTGATCTTCCCTGCTGATCCAGCAAACTTGAACAAATTTATGTCAGATATCACTAATATTATTATGTTATGAATGAGTTCATGATATACATGAACCCTTGAAGTCTTGCAGCATAACTTTGTAAAACTAAATATTGTTAGAGGTAAGTTTTCTTGATGCATAGGAAATATTTATATAAGTTATAAGCTTTTTTTTGTGGGTAATATGACACTGCTATTATACTACTGACTGCAGGTCTTGCATAATTATTATTATCAGATGAGTGTAATGACTTTATCACTGAATTCTTCATTGGCACTAAAAATATTTACCCTTTTTTGTTATAACGAAAACTATTCTTTTTGGAAAAATATGTCATCGCTAATTAGCATGAATAAAAAAGACTTTTATTTTTCAACAATTAATATTTGATGAGTGTCATTGCTTTATAGATGAGTTCATTATTTTCATTGACTCTTAAAACATTGCTAAAGAACTTTTAATATGTAAAATTTGCTGGATAAACAGAGAAGATACTAAGAAGACTGTTATTTTTTGTAACATTTCATCCCTAATTAGCAGACTAATGACCATTATCCTTGCATAATTATTATTAGATGAGTGTTATGACTTTTTAGATGAGTTCATCATCTTCATTGACCCTTAAAACATGGGTATAGAACTTTAATTTGTTTAATTTGCTTGATTAGTGAGGAAGTTATTGAAGAAAATGCATTCTTATATAATGGCGGCCACTAATTGGCATATTAATGACCATCAAACTTGCATAAATGATTTAAAAATGGTGTGTGTTATACCCTGGTCTTCATTACATGGATTGATTCACTTGGTTTGCCTTTTTTTTCTTTCCTAAACTGGATGATATTGAAGGTTATGGTTTTGAAACAATCAAAAATTGCCTATTTGGCGGCCATTTTGATATGCAAATTAGGAGGTGAAGGACCTGGAATATCGCTTGGGAACTGGCTTTTTCGGATTCAGCATACCTGAAATATGCTAAAAAGAATGGTTCCAGACTTTTACCCCAAAATGCTCGTACCTCTGTAAATAAAGCTTTTTTCTTAAAATCCCGCCAGTCTATAATGGCGGACGGAGCCCGAGCTGGACTGTATTGACATGCATCGGAGTCATAATTTCCGGCAGCCACAATGACTGGGATATTGGCGCTACTTGCGTCTTCAACAGCAGAGTCGATGACTGAACTATTAGGAGCTGCCACGGACAAACTGATCACCCCACGAGCGTCTAATTGTTTATCGAGGTCGGATATGACGTAATTGATTCCTTCAACCACAGCAGCAGTTGTCCCGATGTTTTCAGAATTTAGAATCTTCACTGAAACGGCTGTCGCAGCCCGAGACACCCCGGATATATTTCCGATTACTGTTCCTGCAACATGAGTACCATGGCCGTTATCGTCTCCGGGCCCCTCTCCTGTGAAATCTTTACCGAACTTCGCTCTACCTTCAAAGTAAGAGTGTCCTGTGTAAATGCCTGTGTCGAGGATGTATGCTCGGACTCCTATTCCTCCAAAAGTATCGTAAAAGAATCTATCATGTGGCAGGAGATCGAGGATTTTGTTTGAAATCCTAGCCAGCCCATAATAGTTAGTCGCGGTCTCTGTGGTGCACTGTTGACCTCTTACGTTAAGTGCATTGACCTCAATAACCTTCACCTCAGGGATCTGGAATGCTTGTTGAACCAACTTTTCGTCACTGACCTTTATCAAAACCACAGGCGACTTCAATGCGGTGAGCTTCTTGACAACCTCAATGTCATCCGATATGAGCTTCAGCTTTCCAACAAACTCATCAACATACTGAAGCTTATCTGAATCGACATTAGGCTCCTCCAAAATCACCAAATACTCTTCCGGAATGTGACCCTCAATGCCCAGATTCTCAATTTGTTGTCCTGTCGTCGGTAAGCCTGCCGTCATACAAATGAGCGCTGCGAAGAACAAGACCACTGGTGCCATGGTAGGTTTATTTCTCCTCTATGAAATACAATTTGATAGTCACTCATTGATATGATTTCTCATAATAAGTACTTGTCTGAAATTGGGCCAAAGTAGAATTGAATGATAATATCCATTTCTATATCGTACGTGTCAGATAAACCTCGTTCTACCTTTTTTTTCATGGAAAAAAAAGGCAATACTAGAAATTTGCAAATGATAAATGCGACTGACTAAATACATAATAACACATGGCATGGTTACACCAAAGATTAATGGGCGAATCACGGGTGATGAAATGTCCAATTTAATAACGAAATTCAGTTTGAGGTATTATGACTTCTATTGGGCAGTACTGGCCACACCCATGATTATCATAATACCATGATAAGACATTACAAGCGTATGCAACTCATTGAGTCAACTTCGGATATTGCAGAAGCAAATTTTGCAAATAACATACAAATATGGTTCATATGTAATGGTTGATATTGCACATCTCACCAATTTTGATTATGTTATGGCCGGCAAATAGTTTTCCCATTCGAGTATTTGCATATTTTGAAGAAATAAATATCTATCAGGAGCCACTCCAAATTTGCATGACCATTTCCAATTAGCATTTAGCTAAGACAGCGCTCGCTGGCGCTGAGATGACATAGGCGATTATATTAGACATTTGTTGGTTTTTCAACTTCCGAGGCTAATAACTTTATAACTACACATTTCCTGCAGATCCCCTTTGGCAAATGTTTAGAAAACATCTTTATCTCAATCTTTCAATCAAAAACGGGACACATACCGCGAGGATTACTAGTGTTTCATCGCTGTAAACTCCATGCATTTTTGTCAACTTTCTCTCCCTGCTGAAGCGCGACATTTGCCGTGACGTCATAAGGGCTTCCCCGAGGCCCCTACGGGGATTCCTTTATTCGTGGGGCACTGATGGGGGGAACAGATCCAGGGAAATGGACAGTTCTGGCTGGAAGGCAGGGGCAGCAGAGGAGAGAGGGGAAGGGGCAATAACCAGATGAACAAAAAGCAATAATTCAGAATGTAATTTTATTGGTAGGCCTACTCTGGTTGGTTAATGCACTTTTCAGCTTTTCTGGAGAGAACTGATTTGGTCTTAAATGATGCTCAATTAAAGGCATTTGTGCAGTTTTACTCCAAATTTTCGGCATCAGGAGTCTAATAAAACATGTCAAGAGGAAAATTTTTTTCGGGGGGTCACTGTATCTTTTAATAGGAAAAAATGCTATTTTTAGCTTAAAATCTGATAAAAACAATTAAAAAAGAGGCCGAGGGATGAATTTTAGTAGTAGAAACGCAAATAAGGTGTCAAATGAAAGCAGAGAAATAGCACTATATGATCTTAGAGGCGCTTTTAAAAAATGTTGGTTTGAGTATTTTTTTTTTGCCCAATAAAGATGCCAAAAATGGCTCAGTTTCAGCTAAAACCCGTGGAACTGGATTAAAATTAAAAATTAAAGAAAGCGCCTCCAGCATATATATAGTGCTGCTTCTCTACTTTCATTGGACACCTTATTTGCATTTCTACCATTAAATTCATCCCTCGGCTTTTAGTTTAAGTTTTTCTTCAGATTATAAGCCGTTCTCCTGCTGGCAAAGTCACATGAGCGCTGGCTCAGCGTGAAGCGGTAGTGGGACCTTGACATTGTGAAGATGATTATAAGCTAAAAAGAGCATTCTTTTAAAATAAAAAATACACCGACCCCCCCTGTGGAAATTAAATGGTTGCCCCAATGTGATGGGTGATCAAATCCTAAGTTATAGGATCTGGCTGCAAAAATTAATAAATAAAAGCAGGCTGCAAAATAAATAAATAAAAGTTATATCTATATACAAATAGGTTAATATAATACCACAGAAAGTTGTGATCTATTTTGTGGGGTCCCAAACACCTGAACCTCTTGTTTTTAGGGTTGGATATTTTAGAAATGTTAGGTGTACAGCAATGAGCAATTGCTAGGAAAGTTTGCCTACGTCTTTACCGGATATTATAAGAATAATCTGAATGTAGGAGATGAATATTGAAAACACATAGAAACAAATGTTTATTTAATGAATAATTACAAAAATTAAAGTGTGACATGAAATTTTCTTCCGTGATTGCCATTTCTTGATTTTTGCACCTGTATTGATTAGGTACCAAAAATAAAGAGGCTAATTTTCTGGATAACATTGTTGGTCCCAGCAGTTGATCTCTCAATTTAAATTTGTTTTAGAACTCTTAAATCCAAAATGGCAACATAAAATGTTTGAAATGCAGTTTTTCATGGGGCATACATGCATTGGAACAAAAACGACAACACTGATTAGACAAAGACACTGCAAAGCCAAACATTAAATAATTTTAGAAGCCTGTCTGAAATATTTGCACCATCCAAAACATGTCCACCTGCAGTAGATCATTAGAGCAACCAGTACGGTTGGACACTCTGGCAGAGCAGACAAACGCAGACATTGTGACTGTATGTGCAAAAATCTACCTACACTCATGTGATGTCTTCAAGCAGAAAAGATTCAAGCTATATAAAAAGCTTTTCATATTTTCGCTCGCTCGAAATTAATAGTTTTTAGCAAATTAGATTTAAAATTGAAAAATGCGTGCTTGCATGTGAGAACCACAAATTAATCTAAAGAAGTTTTTTAAAAAAACCACTTGATTTTTTTCAAACCATCAACCATAAAATCAATTTGTGAAGAAAGAAAATTAAATTAATAAATAATAACTCGGATGGAATTGAGTAGTGATAGGGAATGAGCAGAGGGAGTGTGTAATGACCGGAAGGAAGTGTGAAGTGTGTAGTGACAGGAAGAAGCCATTTTTATGAGAATTACTGACTTCCAGGTCCAATGATTTATTAAAGTTAGCGCGCTATTTTGACCCACTTAATGGAAAAATGCCAAATTTCCCACTGACAAAGTTATCTTTGGAAAGTTGCCATATGCGACAGTTAAGAAAATAACGTGCAAGCACTTTAACAGCTGCTTGTAGATAGACTATCTACTCATCTGCCCATTCATCTATCTAACAATTTATATTTGTTTATATATATCTCCCTTCCTTCCATCCTTCCTTCCTTTAATAAATCTGCAACCTATCCCCCTGGCTGGCACTTGCTGTTGCTATCACTGCAGCAGAACATTCAAATTTTGCGGGAAAAACGAATACTTTAGTTTAGAAAATAACAATTTATTGTCACAAAAGTTTACCAAAAGTTGATGGAAGCAAGATAAAATTATATTGAGACTATATGCTAAGTTTCAAAGGGATAGGTGAAATAGTGCGACCTCCTATATGGTCAGAAGCTTACCGAAAATGCCTCCTGTAATACACGCTGCAAGCAGCTGTAAAAAATTGGCATTTCTGCCATGAAAAGGGTCAAAATAGGGTGCCAACTTTACCCCAGATTGCCAACTTTACGGTAGTGGACAAACAGTGAGAGGTAAGGAGCAGTGAGAGGGAAGGAGCAGTGAGAGGGAAGGGCCAGTGTCAGGGAAGGAGTAGTGAGAGGGAAGTGGTAGTGAGAGGGAAGGGGCACTGAGAGGGAAGTAACAGTGAGAGGGGAGGAGCAGTGAGAGGGAAGGGGCAGTGAGGGGAGAGGGGTAGTGAGAGGGAAGGGTAGTGAGAGGGATGGAGCAGTGAGAGGGAAGTAACAGTGAGAGGTAAGTAACAGTGAGAGGTAAGGAGCAGTGAGAGAGAAGGAGCAGTGAGAGGGATTGAGCAGTGAGAGGGAAGTAACAGTGAGAGGTAAGTAACAGTGAGAGGTAAGGAGCAGTGAGAGGGAAGGAGCAGTGAGAGGGAAGGAGCAGTGAGAGGGAAGGGCCAGTGTGAGGGAAGGGGTAGTGAGAGGGATGGAGCAGTGAGAGGGAAGTAACAGTGAGAGGGAAGGAGCAGTGAGAGGGAAGGGCCAGTGTGAGGGAAGGGGTAGTGAGAGGGAAGGAGCAGTGAGAGGGAAGGAGCAGTGAGAGGGAAGGGCCAGTGTGAGGGAAGGGGTAGTGAGAGGGAAGGGGTAGTGAGAGGGATGGAGCAGTGAGAGGGAAGGGCCAGTGTGAGGGAAGGGGTAGTGAGAGGGAAGGGCCAGTGTGAGGGATGGAGCAGTGAGAGGGAAGGGGCACTGAGAGGGAAGTAACAGTGAGAGGGAAGGAGCAGTGAGAGGGAAGGAGCATAGGCGTATCGGGAGGGGGCCAAAAGTTTTGGAAACCGTAAGATTCGGCCAAAAAGGCTGGAAAATTTGGGCAGATGATTAAATAAACACTATTGAAAATTAATGATTCATATCCAATTTCATTTGAAATGGTACTAAAACTAGATCTTGAAATTCGGGCAAATGTCACTCGCCCCCCCCCCCAAAATCGCGCATGCCGTATGCCTATGGGAAGGAGCAGTGAGAGGGAAGGAGCAGTGAGAGGGAAGGAGCAGTGAGAGGGAAGGAGCAGTGAGAGGGAAGGAGCAGTGTGATGTGAGGAGCATTGTGAGGTCAGGAGCAGCCAGAGGGAAGGAGCGGTGAGAGGGAAGGAGCAGGAAGAGGGAAGAAGCAGTGACAGGGAAAGAGCAGCCAGAAGTAGCCCTGGGACCCATGGGTCATGGGTCGTCCCATTCAAAATCTTGAGATTTTGACATGGTATAAGGAGCATTGCTCTAGATCTAACAATACTTGTCCAAATTTTATGAAAATTTGGATTTGGGTAGCCTATATATTTTACTGCTGACGGCACAACTTTTGAAAAGCTTTTTCACAAAGATTGAGTTCACAACACTTGATGTAAAAGGAGGGAAAGGTCACAAAATTGTGAGAGAAGTACCTATGATGTCATAGGCATTTGTTATGACATCACTGTCTATGGACCAATCATGAGTGGCAATTTTCTCAATGTTTTAGGATGAAATCTCCTCTTTGGAGTTCAGAAGGTAACTCAGCAGATATCAGGCTGTACAAGTACCTTGTGGACTTATGTTTTTTGTTTGTTTTTCAACCCGACTTAAAATAAATATTTCTTTCTTTCATTCTTTCAGGAATACTTAATTGGTGGAAATAGGTCCCTTCAGTAGCAAATTTTGTCTATTTTCAGTATGTGTTTTTGATTTTGGCATAAGTGTAAAACTAACAAAGAAAATTGAAATCTCCCAAACCCTTTCTTTCAAATCTCATGGTTTTTCAATGGGACGATTCATGACCCCTGTCCTACAGGGGTCCAGGTCTAAGCCAGAAGGGAGGAGGGACAGGGAAGGAGCATGGAGAGGGAAGGGGTAGTGAGAGGGAAGGGGTAGTAACCCCCCATCTGCAGAAAAAATGGTACTTCTGTAGGAATTATGCAACTTTGGAGGTTTTCTGCACCTCTGTTACTTCCGGCAGCTTTCAGCAATGTATCTGCATCAATTTCAGAACTCTTAAAACTAAGATCTTACCATATCCCAGGAAACATTGATTTGAGAGTGAGAGGGTCGGGTGTTTGGCTGGTCCTCTGACAGCTGTTGCATATCTTTAAATATATAGCAATTCTGCAAAAAAATCTGCATACTTCTACAACAAGCTGCAGAATGTTGCAATTTCCAGCAGAATTATACAAAAAGCTGCAGAATTCTGCAGCTTGTTGTAGAAGTGTAAGCTACAGATTTTGCTGAAGAAACTGCTAAAGATATACAGCAGCTACAGCATGTACAGAGAACCATCCAAACCCAAAACGTGCTGACCCCCTCACCCCAAAATAAATGTTTCCTCAGTAGCCACAAGACCTTGATCTTAGACTTCTGAAATTGATGCACATACACAGGTGCAAGAAGTAACAGAGTAGCAGAAATCATGCAGAAAACTACAGAACTCCTGCAGAAAATTTCAGAACTGCAGAATTATGCCGCTTCCTTCAGCTTCAGAATGCTGAAGTTACAGAGGACCACCAATTTTGTAGGAAAATTGTAGAAACAGCCGCATAATTCCTATGTACCGATTTTGCTGCAGATACTTTTCAGAAATACTGCAGTGACAGAGGACAACTAATTCTGAAGGAAACTGCAGAACTGCAGGTTCTTGCAGCATTTTGCAGCTTCACTCAGAACTGCACTAAAGTGCTGCAAAGTTGCAGCATAGTTGCTACAGAATTGCTTTATATTTGCTGCAGAACTGTGGCAGAACTGATATTTGCTGCATAGTTGCTGCATAATTCCTGTAGAAGTACAGCAGCAATGCTGTTTAATTGATGCAGAATTGATGCAGAATCGATGCAGAATTGATGCAGAATTGCTGCAGAATTGCTGTGGAATTACTGCATAGTTGCTGCAGAATTGCTGAGAGAGTTACTGCAGAGTTCCTGAATAGTTGCAGTAAAGTTTCTGCAGAGTTCCCGAATAGTTGCTGCATAGTTGCTGCATAGTTGCTGTAGAATTGCTGCAGAATTGCTGCAGAATTGCTGCAGAATTGCTGCAGAATTGCTGCAGAATTGCTGCAGAATTGCTGCAGAGTAAGCTGCAGCATTTCTGGTGAATTTGTGCAGAATAGCTTCATAGTTGCTGCAGAGTACGCTACTTAGTTGCTGTAGATTGGTAGCATAGAATAGCTGCTGCATAAGTCTAGTAGAAGTACAGCAGCAATGCTGTTGAATTGATGCAGAATTGCTGTGGAATTGCTGCATAGTTGCTGCAGAATTGCTGAGAGACTTTCTGTAGAGTTCCTGAATAGTTGCTGTAAAGTTTCTACAGAGTTCCCTAGTAGTTGCTGCATAGTTGCTGCAGAAATGCTGCAGAAATGCTGCAGAACTGCACAGTTGCTGTAGAATTGCTGTTGAATTGATGCAAAGTTGCCGCAGCATTTTTGCAGAATTTCTACAGAATTGCTTCATAGTTGCTGCAGAAGTGCTGCAGAATTGCTGCAGTTCCAACTTAGTTGCTGCACAATCGCAGAAGTTCAGCAGCAGAACTGTGGCAGAACGGTGGTAGAACTGCGGCAGAATTGCCGTAGAATTGCCGTAGAACTGCTGCAGAGCTGCTGAGAACTGCATAGTTCATGCATAGTAATGAAGAATTGAATACTGCATTGCAATGAAGAATTGCTGCAGAATTGCGTTAGAACTGCGACAGAACTGCATAGTTAATGTGGTATTTCTTCGGAGTTACTGCATAATTTCTGCATTATTGCTGCAAAATTGCTGAGAACTACCAGTTAATGCATGGTTGCTACAGAATTGCCACAGAATTGCTGAGAACTGCATAGTTGCTGCATAGTTGCTGCATAGTTGCTGCATAGTTGCTGCATAGTTGCTGCATAGTTGCTGCATAGTTGCTGCATAGTTGCTGCATAGTTGCTGCATAGTTGCTGCATAGTTGCTGCTTAGTTGCTGCAGAATTGCTGCAGAATTGCTGCAGAGTAAGCTGCAGAGTAAGCTGCAGAGCAAGCTGCAGAGTAAGCTGCAGAGTAAGCTGTAGAATTTCTGGCGAATTGGTGCAGAATAGCTTCATAGTTGCTGCAGATTTTGCTACTTAGTTGCTGCATAGCTGCTGCATAGCTGCTGCATAGCTGCTGCACAGCTGCTGCATAGCTGCTGCATAGCTGCTGCACAGCTGCTGCATAGCTGCTGCATAGCAGCTGCATAGCAGCTGCATAGCTATTATAATTAGCATACCAAGTGTATAAATACAGGACATCAAGCACTCAACATCCATCCACCCATAGTTGGTGCTTAATTCCTGGAGAAGTAAAGGAGCATTGTTGTTGAATTGCAGCTGAATTGCCGCATAGTTGCCGCAGAATTGGAGGAGTATATAATTTCTTTCTGCAGTTCTGCAGCAATTCTGCAGTTCTGCAGCAATGCTGCAGTTCTGCAGCAATTCTGTAGGTAGCTTTTCAAAAATTAGTTCCCTGCAGAATTTTTTCAGATACGCTGCTGGGCCAGACGAGCACCAAAACCCCCGACCCCGCCACCCAACCCCCTAACCGCCACAGGGGTTTTTGCACAATATATTTGTTGTTCATATAACTATATTTGTATCTTACATAAACATTTTAGGTGCAAAAACCCCAATGCTAACCGCTGCCCCCCAAAACCAACGTTTCCTAGGTAGCGGCAAGACCTTGTCAAAGAGGTCTGAACTTTGCAGATGCATTGCAATAGGCTGAATGAAGTAACAGAGCTTCAAAAATCCTGCAGGGAGCTACAGAACTGCAGAATTCTGCAGCTTCCTGCTGATTTTTTTGAGAAATTGCAGAATTCTGCAGGTAGCTGTAGAATTGGTGAAATTCTGCAGGTGGCTACAGAATTTTTGAAATTCTGCAGCTTCCTACAGAATTCTGCAGCTTCCTGCAGAATTCTGCAGCTAGCTGCATAAGTGCATAAAACCTCCCAAGCTGCATAACTCCTACAGAATTACAGATTTTGCTGCAGAGACATTTCAGAAATGCTGCAGTGACAGAGGACCAAAATTGCAGAACTGCAGAATTTTGTAGCTTCCTGCAGAACTGCAGAATTTTGTGTAGAATTCTGCAGGTGCAGGAAGAAATTTAACTGTACTGCAGAATTGCTGCAGAAAGAAATAATATGAACATTGTACTCATTTACCTTGACATTTCACTGGCAGCAGTATGTAACCATACTGTACAGGTAGAGTAGTACAGGTAGATAAAAAACACTATTTAAATTTTTTGAAGGTGTTTGATGCCTGAGATTGTCTGCTAAATTTCATGTGATTCTGATGAATTATTTTAGGAATGTTAAGGGAAAGAGTGTTTAAATGTACTTCTACTATATTAAGTGTAAATTACGTTACCACACAGGTTTTAACCTGTAAAAATGCATTGGTAATATTGAACAATATACATGCAATGTCAAAACAAACAAGACAAGAAAATGGTGGCAGGCCTATGCACTCTAAAGAGTGCTACTACCTTGTTTAAACTGTCTCACCAGTAAGTTGTTGAGGGCAGCAGGCCTTAGGGGCAACCATTTGGTTTCCAGGGGGGCTTGGGAGTTTTCCTCAGGGGGTAATTATTTATTTCACGGTATTGGTACCAGTAATTATTTATTTTGAGTGCGCTAATTCAAGTCTGGCCAAAAAGAATTTATTTATTTCGCCTGAACTGAACTAAGCAAGAAATTATTTATTTTAAAAAAAAAACAACTCCCAAGCCCCCCTCATTGAAATGTAAACATACAATATCATATGGTAAAGCAGTGTATATATAGCAATGTAGACAGTAGACCTATAAAAAAATATTGGAAAAAACTTCAATAAAAGAGATTAACATTAGAAAATAATTTATTTTTCACAAAAATTTATTAATTGCACTTTGTATATTTCACACCTTTGGGAAGGTGTGAAATAAATACAATTGTACTTCTCTAATTACTTTAGAACAAGGACGTAACACCCTCAATTGCTATCAATGCTGTGCATTGACACTACTCCAGCTATCTCTAGGCTGAACCTCAATGTGAGGCCCCCTTGCTGGACCTGACCTGAGACTACCAATTACCGCAGAATATCTTCCATGGTTCCCACTTTTCATTTGTGGGCTTAAAAAAATTTGTATGTAAAAATTGTCATAAAAAGCCATTAAATGGCTTGCTTGATCGTAAAAGTTTTCTGTACAAAATTACAGAAAGAAATCAGTCCCTGTCTCTACTGCATTTGATCCTGTTCTACTTGATTTCATTTACATTTCCCTGGTCCAATATCATGAGACCACACAGCTCCTCTATTATCAACTGTACAATTATTATAATTGCAAAAAATTGGGCAAAACGTTGTACCCTTTTTGCAATAATCAGGAAAATATCTGCAATAAACATCAAAATACTTCCAAAGATCATGAAAATCTGTACCATAATTGTGAAAAATGTGTCCAAAAAGCCAAAGAATGTAATAAAATTGAAAAAAAAGGGTTATTTTACACATTTATTTTTTCCAGGATAATAGCCCATTTCATTGTTGCACCAATATTTCTGAGACTGTCATAGAGATCTAACCAATAGTTGCGGAACTGTTTACAGTAATTGAAGAATTTTTTTACAATAATTGTAAATTCTCATTATGGCATCAGTTTCAGCAATAATCATAGTAATTCTGTCTTGCAAAGTTTGTATGATTTTTTATGCCGAATTAGCTAGTGTAATTGTACGATTGAGTCCAGAGGCACTTCATATGATAAACTCTTTAAACAGGTATTTCTGGGCTACACAATCGGTGATTATAAATTTGGGGCCCCTTAAAAATGCATTTCACCCCAACAGGTCGCTTGATTTTTCACAATTTATTTATGACTTTAAATTCTCAAATTTTTACAAATGTTATTTTAATTTTTTTCATCCAATCTGAGGCCCCACTGAGATGTGAGGCGCTAGGCTATTGCCTACTCAGCCTAATGGGTAATCCAGGCCTGTATCTCTGCCAATAGTATCAAAGCTAATCAGCTGAAGCAGCTGAATACTTGTTTTTGAGTTCGCTTACTTTCTCCACTAGGGGCGCTGCGAGCGTCGCGAACTCTGGTGGCCACTAGTGGCGACGTCTCAAAATGGCCAAGAAAGTCATGGCAAAAACACTCATGGATTTCCCCCTTGAATCGATGTTTATCTGAAGGTTAGTCACTTGACATTGATTGAAAGTTGGAGATAAACTTTTCTGCTAAACATTTTGTGAGATTCACTACGATTCCTGAGATATTTGGGTCGCAAGCCAAAGAGCCCGTAATCCGTTGATCTAAAGGCCCCAGATGCCTGTGCCACGGCGTGCGTGGCCCACCTGTGCTAAATAGCATTCATCAATAGCGGTGATCTCAAACTGTCATGCATTGTTTCTGATTGTGTTCGGTTTCAGCAGTCACACATAAGCTGAACATAGAAAAGGATCTTCATCGATTAGGCCAAACGACATTTCAACTTCGATGCTTTAGGGTATTAAAAAATGTGCAAAGAATATCCGCCAATGCAGCATTGCAGTGTGTGGTCTCAACTTCAACTTGATGTAAATATTAGAAAGAAAACATAACATGCACAAGGCAATTTCAAGCGGACCTCGTGGCATGCAGTGAGAATTTGCCATTAAATCATAAATATGTAATGTGAGAAACTTAGTTATATGTTCCCCCATGGCCCAAAATTAAAGTGGGAAATGCATACGGGATTTTTTTTGTCTTCTGTTAATTGCTAATTGCTAGAGATACCCTTTTTTCCATACAATTGCATTTGAAAATGTTTTTATTTTGTAAGGAATTGCTCAATTGAAATAGCAATGTGTCAGCCAATTAAACGTCACACCTTTGCAGAACAATGATATAGCTGTTATTTATTTAGTGCTAGAGAACCTCTTCTGCACATTGTTCATACCTTCAAAGCTTGGTTTATTATAATGAGATCATTCGTCCCTGTCACTGTACCATGAAATATCAGAGGATGCTGATGGATTCACTGACCTAAGTTTAAGTGCAGTTCACGGAAGAATATTTGTAACCATTTTCATCTGTAGCTTTTGTACATTCTTTATAATAAGTTATATTATGTGAGACAATCCATAAGTTATGTTGATATCGATCTTACGTCCCACATGTATTTCTTGTCCTCCATGCCTGTGCCAGCTATGATAGCTGAACTGCTGCTCAGTGACCGGTGAAATTAGCTGCCTGCTGCAGGGGGATTCCTTATTTGGAGAACCCCCTTGGGGAATGCATATGGCATTATGGCATCATGCATTCATTGCCATAGCATTTGGGTTGAATGGATTTCCTTTGCTAGAGAGTTTACTATTGGATTAACATGTACCAAAAGTCGATCACTTCACGTGGAGGCCTACATGATACATGGTAAATGGCATTAGGATTGAAGAGGGTAGGCAGCAGAAACTTGACCCACAAGGTTTGGCAGAATTTCAAAGTCATAAGCGGCTCCTCTTATACTAAGAGGTCCGCTAAAAAAAACAGTATTCGAAATAAAAATAAGGGGTTGGGGGGTTAAGGGGGTTTCACCCTCCCAATGTTATCAGGACACTCTCAAATAATTTTTTTAGAGGGACCCAGGGGGGGGGGGGGTCATAAAAAAACCCACTCAAATACTAAATGTCCATGATTAAACCAGTTTGAGAAAATTGGGGAAAATTGAAATTTAAAATTTTTGATTTTTCACACCCCTGTTGCTGCATTGGTGAATTATAATACAATAAATTAAAGCGGAATACGATTGATACGTCAAGTACTTTCATGCCAGTTCGATGCCATTTATATAATTATCAAGAGTGTCTCTAAAATGGAACGAAACAGCCTTGTGACCGGTGGTTCTCATTTGCATTTTGTGACTATGGTAATGTCCTCACAAAGAACATTTGCATAGCATCAAATATTGCCCAAAAAGAGGCTATGTGTAAAGAGACGAAACTTCTCGACCAAAATAGTCCGAATGCCCTATCTCAAGTCATTCGAACCATTGTGGGAGGGTCAAACTTACAAAGTGATAATGTTATTAAGAGATCCACGAGCTATGTTACAGTCTCGGTCTTGTTATAAACAAGGTGTTGATGTGAAAGATTATTCCGAAAGTGATTTGAAACTAGCAGCAAAATATGTGTGCAGAGCGATCATGAAGGATTTAAAGTTCCTAAAATTGATACAAGGATACAAGCGAACAAATCTAACAATTACGGTAGTACGTTATGAGGATTTAGTTTTGGATGGCCTGAACGAACTTGGAAGAATTCACAAATTCGTCGGTTTGAAAAAGTCTTCAGCAGAAGTTGTTGCGTGGTTGAAAAGCGAACAAGGCCGTGCTCAAGGAAAAACTTCAATGACAAATGTTTCCGAAGATCCGCGTTCACTCTACCGGAATAACATGACAGCCACAGCTTTCAATTGGAAGAGGAAGATCCCCCTCAAAACTGTGTTGACAATCCAAACAGCCCCTCTTTGCCAAGAAGCTTTTACTTTGGCTGGATACAAATTTACATCATCTCAAGAGCAATTGGATTCCATGGACAATAATGTCATGTGTAAATTGATTTTTTGAATATAGTTATGCACTTAGGGAGTAACCATTTAATAATTAGGGTGAGCTTTGAGTTTCCTCGTTGGGAAATTATTTATTTCACAGTGATGTTGGCAATAATTATTTATTTCAAAAGTGTCCGCCATGTCCCTGAATATTCATTTCTGAATCAAGCAACGCCTTGTTAAGAAATACCCCCACCAGAAATAATTTATTTCAAGACTGCCTAAAAGGATTTATTTATTTCACCAAAGCAGAGCAAAAAATTATTTCTTTCAAAGAAACTCAAAGCCGCCCTCCTTAAGATTAAATGGTGGCCACCTAATGGCGATAGTACGATAGTAATTATATACATATTTCGGGTGTTACGTGAAGGATTTTCTTTTTAAATCAAGAGGAATTTATTTATTTCACCAAAACTGAGACAGAAATTATTAAACTCCAAGCTCCCCCCCTCCCTGGATATAAAATGGTGGCCCCCTCAATTTGCACATTATGATCTTCAATAGAGTGCACCATTTTGATGTAACAGTATCATCTGAAAAGAAAAAAAGAAATATTCAAGTGCAATATTATAATATTTTTTATTTGATATATTTATGTGTGTACATGGCAAGACTGTCAAGCATGCTTAGCAAAGTAATAAAATCTGAAGTGGGGAGTACCAAAAATTTATATGACATCAGAGACTCTTTGAGATTGTTCCAACAGTCTAATTTGGCCTGGGAGGAGGCATTACATGCACTGGGTGAATATGGGGCGCTCCACGGCTTTTCCTGTCTTTTCCATGTTAATTTTTGGCCGGGGGGGAATGCCTGCCCCCCTAAATACGCCAATGCGGAGAATAGTTTTTAAAAGTATGGGTATCAGTCTTCTCACAATAGTTCCAAGCACCGTAAGTTTCTTTTCTCCCAACAGGCAGCCACTTGTAACAATGTTTAATGCCTCTTTACCATATTTTTACATGGTGCATGAAGCTTGTTAAAACATAAATGCTATATGCAAACAATAATATCATATCATGATATGCCTAAAAGGGACATTAACAATATCCACTAATGCCCATAAATACGAAGAAAATCAATAGTTTTTAAAACTCGCAGCACTACAGGCTCATGCTAGAAAAACGAATAATATTGTTGACTGAAATATGTTAGGGGAGATCGAGCTGGTAGTCACGGGTAGGTTTTTTTAGGGTTCAATTGAATTGAAAAGGTTCAATACTTGGTAGGAAGGCCCTATGATAGGACCCTGTGCTCCCAACTTGGGAGAAAGGGGTTCCAATGCGGGAGTTCAGTGCAGCTGGATTATCTAAATGTTGTTTTTGTTTGCTGTTGGAACCTTTTTCTAGTTGAGTAATGAACCTTTTAGGGTTCCTTATCTATACCACCTCATCATAGAACCTTTAAAGGTTCCATATAAAACATTTTTGTTTTAAAAGAGTGCAGGGGCTGGTTGTCACAATTAAGGAGCAGGTTATCACAGGGTATTCAACCCTAATGAGTTTATATGTAGTTATATATAGGCATATAATGCCATGTATATGAATTTTCATGAATAAACTCTTTGACTCTTTCTGATAATTGATATAAATTGCAGCTGTTATTTAGAAATGCACAGGCATTATGTATGTATTGCTGATGTTGTTAAGCTTTTTGCTACCTGTGACCCCCTGCTTCAAAACTGGAAGTGTGACAACTTGCCCTTGTGACAACCTACCCCTGTGACAACCAGCCCTGATCCACTCCCACTCATAATGTAGTATTCATGTTATTTTGCAGTTTTCGGGACTGTATGCCAAGCTATAATGACGCCACCGCAAAGTACGTTCTAAAAACTGACACAACTTGCAGGTATAAAGTGAGAATCCCAGAGTTAGCAGTTGGTGACCATGTCATGTGACGCCGGTGGCCGGCCCTAATGGGTTGTTGTGACATGTAATTGTGACTGAAGTCACAGAGAGATATATCCAGTGGACACATTTCAGTTTCAAAGTTAAGTTCCGCACAAATCGAAAGGATAATATTCGCGCAGCGAAACGGCCGAAGAAAGGTTTCAAAAATCTGTGCAGTGATGGTCTCAACATCAATGGTCAACAGCAGGAAATTAGGTCAAGTGGGACCAGCTTCTTATCAATGATTTAGTTTCGAATTTAACAAAACATGACATATTCATATTCAAAAGTGTCTTAAAAATTCAATTTTCTCCATTAATATTCCCTGTAGGCCTATCTATTATTTTTATGGAATAGTTAATTATAAGCCTTGACAAGCTAAATTAAATTATTAACATGTGATTCATTTCATTTCAAAACAGAAAACAAGAAAACATAACAAAATTAAGGTTACATAATCTTTGTCAACTGATGATTATGTTACAGTGAGCAATTAATCTACATGCAGATCATGTCATTGTTTTTGTTATCACTATTATGTATTATCAACAATCTAGCATAGACTTAAATTTGGCAATTTCCAGTGTTGTCTTCTTTTTAGTGAGGTTTTTACTATTTAGCTGATTAACTATCAATTCTATTTATTCTTAATCCTATTTATTTGCTATCCTATCTATCTATCTATCTATCTATCTATCTATCTATCTATCTATCTATCTATATATTTTCGATCTATTTTATCTTTCTAATAGTTTCTTCTCTAAATGTCTCTCTATTTTTCTATATATATCCGTCTTTCAATTTTTTTGAAACAGTAACATAACTGCCTTTTGAATATGAAATAAATTTAATGAAAGTTATGGTAAATCCATAAGTCCTAAAAGAACTTTTTAAGAGCTGCGCGAATTTCATGGCTGTGCCATTTACATATTAACCTATCAATTGAAGTTTGGTACCTAATGAAGTTACACTAACTTTATGCAATTTTCACTTCACACAGGTTTGCTTGGTTCGTATAAAACATGATGACAATGACATCGACCAAAGTTGTATTGGGGCAGATGAAATAACACTCTTTTTGTACATGAGAATATTTTGATGCACAGTGGATACTATGTATATTTTCTACAATAACAACAAGGTTAAAAGGAGAGCAGTCGATGTCATCGTCAAAAACTAACACGACAGACAAAAAGCGGTGTGCAATGGGATAAGTGATTTTGTAGCTGAACGAATTGCTTCCGTTGTATTTGAAGCAGGTCTTGTCGTCCTGATCTGTTAGAACCTCCATCGAATGATTGTGAGTCCACTGCGGTTCACAAGTTGACGCCACTGAGAGAGCATGTCCTGAAATGTATAATGAAAACGTAAGAAAATGCACAATATATGGCTTTTTAATATGGGAAAAACAGTCAGTTTGGAGAATTTTATCAACCCCAAATAATAAATATAATGAAGTGGCATGAATATATTGTATAATAGGCCTGTGGATGCAATGGTATAGCCAGGATTTTTTAAGCTAGTCAAAAAATAAAGGATATCTTTGCAAAGTTAGTGTAATCAAGGACCATTTTAAATTATTCCAATAGGAAATAACTCTGTCCAAAAACCCATGTTGGAAGGAAAACTCTTGAGGATTTTTTTTTCCTATTTATAGAAATTCCACATCGAAAATTCTGGCAAAAATGTGTATTTAGAATTTAATGGAGAATTGGAGGAAACTTGGAATAATTTCGGGGACCTAAAGAGAAAATTTAGAAATTTAGAAAATATTTGGGTGAAATACCAATAAAAGGAAATATAAGGGAAATTATGTTCGAAAGAAAACATTAGACATGTCTTATGGCTGACCAAAATATGTATAGATTTTATGTTACTCTGCCCTCTGATGAGAATAAACTGATTATTACCTGACAAGTGTGTCAATGACAGTCTGTCACTTTAATATAAAAAATAGTGCACTGTTGAAACGTGAAAATGGCACTTTGTGTGTCATCAAGCTAATGATTTGTTATGATCATACCCAATACTTCCAATGTTAATTTGATTCCAGGAGACTTATCCCACTTGTTGGTGACAGTCAAAAGAAAGGATTGTGCATCTGATTTTCACTCTAAAAATCAGTTATGACAAGTCAAATGGCCTTCTCTTTATAATGACTAATCAAACAGCCTCTATGTTTCCCATGTTGAAAGTAGAGAAGATAGTACTTCATCAGCTATCATGAGTCACAAAGTGTATTTTTCACAATTAACCGGTCCTATTTTTTTTTCGATATCAAAGTGACAGACTGTAATGCCTCAATGTCAATGAAAAAGAAGCAATACTTACGACTGCACACAGGTGGAGCATACAGTGCCCATGTCAAATTTCTTAAACACTTCAATGTTGCGGAGCCAGCCGTGAGAACAGCATTATTGATGCATTCGAACTTGACCTCCTCATTAAAACTGGCAGTTTTGCTAATTGCTTTTACATTAACATGATTCATTGTTGCCAAAGTAGATGTATCACAGTTGATGCTTTCTGAAAATCGAAAAAGATAATCAATGTACAAGGTAGTGCATTGCCATAGGAAATGGAATTCTAATCAACCAGGTATGAATTAAAATTAATGAAGGCAAGAAAGCACTAAGCATTTGGGTGTACTCGTGCCCAACCCTGATACAAGGTCGTGTAGAACAACAGGAAATGGATTTCTAAACAACTAGATATGAATCATAATTAGTAAGACACGAAAGCAAGCGTTGAGCCAAAAGCGAATTTCTGGACAATCCAAACTCAAAAATATTAATCTAAAAACCAATTTTTCTCTCCTTTTATTGGCCCCTTTTAAATCAATTTATAAAACCTCATTATGTTGTAACAAGTAAGTCATTTGGTTTCTAGTTTATTAGCAGCACAGCTGCTCTTACCCCAAGAATTTCATGCAATCTCGTTAGCACTCTGGAGGCCACTCTCTTTCACCAATCTCATTCAAATTTACTCAACGTTCTCTGTAGGTTTTTAACTTTCGACCATTCACTTTTGGTGGCCTTCTGTGATGGAAAAAATTATAAAGAAACTAAAATGGACTGGCTTCCATGGGTCAAAGGTCAATCATGCCTTCTTCTTCTCCTTAGTATATCTGTGACCGGTGTGCCTGTGTTGGAACCATGCACTGTCTGTGCTGCTTAAAGTGCTTGCAAGTTATTTTTCTTGCAGTCTCAGCTGTTTCAAATATTCAATAATCAACTCAAAAACCTTCATTGACTTACTTAAATAGCAGTATTCCACTGATGAATTAGAAGTCACTGCTGCATTTGCCCTGTTGTGAGTTGTGTAGCTTATTTCGCAATTGAGAAACGAGGAAAATTCCAAAGATTTGCAGGATGAGGCACCGGTGCATTGCGCTTCGCATTGGGATTTTCTGAGGGTCAGTCCTGTTCGAATGACATTGTCATTCCCTGGAAGCGTCTTATTGTCTTGGCAGGAATAGGTTGGATCTAAAACAAAAAAACCAAAGACATACATTATATGTTATAAGTGATGGTAATATATACTTTCATTTTCAGCCACAAAATGTAGTTTCAGTATCATGATAATGATTGTGCAGAAGTCTTTCTCTGCGCTGGAGGAAGCAAAATGTATATATATTTTCGAGCTAAAGTTTGACAGGATGTGAACATTTTCTAAAAACCAGAAAACAACTGTCCAATCCCTCTAGCTGTTGACAGAGATTGTGTGTACAACTTGGGCCGGCCTGGTGACATTTCGGGCCCTGTGGCAAAATCAGTCGATGGGCTCCCAACATTCCTATAATCAGCATTTCTCCATTTATACCAAGTCAGAAGGACCCTTTCCCTTACACATTGGGACCCAACCCTTAAATACTCATAGTCCAGGAGCTTATGGGGAAATAAGGGGTGTATTGTGCAGGTTTGTCTACAAGCATGAAATTTGGCACAAATGTTGCTGAGGGTATATAGATTCAAATTTCTGAGGGCGCCGGAGCGGGCGCTCGTCTTGGTTGCCATAGCAACAAATTCAAAATGGCCGCCGCTCGATATCTAATTTTGAGTATAACTCAGTAACAAAAGGTCATAGGATTGCAAATAATAGCTCTAAATATATGTTTTTGATGCCAGGGATTCTGATTATGCCATTATTTTTTAATGTCAAACACATATTTTGGTCTATAGAGCCAAAATAGCCTGTATATTGGGGTTATAGAGCCTAGTTTATCGAAACTATCAACATATTTTCAATTTCATGATAACAGTTCACTCTAACAAGAACCAAATTATCAATTATTTATATATATATTGTACATACATTCCAAAGTAGCCAAATGAATGTATCAGACAAGGGCATTGTTAATGCAGCTGCATCTATGCACTCCTGTTCTTTTGCGCACGCAGTTCCCGAATCTAAATCTTTCAAATATCACAGCACTACA
The DNA here is from genome assembly GCA_026936325.1 of Platynereis dumerilii. Classification (NCBI taxonomy): domain Eukaryota; kingdom Metazoa; phylum Annelida; class Polychaeta; order Phyllodocida; family Nereididae; genus Platynereis; species Platynereis dumerilii. The sequence goes on along the minus strand of JAPTHN010000006.1, from coordinate 10,241,664 downwards.
TGATGCCAGCCAATAAGTTGTGTAGTATACTAAAAGAAACCTGTTGCTGTCTTTGTGTGTTGGCCCGTATGAACTCTATGATGTACTTATCCACTTCTGTTTGCCATCCCCATACTTTGAAATCCTGAATTTTTTAAACATACAATGGCGATTGATTCGAAAAAAGACTTTTTTTCAGTTAAAACGGTAATACAACCATTATTTGTGCTCAGTAATACATGTAGATGCTTCTTGGGTATATGTCTGAGGGATACTATCACACTACCAAGATATTTGTTTCATATGTGCAGTGACTTTGCACAGACTGTCTTGTTTGATTGACTTCAGTCACATCTGACAAGTCTTGAAATTGATTTGACTTGGTTTCTTGCATGCTACAGCCACCTGTTCCATTTTGACAGGAGGGAGTGGGCTAAAACATTTCAGTAGAGGCGTTGTATTTCATGTCTGTGTATGCATACATGAATTTTTGAGGCAGCCCAGCACAGTTCTGCGGAGTTCTGCTGAGCGCGGACCTGAAAAGCAACTGCACTAGTGCCCCAGATGCCAATTCCATACCCAAATCGAAGTGAATATCTTCAGTCTGCAGCCTTGCTAGTTCGCCTGCCTCTACAGTAGACTGTTGTCAGTCAGGATTTCTTATTATGATCCGACATGTGGCACATGGACTTTGTTGAGAGCCTTCCAACAAAGGCACTGCTCAGGGCAGCCACAGTGCAGTACCCATGGGTAGGGGACAAGAGAACATTGCTCAAGGTTCCCTGCCGTAGCACCTTCACTTTTGGTGATCGCAGTATGCATGATGAGCGATGAGACGACTAAGAGTCATGCTATAAAACCAGTGGTGTCCAGGGTCATTGAGTATCCCCAGAATAGAACACTCCATCTAATATCTCATGGGCTTGGAATAAATTGAGTTCAAGGGTTGGGGTTCGAACCTAAGCTCTTGAAACCTGTGCATGCACTATCAAGCACTCTAAAACATTCGATCACAGGGAACTCATTAAATTGTTAATATGGTATGTCAAAACAATACAGAACTGAGATGGATCATTTTTCAGAAAGACCATGGTATAAGTAACTGGAGAACAATTCTCCTAATCTGACCAAGGAGACTGTTTTTCCAACAGGCAATACCAAAGGAAAATCATGTCTCACCCAATTGAAGCATGAAGTACAATACCAAGTGACCAAACATTTAGCTTGGTCGAGTTCGGCACAAGTTTAATTTGCTGGGATGCCACATATGTTTCTGCCAGTTCCAAGAGAATTCAAGTACATAAGAGACCACCTGACTGATGCAGAAGAAGCAGTCCTTTAACACAGGGACTGTTGTAGGCCTACCACTGTTTCACCGTCTGAAGTTCACACACTGGTAGAGCAGTAGGCTAGCTGTTTTATTACTTGCTACATGTAGATTGTAGAAAATAACTTAGATAAGGGAAGAGGGTTTTTGTGCCTAAAAGTGGTAGCTGGTGGGAGTTGAAAGATACAAGAAGATTTTTTTTGACAAGACAATCTTGAAATTAGTGCTGTGTGTCACCAAGATCTTGCCTGTTGAATAAAATAAAACGTTTGACTTCTATATTCATCAGGAAAATGTGTACCTCTTTTTGATTATTGTCTGAAATATTGGCTGCGATTCCCACCATGCCTATGTTTGTTCATCTAAAATGTAGGTTTGGAGAGTCCTACCAGTACATTGACGAACAAATATCTTAAAGCCGTCATAAAGGAAGTTGTCCTAGGTATACATACGAACTACAGTGAACAGCATCCAAACAACCTCAGGACTGATTGGTGAAAAGCATAAAGTGTTTCTTTGATAAATTAATAATTGTCCTTTCTAAAGTACTCCACTACTCCAGTCATGTGAAATGGACCACCAACGTCTTGCCAAGGATAACTAAAATTGCATGTTCCAGCTCAATAATAAACATTGAGGCTACTCCTTTTTATCTACATGCAGAAAGTCACACAGTAGCCATTTGTGTGAAATGTTAAACAGTCTTATGGTGGTAAATGCTGTTGGATTTTCATTTGAATTTGGCCTGACTTAAATTTGAGTTAGTAAATTTTGTACTAAAACTGGTACATATCAAACGTATAACTGAGCCTGACCAGAGGAATGGCATTGGTGGGGTGAATGTGTAACATGTTGAGAAATCCCGCTCACTTTCGCATCTCATCAATCAACCCTCGTGAGCCCCGAATGGGGTTTAGAGGGCTGCACTTACCATATCTGTCTAGTATTGTCCTTTTTCCATGCTTATATACATTGAGAGAAGTTCCTTTTCCTTTGGTATTGGAATAGTCACCTTACCTGTAGGAGGATTACTGATACATTGGTCCTTTTGAAAACTGATCCTCCACAAGTGATTATTGTCTTGACATTGCATGCAAGTAATTTCAAGATTTGTGGGATGTGGGTTGGGCAAAAGTCAATGAAACATGAGTCTGTTCACAAGTAGAAATGAAAATCTCTTGGTAGCATCCCCCTCATAGGACTGCAATTCGTGCTGAAATATATCAGACTGCTCGCTATGTATCAGACTGCTCGCTTCGCTTGTACAAAATTTTTCTTTTTATTCTTCCCATTGGACTTCCATCTGTTAGGAGCATTCCAAATGAGAGTTATGATGTGGTGCTTTTGGGACGAGGCAGTCTGATCTCAGACTGCCTCAGATATATACCCAAGAATCATTTATGCTTGAGCACAGATAAAGGTTGTAACTGCAAACAAGTCTTTCTTCAAATCAATTGCCATTGTATCTTTAGGAAATCCAAAATTTCAATGGAAGGGGATGAAAAACAGGAGAGGGTAAGTACATAATAGATGTCATACAAGCCAATACTTGAAACAGCAACAGGTTTCTTTTGGTATACCATATAAATTATCGGCATGCAACATGTAGGGCTACGGATTTGAAAGATTTCGTGGAGAGGACTGCATGCGCAAAAGAACCTGTAGGTGTGCGTAAGGCAGCTGCATTGACAATACCCATTTCTGCAACATTTGTTTGGTTAATTTAGTATTATCTTACAGATGATATGTTGATGTATTTCTATAACATAAAGCTGGTGTTTATTTTTGTTGTCAAAACTTGACGAATTGCTACTTGGAACAATTTGTAATAGTTTAAGCTGAAGATTTGTGGTGAATTTCGATAAAATTAGCTCTATAACCCCAATATACAGGCAATTCTTGCTCTATAGACCAAAGTATGTATTTGACAGGAAAAATAATGGCAGAATCAGAATCCCTGGCATCAAAAACATATATTTAGAGCTATTATTTGCAATCCTATGACCTTTTGTTACTGAGTTATACTCAAAATTAGATATCGAGCGGCGGCCATTTTGAATTTGTTGCTATGGCAACCAAGACGAGCGCCCGCTCCGGCGCCCTCAAAAATTTGAATCTATATACCCTCAGCAACATTTATACCGAATTTCATGCTTGTAGACAAATATGCACAATTATCCCCATAAGCTCCTGGACTATCAGGCCTTCCATGATTATTCTGGGTGGTATAGTTAATACCGATTTTTGAAATTTTTTTTTCACACAAACCCCTTTTTTCAGATCTACTCATGGATTTTTTTTTTTCACAAATCCATGACTTACCATCACAAACCTTGTTTCCGTTGCAGGTTCCCCACTTTTCTTCATAATTGTACGTCTTGCTACACCATTCCTGGTTATAATTGTAAGAAGTACAGGCGTAGAAAGTTTGTCCATGATATTTAAAAGGTATAGCACACCTGTCTCCATTTTGCGTAGTTGCTGAAAAAACAAATTGCAGGATGCATCAAAAATTAACTTTCAGTGAATTAATTTACCAATTGAATACACTTCTTAAACAACAACTACTGCCAAATAACCAAAACAAAAAAAAAGAATTTAATTGTAAAAGGCTGACTGGATGATACATGAAGGGGAGGGGAGTAGAGTGCCTATATCACTGTCTTTCTTAACTCCCATAACAACTGGATTGCAATTATGGCGCAATTGCTCTAAGATGGCCATCAATGCTTACAGCCAAGTACCTAGTGTCTCCCAATAGAGGTCTATGCAACTGCTCCATAATATGTATAAATTTATAACTTATCTACTTACGATAACATTTTCCAGGTACTTTCGCACAATACGTAACTCCTTGCAATGAAATCAACTGATCTGTCGTATTAGCTTGGGTCTTACTCATTGCGCATTTGAAACTCATGATTCTCTTGAAAGAAAGACACTGGTTGTCTCTCTGACAGATATTTTCACACTTATCCTTGCTGTCCAAAAGTTGGCCATTGGTTGGGACTGCAACATTGCCGCGTTCGCACAAGAATTCTGAAAAAAAAACAGACTATGATCATAGCCATTCTGTCGTCTAGTGTATAGACAGTAAAACTATGTGAACAACAATTATAGGAATATCAGTTAACCACACAACACATAGCTAGATCTACTCATAGAAACTGCAGGTCTTCCATAAATGGTATACTGCAAGGGGAAACATTAGCATGTCGCAAGGGTGCCAGAATGGGGGCGGGGGGGGGAATTGCCCCTCCTGCGCTTGACCAGGAGGGGCAGCGGGGGGCAAGGTTTGCCCTTTGACCTAAAAGACAAACTATTATTAGGCTTTATTTAAGGCACATATTCTAGAATATATGCACAATTATACCTTTTTTACAGTGTATAGTATTTATATATATATTGTATAATATGTAATGTATATTGTAATTATATCATCCAATCTTTTACAGTGAGGCAAAAATTGATGTCCTACCAGCGCATTTGAGTCTTCCTCCCCTCCAGCTTGCAGTGCCATTCTCCAAAGTGCAATTGATAACCATCTCTCCGGCAATTGCAATTGAATTAGATGAACATTCATAGGCGACCTGGCTGCCAATTGCAAAAGAGTTGTTGACTAGTGGAGGAATTCTTGTTGTTAAAGGAATAAATCCGGGGTCAGTGCAGGTTGTTTCTAAAAACAAAGATGTTCCAGTATGAATTGCCAGTAAACATTGCCAAGTCAGTTTAAAAGTAACTTTGTAATCTTAATTGATTTCCGAAATCAGACACAAAATCTAACTCCAAAATGCACATAGGCCTACACAGTATGCTACACTACAAGAATAGGTTTTTATTTAATACCAAATGTTTTTTGAAACAAGCATGGCGGTTTTTGGACAAATTTTTTTTTAAGCCCCAAAACAAACCAGGGTTTTTGAGCTTTATTTTTATAGTGTACTATAATTCTTTAAATAGATCAATGACTTTTACCCTGTCTATGCCTGCACCAACACAGGAATGATAGAACATATAGTACAGTACTAAGTTAGTACTACTAACTTCATCATATCAGCATCAGGATGATAACAGGCTCATAACAAATCAATGATAGTCATTTATAGTAAACATATTCATTATCAAATGTAATAAAATAACACTACTTACCCACTCTTGATATTAAACGTAGAAGTACAATAAGCGCAATTTCCATCACAAAGGCGATCATGGCTGCTTCATGAAGTATCCGAAAAATTATAATTCGGTGCTCTACGGTATGTCAACTTCAGTGAATAATGATACGTGACTATGTGACTACTAAACTTTTATGAGTTCAATAGTCACACGTCATAAATAAGAGGCTTTGCTAATGGACTTAACAGTTGTTAATGAGTAATTGTTCAAATTACAATGTCTCCTTCACTTTTAAGTGCTTGTATCTTCAATAAGTATGAATTATTTATTTGACATGAACGTAAGCGTGTGTTGTGTAAATACCAGTAGCATTCCAGTGTTTGAGAAAGTTATCTACCCAATATTATTTTCCATGGTTGCAAATTTCAGAAAAATAAGTTAAGATACAAGCAATTTCCAATATATAATTAATTAATTATACAATAGAGCACATTCCAGATAAATCTGCTGATCGGCGTTCATCATACTGATCGGTATCACCCTGTACACAAGAGTCTTAAACTTATGTTCTTGAATAATTCCTCTTTCACTTTATTCCTTACAGATTCATAGATAATAACACATACATGTTAATTAATTTTAGTGCTTAATTTGTGTTATAATATCTTTCGGTTGGATGGAGTAACCTCGGAGAAATCAATCGCAATACATCATCCAACTTGGCCGTCGAAAAAAAAGTAACGCGTAACAAGTCATTACATCCAAAAGAACATTCAATATCCATAAATAACAAAATACTATAGACAATTGACAAATGGGCACTCCTATCTTGGAACCCCTTTGAGTCACTAAAGCTGATTGGCTGCGAGGGACCACTCAAATAAATCACTGATACAACTGCAGCTAATGGAGCTTCATGTGCTGCTGGAAGATCTGTCAAAAATGGGTGATCAATTAAATGTGCAGTGTGTACTCCTAATGGGCCATATTATTTACTATGGTCTGACAGAACAACAAGAAACATACACTCTAAGCAAAAAGGTTTTATATGGGACCTTTAAAGGTTCTATAGGCTGGTATAGAAAGGAACCCCAAAGGTTCATTATTCAACTTTTTAAAAAATTAGACAGCAAACAAGAACAACATTTAGATGATCTAGCTGCACTTAACCCCCGCTATGGAACCGCTTTTTCTCAAGTTGGATGGATGGGGTCCAATCATAGACCTTCTGACCAAGTATTCAAGCTTTTCCATTTAGTTGAACCCTTAAAAAATGTAGAACCTTTTGAGGCTTAGGGTTCTTTACATATGCCTTCAAGATTTTTTTGTGTTAAGAGTGTAGATACAAAACAACCTGACGAGTAAATCCTATATCCCTTTCCCTCAGTCTGGTGAAAATGAGAACTGCATGCTGCTGCCACCTGGCACAAAAGTTGATTTTGTATGCTACAGCTTTGCACATTCACAAAATTTCTATTCAACATTGATGTATACCAGAGTCAGACTCGGCAATCACATTCTCTAAGGTCTCTAAGGAAGTAGACAAGGCAATCAGCACACTCACAACAGCCCCGGTGTCTTCCAGACAAAATTGTGGTTGTTCCTCTGGTTGAAATGATGTGGATGCTCGCAGGAGCTCGCGGAATAGCACACTTATCACTAGGTGGCAACACAAGACAGCATATGTTCTAATCTGCCAAGGCTGGAAAAAGAAGTGGCAATGGAAGAGCAGTCCACTTGTAGACAGCCTTTCCCTCAGAAAGATTCTCTCCTTTTCACACCTGTAAGTTTTCACCTCACTCCTCAGCTCACTCTCAATAGATTTGTTGTAAACTAACTAAAATATGGAAACTTTATCCAAAACCTTGCTTTATATTTGGAATGGCATTGCTAAGTTTATGCTGCATTAATTTTGAATAACATAATTATTTGCTTTTACCTATAGAAATTAAACTGCTACCATTTTACTGACAAGTGAATGAAAGGGCGGGCTGTGGAGAACAAATTCATGGAAGTGCATGAAGGGGTTTTGGGTCATGCAAGTGTGATCATCATGCTTGGAAAATCTATTGTTTGTTTTGTTTTGTTTGTGTTTTATACCTCTGCAGCACCTTAGTGGGCTATATCGAGGCAGGCGATCGCCGTATGATGATGAGATGAGAAGACTGTGAGTCTGGCACATACCCTATTAATTCAGGGATGCCCAGGGTCTTTCAGTTGCCCCAGCATAGAACACTGGATACAACCCGCCTCCATTTAAAGTCCCGTGGGCTCGGACTAAAGTGAGTTCCCAAATTGAGATTTGAACCCACGCCCTCAAAGCCAGTTGACAAGCACACTTACCAATTAGGCCATGGGGGAACCGTGGAAAATCTATTGAGTTGTACTTTAACAGGAACAGAAAAACAAATGGTTATTAAGTTTTGAGTTCAGACTAATGGTGCCATTATCATAGAACAATAACAGCTGCCTACTGTTTATTGATCACTAATTAGTAATTAAAAAAGGTTTATTAAACCCTTTTACAAAGTTGTAAACTCAGGTCAGACATATTCGATTTCTAGATTGTCGTCATTTCGTTTTGACCCACCTGACAGATTTTGCCATAGATCGACAATTGTTATTAAATTACATGATTAAAATTTAAGAATAGGCTACACTACAGCCCTATATTTTGTGCACCTACCGACCCCAAAAAAACTGCCTTGAAAAGAACCAAGAAGCTAAAGATCAATTATGAGTGGCCTAAATTGAATGCGTCTCAGAGCTTGAGTCCTCACGGTCCATGCACAGTGTCTAAATAATGGGCATCCCAATTGTGTATTAGGCAGCATGCAAAAATTATGGCACATCATAGGCATACCGGACGCGCAATTTTTTGGGGGGGCAGCGACATTTGCCCGAATTTAAAGATTTAAATTTAATGGCACTTCAAATGAAATGCCATGGTAATAATTTTTTCAATAGTTTTTATTTAATCATCTGCCCGAAATTTTTAACCTTTTTGCCCGAATCTTACTGTTTCCAAAACTTTTGGGGGGGCAACCACCCCCCGCTGCCCCCCCCCCTCTGGTACGCCTGTGTGGCACATACATTTTCATGCTTGGCACATAATTGGAACTTGCATAACCAACTCAGTTGGTAAAAACCTATTTCCCTTGAACTCTAGAAAGGGTTTGTTTAAACAAGCCAAAAAACGTCACCTGATGTCCGACCAAAATTTTACGCATATCAGGCAAAATTTGTTTGATGACGAATTCGTCAATCCTAATCAATCTTTTATGTTATCTGAAACAAATGACAAAAAAGAATAGATTTTGTCTCATTTCATGCAAAGATTTTGGATGGACAGCAGCTGAGTGAGTGAGCTAACATGCATTTTGTCTCAAACAAACCTTTTTTTTTTTTTCAATACCGTAAAACGAAGTCAAGTTGACAATCCGAGGGAAAATTGGCCAGCTATCTTAACTCACTTAATGACTGAAATGTCAACTTTCCTTACCAAGACGGGTCGCAAATTTGCCAAAGAAAACTATGTCAGTGAGAAAAGTAGGCATTTCATCCATTAAGTTGGTTAAAATAGCGGGCCAACTTTCTCCTGGATTGCGGGATGCATCAAAAATCAAATTTCAGTGAATTAATTTACAAATTGAATACACTTGTTAAAACAAAAACTACTAGCAAACAACCAAAAAAATTCAATTGTAAAAGGCTGACTGGAGGATGTATACCTGAAGGGGAGACTTCCACAAATGGATGATCAATTAAATGTGCAGTAGGGGAGAGCGGGGCCAGTTGAACCGGCAGACCAGTTGAACCACCCTTGAATTTTCGCTGGGTGGAGCAGGTATGGGAACATACATAAATCTTGTGTTAGGCCTTATTAGGCTAGTCTTTTCCATGTAGATCTTTTGTCTCTGAGACACATGGTAACAAAACTATCACACTTTTTTCGTTTTTTTTTGCATGTAAACTGAAGTTTGTCACATCGAGATAGGAGCTTTCATAGCATTTAAAAATTACTTGGTCTGCAGGGATGTCATATTATCATAAGATATTGTTACACCTCAAATGCAATTCCTCTTCTGTGATTGGTCAGAATGACGTCACATGACAGGCATCAGAAAAGACTGTTGCCCTCTCAGAGGGCATCAGTTCACTGAATTCACATTGAGGCTGACTGCTGATCAAGATGGCTGTACAGAAGTTGGTGTTGGAACCACAGATGTTACCTGAAACGTTTTTTTCTGATGAAAATGCAACAGATAATTTGATCCACGACATTGTTGCAGCTTCACTTGTTTATTTCAACTGAACTGTGTATTTGTGACCATTGTGACGCCACTGTTTTGTGATGTCATAGAGTTGTGACGTCACCACAATGAGGCTATAAATAGATCATTGCTCTTCACAAAATTAAATTACAATAGAACTTGTGGATAGTATCATAAAATGATTGACTTTTTTAATATCAGGATGACTACCTCATCAATGTCAAAACTTCGGTTCAGAAATTTCCTGTCTCTCCAAAATTATCTTTTTTGTCGGAATTGCATTCAAGGTATAACAAAACAATTATTGACTGTTACTTCGGGCAACAGTGCAATCTGTTTGACCCTCGGGAGTGACAGTCACCTTGCTGTTTCCCTCGGCCTTCGGCCTCGTGAAACAGCAAGGTGACTGTCACTCCCTTGGGTCAAACAGATTGCACTGTTGCCCTCGTATCAGTCAACATTTGTATAATGGGTTATGTGTAGATGAAAACCCACCACCTTAAAATGGTGTCCCACAACAAGGGTACAGCCAGGCTATTTATAGATACATGGAGGTCACAGTGGGGCCAGTTGAACCAGCGGAGTTTATGGCAGTTTATCAAATTTTTTAAATCAAATTTTTAACAAAATACATTTATAATGAGAGGTAGGCCTATGTACTCCTAATGGGCCTTATTAATCACTATGGTCTGACAGAACAACAAGAAACCTAACCCTTGACAGCAACATGCATTATTCATACACTGTAAAATTTGAAATTTTAAGTTAACTCAAATGATTGAGTGAGATGGTTGCACAATTTGTTTGAGCCATGATAGCTTGTTGTTTTGAGTTATGATAATCTTTATGCTGTTATAACTTACAAACAACAAGCTATCTTGGCTCAAAGGAATTGTGCAACCATCTCACTCAATCAATTAAGCTAACTCAAAATTCAAATTTTACAGTGTACAGTAGGCCTACACCCTAAAAATAAATCCTAGATCCCTGGCCCTCAGGAAGATGCTCGCCCCTTCACTCCTCTAAGTTTTCACCCCACCCATCCATCCCCTCATCTCTCAGCTCACTCTCAAGTGAATTGCTATGAACTAACTAAAATACGGAAACTTAATCAAAATCTTGCTTTATATTGGAAGGGTGTTGCTATGTTTAGGCTACAGCAATTTTGAATACAATTATTTGATTTTACCTATAGAAATTAACTGTTACCATTTCACAGACAAGTGAATGAAACAGTGGAGAACAAATGCAAGGAAGTGCATGAAATGGATGGATTGATGATTGGGGCTTTACGTCCTGTATTTGTGCATTTAGTACGACAGGAGCAGGACCTGGCTGGCAATGAGGCAAAGGATGATAGAAACACCCGTTTAACATAGGCACAGGTGACCCGGCAAGAGTTGGATTCGAACCCTGGACCCAGCGATTGGCAGTCCAGCATGCTACCACATGCTACCACATGTGATGTAGAGTTTATAAAAAATATCTCAATCGAAAGCACAGCAAAAATTAATTCTTTATGTTGCTGTGCAAAACGCAGATATGGAAAGTGCTTTGTAGCTTTCAAAACTAAAGCTTTAATTATTGCACTTTTTTTTGCCCTTTTAGTCTGTATGTCACAAACATCGAAATGACACCATGATTGGTTTGGTGAGATGTGGTGGGTAAGTTTTTGTTTTCTTAAAATACCCTGATGCGATAAACAAGACTAAAGGCAAACAGGAAGTGGTCGCACTTGACTGATTTTCGGCATAATGGCACTTGTTTACAATACAATAGGAATAATACTGTTTAATTGGTTTTGACCAAAAAAAATTATCTTGCAAATTATAAGCAAAAATGGAGGCGGATGTTTCTTTTTTTTTGTTCAGTGTATGTTAATCTTGTACGCGGAAGAAATTAAAGATTTTGATTGGCATATCCGTTTTCTTTTTTCTTTTCATGGCCAAATCCCCTTGTTTCTTGGTAACTCCATCAAACAATAATTCTGGTATGTCAACAGTAATAATCATGACCAGTATGGTTATTAGTAATAAGATTTCCTCTGATCAAACTATTGAGCAGGATACCCTAGATGCATATCATTATTGGCTGGGCCAATTGTGTGAGGCAAAGCAAGTGACTCAGTTGTTCCCTTGCTGAATGTTTTCAACATGGAAGTGCATTTGGGTAGCTTTCATGTCTATCTCTGCATAATTTTTCATTTTTTGACAGTGTCATTTCTGTCAGCCAGCGGTAAGTGTAGTTATATTGTCTTTTGTCAATAAGTGTCATTTCTGTCAGCCAGTGGTAAGTGTAGCTCTTTGCATTGTCTTTTGTTACACCTCAAATGCAATTCCTCTTCTGTGATTGGTCAGAATGACGTCACATGACAGGGATCAGAAAAGACTGTTGCCCTCTCAGAGGGCATCAGTTCACTGAATTCACATCGAGGCTGACTGCTGATCAAGATGGCTGTACAGAAGTTGGTGTTGGAACCACAGATGTTACCTGAACCTTTTTTATCTGATGAAAATGCAAAAGACAATTTGATCCAAGACATTTGCAACTTCAGTTGTTTATTTCAACTGAACTGTGTATTTGTGACCATTGTGACGCCACTGCATTGTGATGTCATAGAGTTGTGACGTCACCACAGCGAGGCTATAAATAGATCATTGATCTTCACAAAATTTAATTACAATAGCACTTGTGGATAGTATGATAAATTTATTTGACTTTTAAATCTGGATGACTACCTGATCAATGTCAAAACATTGATGGAGAAATTTCCTGCCTCTCCAAAGCTATCTTTTTTGTCAGAATTGCATTCAAGGTATAACAAAACAATTATTGACTGTTACTTCGGGCAACAGTGCAATCTGTTTGACCCTCGGGAGTGACAATCACCTTGCTGTTTCCCTCGGCCTTCGGCCTCGTGAAACAGCAAGGTGACTGTCACTCCCTTGGGTCAAACAGATTGCACTGTTGCCCTCGTATCAGTCAACATTTGTATATTGTCAATAAGTGTCATTTCTGTCAGCCAGCGGTAAGTGTAGCTCTTTGCATTGTCTTTTGTCAATAAGCGTCATTTCTGTCAGCCAGCAGTAAGTGTAGCTCTTTGCATTGTCTTTTGTCAATAAGTGTCATTTCTGTCTGATTAAGCATATATGGACACTTGTCCGAATTAATTTGGAAGAAAGCCAATATCGCACTTGTTTTTCCTTTATGTTCTAGATGCAATGTTTCCTACTAAGGGTTATGCCCTCATTACCTGTGCCCCCCCGCCCCCGCTCGAGACCCCTCAATTACGCGTCCACTCCGTCACACCATGGGGCTTCTAGCCACGACCTTAGGGGGCTCATATTACTTCAAGAATCGTGGCAAAATCGCGGAAAATCTATACAATTTAAGAAATTACATGCTCAAGTAGATCATGTGGAGTTCTCAGAGCTCACACTGCGAACACAGAATAGCCAAATTGCCAATAGCAGAATTGCCAAATTGAATACTTAATTGAATCAACAAAGTAACCAAAGTGAATATAGATTAATGTGGTTGGTCTGTAGTATAACAAATAACAACAAAAGAAACAGAATAGATATAGAGTCAAACAGCATTACATAGGAAAACACAACATTGGAAAAACACAACAACAAAAACTGTAAAAGAAAACAAACAAACAGAAACAGATGGTCCGAGCCCATGGGACCTAAAATGGAGGTGGGTTGTATCCAACGTTCTATGTCGGGGCAACTGAAAGACCCTGGACATCTCTGAATGAATAGAGTATGTGCCAGACTCCCAGCCTTATCATCTCATACATCATACAGTGTACGGCGATCACCAACACAGAAGAACCTAGTACAAGTGCAGCCCCCTCAAAAAATGAGGTTGAGCTACCCGGCGATCCGGGGTATACCAGCACAACGAGAGAAGAAGAAGAAGAACACACGGCGACCACACTGCCTGCACACCAAGCTTCCTCTACGTGTATCACTGTGCTTGAAACACGATGCCAATGTTTCTAGTACGACCTCTGAGTTCTTACTGAGCTGTTGCAGGGCTTGCAGCGAGCTTGTGCTGGGCTCTGGCCAGGTCGCCAACCATAGAAATACATAGAACGGACATGAGGCTCTGGCAGATGAAGCAACCAAATCCACCATCTTGGAACTGCCCTGTATCCTGACACAATGGTTCTGTGACGTCACCAATAACAGTGATGTCACTTATAACAATGGTATGACGTCACATCATAATTAGTCTATTGTGACGTCATGACTCAGGGCAGTTCCAATATGGCGGATTTGGTGACCTCCATAGGTATCCTAACTCTTAGATATGTCAAAAGGTGGCGACGCGCGGACCAAGGTGGTCCGCGCCATTGGAGGTGGTAACACTAGCGCCACCACGAATAATACTATGCTTTCTCTATGTGAATGACCCAGACTTCATAAGGGCTCCTGGCCTTAATAATGGTCCGATTTACAAAATTTAAAAAACTACCATTAAGCCAGCTCCATGACCTATATGCTCAAGTGATCAGATCAGTTATTGCTTCGACGGTTCTTTGGCAAATCCCGCATTTAGATGCCACCCACCTAAGCCAGTTTTTGTCATGTCTCTCAGGGGATTGCAGGCTAATACCCAAATTGAGACCAGGCCAAAAGTTCAACCAGCCCCTGCAATATTATTTGGGACCTTCCAGTGCCCCTATAATATAATTAGCCACAAGGGGCTGCCTGTGTGGATTGCCTGGTGTGAGCATTTTTTTTCCAGAATGCAGCCAAAAATCATTTTTTTAATATATTTCCTTGCATCTCTGGCATTATTTGACATTAAATTAATTATGTAAAAACACATGAATAAAGGACAGATTTAAATTAAATAACTTATGTCTTGCTGAGAAAAATTAAAAAAGCCCAGTAATGAATGCAGTTTGGCCCAGGCCCCAGAGGCCCATCTTTGAACAATTCCTCAAATATTTTGATTTATTGAATCAAACTATTAAAAGAAAAAACTATCCCCCTGTTTTTGGACTAAACAATATGCATCTGTAACTTTTAAATGCCTGCAACAAGCCTTGGCCTTTCATGTCATATAAGACACCCCCCCCCCAAACAACATGAATGAAAAAATTTAACATGCTAATTTTATCAGCGACTACAATGTAGTCATGTGATATATTCATTCAGTGACACCATAACCGGATAGACCACCGGAATTTTTTGGATCCTCCTCCCCCCGGATTCAATTTCCAGCATTTCTTTTGCCATGAAAAAGGTAAAAATTTGAGCTTTCAAACAAATTGATATACGTATACCCTACATTTTAAAAATTTTTCTCACAGTAAATAAAACAACTAATTTTTTTTAATAAATTATTTTTATTCAAACACATAGAATAACAAAATTTATAGTTTGAATTATTAGTTTCAATTTTTTTTTTATTGTCAATATACAATTGTTACATTCTATTCATCCAGAGTGAAATGTTCTTTAATGAGACAAGCATAATTTTTATTAACGACAACAACTTACAAGGTATTAAAATATACACCGACATGCAGTTATCATGGCCTTGAGTATACACGATGTGTTTGTCGATTTGCTTTAACAATAATTTTTTAAAGCAGCGTAATCAGTATTTTACATGTCAGACCCATAGTTGTAAAAGGTCAATTAATTTTGTTTTTTTTTGCCCAAAAAATAACGCCCAAATTGCCACATAAATCTGAATTCCCAAAATTTTCTCTCCCCCCTCGCCCTATTATAAGACCTCTTATATTTTTCTGACATTATTACAAACATTAATAAAATCTTTTAAATGTACAAGTTTTATTTTTTCAGCTTCTCATAACCCTTCTTCAATTTTCTCCCCTGTTCAGCAGAAAGTATAAAATTTCTTTCACTTCCACATACGAGGTCACTCAAGCACTCAGGAATGGATCGAGATACATGGATGATCCTGCAAAAGAATAGAAACCATTAATTACAGATTGCAGAATCACCATTAAGGAGTTGTTCATATACATGTATGATCTGACAAGTAGCAAGATTTGAATATTATTTTCAATCAGTCTGTTTTCAGGGACAGATTTGGGGGGGGGGCACCCTCCCGGGGGGGTCACCCTCCCAGATTCATGTCAAAATTAAAACATAATCTTACTTAATTTTTGGGATGATAAATTATTTGCCAGTAAAATAAAAGCAAGTTAGCCTAGACTGAGCAGAGTCTGCTATTTATAAGCAGACAAGCGAGTCCATGCTGGTTACTTAGAAGTCTACCAAATTGTTTGCAGGAGCAAATTTTTATCAAATTAAGTTTTATTTGATTTTTGATTAGTGACAATTGTATTCAGAATTTGATTATAAATTTATTTTCTAGATTTACAGAGAGAGAAATAACGTTGCTCTCATGCATAAATTAAATTTGGTGGCCTTAATTTAAACATTTTGTTTCATAGCACTTACCATCGCAAAATTAACACTGTAATCAATTCCTTTGTGATTTCTGGCTCGATGTGGTTCTCTCTCAATGGGTTCTGCAAAAAAAGGGACGGACTTCATTAGTTTTATGGGAACACATTTTGCTTCCCTGTGCAAGTCTGCAAGACAACAAAATAAGCAGTCCAACAAAACAGCAAGTAGGATACCAGTAGTAAAAACTTTAATATAATATTATTATTTAAGATATCTCCTCTGATTTTTATGACAGTAGACCAGATTGTAGGCCAGTGTATTGACACTGGGACTGCACATTCGCAGCTTGATTGCTTCATTTTTGTCTGAACCAGCAGACCCTGAGTGCACCTACCCCTCTTTTTTTTAAATGTATCGTTTCTAATTTGTTAGCTTTTGGCTACATGGGGGCGGGGGGGGGGGAGTGGGGCACTAAAACAAGGTGGCAGTTGTAGCAATAGTAGCAACAAGACTAACGAGAATAAGCGCTCGGAGATTGCATACCTCAGCCTGCCTTCAAAGGAAGACTCAGACTGAAAACAGCTATCTAATTCTTGATATCTGTTATCGATCAATAATCAAGTAATTTATACAACATTAAAAGGTGTTTTTGTAATTTAGAATATATGTTAAAAGGGTGACCGTATCAGAGAAACAATTTTTCAATGGGCCCATTGAGCTTAGTATTTAATGGATAAGGCAATCAATCAATCAATCAACATAGAACATCAGTTTTTGTAATTTAGAATTTTTTTTAAGGGTGACCATATCAGAGAAATTGTTTTTAAATGGGCCAACTGGAGTTTAAAATGGATATGGCAATCCATAAATCTATCGATCTATCTATCTATCCAGTATCCATCCATCTATTTATCTATTCGTCTTTCTGTCTGTTTATGACTCTATCCATCTGTCTGTTATTTTTTCTTTTTTTAAGGATTATTTTTCCTGCAAAGTATGATAAAGTAAAATGAACTAGCAAGCCAAAACGAGAGTGTACATTTCTACAGTCTGTTCAGCAAATCTGAATCATAATTGTTGAATCTAATGAATTAGGGGATTCTATAGATTGTCATTGCTTCATGATTGGCGTTGGTCAGTCTAATCATCATCAAATGCAATTAATGGCTGCTTATCCAATCAATCTTAGCTTCTTTTACTGCAGAGCCAAAAAAGCTCCAAAATTTAATCAGGTATTGTGCAGCACAACCGAACACATCATGCCAAAGGAAATCTCAATCCATTGAGTATTCTTGGCAGGAGTCGATTAACAAACACACAAACCCACAAGCAGAGATCCCAGAATCTGCCCACCCTCACAATACTCCGCCTGCCCTGCAGGCTGAGTAATTACAATAAAAATCACACCGATAGATATGGAGGTGGAGACGCAGTCAGAGGTGACCGTGAGGTAGAGGTACTAAGAAGGGATCGCTCAGCTCAAAGCTCGGTACCTTGACTTAATCTTTATTAGGGGTGCTCCTCACACAGGAGGACATTCCAGTAAGAAGCGGAAGTATGACCATGTAGGTCTATAAATTAATGACTATTTCACTAATAATTCGGGCTGTTATGATTATCATAGGTTATTGTAATCAATTTATGATCTTCTTAGTAAACTACAAAATCAATCATTCATCAAAACGTCGATAAGATTGAGACAGTATAACATACGTGGGTTCACTTACAGGCTGCACTGCTCAGCTGCTTGACTTTGATGGCAGGGAATTTAATAGATTTCAATGGCATGACTTCTTCTGGCATGTCATTGTCTGCCTCATCAAAAGTACCCTCCCCTGAAATGCTGAACTTGTAGTAGTCACAGATATAACTAGTGATCTTAATTAATGTTTCTTTCATCTTCAGTCAAAAATTATGGATTATTTTGTATGTCTCCCTGACTATTCAAATACAATAAAGGCCTATGCATAGACCTACAGAGAAGGCTGATTAGATCAGAGTTTAGACCGGATCAGCATAGCTCACATAGCTAATAGGCCGCCATGGCAGGGTTGGGGGGAAACAATATTTTTCAGAAAGCCTCGGGAGTCGGAGCACTTACTACCTGACTCCAAAGTCTTAGGTTCATAGTATGTAATCGTAAGATAATCTGAGGTATTACTAATATTTAATATTGACATACATGAGCTTACATGGTGTGCGCTCTGATCTCCTGCAGGCCACAGGCCTGTCTCAAATCATCCAGGTGCATCATTCCTGGGTTTTCTTGAAATTCTTCCTTTCTTGGAAACCTGAAAAACATCACACAACATATATGACTCACTGTTACAAAAATATATTTATTTCATTTCTTGATGGAACTATAGACTGCATGTCATAGGCGTACGGCGCGCGCGATTTTTGGGGGGGCGAGCGACATTTGCCCGAATTTCACAATCTAAATTTATAAAAATTTCAAATTAAATTGCCTGGAAATCATTAATTTTCAGTAGTTTTTATTTAATCATCTGCCCAAATTCTTCAGCCTTTCTGCCCGAATTTCACTGTTTCCAAAACTTTTGGGGGGGCGATCGCCCCCCCTGGCCCCCCCTCCGATACGCCTATGCTGCATGTAAGCCAATCATTTGAATGGAGCTAACTAAATTCATGGTTCAATTAAGAACTGCAGCTTAACTGACTTTTTTTATTCCTAATAATTTTCAGAAATTAACTAATTAACAGTATTGATGGTCTGCTAACCACTAGTAACCATAAGGGCATACATAAATCTGCAAAAGTGCCATCAGTTGGAAATTACAGCCCCCCACCCAGCATAAGTAACAAGCATAAGTAACAAGCATAACAAGCAAGAAACAACACAAATCTTGCCTGTTTACATCAGATTGCTGGCCCTCAGTAGGCCTATTACACAGGGTAAATCAGCTTTATACAGCACTGAATACATTCTACAGCTCTTTAACATGATGACTGGTAAGTTTAATCAACTGACATGGCTACAGTGAGGAGCAACTCACCAGCAAACACAGCACCATCCATGCTTCTTCACCATTGTTGTTGTTGATCTACCACCTCCACTGGCAGGTCACGTGACCTTACGTTGTGGCCCACGCCGGCCAATGATGAAAGGCCTGCATGGCCTGTCTATTTATAGATGTCTATGGTGACCTCATCTTGAGGTGGCTTCATACAGCCTCATGTCCGTTCTATGTATTTCTATGTCGCCAACTGACTGCGCTTGTTTTGTGCATGCACAAAACAAGCGCAGAGGTACGGCGCTTTGGGTGGCTCTGGGGCTTCCCCTGAGATCTTACAGGGTCTCCATAACGTTTTCACTGCGTCTCCAGCTAGTTCTGTGAGACCACAGTGAGCTCAGATGCGCGTTCTTGCACTTAGAAATTATTTGCCAATCGCAGTAGAAACCCCCTCCTAATCGCAATGGTGTGACGGGGGTTTTCCCTCAGACATTCACTTGTTTGATGAGTTAGATCAAGCAGGCATCTGTTCACGTGTAGTAGAAGTAGAACAGGCTCAGTACTTGCCTTGAGGCATGCCTGACCTGTTATTTGTTTCTTATAGATAATTATTGGTAAAATCTTGATTTGTGGACCACATATTGATAAAATCTTTTGTGGTATTGTTTCAAAGGCAAATTTTCATATGAGGACATTGTACCAATTTATCCATACTGTATTATAACACATTCCCCATTTAAGGTCCGCTATCAAACCAGTTGAGCTAAAGGGCCGGCCCCCAAGCCAAGTGCTTAGGAGCAACCTATTATACCCAACCCACTATACTATAGTATGTCACAATTAACCGGGCTATATGAATGTAATCATAAGTAGCAACATCTCAATTTTGTAATAAAATCATAAATTTTTTTTCTTGCAGATTTAGGATACGTAGGCTGCTACACTCCTTCACTTCATGTTGATTATTTCAAGGTGACGCACGACAAAGGTCCTCCAAGACCATCTTGCATAGAAGCTTGCTTCACTCTTGACTTCAAATTTGCTGCTATCACTTCAAAGGTATGCAACATATATCTTTCTTGACAAAATTGAAAAACTCCTGCATGCACACAGATAAGTGGAGCAGAGCTCAGTATCCGACTATCTTTTCTTGGGCGACTGCTGCGTCAATGAAACAACACACGGTGGCGACCTTAATGATTTATTTTCCTACATTTTGAGCTAAGTTTTGGCTCTGTACGATAATTATTGTCATGTGAAAAGTGCGTCCGAAGTGCTCGGGGTTGACTCCAAAGTTTTGTTTTATAATACATGTTATGTTTCCTGTCATTTCTCAATAAATCGGCCTTATACAAAATTTTTAAGTATTCAACAGGTTGTCGAATGATCAAATCTAGACTCCATTTTTTTTAGGTTTTTTAAAACCATAAATCACCCCAAAACTATGCTCCTAAGGTTCTGTTAATTCACTGAAGAAATGATGGCGATTTCCCGGACACTTGTGTTCTAGACCTTGCATGCACAGTGAATAATACAATCAAAGCAGTGGCAGATTTAGCGGGGGGGGGTATGGTGAAAATTTTTAGCATTGACTCAATGGCTTAACATCAACGGTTTCACTTACTTACTTGGTCATAGAGGTTGAGAAACCTGCGTCCAGTATATACAAGTAATTTTACTTACAGGCGGCACTGTACTTGAATCGTCTTCAAGGGTTTCAATTTGTGCATATAAAGTAAACAAGGACTAAACTCTTTGGCCAATGCACTAACAATGTAGTAAATCCATAGTCAGCTTTTAATCATTTTATAATTTTAATTAAAATTTCATTTGAAGAGTGAAGACTCGGTAGAATGCTTGTGCCTGGAAGATATGTCCAACCTGAAAGAAGAACCACTGGAAAAGTGTGAGCAGCCTTGCCTCCTTGGTCAAGTTCCTTGTGGGGTGGACAGATCAGTGGCAGTCTTTAAGGCAGGTATGTAGGTACCCAGGGTGAAAAGTGTTAGCAACCTTGCCTCTTTGGACAAGTTCCTTGTGGGGTGAACAGATCAGTGACAGTCTTCAAGGCAGGTGAGTAGCTACCCAGGGTGAAAAGTGTGAGCAACCTTGCCTCTTTGGACAAGTTCCTTGTGGGATGAACGGATCAGTGGCAGTCTTCAAGGCAGGTGAGTAGCTACCCAGGGTGAAAAGTGTGAGCAACCTTGCCTCTTTGGACAAGTTCCTTGTGGGGTGAACGGATCAGTGGCAGTCTTCAAGGCAGGTATGTAGCTACCCAGGGTGAAAAGTGTGAGCAACCTTGCCTCTTTGGACAAGTTCCTTGTGGGGTGAACGGATCAGTGGCAGTCTTCAAGGCAGGTATGTAGCTACCCAGGGTGACAAGTGTTAGCAAACTTCCCTCTTCAGACAAGTTCCTTGTGGGGTGAACTGATCAGTGGCAGTCTTCAAGGCAAGTATGTAGCTACCCAGGGTGAAAAGTGGGAGCAGCCTTGCCTCTTTGGACAAGTTCCTTGTGGGG
Organism: Platynereis dumerilii; assembly: GCA_026936325.1. Classification (NCBI taxonomy): domain Eukaryota; kingdom Metazoa; phylum Annelida; class Polychaeta; order Phyllodocida; family Nereididae; genus Platynereis; species Platynereis dumerilii. The sequence goes on along the minus strand of JAPTHN010000006.1, from coordinate 10,220,080 downwards.
TGAACGGATCATTCGCAGGCTTCAAGGCAGGTATATAACTACCCATGGTGAAAAGTGTGAACAGCCTTGCCTTTTTGTACAAGTTCTTTGCGAGGTGATTGGATCAGTGGCAGTCTTCAAGGCAGGTGAGTAGCTACCCAGGGTGAAAAGTGTGAGCAGATTTGCCTCCTTGGACAAGTTCCTTGTGGGGTGGACAGATCAGTGGCAGTCTTCAAGGCAGGCATGTAGCCACCCAGGGTGAAAGGTGTGAGCAACCTTATCTCTTTGGACAAGTTCCTTGTGGGGTGAACAGATCAGTGGCAGTCTTCAAGGCAGGTATGTAGCTACCCAGGGTGAAAAGTGTGAGCAGCCTTGCCTCTTTGGACAAGCTCCTTGTGGGAATGAACGGAACAGTGGCAGTCTTCAAGGCAGGTAAAAAATGACTTCTGTTCTGGTCTAAAGTCTCTAAACACTATTATACAGGAACAGTTACTATTCTAACTGGCAAGCACAGAATCTTTAAGCTCTGAAAATGAATGCATGTTAGCTGCATTTATCACAGCTATAGTCCATGGATTCAAAAGAACATCTTCATTGACACTAACCAGATTATTTTTTTGCTTTATTTCAAATATGTACTAATAATGTAGCTGGTGCAATTAGTTAGAAAAGACAATTTAAGTCCTCGTACAATTTTTCCCCCTTCATGGTTTGATATCGAGCTTTAAACAATTCTAAATCTATATGAGTGAGAGTTACCTTTTTGGAGTCTGAGATTTTAGTTACAGAAGCGTTCGTCTGTACACACAGACTTCTTCAGCTGACTGAAATGGGGCCTCTTGAGTCACAGGTCCCCCTGGTGAATTGTGGGAGTTTGAACAGTGTGTTGCAGATGGGTGGCAGGTGACTCGAGAAGCCCCAGTTCAGTCAGCTGAAGAAGTCTGTGTGATGCAGAAGAAAGCTCCTGTAGCTAAAATCTCAGACTCCAGAAAGGTAACTTTCACTCTGATGGATTACAATGGAGTCAAGTAACAACATTTATCATCGTAAATTTTAAATCTACACAGTTCCAGACGATGAGAGGTACACTGGTTGCTACAAATATCATCCAACAGACTACATCTTGGCTGAAGTTGATGAAGAAGAAGCAAAGGGCAACATTTCTGAGTGTATGAAGAACTGCACAACAAGAATCTACTCTCACTCGGGTGTAAGCTATGTCAGGTCGACTGGAGGAAATCTAAAAATGGTACCTTTTTTAGAAGTAGCTTTAATAAGGCTCAATATGTCTGAAGAGTGTGGTTAGATATATATACAGTGTGTCCTGACTTATTATGCACCATGTTTTTTCATCATTTCTCCAAAATAAATAACATTCGGATATCCTTTACACATAGTCATAAACTGCTCACACTTTAAAACGCACACTTATTAAAAGGCTAAAAATAATAGTACTTCCTCTTAAAGTATCAAGATGAAAGTTTGCACACTTCTAGAAGTTGCCATCAGGTATATTCACAAAAAAATTCAAATCTCTAAGTGCAGTACTTTTGTGTCAAATTAAATCGTCGTGGTTACTGTCGAAAACGCAAGTCACAAAATTTCAATATCCTCTGATCATCAATTTCAACAACTAAGCTATTCCTTCAACAATATTTTTCGATAAACCAGGAAAGTTTACATTTTTACTTGCTTGATGGGTTGGGAAAAAGGGATATTTGACCAAACCACAATTAAAGAGGATGAAATTAATAAAATTTAAGTGTCAATGCTGACCTGCCCCCTACAGGAGACTTTTGTCAAAATTTACAAAACGATGTTTTATTGAGATTTTTGAGAGTTATGATATATGGAATGATTGTCTATGTAGGCCTATGTATTTCTACCCTGGGTAAGCAAAAAGCCCCATGATCTTACAGTTTTCGTTCACATGCTTCATTTCGAGATGCTGAGTAGTACATTTTGAGTTTTCAATTTAAAATCTGCTTAATCGTTAACTTTTTTTTCAAAAACTACCGTACGGCAGCTTTTGGATGTCCTGTGCCTGTCATGTGAAAATTTCATATGATTAATCCCATCCAGTATGCCACAAAACCAATATTTCCATTGGTGCATTTTGCGTTGAAGTGCAATTTGCTACTTGCATTTTTGACAGTAACCACAACGATTTAATTAAACACAAAAAAACTGCACTTAGAGATTTATAAATTTTCATGAATCTAATAATTGTGAACACCCAAAAACTTGTCTGTAGGTCACAACGCCTCGTTGAACTGACTTATTTTGATAAAATTGGCCGCATATTGGCTCCATGGCACAATATAAACGATATCCAAATGGTGTCATTTTTTATTTCGAGATATGATGAAAAAAAAATTTTTTTTAACATGGGTGCATTATAAGTCTGGACACACTGTACCTATTCGAGGGCATACAGTACACTATACAGTTCTCACATGCATTTTTCAGGGGCACCCCATGATCTGTTATACCAATTATCTGTTATGCAGCAGGCGCCCGGCTGGCTGGCAGACTGTCAGCTAGGATGTTCCCAGCTGGCAAAGTTGTCAGCTGGGATCCAATTTTTGGCGCCCAACCGATGAAATTTGCAGTCAGGTAATGAGAAAGCAGTTGAGGTGGCTGGCTGGGGAAAAAAAAGATTAATATCAGCTGGCTGGGAGGCGCTGAAGGACACTTGGGCTGGCTGGCAACAGCTGGCAGCATAACAGATATTTTCTCCCAGTTGTACAAAAAAATTAATCTAAGTGTCGCAAAAGATGTGCAACCAGGAGCTTACACTGATATGGGCATTATAATAACACACTGTTGTGAGGTGCCCCTGATTGTTGTCACTTGGATCCTGACAGGATGATGGAGATGCAGGGATATACCTGAATAGAGAATCCAAAAAGATGTCTCAGACAGGGCTGGGGTCAAGTTCTTTTTTACTTGTACTTAGCTGTACTTATGTACTTTTTCTTAAGTACTTGACTGTACTTGGTACTTGAACCTCTTGACAAGTACTGTACTTTGTACTTGGACTTGGACATAAAAGTACTTGTAATTTCAAGTACTTCGTTCAAGTGCAAGTGGTTTTTTCTCAGATTTTAACCCTCAAATGCTTCTTTAAAACATCCAGTGTGTGCATGTGCCTGGGTTTCTAATATTTCAATTTTTTTTTCTGAGTGACACTGAAATGTATTTGCATGAATGTAAAAATCATGAAAAAGTGGTGTTCAAAACACTTCTGTAAGCTACATTATAGCTGTATAGCAATAAGTGCCCATGTAAATAGCTTTAAGAGGGGAGTTGTAGCCTTTTAGGCCCATATATGGGATTACATCAGTCAGAATGAAGTGTTATTATAACCTAGTGCTCAAAGGAAGGTGGTAGAGATCTTGCAGGTGCTGCCCTCTTGTGTGTTGCATACAAAACAGCTTAAAACTAATTATCATTAATTAGGACAGGTACATTTAACCAATTTGGATGAAAACTCGGCAGTGGCACCCCATGAGTATGAGGAAGACATGGGAAAATTTAGAAAGCCAGGCATTAAGTAGGAACTAACTACGATAAATCCCGGACACTGTTATTTTAATATTAGTACGATATTATATGCTGATTTACTTCTTTTCAACTCATCTTTCTCAAATCCAGGGGAGGTACTGCTTTTGCTTCAATGCCTTTCCTCCTGACCAGAAATCGTACAGAAGTGCACATTGTCATGAGCCCTGTGAAGATCCATCGCAAATATGTGGAAGTCAAAACGACATGAGTGTATACTCCAACGAAAGTAATTTACTAAGTTTATTGTTTGTTGCACTGTCTTAAAGAAGTTCAAATGCAAAATGTATTGGCCAAGACATTATGGAGCTCTGCTAAATTTTTTTAAATTCACATTTTAAAATCTCCATTTTATATACATTAAATGATGTAGACTTCCCCGCAGTATTTTCGTAGTATTGATGTAGTTACATGATTTGAGAGTATGTTGTTGGATGGATGATTGGGGTTTACCTCCTGTATTTATGCACTTGGTTTGAGAGTATGTATGAGAGTACCTATTAATCATAAAATTGTGGGGGAGGTTGGTCTAGTGGTAGTGTGCTAGACTGCCAATCGCTGGGTCCAGGGCTCTAATCAAGCACTTGCCAAGTCAACTGGGCCTATGTTTGACGGCTGTTTCAATCATCCTTCATCTCATTGCCATGTCCTCCTCCTGGCCTAATTAGCCTGTGCATAGATACAGGACATAAAGCCCCAATCATCCATCCATCCATCATAAAATTGTGATTTGTTATATTTTTGTAATATACTATTTCAGTCAACATTCAGTGGCATGAACGTTACGTTGGCTGCTATCACATGATGGGTGATCCAATAAAGAATTTTTCGGAATACATGATCCCTTTGCAAAAGTGGGTGGCACTTGATGTATGCACAGTTTACTGCAGACTTTCCCTGGCAGAATTTGTCGGAATTCATGTGAGTGCTTTTATGCTTTTTTAGAGATGCTTGCTTGCTTGCAAGCAAGCGCATCTCTGTTGTGGGAGGGAGGTTCACAAAACTTATGACAACAGTTACTGCCAAGATCATGCTGTTACATCTCTGTCATTAAAACTCTACATACAGCCTCAACAGAATTTTTTACTTGCATTGATAAACTTTTGGTGCCTTTCTGACATGAAAAATTTGAAAAAGAAAACTAACAGGCTTACTTTCTTCAGTTCAAAGGTCAATCACCTGAATGCAGACTGAATAAAAGGTTTAAAATATTGAGGAAGCATGTCAATAGCACCGATGTGAAATATTTCGTCAGAGAGTATTAACTTTTGCATTTGATCGAGAATCTGAAAAGAGAAGGAGTCGAGAAAACAAAAACGAAGTTCTAGTATTATCAAGTCTCGTGGAAGACTTTAGCTCCAACAGTTGGGATTTTTTCAAATATTTGTAAATGGCTCCTATATTGAACAATTGATGATTGATGACAATTTATAATAATAAATAAATTCTGGACTGGTCACATTGATTTTAAGCAATGACAAGTGCAATTACAATTATCGATTGCACTTCAAAGGTCTTATCCATGTTTAGCAGTACATGTATAAAATATACATTTGAAAGTCAAACAATTAATAATGAAACATATATGCAGCACTTCGATCAAAAGTACGAAATGCTCAAAACTTACGCCATTCAATCTATCAGTAATTGGGAGCTTGATCACTCTGGCTGGGTCAGTGATGTCATCAAATGAAGTCAATGCAGAACACGTTTTCTGGCGCCAGGCAGCAGCAATTGTGGCCTCCCACCTGAAGATCACGGCCAGAAAACTGGATGCAATAATGGACCAAATCGAGTGCAGCTCCCCTGATGGGGTCGAGCGACCCGGCAGACCCGGGCAGGCACACAACTGAACTGAACTGAACCTACCACCCTGGTCCACCCACCATGTGAAGTCCTTCTGACCAAAAGTCCATTGCAATCCACATGGACGATTCTATTAGCCAATCATCCAATTAACAATACAGGTAATTAACACACTTATCAATGGCTTATGAAACTGCCAAAGCTTGCCAATTGATCCTAAAAACCAGAAACGATTTCATTTGCTGATTTAAATTATTTTTGAATGAGGTTTTATGATTAGAAATGTTTTTATACTGATTTTAATTTATTTAAGGAAGGTGGATTTTATGTCTCGGTGCTTGAATGTAATATTTTTCTTTAAACCTTCTCTCATAACAACTAGAGAGTGGCCTGAGCTATTTTTATATTAAATGTAACTGTATTTGTATGTGCTCAGGGTGAGCTAATAAAATCTTGAAATCCTTATCAGCTCCCTGCTAATTCAATTGCTCACTATTGCATTGATCACTTGGTGGCATTGATCCAGACGGTCTGCATTTGCCCAAATCTTGGTTTGAAAATATAATTTTCCAGACAAGATATTTCCGAAAATGAAATGTAATTATAGGTTTAGCAAAGTATTAGCTGTAAAATATAATTTCATAAACATGTTTTAAAATAATCGCCTGACTCTGGGAATCAATCAATCAACCAATTAAGCAATATCAATCAATTCTATCTATCTATCTATAGATCTGTCTATTTATCTATCTGTCTATCTATCTATCTATCCATCTATCTATCTATCTATCTATCTATCTATCTATCTAACTATCTATCTATCTATCTATCTATCTATCTACAAATGGAAATATACCAAATATCGGGATTTTATTTTTTTTACATTAAAATCTACAGGCCTTAGGGGGGTTGAACCCCCTTAAACCCCCCTCTGGATCTGCTATCTATCTATAGATCTGTCTATCTGTCTATCTGTCTATCTGTCTATGTTATATATTCCCATATATACATTGTGTATTATTTATTTGATGTTGATTTATTCCTAATTTGTGTCACTTAAAATTGTAAAAAAAAAAATATTATAATTACAAACTTCTCCCTGATTTGTGTCAATACAAATGTTTACTGACTGCTCCCTAAATCAATCTAGGTTATTGTGACCTGGTTTCTTTTGATTGCCATATATGGTCATTGTTCTAATTAGAGTTGGCCAATCAACTGTGATTTCTGTCAACATAATAGCCAATCAGGTGTGATTGCTGTCAACATTCTAGAATTCAAGTTTAACTGATTGTCACTCCAGCTCAAGCCCTGCTATGGGCAACATGCAGTCAATTTTTATGTCAAAGAAACTGATCAGGTGTGTACTTATTTTATTCATTATAACTAGTTTGTATTTCAATTAGTATTTAGGAATCCATGTTTTTGTGATTACAGATTAGTAGTTTAATGCAGTTTGTGTATCTCTGGTGTTGGTCTGTTCAGATCTATTTTTAGAATCAAAAAAAGATCTATTTTTAGAATCAATACTTAAAAGTCAAATATGGTTTTACAGGTCTAATATATGTGGTTGAGAAAATACAGTTGGTACCAAAAGTGGAGTTCCCCTAATGTTCTTGTGAGTTTATATTGTTTTACTAGTCATGATATTTTTATGCTATTTTTTGCATATATATATTTTGTTCGTTATTACACATCCACTCATTCGTGAATGTGCATAAACGCACATTTGTACATGCACAAACGAACACCCAGCTCGTCTATGTGAATTGCCTAACAGTCGTGTATGTTACATAACTTGCATGCGTGTATGTGTCATTGCTTGCATGCGTGGATATGTTAATGCTTGCATGCGTGGGTGTGCTATTGCTTGCAGACGTGGATATGTTACTTGCATGCTTGGATATGCTATTACAGTTAGTGGCCAACAGTTAGTTGCCAACAGTTAGTGGCCAACAGTTAGTGACTTACAGTTACATACATAGATATATACATACATACATACATAGATGTACTATATATCAGTCCTACAGATCACGGGTTTCTCGTCATGGCAAAGGTATACTTCATAACACCATTTTTATGACAAAAACTCTTGTTTTAATTTTTGAAATCTATACTTACTACAGCCAGCTTATCTTTTTGTTAAAAAAGATTTTCTTATTCAGATTTTGGCCAGCTGTGTCATCACAACTACTAGTGATAGGCACCTGAAATTTGGGATCCCTGCACCAGTGATATAGATTTTAGAACATGTGTGATTTTTTTCGGCAAAATCTGAGACGGTCAGGTGGGAGGCCACGAGCCTTCTGATCATTCAATTGATAGACATGAACACTTCAGAGTAAGCAATTCCAGTCATGGTCTAGTGGTCACAGTGTACTCAGCATGTTGGAAATTCATATTTATAAGCATTTCTGGACTCCTCCAATCACCTCATTCAAAAGAATATCATAAAAAACTTACTTGGAAAGAGCCTGGTGTTTGTAAGACATTGGGAAGTAATCCAATTTTCATGTTAAAATCCAAGCTTCAATGCAACTGGCTAGAGCCTATGACCAAAGTCAGCTGAAAATGAAAATAATGATAGCTCCGCACACATAAGGTCCAGGCACCAAAAAATGAGCAAAATGAATCTTCTATATTTTGAGTATATAAAAATGATATTACTTTAGTTTGTTTCTGCATTTAGATTGACATTTATTTTGGTGACATTCGCAATTAAGAAAAATGTAGGAATAAGGAGAAGAAATTTTAAAGGTCACATGACCCCGCAGTCGGAGGATCCGGAGGGATCGAGGGATCATTAATTTAATTTGAATTTATTTAATCAAACATAAAAGTTACATTAGTGGAGTTAATTTCTGTACTTAAATTTATAGTTACTTTGGTGACATTTGCTATGAAAATTATTAATTTTTTTTTCCCTCATTAATGTTCACATAGTATGCAGTGCACATTACCGTGCTATTTTTGTAAAAGAGTGATGTACAGATCTGCATGAGATGCACGGGCTCAGATATCAAGAAATATACAAAGAGGTATGGCCGTATGAAGGCTTGTGATCAGATGGTAATTTCTAGATTTGGTTAGGCCTATGAGGACATTAAACTAAAGCAAGGACGGCATACGCAGGATACTATACAGAGGAAACCTCCTGGTGAGTACTTAGTATGTAATTATTTTAGTTTAAGTTGGTGGCGCATTTTTGGTTCATGATCCTCAATGTCTGTAAAACAAACTTTTGCCAATTATATGCTTTGATGGATGAGCTGCTTCAAATTTGGCCTCCACAGGTCGGCCCATTTCACTTCAGATAGCTGGTACAACCATAAATGCGACAAAGGAAAAATAAGTCACTCACAGGAAATATAACTTTATTGGCGTTGCAATCACTATTGGAATTTATTATATATTACCGCAAAACAGAAAAAATGTTGTCCCATAACAAGATATATTCACAAGTAGGCCAAAAGACATTTTCAGCATAAATCTGAATATTTGAATTAGCAACATTCCAGCTAAATGTTGTGACATATATATTTCTATTTTAACTTAATCACAATTATTGATTCTTACTATACATCTCATACAAATGAAAATTATGTATCTATGTTACTTTAAAAATACTTTTATGATTTCAAAAAAGCTGAAATAAATGCGGATTGCAGATAATGGAAAAATTTGCAAAAACTATGATGCCATAAAACAATAGGCTGAGCAAGATACAATTTGAGCATTATTGACAGACCCATAATTATACTTTTTTGGAGGTTTCCAATCATATAAATATACAGTCTTGGAATTAATAACTTATGTATTGTTGCATCCAATATGTGGAGTTCATCAGTATATCAGACTTTTCATCTCAGGTTGATTGATGAATATCAATATCAAAGGGCACTGTTGTCTAATGCAGCGATGTCACATCCCACTGCGCAGGGCTTTAGATTCTAGTCAAGAGTCGGAGTCGCGTGGAGCTGGAGGCTTTTTAATGGAGTTGCAGTCGGAGTTGGAGTCAAGATTTCCAGGTGGAGTCATGGTCGGATTTGAAAATTTGATAGGGGATTCATGACTCCTAATCCAATTAATATAATTTACAAAAACTATTTTACAAAAACGTGAAAAACATACCATTTTTTACACAAAACTATTTCAGCAAGTGTTCATGTGCCAAATCCCGTGAAAACTTTGTAGAATTAATTTCTCACCCCTGTTAACCACATAATATTTGTGTGCAATAATAGCGATAAGCGGAGTGGGGAGTCGGAGTTGTAATTCAGGAGACCTAAGGAGTCGGAGTCACTTTTCTAATTTTACGCCAAAGGAGTCGGGAGTCGCTTCACTTATTACACATCTCCGAAGCCCTATCACTGTGTCCACTTTATGATCCATGGCGGCGTCATCCTGGAAATAATAATTATAAATATTTACTAATTTTGTACATGACACATCATCAGATTAAATTGCATGAATAATAAAAATTCACTTCTTGAAATAACCAAGTTGTTTCAGTTAACAGAGTTTGTATATCTTTTAAAGTGTGTCTGTATTGTTATTAGTATAATCATATTTGACAGAAAAAAGTGTATATTAACATTTTAAATGTACCTGGTATCTATTTAAATCATTGGCAATGGTGTTTTAAATCTATTTCCACTGTAAACCTTCACATACTAGTACTTCAGATTGAAGATTCAGGATCTGCTGATATAATGGAATTCATGTATTCAGACAAAATTCTAAAGTTGGTCTTCTTTTATCTACAATCTAATGAATCTGTATACAATTTACATCATTCCGTAATATGAAACACACATGTGTGAAAATATGCTTATGGAACAATTTAGGCATGACTGACACAGTTAACATGTTTGGCTTCCCTTGGGAAATTTTTATGCATAAAAATTATTCAGTTGAGTCGTAATGGTGCACTTGATCACATGGCGCCCCAAAGCCCACTATAAAATCAGTTTAACATTACGATGATGCAGATTTTCTAAACCTGAAATATATCTCATCCTAAACCGGTTGAGGTATATTAAAAAAAATCATAGATGTGCAGCTGATACTACTATAATTACACAGTATAAAAGTTTAGGAATTAAAATAGACTAGATTTCCTTAATATTGCAATAATTTCATTTGTAGGAAATAATGGTGAACATGACAGAATCTGAAGCTGGTTGTTATATTCCAATAACTAAGTGAAGAAGAAAAGTTCTCTAATTTTGAGGCACGTTTCAAGGCATTTCCACCAGATGGCAGCACCAGATTGATTCAGATGATTTCTGCTGGTGTTGAGAAAGAAGTTTTAAGATTGTGTTGTCTAAAATAGAATGATAAAAACTTTTCACAAAACAATGAACAGTAGATATGTGCCCTCTCAGTAGATTACAACATTAAAAGTTACAAAATTCATTTTAAAAAAATCCATTAAAACTAGTTGTATATAAAAAAATATCCTTCTACAAAAATGACCACACCAACTGTACGACAGACAACACTACAACACAGTGACGGAAAAAGAAAATCTTCTTCATGGGCTCTTTGCTGGAGCAGTAGCAGCCCGAGATTCCAAATCTTTAAAGCTGAAATAGGCGGCTACTGGAGCCTTATTTTGGCAAAAAAGAGCTGGAGGACTGAAAGAGGGAACATGATCACGAATTTCACCACTGATCATTCGGTCAGCTGTAGCAGGGCAGAGCTTCCCCAGTTTGTTTTTAAGGGAGCTCAGCTCCCCCAACCTCCCCCGCCATTTCCATCACTGAGTGTCACCCAGGAAATGATGACATATGTTCTGAAGTTTTGCACAAAAGATATATCAGATGGTCTAAATTGATACAAATTCAAAGAAAGAATTAATTGAGAAAATTGCCACATTGGTAAAAAGGCAGATGTCACCTGTTTTTTAGGCATGGAAGCTGACTTGTGTGCTTCAAATCGTAAATTCGATGTGCCTTTTAGGGCGTTAATTTTTTACCTTGCCCCAGATCGGCCCGACTTTGAATTAATTAATTTAAATTGAGCTAAATTTGCCTGGTAATGGAATAAAGTACAGGTTTCAAATCTGTGGGAGATGCACATATCTGTTGGCAGAAAAATGTCTATCTACGGAGTTTTGCTTTGAATTTCATTAGTATTTTAGTCATGAAAATTCATAAGGCTCAATAATATTTTTATATTGTGCGACTTTCTTGACCAAATTCTGGGATGGGCCAGCTAGGAGTGTTTTCTCAAAATTTCCCAAAAAGTATTTTTATGATCAGGTTGGATTTTCACACGTTTTCCAATATTTCTTGATTTTAACCTTGTCCAACCTATCAAAGGCTTTGAGCAAACTTTTAAACAAATAACCAAATGTTTACATGTGACTGTTGTAATAATGTGGTAATTGCTTTGGTCCTTCAAATGAGGTATTTGAGGTAGTAGTAAAATATTATTTTACTTGCAGTTGCAGTTTTGGACCACTCTACAGTTTGAATACATCACACGGGTTTCACGCCGTTTAACTTTACAGCTTTATAAGACTTAAGAGTACTTTCTTTTCTGATTTTGAAGCATGCAATAGTCATGTTATCAAATTGTAAGCCATAATTGGCAATATACTCACATGTTTTTTTATCCCTTACCTATGTCAACTTGATGAGCATGTAGTCCATTGAGGTTGCTGAGTATGTATATCTTCAGGCTTTATAAATGAAGCGCAGCCAAACCAAATTATGTATGTTGCATGGTCACATCTGCAAAAGCAATTTTCAAACTACACCACCAACAAAAACAAACAATAGAGAAAAAAAATTGGTTGTGATGCTTTGAATGCTTCATAACAGCTTATTGAAATTTACAGTTCATTTAAAAGAATGAATCATTCTGTATGACAGGTTTAAAATTTTCAGAATTTGCTATCTTTTGTTCGCATGTTTTAATGATAGATAATTTTTTAAAATGTGTTGCTTTTTCTTAACATAAATGAGAACTTGTTTTATTAATGAGACTTAAGAAAATAGAATGATCCATTTAAGGAACAACAGAAACCATACCGCAGCATCCATCATTATATTTGATGATGTCAAGAAGGTGTGCGCTTGTCAGAAAATGCCCCTTTCACAGTAGCCCTAAATTGCATTGCGCCTCTCTTCTCACAGAAAATCATGTTGTTGATAAATCCTGCTGGAATTAAAAGCATCACTGAATCATTTGCAAAACATGAATAATATTCAATATATGCTAGGGTTAATTTTCTACCAAACTTTCTACTAAAATGCCTGTCACTTACATGCTGTGATAAAAACATAAAAAACATAAACTTCAGACATTTAAAAATATTTTGGATATAAACCGGTGGATGGAATCACTGTGATGAAACAGTTTTGTTCATGGGTTTTCTGATTTAAAGACCATTATTAAAATTATAAAACCTCAATGGGTATTACTTGTGTTTTCTGTACTTTATGAATGAACTTGGCATTGTCCAATATAATTTTTTGTATAATAATATCGTACTGACAGTTGATCATGTTGATATACTCACTGAAATTGATCCATCCTGGCATTGTGCAGGCTAAATGTACAAATAATTCTCAAAATGTGTGTCTTTCAGCCAGTGCTATTGTTGCACCTGTTTGTAAATAAGATAGAAGACATGTGAAATAAATCTTAACAGTTTATCAATTAGAAGACAAATGCTGTGCTCTTAATGGCAGGTTAGATTGTTGAATGTTGTTTGTGACAGCTACTGGTTAGTTGCATAGATCAACAAAACAGTTTGAAGCAGCTTACACAAGTGCAGAAATGTCAGCTGATTAGCAATAACTGTAAATTAAATATGCTCAATCATCCTGAGAAATAAAATTGAAAATTCAAGCATTTTTAATAGAAATTTAGGCAGTTATATATACCTATGACAACAGGTTCACAAAAAAATAAGAGCATGATTAAATTACAGCTTGCTGAAGGAATTTACTGTCCATTAAAATCTTTAAAAAATAAAGACAACAACCACTTACTGTAATATTGTTTTCCATAATTTCCCATAGCCTTTTCACCTTTCTCAACAATGTGGTTTATTTCCAGTGCTGGTTTGACATTATATATAGTAGGAATGCTGTGTCCACTGGTACTCTTGCACTTGACCAGCATGTTTTCAGTGCCTGACATGCTGGGATCAAATGATCCTCAGTCATGCTTGACGGGTGTGGCAGCACTGTAGCCAGTATGCAAATTTTGAAAGTGAAGCTTTTGTACAATTTTCAATAGTTGCTTAAAATTATCCTATGGCAATTTATAATTTGTTAAGCTATATTCAATATATGAAAAGGTAAAAATATGGAGCTTTAAAAAAAAGTTAATAAATAATTTGCCTTTTCCTGACCGACTTCCTGACCTGCTCACTGACTCCTGTTTTACAGGAAATGAAATTGGTCATAGGCTCCACCAAGTTGACGAAAATCACAAGAATAGTAAAATATTATGCAAAAGTGGGAGACTTTGAAGTATTTATGAAAGGCCCAGGTGTGCAAGGTAAGTTTTGTGAACAGAATGCACTATTGCACATATTTGAAAACCATGCCGCTACTGCAAGGGAAGCATTTTGTTGACTGAATCGGGCGACTCTCAGCAATGGAATCGCATGCCCTTAAGTGTTTTTGTCTCATTCTTGATACATCCGCCCATGTGGGAGGCTCTGGGTGATTTGGCATGGAATGACCCTAGTGCAACTGTTCCTCCTGAGCCGAGTTATAAGGCTCTTCCAAAAATGTCTGGACAATTGGTCAGTTTATATATGCTTGCTTAACATATGCTTAATATGTAATTTTCAATAATTGACATTTACAAGAGTGAGTGAAAGTGTAACATTTGACATATACACGAATGAGTGAATGTGCAACATTTGACATTTACTAGAGTGAGTGAATGTGCAATATTTGACATTTACAAGAGTTAGTGACAGTGCAACATATTGCACATTCACTCATGCAAGTTATTACACATCCACGCACAGCCCATGAGTGGATGTGTGTTTTCTAACACTTCTCTGTGCGTGGATGTGTAATAACTTGCGTGAGTGGATGTGCAATTGCTAACAAAATATATAGCTCATTTTTTGAGTTTGTGGATTTATACTTAGATAGAAAAGACAATTTTTGTTGGTCATATTGTAATTGCTGGTCATTTTATTTTATTGTAGATTACCACACACACTCTGTCACAACTTTACGCTACCCCATAATGATGATATCCGTGCGTTAATAAAACTTTTTTGGAAACTCCAACTCAATCGTCACTCTTATCTGCAGGAAACTGCAACAGTCTATCTATCTATCTATCTATCTATCTATCTGTCCATCTCGAGAAATAAATTATTGACTTCCATTTAAAACTGTATTCCACATTTAATTGTCCTTCCTTTATCTTTTTTTCTTCATGTTTCCCTATTACAAAATTTTGTTCTGGCTTTTTCTAACACTTTTCTGATATTAATTTTGTTCAGTTGCTTGCACTCCCATTAGTCCCATAAGTTTGGCTTCATATTTTAAAGTTCCAAAACACTGGTAAAATCCACTTCCATTTTTAAGTTGATAAAGAAATATCATCACCACTGGTCCACTGATTTATTTAAATTTGAAAGAGAAAAAAACCATTAAGAACTTATTTCTCAATGACAATCTATCCCAAAAGGTTAATTATTGAAACAGCAGGCTCAAGCAAGAGTTGAACTATTTAGTTCTCAAATTGATAATTATTAATAACAAAGTCTTGCTTAACACTGTATGAAAATAATAAAATTACTTGAACAGCTCAATAAGGAGCTGATCGTGCAGAATATGTACTTGTGTTGATTTTATTGGTTTGTTTTAGTATAAGTGCGTCTTGTTTGACTTTTTGAGGAGATAATTAGCTGTCGCCCTCCTGAGGTGTAGAGGAGTTATTACAAATTGCAATGGTCATTTTCACGCTCTCTGATTGGCTGAGAGGCCACAAGCCACGCCCCCCTGCCAAGTGTCATACATTCATGAGTACTAATTGAGGAGCGTCATGCAAATGAGCAGCACCATATAAGGCCATCTCCACCATCCATTGCATAACACAACCAGCATTGCATAATTCATTATCTGACCTGTGACCACCTTTACCTGGAGAACTTCCAGACTTCCAGATTATGCTTTGTTGACAAGGAAATTGACCTGACCTTGTTTGATCTACTGGCATTTATTTGCAAAATTATTTTGAAAAATAATTGTGACAGTTTTTCTCTCAAGTTTGCATCATGACTTTATCGAGTGAGTACGGTACCCAGGGGGACACAGGATTCAGCCCCCGACCCCAGACACCCGCCTCTCCCGACCTGGTCTTCAGACACCAGTGGGACATCAATGACAATGACATGCCTGTACTGACCGATCAGGACCCCTGGCAAGAGTGGCCGGAAGGACATTGCAGATTCGTGTACAAAGCTGAAGACAAGGAGGCTAAGAAACACATTTCAGGTTGGGCCATGAGAAACACAAATAACCACAATATCAACATCCTGAAGAAATCTTGCATCGGTGTGATAATCTGCAGTAGAGATTGCGTCCTTGACAACGGAAACAAAGTCTACAAGAGACCCGCCATCTGCGACAAGGCCAGGAAGAAGCAGATTGGCAAGCGCTGCCCCAACTCAAGATGCACCGGGCGCCTTGATGTCCTCCCCTGCAGAGGTCACTGCGGTTACCCTGTGACCCACTTCTGGCGACATGACAAGGGGTCCATCTTCTTCCAGGCGAAGGGTGTTCATGATCATCCACGACCCGAGGTCAAGTCTTCAGCAGAAGCAAGAAAGAACCTGTACGTCAGCAGCAGAACTCCCAGGGCCACAGAAAAACGCGGCAGAAAGAGAGCAAACTCAGACTCTGAGCAAGATGCCGCCAAGAAAGCTCCTCGCATTGAGATAAGAATGAATCCCGTCTGCTCTTGCCCTACCTTCGAGTGCTCCTGCCCTTCTCTTCCTTCGTACCACCAGATGCCGTCTCCTCACCAGATGTCTCCTCACCAGATGTTTCCTCACCAGATGTCGCCTCCTTCTGTCTCACCTCACCCAGCTCAACCCATGTACCAACCGCCTCAATATGACCCCTGGCAGCAGAGATCCTTCGATGGATTCATTAACATTGCGCCTTCCGAGACGTCCGGATCACACTCCATGCCTGCTCCAAGATACGCTGAGACCCCTCCAAACATGAGCCATCAATCCACGGACCCCTCCAGCTGCGCCTTCAGCCATCCACCCGCCACACTCCAAGTGGATCTCCAAGAGTTCTTCTCCCCTTCCAACCAGATGCTGGACTCCTGCCAGTCGATGCCCTGTCCCCACTTCTACCAAGAGTCTCACCAACAGTATGTGCAATCGCGGTACGTAGCGTTCCCTTCCTGCTCGCAGTCCAAGGGCTCCACCACTTATGACTCTGAATGCAGCATTTCCAACAACTCCAACTCCTTCGATGGTTCCCACGACTATAGCCATCCCTCCGAAACCTTGGCTTTTAACGGACCTTACAAGCCAACGGAAGACTTCTCCGTGCCCGCCTACCAGCTATCCTCCACCAGCCCTGTCTACGAGAGCAAGAATCCAACCGACCTTGCCTCCAACTTGCTTCCTCCGATCACTTCATTCCAAGAGGAAGAGGGCAATGCGGTCTCTCCTAACCAGAATGAAATGCAGAACATGATTGCTCAGCAGTTCGATTACGACTACTACCAGGGAGACTGCCAGTTGGATATCCCACGAAACGCATCTCCGTTTGGCGACCAGAAAGTTCCATCAGGTGGCGCTTCACCAGGGGTTAGTCCTTCGTCTCCTCCATCTTTCGTGGAACTGCAACCACTCAAGACTCCCACTCTGAAGATAGACCCCATGTCGATCGACCAGAACGCCTTCCTTCCTCTTACGGAGTCACCTCTCCCCCAAGACCTCTTCATCAGTCCTTCTCGCTTCAACTTCAGCCCTTCGACTTTCAGCGCTTCCCTCGATTGTCCGGAGCTATTCCAGTTTCCCCATCCTGCCAACGTCGCTGCTCGGTGAAGCAACATCAAGACTGACTCATTGTGCAAACAAACTGTATCATCACACCCTAATAATGACATTGATTTGCATATTGTGTGCATACAGATGTTTTAAACTGAAACAAAACACTCGAACTTCTGCTGAAACTGTACAGTTTGAAACAAAATGACTCCATAAGTGCTAAAACTGTTGATTTGATATCTGTTTCAAAACGTCACACTGGTATTGTTAAAATGTGCAATTGACGTTTTTACATCCAAGATGTCTTCCAAGATTGTGGATGAATCTGTTGTCCTGGAAATGTGATAATTCCTTTTTGGTCTTGTGACTTGAAGAGACTGAAATGACCTTTAGTAACCTTTATTGACCCCCATGACCTAGGTGCTTTACTTTGTAGCCATGAACAGAATCTTGCTCTGATATTTTCTGTTAGATCTCTTTAATTTTAGTTAATTATTTATTTATTGAATATATTTGAAATGGGTGACACTTCAGCTCAGCTGTTTTTCAAGTGGCCCATGTATACAATAAAACAAGTATATACATAAAACAACAATACATATCACAGGGAATAATAAGTAAAAATAGATAATAATTTACATTAAAAAAGGGTGAAAACTATTAAAACGAAACTAAGAAAAAAATAAACTAAACTAAAATATACTTCTTTAAGTTAAATTTAAAATCATTGACATCATGTATATCTTTTAAAAACGATGGTAGCCCGTTCCATAAAATCGCACCTGAGTACTTGAAAGACCGTTTAGCAAATTGACTAGAGACACTTGGCACATAAACATTCATTTCATGACTTCTGGTACGTACTCCATTGACATCACAGTTGATCTCATTAATAACTCAGTTATTTATTATTCAGCATAATTTATTTCATACATGTGTCAACGATATTCGGAGTTAAGTTCATAGAGGTTTATTTATATGAATTATTTCTCAACTTGTTGTGCATGTCAAACATGTTAATTTATTTCATTCTTGTTTTGTTACTTGGTATTTATTTGCGATTGAATAAAATTCCAAAAAGTTGAAAGAGATGCTGTGTTGTGTATTATGCGTAGTTAATTTCTCCTTCTTTTGGGAGGTTAAATAAAATAAACTCATGAGTCATATCTGGGGGTGGCAGTGGTATTTAAACAGTGGGGTATTTAGGGGGGGCCATGCCCCCCGTCCAAAAATTAACATGGTAAAGATTGGAAAAGCCGTTGAGCGCCTAATATTCACCCAAAATAATGCCCCCCCCCCAGGCCATTTCTAGGTACGCCCCTGTATTTAAAAATATGTTGACCTATGTTACACGAAACTATATCCCCTGATACACATCTAATGTGCTTTTTTTCACAGCTTGAATCTGTCTGCTTTTGCGGTAGTTTTGCACGTGGCATTGAAAACATGGAAAACATCTACGATGCCAAGGGATGCGACAAGTGCACTGGAAAAGTGACAGAATTTTGTGGAGGACAGGCTCACATGTCAGTGTACTTTGCAGGTAAATATGTTAATTAATTAATAGTATGATTAATGTAAAGTTCATGACTAAACATGCTCAAGGTAACTATGCCAACTGTGGTTGCGGGTATTCATTTTTAGAACTGCTGTAATTATTATCCCCCATGCTATGCTATGGGGGATTTTACTTTTAGTCTCCATTGCATGGCATCCATCAAATATCTCAAACACCACACCATGCACAATGCTCACCCTTTCCCAATGTTCAAAGACACCCCAAAACTTGTCAAATCTTACAATAATTTATAAATATCATGAACATTTCCACATCCAAAATACATTTTCAATCTGGGTTGCTGTGCTTTTGGCCTGCAGCCATGTTTATTTTCAAAAACAAAGTCCACCCACAGGTGTCGCCACATGCATACATGTATGCACAATTGCTCCCCTGGTGGAAATATTTGGTAAGACTAAAATAGGGAGTGGGTATAGATAGATGTGTAGGGCATGGGGATATGGAGACAGTACACCTGCTCTTGTTTTTATGGGTCAAAATTTGTAATTTGGGTAATTTTTATGGGTCAAAATTTGTTAAACACGGAATTCTTGTCTCTGGCACACATAGAAAGGTGCAGTAGGAGTTATCTCAAGGCTAACAGAGTTCCATTTGCTTGGTCACTTTGCAACATGTCTGTCACCAGATGGCTCCCTGTCAGTATCTAAATTTGGCAGTCAAGCATTGCCATGCAGTGGAATCGAACCCTGGACCTCCAAATTGCAAGGATAGCATTAAACCACCCTGCCACCAAAACACATGGCATTGCATTGGAGAAAAAGATCTTCACACCAAGGTGCTTCATAAGATTTCGGAATCTTTAATTGCAATTTAAGAGCAGGGCAGGAATTGGAGGCATATGAAGTAACTAGATCATGCACATTTAAGAATAGCAGGCAGGCGCAGGAGAAGGTGGAATGTTCTCTCGAGGCTTCCATTTCATGCCGTGCTTGATATCAGCCTTTTAACAAAGTGACTATACTGGCCAATCAGAGACTTGCATCATGACAAGTAAAATGTTGATTCAGGTTGCAGGCCTGCATATAAATCCCACAGAATGCTGTCCTGCCACTCAAATATGTATTTTGTTTGCAAATTTTTCCAGAGTGTGGTGCTCAAGCCAGAGTCAAGGCTAGGTTCAAGTTTACACATCATTTTTTTGCTACAGACATTTATCTATGTGTGGCGTTTAATATTATTTTGTTTATGTAAACAGGAAAGTACATGGGGCCTTGTGTTGTCATCTATATTGACAGACCTACATTTTTCAATGTATTAGCAAAAATTTTAAAAGAGAATTGCAGATAACTTCTGGTCTCTCAAAAAATAGCATTCAAGAGTCCATCCCCCTAAATATTAGTTTCAAAACTATCTAGAAAGAACTATCTAATTAAAAGCGGCCAAAAAACACCCAGAGAATCTTTGCTGAAGTGGATGGGCCCGTGGCAGCTCTGTTACATACACGTAGGCTACACTGTAAACTTTCAATTTTGAGTTTGTTTAATTGATTGAGATGGTTGCTCAATTCCTTTGAGCCAACATAGCTTATTGTTTGTAAGTTATGACAACAGAAAGGTTATCAGCACTCAAAACAACAAGCTATGTTAGCTCAAACAAATCGTGCAACCATCTCACTCAATCATTTTAGCTGGGTCAAAATTTCAAAATTTACAGTGCAGTCCGCCCCTGTATTATTGTTGTTCTGTAATTGTTTTTCTGTTCTATGTTCAGACTGCCCAGTCGGCCGTTTCGGCCGGACATGCGAAGACTGCCATTGTGAACGAGGCGTCTCCTGTAGCAACAATGGAATCTGCAAAGATCACAAATGTGCTGCAGGGTGGACTTTGTCTGAGACTGGACATTGTGATGAAGGTAGATCTTTCAACCAGAATAAGATTGCTCTCAATATTGTAGTACACTTAACTACACTATGAAACAGTAACACCAGCTTTTGTTCATTTCACAGGTAGAGTAGGTCGGGGCATGCGGCCGGGCTAGACCTGTTCAGAATATGCTTTTGACCAAAATTCATAGCCTACTGCACTGATTCCCACACAAATTTTTATGTTTTATTCTCTTGAAAAGTACCTTCTTTATAATAAAAAATTACGTTTTTGATACCAAGGCAATTTGATTAGCTTTCACATGGTGCAAGTGTGATTCTTGTATCTTTATTTCCTGAGGAGTTAGACAAGAAAAACCATTACCCCACACCTACATTTTTAGGCGTTTTTGACGGTAATCAACATCATAACTTCAGGGCTCTTGAGGCAAAGGTTCCCATGGTCACAGATCAAAATGGTTGTGATTTTTGGCTTTCTCAGACATAAAAGCATGGGAATCAGTGCAGTAGGCTATGAATTTTGGTCAAAAGCATATTCTGAACAGGTCTAATGCGGCCCCCCTTAACTTCTAGGTGCAATTTGACCTACTTTTTATGGGCGTTTATTTGAATGCTTATGCTGTCAGGAAGGTATCACTTGACTCTACTAATAACTAGTGAAACAAACGTCTACCAATTTAAATAAAGGAGTTACGGCCATTTTTGTAAAAAAATTAAAATGGCCTTCTTACCCTACCCATCGGGCAAGAAGCCCCCTGTTATAATCCTATGGAAATTTTTTTGTGAGCGCATTCAGCCTAAAAGTTATTTCTAAGGGTTCTTCTATCATTTTTAAGGCATTCTATTCACTTTTTCTGAATTTCAGAATTTTTCTGTTCATACTTTTAGATTTTTAATATTTTTTGCCCTGTTTCAATTTTGGGAAAAATTTGTTTCTATTTTAATTAGCTATTCTATCAAGATTTAAGGTAAACTACACATTATTAAAAGGTTCCTGAAGCAGCTTCGACCCTCAAACCCAGTGAAGGGGGCCTCATGCCCCATATCATGTGGGGCCTCTCGCCCCTAACCCACATATTTTAATTTGACCTCTATATTTTGAACTAAAATGCAAAAAACATGATCCAAATCATATTTATGTGATGGTCATAAAGTGAAGCAATGCAGATATCCATTATACTTTTAAATA
This sequence comes from Platynereis dumerilii, assembly GCA_026936325.1. Lineage (NCBI taxonomy): Eukaryota > Metazoa > Annelida > Polychaeta > Phyllodocida > Nereididae > Platynereis > Platynereis dumerilii. Next base: position 10,198,134 of record JAPTHN010000006.1, on the reverse strand, counting down.
TTTCCAAAGTTATTTCTGACAACCCCTTTCAAAGAATTAGTCAAAGTTACAAAAACCATGCACATTTTTTTGTTTCTTTAATTTCTGATGGCACTACCATATCATATACCTTGCCAGGATCCAAGAAAACCCCACCGTCCCACAGTGCCCCGCGTCCCAATGTGCCCCCGTTCCCCCTTTTACAGTCTTTCACTTTGATAAAGAAAAAATGAGGACTTTCACTGTATACACTTCGTGACTCATGATTGCCGATGAAGTGTCATCTTCTCTACTTTCAACATTGGCAACATAGAGGCTGTTTGATTAGTCATGATCAAGAGAAGGCCATTTGACTTGTCATAACTGATTTTGGATTGCAAATCAGATGCATAATCCTTTTGTTTGGCTGTCACCAAAAAGAGGGATAAGTCTCCTTAAATCAAATTAACACTGAAAGTATTGGGTATGATCATGACAAATAATTTGCATGATGACACACAAAGTGCCATTTTCACAGTGCAACTGTCCACTCTATTTCTATATCAAAGTGACAGGCTGTAATAGTGTAATACTTTTTGATGTGACTATAAGCAGGATCAATTTACTGAGTATCTATTTTAGAATGTCCAAGACAACACTATGGTAAAAACTGCTTGAAAGTCTGCAAATGTGATTTATGTGACAATTCAAATGGACATTGCCTTAGTGACTGCCACGAAGGTTGGACTGGAAAATACTGTCGAGATAAAGGTAAAGTTTTATTCCAAAATATTATTAGTTGGTTGGTATTTGGCCTTGATATGGCTTCAGAGTCGGGGATATCAAACTACAAATTGAGGAAGTGTTCATACTGCGCTATTTATCCTCAAGGATGTGCCTAGTCCTATTGGCATCCACATTGCACATTTAAGGGGGGAGAGTTGGTCTGGTGGTAGCGTGCATGCTGGGCTGCCAATCGCTGGATCCAGGGTTCGAATCCAGCTCTTGCCGGGTCACCTGGGCCTATGTTGGATGGCTGTTTCAATCATCCTTCACCTCATTGCCGTGTGCCCCCTGTCCTAATTAGCCTACCAGGTGCAAAAATACAGGACATAAGGCCCCAATCATCCATCCATTGCACATTTAAACAAAATTCAAATGAGATATCTCTGTTCAAGATGAAACTGAATTATTTTCAATATAAAATTACTTGTTCCACCGTAGCATTTTGATCAATGTGAGGTCTCGGCAGTTTCACAAATATGATAGCAAAATAATATATAAATTTATCTATAGGCCTACAAGCCTTACATTATATACATTTTTTGGTTGGCCTACATCTTGCTGACTCATATTTTAATTATTATTTTTCAGTTTGCGAACCTGGATTCTTTGGCGAGAACTGCACCTTCCCCTGCCATTGCAATTCCTTGTGTGACTTTGCTTCTGGTTATTGTCCGACCGAATGTAGTGATGGTTGGGAAGGTTTCAATTGCCAAATGAAAATACGAGGTGAATGTGTTACTTGTATTTGAGATGCATGTTACCTCTTTCTTGCAATATATTTTAAAAACATTTCTAAATATAGTTGAGCAAAGGTAATTCCCTTTTCAATACAATTAAATATTTCAAAGATTTCTTCTGAAATTTTCTTGCAAGTTTGATATATATATTTTACGGACCTAGTATTATTGATTCTACAATCGTGTATGTTTGCGGTATTTTCTTTGCCAGAGCCACCGGCCTTCGAATAAGCCTAAACCTGTTTTTGAAAATATGTGGCTTTTCCAATTGACATGATCAATTCTACAATGTGCCATGTGGGTGAGCCACCAGCCAGAAATTCTTCATCAAGTGACTTAAGAACAGGGCTTTGGAGTCGGAGTCGGGAGTTGGAGTCATGAAGTCAGAGGTTTTTTGGGTAAGTCGGAGTCGAAAATCGATTTGGTGACTCCTGACTCCTTAAAAATACAGAAACCCAGTTACAACAACGTGAAATGTATCTTGAATTTTAATGAAAACTTCCTAAGCAACTATTCAAGAACAAAAGCCGATGGAAAATTTGTGGAAGTACTTTTTGCCCCCGTTAATCATGTGATATTTTTGTGAAATAATGCCGACAGGCGGCGTCGGGAGTCAGAATCGGAGTCGAGGAGACCTAAAGAGTCTTTTCAGAAAGCCATGGAGTCGGGAGTCAGAGTTGGTTCACTTACTACCCGACTCCGAAGCCCTGCTTGTGAATATTTAATTTTCAATCCTATTTTGCGACATTCTCGTTGTTCGCATTCTTTGGTTGACATCACAAGTCACTTCAGTGGAGATTACTCACCTTTCGGTAAACTTCACATTTTTAAAAAGACGGGTGCTTGCCCTCAGGATCTGCTATCTCAGACAAAAATCAACCAATAAAGTAACACGTACTGGTCGTACCGTCTGTGCAAACAATGCATGTGCTGGAGGAGGTGAACCAACTTATCAATCAAGCTACAAATATCCAATATGGTTACCTACAAACTGGTCAACATTCATAAAGAATGCAAGATGCATAATATTCAACCTTTTATCCTTATCTTAAATTTGTTGAACAGTTTATTAACTGTTGTCTTTTTCCTCACACTTTTTCCTTACACTGCACAGAGAACCTGGACAATCCTGAAATTCCACAAGGCAGTTCAACATCTCCTAGTACTGTTGTGATCATCTTAGGTACTTTGGTTGCTGGATTATCTATGGTAATGATTGTCAGCTTGGGTGTCTATGTGAAAAGGTAAGTTTTTGTATTATAATCCCCATTTGGCACATATACATTGCTAATGCAACATTGTGATAACATCATTATTTTGGTGAAAAATTACGTTGAATGAATGCACGGTAAAAATGACATTGTCGCAACATTGTGAAAAAATCTCAATGTTGTGTTCACTTTGTGGCAACGCAATTTCTGCCATATACAGTACACATACACTCCTGCTCATAAAAATGGAATACTTGATTGAAAGAAAAGTGTCAAATAAAAAGAAATTTCAGAGTGTGAATGCAAGCAAGGTCCATTGTAGACGTCAAGGCATCTCTTCTATTCACTCTTTGAAAGCCTCAACTATATTTTTTTGCAAGAATTTATAATTTTTGGTCGAATGCACCTCACCCTAAAAACCCCCTGAATTTCCGTGTTTCGTACTGCTGTAAATTTTCCTTGGTCTAACGCTGCAGCATGCATTTCACACGCAAGCATAACAGTCATTGGAAATAGTTACCATTGAATTAGACCATCATGTGTTCCAGCAGAAGTTGCTAAAGTTTTCAATTTCAATGGAGAATGTTGAAGTATTCCATATTTCATGAGCAACGGTGTCTATTTTAACATCATAAAAGATGAGCCCTCCATCAATTGGCAATGTTGTGTTTACGCTGTGTGCCTCTTGGGGATCCATTTCCTTAAAGTTTTCAAGAAAATTTTCCAGGGCAATCACCCACAGCATGACATTTATTTGAGTATTTATTTTCTTCCATAGGAAGTACATGATTGAACCAACCACAAACAGACTCCAGGAAGACAAAGACATGAGGGGAACCCAGGATATCAGACTTCCGGGCATGGAGAACACTGCACATCCCATGTGACCATTTATAAAAATTCCTGCTAGGGATTGCTGATGGGCAAACCAGGCCACACCTTCTAAAGGACATCCAGACCACACCTTGTAAAGCACAACCTGGGTGAAGATTGTTGGAATGCGATGTGTTCTTTAATTAAATTCACTCCCCTGAGAGCTGAGAAAGATTCAACTTTGATCCAGCCTGCCAGGATGTAATAATAAGTCGGCCAAGCTCATCGGAGATCAACAGACATTCAACCAATTACATTTACATGTACATTTGTATTGAACTTGTTTATCTATTATACAGCTTTTATATTTATGCCATATTCACATTGATTCTGTGCTCTATGGCAATTTACAATGTATTTTTATACCATAGAAATACATAGAATGGACATGAGGCTCCAGCAGATGAAGCAACCAAATCCACCATCTTGGAACTGCCTGGCAGCCTGGCACTTGGTAACCGTGACGTCACCAATAATAGTAGTAACATCATGTCACGTCACAATCAGCCAAACACAACATCTTGTTGCTCCTGCTGTGACGTCACAATGACGTCATGTCTTAGGGCAGTTCCAATATGGCGGATTTCTTGACCTCATCTCGAGGTGGCATCATACAGCCTCATGGCCGTTCTATGTATTTCTATGATTTATACAATCTATGTGACTGGACATCTTCTTCATGTCCGCATGACCTCTCTTCCACTGTCAGTTGTGTTCAGTTTTCACATTGCTTGTCCAGTCATCCAGTCCAGGGGAGTCTGGCTGGAGGTGTCGCTGATCACACCTGACTAGAGGGTGAACTCCTGCTGACACAAGTGGCCACCCTCCCCGGCCACAGCACAACCAACTCACTCCAGTTGGTTTCGCAGTCTAGTGCTTTAACCATTGGGCTATCGGAATTCTAAACTTGCAAAATAGTGTCAGAAAATGATAGTGCAAGGAACAATGATGAGATACCAAGAATCTTGAAGGCGTCCAGTGCAGCGGCAGCACACTGGCCCACTTTGGGCACATGTTTCGAGGCACATGTTTCGGGGCACATGTTTCGGGGCACATGAAGAAAAAACTGTTTATTTGTTTCTGTAATAACCTCCCTATCACAATGATACAAAATAGTCACCCCATTAAGGCTCATCTAAATCGTGATTATACTAGAAAAGTCAATGGCTCAAATTCCACGAGTGAAGTCACTGATAGACATTGGCCCATAATAGAAGAATGTGAAACTAAGAATGTAAACGAAAGGCCTTGGGGGATTGACCACCATATTTAACAGTCATTTAACAGTGGCGGATCCAGACACGATAGTCTAGGGGGGGCCCGGACTTGTTTCGGCATTCACGGGCCCGCGTTATAGCAATTTTTCTTCAAAATGCTACTATGAATCTTGGTGGTCTAGGGGGGGCCCGGGCCCCCTAGGCCCCCCCCTGTATCCGCCACTGTTTAACTAATTTTTCAAGAATACCTGCGATGTTTCATGATCCTTGCAGTCATCTCTCACCATCTAGCACACTGGTTGGAGCTGACACATCTGTAGTTCCATAAAATTCATGAATCTGTACACTGTGGTTGCATTATCTATAGCAATGGGCCTCACTCAGAGTCGCTGGGTTGTAACTGGGTCAAGGTCTTCGACTGGTCATTTGACCATCAAGTTAAAATCACCAAAGAGGGCAGCACTGCTCAGTACTCTCTATAGTTCATTGGCACTCTCGATTGCGTGAGTCCTGTGATTTTCTTGTCAGGCAATTGACAGGTGCTGCCCTCTCTGTTAATTTTAACTTGAAGGCATCGTGACTGAAACTCATCAGAAAGCATTTCATTAATAATTTAATATAATCAAAAATCAGTGTGACAGCCTACACCTGCACAAGTGGCCACCCTCCGCCCCAGCCACAACCAAGTCACTCCAATTGAGTTCTGGGATCAGGGTACGAACCAGCGTCCTAATGTGCCAGTGTATTTGCACCCAAGCGGCGTCAAGCGCTATAACCATTAGGCTATAGAAACTCTGATATTAAAACTTTTCGTCATGTAGACTAATGTAGAAAAGTAAAATAGCCTGGATATTTCAAAGAGTATATTTTGGCAGGAACCAGGGCCTAGGTATAGACCTACAGTCCTACACGGTGGACCTGTTTGGCTGGTAACAAAGATACTTCGCTATCATGTAACCAGCTACATTACCAAAAAAGGTGCCAATTGTTCCGAAAAGGAGACCACCAAACACTCCTAAAAGCAGAGAGACAAGATCTCGGAATCCTCCCCATGAGCACTGAACGAGACTTTCGAACATAATTGTTCCGAAAATTATTCCACCCGCTCCAAATATCATCTCAAAGATTCTCATCCAAACTGTTTTCTTGAAATCATTCGAGGAGTCGGCAAAACTGCAGAAACTGAAACTTATCCTCCAGGTGATGTTGTAATGTTTGTAAATCATAATCATGTCAATAGTGAATGAAAATAGTTCCAAGAAAATAACTATGGTTGCTCCTATGTATTCCAAATCTGGCCTTGTGTAGAATTCTACAGCTTCAGATAAAAGTACCTGAAAACAAATATCAGTTATAAATTAGATGTCACAATTTCCACATATATGTAAACAAAAAAATGTACTTCAATAAATTTTGAAGTTTATTAAATAAACTCAGCAACATTAAAAACGCACACTTTTCAAAAGGTTAAAAATAGTACTTTCTCTTAAGATATCAAGATAAAAATTTGCAAACTTCTAGAAGTTGCCATCAGGTATATTCACGGAAAATTTCAAATCTCTAAGTGCTGTACTTTTGTGTCAAATTAAATCGTCGTGGTCACTGTCGAAAATGGAAGTCACAAACTGCACTTCAACACAAAACGCACAATTGGAAATATTGGTTTTGTGGCATACTGGATGGGATAAATCTTATGAAATTTTCACATAACAGGCACAAGACTTCCAAAAGTGGTCCCATGAAAGTTTTTGAAAAAAAAAGTCAACGATAAAGCAAATTTTGAATTAAAAACTCAAAATTTTTGACTTTGCATCTTCAAATGAAGCATGTGAACCAGAACTGTTAAATAATGGGGGTTTTATGCATGCCCAGGGTAGAAACACATGCAGAGACAATCATTTCATATCAATTGTCTCAAAAATCTGAATAAAACATCATTTTTTAAGGTTTTGACAAAAGGCTCCAGTAGAGGGCGTGTCAGCATTGACATTTAATTTTTATTAAATTCATCCTCTTTAATGGTGGTTGGGTCAAATATGCCTTTTCCCTAACTCATCAAGCAAGGAAAATTATAAACTTTCCTGGCTTATCAAAAAAGTTTGTGGAAAGAACAGCTAAGTTGTTGAAATTAATGATCAGAGGAAATTGAAATTTTGTGACTTCCATTTTCGACAGTGACTACGACAATTTAATTTGACACAAAAGTATTGCACTTAGAGATTTGAAATTTTCTAGAAGTGTGAAAATTTTTATCTTGATATCTTAAGAGGAAGTACTCTTTTTTGTCTTTTTAAAAGTGTGCGTTTTTAATGTTGCTGAGTTTAGCTCTAAAAACTGTGGTCAGTCACCACTCGCTTAATAAGTTTTTTGGTTAAGAAGTCCTTTACGTAATAGGAACTTCCTATTACATAAAGGACTTCTTAACTGGCAGCAATATAGATTATAATTTTCACCAGTGGCTAGCAGTTGTTCAGACTAAAGGCAACCCCTCTCCAGTCCAGATGGGAGATGGTCTAGTACACCGGTACCAGTAAAAAGTTTACAAAAATTGTTCGAAAAAGGGAGGTGTGAAAAAGGGAAAACATCTTTCTCTCTTTTACCCATGGTGGTATATATTGTGCTATATAGGTCCATAACTGTTCGATCTGCAACACTTAAATGTGGAAGATTTCGAGAAAGATATTCATACCTTAATGAAAACGGTAGTTGCGAAGAGGGCTTTGTAGTTCAAGTAAACAGCGATAGTACACAACCCTGTTAGTCTCCTGATCAGAAAAGGATATTGGTGACTGAAGTTTACACCTGTCTTACAAAACGTCGCAAAGTTTTCACCATTAAGAGAGAAGAACCTGTATCCTGTGAGGCCCAATAGAGATCTCGCCCTCGCTACGACTAATGAGGAAGGATTTCTTTGTATGACATCCGCGTGGTAGCTGACTTTGTATAAGTCCCCCTTCCAAAAGGAGAAACAGTATGAACAGCATGAATCGATATAGATATCATCCGTCCGACTTCTGTCGATCTTAACTTTGCAACATTGAAATGCGCTCCACTGGATTAACTGGATGTGACGCTCTCTGACTTCTGTCACAATTGCGTGTCTCCACGACCCATATGGCCTGTGCCACATGATGTGATCGCCAACTGCTAACTCCGGTGATACGTTATAAGGATTGATGTATCTCCGAGAAGTGATAGTTTGACCGAAACTGAAGTACTCCGCATTATTCGGAGAGCGATACCACATCTCCACATTGTGAATAGTAAAAGGACTAGTTGCCTGGATGTCCAAATTAACAAATTGTCCGGCCAAACATTCCTTCCTACATCTTTGGCAAGCAACGCCTAATGGAGTCTTGAGGCCATCTCTGGCTTCGTAATAACTGAAGTCTTCTTGGTTCCCAAAGGGTAAGTTGCATTGGTCATTGCAGGGGCAATACAACTCTCCATTCCCTGCAAATTGAAATCTTAAATAAGCATGGCTGAAAAATTTTTAACAGAACACTCGTTCATCATTGAAAGATGAACATTTTATGTTTTTCTTCAAGATGTGTTAGAGCTTTATCATGAACATTGCAGATGAATGTAAAATATTAGCCTTTAACCTGTGTGATTGGCTTATTTCAAGACAAAATATATTTGCAGGCAATACTAATATACTATAAGAAAAATTATATGTTTCTTTTCCAGCTTTATTGCTTAAAATGTCATAAACTTGAAAACTACCAAAAGCATTTAGCAAAGAGGATTGATCCATCAAAAATTACTTTCTCACTCCACCATTTCCTCGTAGCAGAAAAGTTTGTCACTTACTGGTTTGCAACTCATAAACCTCCTGCGTTCCTTGTCCGGTAACTCGAAAAACATTTAAGACACATATTGTGACACTGTAGGAAACAAAGAGGAATGTCAGCACAGCTACCACACTGGGCCAGAATATGACATGGAAGTATGCCCTTGTGCTGGTCTTGACCCTGATGACTGCTTTGTAATTGTTTTGAAGGTATTGGCAAGGAAATTTCTTGCCAACTGTTCCGTATGTATTGAAGTATGTTCCTATCTCATTCTGGGACAAAGTGATGTCTTCTGGACAACCCGGGTGAAATGAGCACTGAAATTAAAATTTAAAGTACTTATTTTGAAGGTAATGTATACTTCGATATCTGATATTAATTTTGCTGATCGCATAATATGCCATCATTCCGATGCACTCATCCGGCTATTTATTATGTTTATGTCAGGAAGTACCATCAACATCTTTTTGAAAATACTAAGTTTGACTCACAGATTTTAGATAGTAAGCTTCTTCATTTTCAAACATGGTTGTAGTCTCAGTTGTTCCATTGAAACTGTATTCCACGCTTATCCGCTGACAACGATATGAGAAGTTATTGCTGAAAACAACAACTATGAGTCAATCAAATTTTTAATGCAGATTATGCTTTTACAATAAAGGTTCTTTCTCCTAGTATGATTGCTAAGTCATCACCTCTTTCAATTATTAGAAGACAGTGTGACAATGTAAAAGCCATTAATAGAATGTCTAATGGAATATTTCAGGCATACACAAAGAAAGATATCTTATCAATTTTTACTTGAAAAGGATACCATAACCTTCCTTTAATTTTTTAATATAATATAATAAAAAGGACGCCACGATGAAATTGCCGCTTCTGCTTTCATGAAATGACCTCATGTGGCCATAGCCTCGGATCGAGATGCAAAAAACACCTAAATGCCACTTGTATTAGAAAAGTGTTAACAGTCACATGACAAGGAGTCCAATAATGTATAAACAACTAAATGTAAAATTGGAACCATATAGTTTGTTTGGTCCATCTCAAAACTGGTCCCAAAAGTCTTCGAAAGTCCACAAATATTTTAACTTTTTCAATTTTAGCAAGAGAACCTTTTAGAAATTCCAGACTTTTTCCCAGTTATCCTTGGAAATATCATATTTCAAGGTTTTTCCAGATCTAGAAAAGCGCAACCAAAAATTCCAGGTTTTCAAGGTTTTCCAGGATAAGTGGAACCCTGTTATTAAAATTATTTCAGTTCTACCATGATCCATGGTCCATGGATAAGGAGCCACTTTCTGGTATTTTCTCAATCAGCACTGAAACAGTTTGCAATGGAAGAATTTGTGTACCAGTTGATTTTTTTCTCACAGTTCACCAGCATTCTTTGGTGCTAGGCTATTAGGTATAAATGCATATAATAATCATTGTACAATGTACAACATATGATAACATGATGTAAATTTTTAAAAGTTCAAAATCAGTGCCGTTGACATATTGGGGGAAATTTAGGGTCATTTGCCCCCTAACCCTAGCTACGACACTGGCCAGCTCCCCTCCAGAAAACCGCATGCCCCCCTTCCGTTCGAGAAACCCAAGTTATGCCACTTTGTGCTACAATTAGAACTGCTAGTATATATTAAATCACTTATTCATTCACATGTGTTAAAATTACATGGAATATTTGAGGGTGTAGAATATCAAATATATTACATTATGTAAAGTAAAATATATATACTCACCCTGGTACAGAAGAGTTGACTGTTGTACATTCTGTGGACTTTGTATCACTAAAAGGCTTGTAAATGCTGTTGTATCTATCCGCATACTTCGCCACAATCAGAATGCAAAATATGAAGAGTGTGACAAAATGGACGGCGAAGCGTATCTTGAAGGGCGGAGTCCCTGCCATCGAAAACTGGAAAATAATACAAAACTGATAATAAATAGCTCTTTGCAAAGTGGTGTCTTGCACAGTTTAAAAATTAACTGTCAAAATGATTCAATGTCAGCCATTTTGGTTAGGCATTTACTTACAAATGACTTAACAAGCAGTATCTAGATCAAATTTGAAAATTGTGTTTCAGATTACCTTACTGATTATAGCTCGTTTTCAAAGCGACATCTTGCTAAGTTTCAAAATTAACAGTCAACTTGATCTCATATTCTCCCTCACTTAGAAATTTGCAGACAAGCAGTAGGCCTATTTAGATAAAACTTCTACTGATATTTGAAACTTAAATTACCTTTTTTGAAGATGTTTCTCTGAATACATCCAACTTCAGTTCTCTTGGGGCAGCATCAGTTAAACATAACTAAATCATTTTATAAATTAAACACACACACAGTTATACTCCATATAATTTAACTAATTCATCCTGAGCTACCATGTATAAACCATGTAATCCATGAAACATCACCCATAACTCACCACAATGCCAGACCTTGGATAAACATGTTTGTGATAACATATTGGTATACAAAAATTGATGGGCCCAGGGCATGTGTTTCATCATTAGGCCACACATAATTGATTCTTAGCTTCGCGGACCCGCCGACACAATAGATACACTGCCCATGGAAAAAAAAAATTTAAAAAAAAAAAAAAAATTTTTGACATTATAAAATTTTTTTTTTTTACCTTTTTTTTTGTCCTACCGACCGACCCTAGAAAAAGTGCCTTGAGAGGATCCGAGAAGCTAAAGATAAATTATGTGTGGCCTTACAGGTGGATATTTAAAGCACACACTGTCAAATAACATAAATATTGTATTGTGAGTAACATAGTTTAGTTAGCAACATTCTGTGTTTTTTCAAGCATGCACCTGCATGGAGTTATACCATTGATTTTCTTCATATTACTGAGCTTGTGTGCATATTGTAAATGTTGCTATGGCATATGCCAGGATGTGATATTACTGTTGGCATATTAGCAAGCTTCATGCACAATGTACAAATATGCTAAAGAGGCATTAAAAATTGTTACACTGTATACATGGTATATTGTTGTTGGAAGCTTTTCAGAATAGAATGGTGTTAACATTTTCAAAATCAATTTTCCATTTTGCAGTGTGTGATTTCACTTTTTTAAGCATACTTTAAAAATTTTAGTGATGATTTGATTGTATTAATTATTATTGCCCATGCTCTAAGTGCCTTTTTCCAGCAGGAACATTAAATGACATTGCAGTACTTAGGGACCGTTCAGAATTTATGATTGGGGGGGGGGAGTTTTGGCTGAGGGGGTACTAACTGTTCACATGTGTTTCAAGGGGGGGGTATTAATTTTTGACAACACTTCCAAGGGGGGTAAGAAATTTTCACCAAAAGAAATGTTTAAAAACCCGCATAAATTCATTTTATTTGGACTTTTTTACACGCAAAAGTCCGTGAAATGACGCAAATCTGTACGCGTTGCCGTGTATAACAGTATATATGTGTGCATTGCTTTGTATGTCGAAGTGGGGGGTACTGAAAGTACACGTGAAACCTAGGGGTGGGGTTCTAAAAATCTGCAAGAAACTCAAGGGGGGTATCAATTTTTGACGGGAAGTTCCAGCAAAACTCCCACCCCCCCCCAGTCATTAATTCTGAACGGTCCCTTAGACTCTACAGTCAACAGACTCAATATCCAGGAGAATATTTCTAGTGACTCCAATAATAAGTGATCTGAGACAGAGCATAGTGTCACGTCATATACCTATTAATCTGTTAATCGGAATTCAACTTTTTCTTTATCAGACACATTAATAAAAACTAAATACACACTGTACATACATGTATATCACATAACCATTTTTATTATTTCAATGGAAGCAGGAAATACTGCTAAAATGGAACATTTGTTTGAAGATCATAATGTGCGAAACAAATCCTTGCATAATAACATTCACAACATTAATTCAGACACAACATTATTGTCCATGGAATCCAATTGCTCTTGGGATGTGATCAGTTTGTATCCAGCCAAAGTCAGAGCTTCTTGGCAAAGAGGAGCAGATTGGATTGTCAATACAGTTTTGAGGGGAATCTTTTTCTTCCAATTAAAAGCTGTGGCTGTCATGTTGTTCCGCAAGACCGAACGCGGACCTTCGGAAAAATGTGTCATCGATGTCTTTCCGCGAGCACGGTCCTGTTCATCTTTTAGCCATTTTACCACTTCCGACGAGGGCTCGTTCAAACCAATGAACTTGTGAATTCTTCTTAGTTCGTTCAAGCCATCCATGACCAAATCTTCATAACGTACCACCAAGATTTTTAAATCGGCTTGCATTGATCCCTTTATCGATTTCAGGTATTTTAGATCTGCTACAATTTCTCTGCAACTGTGTTTCGCTGCAACTTGCAACATACTCTCAGGATAATCTTTCACATCAACTCCTTGTTTATATAGAAACCTAGACTGTAACATTGCTCTGGGATCTCTTAATAACATTATCACTTTGTAAGTTTGATCCTTCCATAATGGTTCCAACCATTTGAGATAAGACATTCTGACTACTTTGGTCGATCGAAGTCTCGTATCTTTACACATCGCCTCTTTTTGGGCAATATTTGACCTTATGCAAATGTTCTTTGTGAGGTCATCACCATAGTCACAAAATGCAAATGAGGACCACCGGTCACAATGCTGTTTTGTTCCTGTTTTTAGACATTCTTGATAAATGGCATCAAACTGGCATGAAAGTACTTCGTGTATCAGTCGTACTCCGTTTTCATGTAACGTCTTAAAATCCACCATATTCAATGGCTCGAATGAAGAGAATGACCCTGGTATCTTCTGTAATAAAGATGCTGTAAATGTGGATCCAGTTCTTGACTTTGCATAAATTAAGACATTGGTAACTGAAGGTGACGTAACTGAAGATGACGAGTTGTTTGTAACATCTAACCCTATCCTTTTGTTAGCATCATCCTCGATAGGGCTGAAAAGAAGTAATTGAGGCCCTCATTATTGTATTGATTACCTTTTAAAAATATTATGGGGTGAAATTCATAAGCAAATCCTTTTGAGCAAGTATGATTTATATTCAATACAACTGTGGCTTCAATTTATTTTGAGGTCAAATGAATTGTATATTAGTTTCAAAAATGTTTGTTATATGATTTTGCATTTATAAAGATTTAATATCATTGAAGAACTTTGTCACATTAAGAAAACTATACTGGTGGTAAAGCTATAGGCCTACCTTTTAGAAATGAAAATCACTGTTGTTTGCTCAGAACTTCCTAATTTCCTTGCATAACTCTTTGACAAATTAACACCATTGCTGTTTGTTTTGAGCTTCAAATGTACTTATATATACATAGCTTAATTTATAACACATTTTCAATGTTCATTGGACTGAGTATTCTTTGAGTAAGCAGTATAACAATACTGCAGACCTACATGAGCAGTGATCAGTTATTCAGAGCAATGTAATTCCCTGTGATATTTCTGCTCTCCAAATCCTGCAACAATGTCATGAGCTACAATGATATATTCCTGAAGTACAGTTTATCAGTGTATTTACCTCTTCATATTGTCTGTATCACTGTGTGGTTCATCAGTGCAAAATATTTGTAGAAGTCCCCACAAAAGACAAATGATGAGTAGAATCTTCAAGTCAGCCCTGTCCATCCTGAGTTATCCTGCAGCAGCATCATTTGACCCATTTACAATGCTCAGTAGCATCACCAGCCAGCTGCACCCTGCTGAAATAGGGTTATGTTTATGTGCCCCATTTAGACTCAGTCTGGTCTTTGGCCCAGCTGGGCTCATAGTCCAGTCAATTTATGTCATAACATGCCCTGACCCCAAAAAAATTGCAAGAAATTGTTTTATTGCATTTTCTCACAGTATAGAGTCATAAGAACAACATACTAAAAGTCTGCCAAAATTGGGTCAGCCAAAGTGGGTTAATTAGGTCATCAAAAATTTAGTCGCTAATTGCCCAAAATTTTGGAAATATTAGTCTAGTGGAAGCTTATAAAAGCATGTTTTGGGGTATAAATGATGTTTTATGGTTAATTTTAGTAGTCTGGTATGTCCTGAGGCAGATTCAGCCTGGTGTCACCTTGGCACCCTCAGGTGAGCTTTTAATTGGCCAAAAACAAAATGGCTGCCAATCGTTAACAAAAATGACCATAACTTCCTTGATATTGGTGATAGAATGCTGATTTCAGTGGCTATACCTATGTTTTCAGGGTCAACCAATGCAAATAAACCATGTAATTGTTAATAGCTCCTTTCCAATTGATGAAATATGCCCTCAATATTAGCAAAATATTGATAAATCAATTAACTAGGTCGGGTGGATAGGAGCAAAATCTAAGCATCATTTTACAATCAAAAAAATTGTTTCCTGGTAATTCCACCATGAAGGCTTTTCCTAAAATATAAAGAGATAATTTATAATAAAATACTTAAAAAATGACAAGGAGATTTAAATATCAATATATTGTTTTAATACAACATCATTACAAGATATTGGAAATCATCAAAAATTTGTATTTATAATAGGCCTGTTGATACTCAAATTTACAAGTCACACTTGTAAATCTTTTCATACATATCACCTCATGTGATGTTTATCTCAGTGGTATTCATAGTTCATACAGGTGCCACTGTGATATCACATGAGTAATTATTAAAACATACAACTGGCCAGTGACTGCCCACTATTCCTTGACACATTCTTCCTCAGACAAAGTGCCACTTTGAAAGTGGATTTGTCCACGTGACACTTCGTAGGGCCCATGCACAGAAGAAAAGCACATGCCCTGTTTGCTGCAGTGGCATCTGAAAAACGTGCAGCTATAACAGTATCAATGAATAACTTTGAACAGTGCTTCTGGAGCAGAATTCGCATCCATCATATCAGGGATGCTTGGTTAATTGATTGATTAGTTTCTGCATGAGACAATTGCTTTGCTTTTCCCAAATGTTCCCATTTTGTAGCATTAATTCATGCCTTCTTCATGGCCATGCACATCATCACTTTGTAGTAGCTCCTCAGAGAGTGATAATATGCAGCTGAGGCTGAAGGTAACAATTGTCCTACAGGATAGTTTTTGGCAGCCGTCACTTTCGTACGTAAGATATTGTATTACAGTGAATAAAGACCTTCTCCCAAGTTCCAACCTGCCTATAAACAGTGCAACCATAGCTTTGCATTCATTGCTTTCAGCAACAAAATTACTTTTTGTGGTGAGTAAAAGTCCTTGGCCCTCTTTTAGGGTACAATCTCCATTCATAAATTTTGGTACCGCTGTCTTCTTTCCAATACCCTGGAAGTCATGTCACACGGAGTGAAGTAGGCTATACAGGAATAGGGTGTGGGTGCACACATCAGCTCCGAGCATCTGCTTTATCACCTTGAGATCTGCCATTGATACTGACAGATCAGATTCTCCTTCAGCTTGAATCACATCGCAGTCTCTTGAAGTCATATATCGGGAAGTTAGCCAAATTAGGTCTTGTCTCTTGACATTATTCGAAAGAAAATCCTCTTTCTGCCAGTAAATATAATTTGATGTGTGATACTGAGTCTGACTCGGTTCAATCATTTCATTCTCGTGATTTTCTTCTCGTTATTCACAGCCAGAGGAACTCTATTTCCATGAGCCAAAAAAAAGCCAGTGATATAAGGACATAGCCAAATAAAATCCACGGATGCCAGACCCTTGCACCAAATGCCATGTCTGTCCACAAAAACAGAGAGCATTGATCAGCCAAAATCTCCTTGATATAATATGAAGGATAATGACAATGAACAGCTCATTGCAACTGAAGATCCAGGTCCTATGGCTATGAATAATGAATAGAAAATCATAAGGATGGAATCATGGAACTGAATCAAGTTCACACACCAATTAATATTTACTAGCTAGAAAGAAGGAAGGGAAGATGATCATCTTGAAGATACAATTAAGACAGCAACGGATCCCTGGAGTTGGTCGGAAGAACAATATTATTTAGGTTTGATGATGTTGAATCTCATCTTTTACGGCTAAGTGATACGGAAACAAAAATGGAAATCAGATGCCCAAATTAAATGAAGTGTCATTGAAAAGTGTGGCTATTGCAAAAGCCTATAGTGCTGTGAAATTTATAACATTACAACCTGCACAAAAAGCTCTTCAAATAGTTGTGTTCAACTGCTGACAATCTTGGAAATGTGTCGTTTCAAATTCTGCTGTGCAGAACATCCGGTGCAGATGTAGTCGTAGTTGATCACAGAGTATCATGCTTGACTTTCCACAATGGTCATGAAGAGATGACAAGGAGCAAATTAAATCACTGAGTAGAAAGTTTCAAAGGAAGCAATTTCAATTGCAGAGCAATAGATGTTGTTGACCAATTGCAGAATTTTGCTACATAGGCCTATATCAAGAACTTCAACATGGTCATGGGTTTTCTGGAATACAGAATTTAGAATTTTGCAGCATGTGCAGATATATTAAATCATTGTGGGTTTTGTGGGTATGGTAATTGATTGACTAGTGTTATGGTTACTTTGTAAACTTCTGCGTTAAAAATCTAAACTTGGAAAGACTTGAAATATTTTGCAATTGACTGATACACAGATTTCAATTCAACTTTCACTCTAGTTATTACTGGTTTATCGTTGTGAGTCGGATATCTAAGAATTGAAATTTTCAAAGCATTGTATTAATACATAAATTTTTATTTTTTAATTGAAGTTATGCCAAAAGCTTTCATGGGGAAATTATCATGAAATTGTTTATGTGAAATTTTGTTTAACCTTCCCAACCAACTCGACGTAGTTCATCTGTTTACCAGTACCTTGCATATATTTTAGGTGTATCATGAATTGTAATGGAGCAATTAATAATTTGATGTTTTAAATGCATTGCCTGACCCTAAAAACATAGGTATAGACACTGAAATCAGCATTCTATCACCAATATTAAGGAAGTTATGGGCATTTCTCTTAACAATTGGCGGCCATTTTGTTTTTGGCCAATTAAAAGGTTACCTGAGGGTGCCAAGGTGACACCAGGCTGAATCTGCCTCAGGACACACCTGAGTACCAAAATTAACCATAAAACATCATTTATACCCCAAAACATGCTTTTATAAGCTTCCACTAGACTAATATTTCCAAAATTTTGGGCGATTAGCGGCTAAATTTTTGATGACCTAATTAACCCACTTTGGCTGACCCAATTTTGGCAGACTTTTAGTATGTTGTTCTTATGACTCTATACTGTGAGAAAATACAATAAAACAATTTCTTGCAATTTTTTTGGGGTCATAGGGCAAATTTACTGGACTATCACTGGTATTGCGTGATTCGTAACTCCATGCAGAGTATTTGACAGATGCTGCACTCTTAAAAAAAGGTTTTATACGGAACCTTTAAGGGTTCTATAAGTTGGTACAGATAAGGAACCCTAAAAGGTTCATTACTCAACTTTAAAAAGGTTCCAACAGCAAACGAAAACAACACTTAGATAATCCAGCTGCACAATGGAACCCTTTTCCCTCAAGTTGGGAGCATAGGCCCCTATCATAGACTATTCATAGTGCCTTCTCACAAAGCATTGAACCTTTTCAATTCAATTGAACCCTAAAAACATTTAGAACCTTTTTCGGCTGTTGGTTCTTTATATATACCATCAAAAAACTTTGCTTTAAGATTGTGGGCCATAGACCATGGACATATGTACAATTTATTTAAAGAAGCTTCGAAATTGTCACACTTCCTCTATGATATTTATACATGTATTGTGGGTGACTTGGTGGTAAGTATCATGAAACACTTCCAACAGTTTTAAAAGTTTTATTTAGCAAAAGAAATTTGTACAAAAAGCGAAATGTAAATGATACATCAACATTTAGAAGTTTGCATTGAAGCAGAAGGTAAGCGTTTAGTGGTTAAACATTTATTCCATTATTACAAGGCTAGGCTTAACAAGCTTAGGTGTTTGAAATTTTAAAAAAGCTGAAAACTTTTTTTTAATACAATTTAAGACGGTGTGAAGGTACAACAGCACCATTAGGGCCAACCAGATTATGCTTTGGGGGGGGGCTATGTATTTTACCCCCCTGACAAACTTTTTACATGCATCAAGCAACAACAAACTATTTTTGGCTTTTTATGAAAGAGCAACACTTTTAACATTATGGTACCAAAGCATGTGCTGAACAAACTTTTTTTCAGTGTCATCTGGTCATTCCCTCGGCCTATACATTGACTCCTCTATTATCGCCTAATTATTCTAATTAAAACAATTTTAAAATATTAAAGCTACTTTGGGAAAATAAAAAGTTGTATATTAGTTTGCAAAAGTGTAATGCATATTGGATAATACTATACGGTCAGTTTATAATGTCACAGATAAACTTTAAACATTTCACATGTTTTCATCCAATGGCCATACCATAGAAATACATAGAACGGACATGAGGCTCTAGCAGATGAAGCAACCAAATCCACCATCTTGGAACTGCCCTGTATCCTGGCACAATGTAGCCCTGGACCCCTGGGACAGGGGTCATGAATCCTCCTATTGGAAAATCATGAGATTTGAAAGACACACTTCGGGAGAATTGAATATTCTCTTTTGTGTTGGTAAAATTGGTTAAAACAAGGACATAATCTAAAAGTAGACAACATTTGCAGTTGACTGCAACCATTCTTTCGCTTCCAAGTCTTCAAGATACACCTTAAATATTCATTTAAACTATGAGAAGTGATTTCTTTGCTTATACATTGAGGGAATGGCCTCTTCTGATTGGTCAAAATTGTTACTGATGTGATGATGTCACAAACAAATAGCTGTGATGTCATAACAGTGACTATGACATCACCATTGTGATGTCACAACTCAAAATGAGGCTCATGGCTGCAGTTAATGATTTTATAGTTTTTATCTGCCTTTTGAAGTGAAATAACAAGGTCCACAGATAAGAAGATGCCTTCAAAAGTAGTGCCGTCAGGAGCAGAATATGTGGGCTAAATGTACACCAAATTTTGTTCAGATTGGTGAAGAATTGATCTCTCCAGATCAAATCTCTCGGTACAGCGTCAAAATCTCAAGATTTTCAATGGGGAGGACCCATGACCCATGCTCACGCATGGGTCCTAGGGCTAGGCACAATGTAACCGTGATGTCACCAATAACAGTGATGTCACTTATAACAATGGCATGACGTCACATCATAATTAGTCTATTGTGACATCTTATCTCAGGGCAGTTCCAATATGGCGGATTTGGTGACCTCATCTTGAGGTGGCATCATACAGCCTCATGTCCGTTCTATGTATTTCTATGGGCCATACCATCAACAAATGAAACGGGAGGAAGAAGTTCAAACATTTTGAGAGCAGTTTTTGTAAGGTATAATAGTCTAACATTATTTTGCAGATGTTTGATGGATGTCCACATTTCAACCACAAGTTTTTTAGATTGCACAACTAATTTCAAATCGAAACGCTTTGAAATATTTGTTATTGTTTGCGACCATCGAAACGTTCGGGAATATATCACTGTGTTTCACAGTTTCAGGATCGTTTATAAAGTTGAAAGATCGGTGCAACTTGATGCATCCACATTGCAGATCCTTCGTATTGTTTCCATGGATGATCCAACATGATTTTCTAAGTGAAAAGCAGATATTGCAATGATGCTGAGGGTGCTTTCCTTCCAAGTCCAAGAGATTTCAACTTACAAGCCCTCCTTACTCATTGCTTCAGATTTGCTCCTTATTTCATATACGCAGTGTAGGCATGCTACCAATGCAACTGGCCAATAACAGATAATCGTGTTGAGGTTAGCGAAGGAATAACTTCAGCTTCCAATGTGAAATAATTGGTCAACACAAATTCAGTTTTGACTTTCATCCACAGATATCAACGAAGTCAGGAATGTTTATCGCCTCTGCCAGTAGGTGGCAAGCCGCTCCGCCTGTCATCCTCCTGGTGCGAAGAGCTTGAACTAATTGATTCTGGTGTTGGTTGCAAGTGACGACTAGTGCTCGGAGATATTGTGTGTTTATCTGAAATTAGGGAAAATATGACAGAAATTGACGACAGATGTCCATCGAAAATTTTTTAATATCTTTCATGGTGAAAGGAAAAACTCACTCAGCCCGCTAGAAATTGAAGCCGTCCTGGAAGTGGCTCTTGACCTGGAAGACACCAGTGATAATGTTTCTCTTTCCTCCATCATTTTGCCAGATATCTCCTGAAATAATATATATAGATTAATCACACAATAAGCCGGCAAAGGAGTACAGCATCTTTCATGATCCCTGCAATTGGTGGTGATGGTGGACAAGAACAATGAGACAGCTTTTTGTTGATCAGGAACAACTTTGTGGCCCGTTTTCACCAACATGGTATTAAGAGTTAAGCCTGGTGTTAACTCCTTTAAACCTGGTATAACTAAGTCCATTTCACCAAGAGTGTGCTAAGCATGTAAACCTGTCAAAGTTCAGTGAATCATACACATTGTCACCAAACTCAAAGATCAGCCATCTCAAACTGATTTGGTGTCAAAAAGTGATTAGGCCAATGAAAACAGAACATATGTTTCTTATGAGATGGCATGACAAATCAGTATTATAGGCCTTTGTCTATTATATTCGCATGTTTCTCTAATTTAACAGTCACCTAAGATTTTTTCAAGAAAGATATGTCACATCATGAGATATAAAGTTTGCAAACCAAGAACACACACTTACCTAGAAAATATATTTGTTGAAGTAACTGTTGCAAATATACTAGCCATACAGCATTAAGCACACAATTTAAAAGTATTTCATGTATGAAACTATGTTTTTATAGCATTTGCCTATGATAGTCATGACACCAAATAGAGGCAATTCTTCTGTGCTGAGTTGTACAAAACCTCTGCACTTGTTGTTGGTCTTAGCACAGGGGTACTTTCGAAGGGCAGGAAATTCGGACGTGGGTGCAATCTATGCATCCTCTATCCCCCCCCCCCGGAAATCGGGCGATTTCAGAAAATTCCAATTTAGCCTCCCGTGTGACTGGTCCACTGGGCATACGTACAATGTCGTACATATATGGGTTTTAATGAAGCGATTGCATGACTAACACGCTTCACAATCCTTGAAACTGAGGCGACAATAATACCACTCAAGTCACCAACGACTTGTTGGTACAATATATAACTGCCGGTAGCAAAAAATCGCAGGCACGTCAGCCATTCTGGGTACATCAGATTTTGAGGACCCTTATCATTAGATATTCAAAGGGATTCAACCATTATTGTAGTTTCATTGTGCAAAAATGCATGACCAGCTGATATGTATTAATTTATTGTTTGAGGGGTGGGTGCTAAAGAAAAATGCATTTCTGTCACCAACACTGGACAGACAACTAATTAATTTTCTTTTTTTATAAATTTCCAAGCCCACCCCTCTTTTTCTCTTACCTTGTCATGTGGCCATGTTTGGGAACTTCAGAGATTATTTGTGTTTGTAGCAGTTGAGTTGTTTAAATACTATGTGCAGACTTTCACTCAGTAAATGTTCCTTGATCCTGCTCTGCTTGAGTGATTGGCTTAGCCAGACCAGGTCTTAGCTAAGACCTGGCATAACTCTTAATACCATGTTGGTGAAAACGGGCCTGTGAGTTCAACACTCAACAGGTCTCATATTTAGTATTAAGTAAAGGTGGGCCTGTAGGAATCTCAGCTTCATGATTCAGTGGCAGATCCACCAAGATAGACTAGTCACAAGGGGGGGAGCCGGACATGTTTTGGCATAATAATGTAATTTGCGGGCCCTCGTCGTCACAGTTTTTCTTAAGAATTACACTGTTTATCTGGGTGGTTGGGGTGGCGGGTAGATCCGCCTATGGCCTAGCATGGGTCCCAGGGCTACCTCTGGCCTACTATTAGTTCAAAAATCTGATTAGGCATTGATAATGATACTTCATTGATGTCCTCAAATAGCCGAAAGTAATCACTCTTCCTACCTCGACTGTAAGTACAAATGAGAAGTTGAGAACCAAAACCAGATCCGATTTTCACTTCTCTATGTACAAGTTGACAACATTGATAATCATATTGAGTGCTTGACAGACCTATTGAATTTGAGACTAATAAGGATTTTCATATATAATCATAAGATCTTTTCAAGTGCTAGTGTCATAATCACTATTGATTATATTTTAATTATCAGACGTCTGCAGGCGAACAAACGAAGGTCACATTTAGGCATGTATTGAATGTAAATGAAATCTTTAGAAGTAGGCCTTCTGTGACGCCTAAAGCATGTTTATATGCTCATAGATGTGCTAAATTGCAAATTTTAACTGTATTAATTAAGGGGCCATTCAGAATTTAACTGAGGAGGTTTTTGGCCGTTTTCGCCTATGTACCATTGTACACACAAGAAGTCTGCGAATTTAGAAATTACTTATTTTGATGTGTCACACAACCACGAAGCCTCTGTTGTTCAGAATCCTTAGAATTTTTCGTTTCATGGCAGACATAATATTATTGGCTCGTTTTTGCAGCCATCTTGAATTTATCAAAATAGAATTCAGCACGAGGTTTCATTTATATATATGTATTTGTTTGTACTCGGCATCCTGAAAACCCCCATTATGATACATATATATTCTACAGCAGCTCTGTAGTGTTACTGTTAGTTACTCAATCCATTTTTCTTGTCACGGCAGCCATATTGGCCACCATCTTGGATTTCTTCAAGTAACAGCTAGATTATGAAGTAACACATCTATGACCCTCGATCTGGCCACGGACAACAACATGTCTGATGCTTATTTAATATTTACGACAAAAACTCAGAATTCAGTGATTTTCATTGAAAAACTTAAGTTACATGAATTTGGTACACCAAAGGCAGATTGGTAATCTGCCTTAGCCTTAGCCCGGCTCAGGGTATACGTATAAGATGCATTTGTTCTATCTGGCATACATGTAAGACGCATCTGTTCTATCAGTTAAATGTGACCCATATGCGATTATGTAGTGTAATTGACTCTGATTCTGTGTATATATCAAGTACAGAAATAAATGATAACTCACCTTTGCCCTTTGTTCTCTGTGTTTATGTCTCCCCTTTTCATTTTCTTGTCTTTTCTTTTTGGCATCCAATCTTTGGTTAAGATCTCCTGTGAGAGTGGTGGGACTTCTTTCTCTTAGTAAATTCCTTTTTAAATCAGAGTTTTGTCTTCTGTTCTGTCCACTGATATCAACATTTTCCTCATCGTCTTCAATTTTAGGAACACCGTTAATGTGAACACTGACGGGAGATGAATTTCCATTATTGTTTGTTACGTTAGGTGTCACATCATTCCTTCCTTTCTGCTGCTTTTGGCCATAGAGATAATTGGGATCTACAAAATAAAAATAATAAGAAATTTTGAATAAAGTATTAAGATCTAATTCAGCTTCAAAAAGTAACACATTTAGAATAACCTGTCCCAAGTTATTGCAAAGCTATACTTTTATACTTGGACAAAGCCGTAATAATCAGTATTTTTTTTTTACAAATTTTTAACACCAAAAATGCCCATAGGGTGGTGAATAGAATAATAAATAGGGTCCATGAAAAGACTCCCTCTCCTACAACGTCATTAAAAGAAACACTTTCAAACACAATTACAGCCAAACACTTTGATATAGAATTAGAGTGGACTGTGGCACTGTGAAAATGGCACTTTGTGTGTCATCATGCTGATGATTTGTCATGATCAAACCCAATACTTTCAATGTTAATTTGATTGAAGGAGACTTATCCCACTTGTTGGTGACAGCCAAACGAAAGGATTATGCATCTGATTTTCACTCTAAAATCCGTTATGAGAAGTCAAATGGCTTTCTCTTGATCATGAATAATCAAATAGCCTCTATGTTTCCCATGTTGAAAGTAGAGAAGATGACACTTCATCGGCTATCATGAGTCACGAAGTGCCATTTTCACAGTGCCACAGTCCACTCTAATTCTATATCAAAGTGTTTGGCTGTAATGACAAGTTGTGAGAGTAAAGTAAGTTTCTT
Source organism: Platynereis dumerilii (assembly GCA_026936325.1). NCBI lineage: Eukaryota > Metazoa > Annelida > Polychaeta > Phyllodocida > Nereididae > Platynereis > Platynereis dumerilii. The sequence continues at coordinate 10,173,547 of JAPTHN010000006.1, read as the reverse complement.
TTATAATCTAATTTACACGGTAACATTTTAATCAATATACTACAAACATATTTATTCCGTTGAAATACAACTTATTTCACTGTGTATAAAACAATCACAAGACCGAATCATTTTAAGGTACTCACCATATTCTATAGAGCTGGAACAACCCATTACGATAAATATACCATTAAGTAACTCCAAAGTACAATAGACTCCAAAATGTACATTATAATGCTGATCATGTCCTAATTCCAGAAATGCAGCACATGCTCTTATTGATCCTGTGTTTGCTTGGAGACATGGTCATGCTTCATTGAACTTAATTAATAATCTGGTCATATCAGATTCACCTGTGAATGTACGTATATTGTCACGATCCAGGTATGTACGTAATTCATATCGCGGATTATAATTTACTCCCTGGTGTGCTAATCTGACATAATTAAGGCCACGCAAGAAGTTAAATGTCATTGTGACCATTCCAATTTCAGCGGCATATGATTGACATAATTTTCTCAGCACCAAAATAATCAATAATTAAAGAGACATATTTCTCAGGTAAAAGTATTCTGTTGGGGCTGTCTACAAGTGGACTGCTCTTGCATTGCCACTTCTTTTTCCAGCCTTGGCAGATCAGAACATATCCTGTCTTGTGTTGCCACCTAGTGATTAGTGTGCTATTCCGTGAGCTCCTGTGAGCCTCCACATCATTTCAATCAGAGGAACACACACAATTTTGTCTGGAAGACACCGGGGCTGTTTCTGAGTGTGCTGATTGCCTTGTCTACTTCCTTAGAGAATGTGATTGCCGAGTCTGACTCTGGCAAACATCAATGTTGAATAGAAATTTTGTGAATGTGCAATGAAATTGGAACTATTTCTTGGGACAGCAATGCTATAGCATACAAAATCAACTTTTGTGCCAGGTGGCAGCAGCATGCAGTTCTAATTTTCACCAGACTGCTGTTGGGGTGTAGCTTGACCATCTGAGGATCAGATTCGAGGCTTTTAACAATTCAATGCAACAGGAGGTCTTCTGTATGTCTGGACGACTTCTCTTCTGTAGCAAGTAGTGTTCAGTTTTCACATCTTTTACACACCTCTAGGTCAGTCAATCAGTCCAGGGGAGTTTTTTGGTTTTACGAAAATTTCATAAATCGGTCCTCCAAATGAGTAAAGTCATTTGAAGAGGTATAATTCAGACGTCTAAATTCAGAATTTCAGAGATCTAACTCAAAAAATTGACGGAATCATGGATCATTGAAAAAATACCGTTTGTTCACATTTTTGCTGAATTTGCTTTTATTAATTTTTTAAGAGCATTTAGATCCCTGAAAGCGCATTTAAAGGGTATTTAACACATATTATGCTAGATTTTCAAGTCAATTATTAGGTACAACTGTTTCTGAGTTCTGCTACGGAAATTTCTTAATTTTTACATATTTTGCAAAAACTGTAGTGATTGCTTCAATATGAACACAAAAAGGCACATATACGCTATAAGACCCATTCATGTGCCAAATATCATATATAGGCCTACAAGTGCAATAGTTTAGGCAGAGCAGTCAATACACAATGTGTGAGTGCTGCCCACAGTGGATCCTAGCAAGATTTAGAACAAAACCACTTCCCAAATTACTATTATGCTGGTAATTCATTCCTATGCCAGATGCACGCTCTACAATCAAGTTAGCAGCTTTTTTGACTCCAAACATCTCAAGGCAAAACGGTCAAAATGTTTGAATTATTTAAGGTGATTGCAAGTAAGCTGCAATAACAGCCCTATACTCCAGTTTTCTGGAAAAAATTATTAGGAGATACTTTGAAACATGCAAAGAGTAATTTCAGATATTCTTCTCCAATTTTGAATTTGCCACCAAAACTTCCATTCACTCATTGTGACAACAAAAATGGAGGCGCAAATACACCTCCATTAAAAAGGGATTTTGCTCTCTAATGGCTGATACTTCTTTAAAAAGCAATAAAGACAAATATAAATTTTTTTGTAGTTTTATCAATATTGGCCGATGTAAACATAAAGAATTTAACAACATAAATGAGCAAAGACAAAAGTACCATTAACAGAATCTTTATTGCAATCAAAGGTCAAGATTGCTAACACATTTTCTAACCTTTAGAAGTGAATGTCTGGTGAAGTACCCCCAAGTATTGTTGATAGGCATGATCTAGGTAGAGGAGATATAATTTCAGTATATACAAACCAGCACATGTCTACACATTTTTTAAAAGGAAGATAATGATAAACATCTTTGTTTACAACAATTGCGACTCTCGTGTAGGTACGCGATGATTAAAAATAAACTGAACCAAATAAAAAACGCAAAACTATTTCCAGGGCTGTATTTTTCTGTATACAATTAAGATGGGCTGTTGAGTTGATGCATATGTATAATCAGGTGTCAAAGGACTCAGTTCCATAAAATCGTTAAATTCTTACCATTGCATCTGCTGCAAAGTTTATCACATTGAGGTATGGTCATTGGACAGGGGTATTTAAGACACTTGACAGAGCAAATCTAAAGTTTTCATGTGAAAGCCTGAAGAAAATGATGCAAAAGGCCACACAATTTGCTTCAGTTGGTGCCACTTAACTTGTCAAAATGATGTTGTTTGAGAAGTCAGGTCAGAGTTTGTCACACACAATGATATTGCAGGGAAACACTTCAACTATTGAGTTCAGGTCAAGCAATGACCTAAACACATGAAACAGAGTGAAAAAGGCAGATGGTCTGTCAAAAAGACCTCTAACAACCTGAATAGCAGCCGTAGGACAAACATCAGTACCATGTGGGCTTTCTTTATGCTTTTCTTACGGCGGCAGATGTGTGGTTGGGAGAATAGCTAGACGAGGGCACAAAAAGTGCTGATGTTTAACTCTGCAGCTGATACACAAGTGGTGTGAAGCCTTTCTGAAAGATCCTAAGCCTTTTTCACCCGCAGCTATTGTCTGGGCTGTTTGAGGACTTGTTTCTGTAGTTGCATTGTTCCATTGGAATATCATTGTGTGTGGAAAACTTTCACCTGACTTCTCAAAAATAAATTCTTTTAGCAAGTCAGGTGGCAGTAAATGAAGTGAATTGTATGGCCTTTTGCATCATTTTCTTCAAGCTTCAACATGAAATCATTAGATTTGCCCTACGGGCTGCCTATACCTCTTTCCACTCACCTTACTCCAATGTGATAAACTTGGTCACAGACATGTGAAAAATTGTCACACTTGAGTGATTTCATCCAACTGAGTCCTTTGACACCTGATTACACAGATGCATACACTCAACAGCCCATACGAAACATATTTAGAAAAATAAAGCCCAGGGAACAGTTTTGCGTTTTTTAGTTTATATGTTTTTTGCGATAAAAAGCAGTAACAATCATGCTCATTACAGTACAAAATAAAACGCCTCTTTGAGAGGTCACCTGCCCTTACTTGCAAGTGTTACATGTTATTTTTATCAATATACAGTGAGGTCACATACCCTCAGAGGGTATACTTGCCATGATGTCATCAACACTTATAAGTCAGTGAATGAGTCCCATCACCCATCACTGAAGTCACATGTCTTCCAATGACAAATATATACGTATTTAAAGTTAATTCAAGGTACATGTAAATGATAGGCCTTTGGCATCATCCCAAGTCATACCATGACAAAATGGCCCATAACCTTTGCTAATTCATGAATACTTAATTAACTGACCCAGTTTTGGCTCAGCCAATCAGGGACTGCTACATCACAGTTTGAAATTGTTGCTTCTGTTTCACACAGTTACAAATGGAGAAATTGTGTATTGTTGAAAGGTGCTATCACAGTTCCGAAAATTCCATTGAATTATGTATTTCCACAGTTCTGAAATGAAACTGTTTGAAAGTTTGCTTGTTTTACACTGTTTTTCTTAGTTGCCGGTAATCCTCTAAGTGTCCATAATCGGACTAAATCTGCCTGCAAAATGCTTATGACCTAAATAAGCAGCCAATCACAGAAGAGGTTGGAAATAGCAGAAAGCCCTGACCATTTTAGCAGGGCTTGCATGGGGAGGATGCGCCTTTGGTAAAATCACAGATTTGTTGCTTTCATTTGTCTTTCCTTATCCACAAGCAAATTGGGGAGAGCGGGGTACATGTAGATTGAACCGCAGAGAAGCTTGAACCATAGAGCAGGTTGGACCTTGGGGCAGGTTGGACCATCCCTGATATTTTTGTTATAAAAGATGCACCATAGAATGGGGTAAAGTTGGCTAGCCGGGGGAAAGTTGGTCACCTATTTTAACACACTTAATGGCAGATAAGCCGACTTTTTGCATTGACGTAGGTTTCCTTGGGAAATTTGCCACCTTTGTCAGTGAGGATAATTGGCAATTCTGCCATTAAGTTGGTTAACTATTATATTTGATTATTACTGTTAAAGTTAAATGTGGCATGGAGACCTCTCTAAGATAAAATTTTTAACGCTATCCATTCTCCTTGTCTTCAATGAAAAAACCTTTGGTTCATCAATAAAATTACCACCTAAAATAAAGTTTGACCTAAGTTTACATTCCAGCTTATCATTGAAGCACGTACATTATGAAAAAGTTTGCGATGGCGCAGGTTGGACCACCACAAATATACTGCAAGGCACGTTGGACCATTGACATGGCTAATCATGATATGAATAGATGTTTCAAATATCATTCAAAGAAGCTCCTGAGAGCCATAAAATATAAAATCAAAAAGTGGACCAACGCTCCCCACTCTCCTCAATTCCTTGCTTTTTACAGTCTTTCATTATGGAGTGTGATACGACGTATCTCCTGCAGTCTGGCTCAGAGAATCGACGTGTCTGTTAACATGGACAATTTCCCACTTGTTCATCCAGGGTCCGGCAATGGTTGTGTCGAATTCAACATGCTCCTGAAAAATATATATGGAAAGATGATAGATGGGACAGAGCCACCGGCTCACCGAGCAGAGCAAGGTGTCTCGTGCCTTATGGTAAACATAACCGGATGGTTCAATCAAAAGAAGTGATTTAGTGATGCAGACTGGACCGCCTTGGACCGGTCCGGTCCGCGGTCCAGCCCTGGAGTGCAAAAATATCGGACCACCTAAAAAAAAACCGGTTCAGTGTTGGACTGGACCTGTCAAGTGCCGGTCTGGACCGGTCCAGTGATTTTTCATGTCACGAAGAGTATCGCATGAATTTTGTCATTTCTAAAAATTAAATTTATGTTATAAAGCTTGTTTTCACCCTCATTTTACAATAATTTTTTGAAATGCTGTTGGACCGCTTCTAGACCGGTCAAGTAACAAAATCGGACCACCTCATCCTGGACCAGACCAGGACCGTACCACTTTTGTAAATACCGGACCACCCTCTAGTCTGCATCACTAAAGTGATTCAGACATCCCATAATATGATCCTGGCAAAAATTTCCAAAAAAAAAAAAATTTTTTTTAAAACAAAAACTTACATTTTCTCTCAAAACTTTTTTTTAACATTTTCTTTTAGAATATTACCTTTCCACCCTATTTCTCTTTGTCCCAATTTTTTTCTCCAAACATTTTATTGAACAAACCTGAATATTCGGGAAATAATTTAGATAAAATTTTACAGCTTAGAGTCTTTAAAATTAATTTTTTGCGTTCAGGCGGTGCCGTCTTCACTCTTCATGCTTTTGCATTTAGGCCTACACATTAGCCTACATGTTTTAATGTGAAGGTAAAGGTAAAGGTAAAGGTAAAGGTACTTTTATTTAACGTGGGTAGCCAAGCTAAGTCAGTGACTTGTTTCCAGTTGGGCTAACGGCACCTTCAACAAGCACATATAATGGCACAGCATCGCCCATGCCCCGCATGTTTTATCCTATGTTTATCCTATCCGTTAGCCAGTGTATCCCGTTCGTTTATCCTATCCATTTATCCTATCCATTTATCCTCTCCGTTTATCATATCTGTTTATCCTATCCGTTTATCCTATCCGTGTATCCTACCCGTTATCCTATTTATCCTGTTTATCCTATCCGTTTATCCTATCTATTTATCCTATCTGTTTATCCTATCCGTTTATCCTATCCGTTTATCCAGTAGCTCATAAGCACTGGTTCATCCCATTTATCCTGTTTATCTTATCTATTTATCCTATTTGTTTATCCTAGCTGTTTATCCTATCCGTTTATCCTATCAGTTTATCCTATCCGTGGCGTTTATCTTATCTATTTATCCTATCCATTACCCTATCCGTTAACCCTATCCGTTTAACATATCCATTTATCCTATCCGTTATCCCGTTTATCCCGTTTATCCCATTTATCCTGTTTATCCTGTCCGTTTATCCTATCCGTTTATCCTATTCGTTTATCCTATCTGGTTATCCTATCCATTCATCCTATCCGTTTATGCTATCCCTTTATCCCATCTGTTTATCCTATCCATTTATCCCATCCGTTTATCCTACCCGTTATCCTGTTTATCCCGTTTATCCTGTCTGTTAATCCTATCCATTATCCTATCCATTTATCCTGTCCGTTTATCCTATCCGTTTATTCAGTACCCCATAAGCATTGGTTCATCCCATTTATCCTGTTTATCCTATCTGTTTATCTTATCTGTTTATCCTACCCGTTTATCCTATCTGTTTATCCTATCCGTTTATCCTATCTGTTATCCTATCCGTTTATCCTATCCGTTTATCCTATCCGTTTATCCTATCCATTTATCCTATCCGTTATCCCATTTATCCCGTTTATCCTATCCGTGTATCCTATCCATTTATCCTATCTGTTTATCCTATCGGTTTATCCTATCTGTCTAGTCTATCCTATCCGTCTGTCAACCCATCTATCCATTAAGCCATCCGTCAATCCATTCCTCTATCTATCTATCTATCTATCTATCCTGTCTGTTTATCCTATCCGTTTATACTATCCATCTATCCTATCTGTTTATCCCAGCCATCTATCCTATCCATCTATCCTATCTGTCTGTCAATCTGTCTATCAATCCGTCTATCTATCATTCAATCCATCCGTCAATCCATTCATTCATCTATCTATCTACGTTTCTATTTATCCTATCCGTTTATCCTATCTGTTTATCCCGTTCGTTTATCCCATCCATTTATCCTATCCGTTTATCCCGTTTATCCTACTTGTCTATCCCATCTGTTTATCCTATCCGTTTATCCTATCTGTTTATCCCATCCGTCTACCCTGTCCGTCTGTCAACCCATATATCCATCAATCCATCTGTGAATCCATTCCTCCATCTATCTATCTATCTATCCTGTCTGTTTATCCTATCCGTTTATACTATCCATCTATCCTATCCTACTGTATATCCCATCCATCTATCCTATCCATCTATCCTATCTGTCTACCAATCCGTCTATCCATGCATCTATCTATCTATCTATCTATCTATCTATCTATCTATCTATCTATCTATCTATCTATCTATATGTCTATCTTTTGTTTACATGAGTGTATATTATAACCAGTATTTTATTTACATAAATATAAAACAGATTTATATAATATATAGTAAGTTGCCCGTAGATTGGAGGGAAGAGAATAGAATAATATGAAATAGATACAATATAAGCCCGTGCTACCTGTATAATTACTTGGAAAGATGCATGAACTATACTGAGATGCAGGAATTGCTGAGTTTCCCAGAAACAGAATGTGGTGCAAAGGGAGGAACTGGCAAAGGACTTGCAGGTGCTGCCCTCTTGTGTAATGTATCTGAATGAGCTGCTTGCAGTGGCCATTCTGTGTACTAAAACTCACCCTGTGGAAGGGAAAATGGCCACCACAATGCAGGCTTTCTGGACCTTGATAGCCTCTAAAACTGATAATAGTAAATTTTCTAATATTGAATTAAACTGAAAATACGAACCGTTGTGCACATCTACAATGGTATCAATGTGTTATGCATATGATAAGAACTTCCAGAGTGGGCTGGCTGAGGCCACAGCATTGGTAATTTCACCCATTCAGTAGATTTCAGCACTAAAGCATAATCGCCCTATGCATAGCATAGCATGGGCGATAATTAACGTCTGATGTCTTCGAATGACATGATGGCCAGCCTGGGGATTGAACCCTGCCCCCTCGCTTGTGAGGCGAGCACTCTACTGACTGAGCTAGAGGGGCTGACAGAGTGTGTGTAGTCGATCTATTGATAGAGAGTCAAGTAAAATATCATTACAAATTTTCATGTCATTAGTTTGCACAGTCAAAAATAATAATAATACAATAGGTGTGTCGGTTCTAAAAACTGTGGTTCATTTCTGTGTTTTCATTGCAACCCTTTCCGAAACCCCAGTCTAACAACAAACTCATTCTGTTGCAGTATTTCTCTCTCATTTCATTTAGAAAACAAAAAAATCATCTCCGAAATAACGCCCTGATTGCTCTCCCTACCATCCTACAACAGGTGCCCTACAAAATCAGGGCAACTGGCAGCCTATTTTGGCAGGGTTAAGGGATTAATGCACATATTCATAGTAAATATAAATCTCACCCGTTTAAGCGCTTTTTCTGCTTCCAAAATCCTGTCGACACTGTCAAATTCATCCCAATTGATATGTAGGTCAGGGTCAGTACTTGACCTCATTCTTGCCCCATCTTTTAGGTCATAGAAGGCCACCGGAAGGTCAGCTCGTTGCCATCGAAGATCAAGGCTCCATCGGGTCATTTTCGATAGATTGTTGAGACTACAAATCACAAAGTAAACTTAAACTTGTATTAATTACTTTTAATATCAGCTTTTGGGAGGCATATGTATTATATGAAAATTACTTTGCAAAATAAAATAGTTGTGTTACTAATTTTGTGGTATTTTAAAACTTAAAAATTTTGTTATAACGTATAATTATGCTTTAGAGACATAATTGCCTCCCGGATGAATCAACTTTTTCAATTTCAATATTTAATTTATTATTCCTTGCATGCATTACATTTACATCTTAATGTGTGTACAACAATCAATTATCACATTATCACATGTTTATAAATAAATAACTTAAATAAATATCAATAATAAAAACCCTGAGATAAAAACAATTTACTTAGATGAAAACAGTATCACATCAAATTATATAAAAAGCAGTATCACAGCATATTATTATTCAAGAACATTAATGTACCTTCTGTGTGGTATCAGGTTATTTATTAAGAGGAAGCCACCGTATTTGATTGGACATGTTCTCAATGCTTCCTTTGGGTTTATATCTGCAATAAAATAAAAGTAATTTTTGAAGCAATTGTGACAAACATCTGCAATAGCATTTTACAAATCTGAGGCATGATGGAAACATTGCATGTTCCTACTACAAAACTAGAATCGCAAGCGATGATAATATGACCACGGGCAGTGCTGGACGTCTTTTGGTTGTCGTGCAATCAAGTGTGATTGTGTCGATCCATAAAAGATTAATAAAAATTTGTGTATTGAGCGCAGCTTGTTTAGCCCTGGCATAAAAAAGGTCAGTTGTATAATAATTATAAAAAGATATATATATATATATTCATTTTTGTCCTTGGTGCAGTGGGGCTTCTATTTGAGGAGGGCTTTTAGACGGGTCAATGTATGAGAATTGGCCACCTAACCCACAACAAATTGATACAAAAGGTTTTCCACTGGATTGTGGTACTAATTGCCTTGCTCAATAACATATTAAAAATCTAGGATTTTCTGACTATGCTAAGTGGGTCAAAATCAAGATGGCGTCCACAATGGTCGCCGGAATCTTTAAAGCGTTATATCTCAGTTAATATTCAACTTATAAAGATAATTTTTGGGTCGAAACCTAGGTTTTCATACCCAAGGAATCTGTTACCACCCTTATAATTGTAATAAGATGAGATTTTGAGCTGAATATCTCATTTCAAGTTCTAGATCACGTCTATGATAACGTCCTAATTGTTGATGTGAAAACTTAGTGACTCTTTGACTTATGGAAGTGATGTTGGTGTTTATACCTATGTTTGTGGCCTCAAGGAAACCAATGAGATCAACAAAAATGTATTTGCTGCAATATTTGAGGGAGGACATTAATAATGAGGCATATTTTCATATGTAGTGTTCCCTTTTGATGAGAACCGAATAGCTTAAGTTGAGCAGAGGAAGGTTAAATGTTCATGTCAGCACAAGCAATAACGTCATCATTTGCTTAATTTCCTTGTGTAGAAATGAAATGACGTTCAATTTTTTGTTTCATCATAATTATTAAATACAATTGAAATTAAGAAGAGGGCATTTTTGCTATGAAAGCGAAAAAGGAGTGATATCTTAGCGTCGTACTATCAAACATGAAAGGTGAAGATGATGAAGATACACAAAACGGTCATTTTTGAGACAGCTGTGAGAATAATAAGGAGTAACAGTTCAAATAAGAGACAATTACCCATCCTCAGAAGTGGCCAGGCTCTTCTTTATATCCTCGGTATGGCCAAAATCAATATGTCTTGCTCTAAAAACACAATTAATTGGCAAGTGTGCTGAGCAGAATGAAGCAAGCGCATTGGACGTGCAATCATACAGACTGCATGCTCGCGAGCTGTACTTCTCCACTACAAATATCGCCTGCAGTGAAAATAAATTTATATCAGCAGAATTTCTTATTGATTGTTTTTAATACTTGATGGGGTTTGCATCTTCTTACAGCGAAGTGTTTATGGTTGGGGTTTGAAAAAAAAAACGTATCCAGGTTGTGTTGTAGTGACTACACTTGACACAGATATTTACATTATACATGGTTTCGACACAGCTTGTAGTTTGCAGTGCACAGTGTTTACCATAGCACAAAATTGATGGGAAAGGTACATTTCCTGGAATGGGCATGCTTTAGGCATCGGCACCAGGGCAAAGGAATTCCCGGTAAGTTCCATGACAGAAATTTACAGATCTAATGATCACAAATGATTTGTCAATTTCTTAAATTGTGTAGTCATCCCTGAATTCAAGAATATGTGTATTTCAGTGGATATCTCTGTGGGATTTCATTTAACTATAGTCTAGTCCAGGAAGGCAAGAGATGATGCACTTGATTAATCAATCAAATGACCATCCAGGCCAATCATAAGTCAGACATTTATCTATGGTGAACAATACATGTATGCTATATATTGTAAAGTATTCCAATTATTAGTATATAAACAGGCTTAAAACAGCTATATTTACCTCCATTGGAAGCTTTCAGGTTGTTGCAGTAGCCCTTTTCACCCAAACTTGATCACTGTATATTGTAAACTTCAGAGTTTCTGCATTATCTTGCATACATTTGAAGAATCACTGTACTGGAAAGCTGAGTTATGTGCATAGGTAGTATGAAGAGAACTGAGATAATCCAGGAGTCATCACAATAATCTTAGCCACCTTGAAGTCCATTGTATTGCGTGGCTGCTTCCACACATTTAAATGACTCAGTTATGAATTGCATAGGTATGAAGAGAACTGAGAACTGTAAATCAGTGCAGAAAGCATTCCATGGCCATCTTCTCAGACAAACAACACTGTGGTGCCTGATTTGTCAATTGAGATTCCTGACTTTCTAGCTGTTACTCTGGTCTCTGGAGAATGAAAAGTTTGGAAACCTGTAAACATTGATAACCAATGAAGATGCATAATATCAAGAATCTGTATTATATTATCCTGCCAAATAAACAAAGGACTAACTAAAAGAAACAAGGAATTGGGCAGAAAGTCCAAGACCAGTCAATTGTTGCTGAATTACCAAAGTACTAGTACACTCCATGTTAATAGATGAAGACAGAAGTGGCTTCAGGTCAATGCAAATCAAACTGCTACCAAGTGCTTTCCTGTATTTGCAACAGTAGGGCATTGTTACTACTTTAAATAAGCATACCTGTAACTTCAAGATATGGTCACACAAAAAAGAAGAGGTCTTGCCATAAAAAACCACTGGACCCTGAGAACACTGCTGAGACCAGTTTCATACAGCATATCAATGCAGGAATTTAGAAATGTGTTCATCAGGAAAACGCAGAGACTCGACAGCCTCACTGTCTCAGTGATTGAAAGAGACCAAACTGGCCTCAAGAAGATCATTGCAAAATTAACACTCTGGACCCTTTCTTGAGGATTATTGTCATTGGTTTTTGCAGTCCAGAATGATATGAATGTCCATAAATATAGCTTAGTCAGGTGCAAGATTTTACAAAAAAATGACAGGACACCAAGGTTTTTTGGTACTATTAAGTAGAAAAGACAAAGCCCTCAAGTATAGGATGTTTCATGATGAAAATCAGTTCCTCTGCACATTCATAATAGATCTAAAAATCATTCATATCCACAGCTAGATGCCCTGAGAATGAACAACAGCATCAGCAAAAATGTGATAATTAATAATATACATGTAACTATGTAATATCTAACTAGCTGCTGACTGCTGTCCGGACTTGTCACAAACATCATCCATTAGCAACATCTTAGTAGACATTTCATGGCTCCATACATGCTACTATTTAACCTCCAGGTGCTAGTTGAAGCAAGTATCTGTTCCCCTATGAAGAAAAAACAAAACTAGCCAATATAATTGCTGTATCACTCAGTGTTATTACTGCCGGAAAAACAGACTAGAGTGTATACCCTTGTCCTGCTTTTGGACCATTCCAACTTCAAACCAGCAAAAGTCCATAGAACAGGACTGTTGCTAGTTATGAGGATTAACGTATTGTTTATGAAAACAATTTGTTAATATTTGTAGCATACATTTTTACCAGTTGCTTTTTGTAATGTATCAATTTTTCTTTCTCTGTCAATTACTGGCATTTAAAGGCCTGATAACTAAAACTTTGACAGTATTTGTTACTCAAACACTGCCATTGTTTACAGATATACATACAGAATCACAGATTGATCAGATATTTTATTTTTTCATATTGGATTTCTGGATATAAATAAAACTTTTGCATAAAATCTCATCTTACTGCAATTTAATTTTTTCCTTTGCCTGAAAAACTTTGGACCTTTCACCTACCTCTGCTCAACTTCATCTATTCGGATCTCATCAAAAGGGAACACTACGTATGGGAATATGCCTCATTATCCATGTCCTCCCTCAAGTATTGCAGCAAATACATTTTTGTTGATCTCATTGGTTTCCTTGAGGCCACAAACATAGGTATAGACACCAACATCACTTTAATAAGTCAAAGAGTCACTAAGTTTTCACATCAACAATTAGGACGTTATCATAGACGTGATCTAGAACTTGAAATGAGATATTCAGCTCAAAATCTCATCTTATTACAATTTTAAGGGTGGTAACAGATTCCTTGGGTATGAAAACCTAGGTTTAGACCCAAAAATTATCTTTCTAAGTTGAATATCAACTGAGATATAACACTTAAAAGATTTCGGCGGCCATCTTGGACGCCATCTTGATTTTGACCCACTTAGCATAGTCAGAAAATCCTAGATTTTTAATATGTTATTGAGACAGGCAATTAGTACCAACATCCACTGAAAAACCTTTTGTATCAATTTGTTGTGGGTTATACTACAGATTGACCCGTCTATTTTATTTGAGGGGCCTATATTCAAGGACTCAAACAAGGAGCCTCTATTCAAGGGAGTTCAAGGGAGGCGCATATTCGAGAAAGGTCTCTACTCAAGCGGGCCTCTATAGGTGGGCTCTGTTCAAGTGGGGCCTTTATTCAAGAGGGGCATCTTTTTGAGGGGTGCCTTTATTCAAGGTGTATGGCCATTGTACTTCTATTGTGAGTGCATGCCTGTGTACGGCCATCGTCGAGTGTACGCCCATCTGTTGGCCAATCTGGCATGCCCATCTGTGCGTGCACACCAATCTGTGTGTACACACCCATCTGTGTGTACACACCCATTTGCATGGGCATTCCCACCTGAATGCCTGTCTGTTTGGGCATGCCCACCTGTATGCCCATCTGTGAGTGTATGCCCATCTGTGTTAGAACACTCATCTGTGAGTGCATGCCCATCTTTGTGTGCACGCCCACATGTACATTATCTGGGTGCATGCCCACCTGGACGGCCATCTGTGTGTGTCCGCCCATGTGTGAGTGCATGGCCATCTTCATGTGCACGCCCATTAGTATGGCCATCTGTGAGCGCAAGGCCATATGTACGCCCATCTGCATGTATACGCCCATATGAGCACGCCCGTCGGTGTGTGTAAGGCCATCTGTGCGTGTACGCCCATCTGTGTGTGCATACCCATCTGTATGTGCACGCCCATCTGTATGCGCATGTGTGTGTGGACTCCCATGTGTGTGTGGACGCCCATGTGTGTGTGGACGCCCATGTGTGTGTGGACGCCCATGTGTGTGTACACACACATCTGTCTGTGCATGCCCACCTGTATGCCTAGCTGGGTGGGCGTGCCCACCTGTACACTCATCTGTGTGTGTATGCCCATCGATCAATGTCTGCCCATGGGTGTTTATATACAACCATTGGTATATATATAGAAACACCCTTCAGTATACACTCGCCCATGTCAGTAAACTGTCATGAAATGTAGGCCAACTGGCTACTGACCTGCCACCTGACCTACCTGCCTACCTACCTACCTATCCATTACTAGACCCTTAGATAAGGCTGGCCTGCTATACCAATTAAATATCAGTTTCCCTGGTGGCAACTTTTTTGCTGTAGTCGGAGTGATCTAGCATTGTGCCAAGCAGCTCTAATCTGGCACAGTGCCAAAAATCACGAAAACAACATTCACACAGCCAAAATAACAATAAGTTGGGGTGTTTCACTGAAAAATCATGAAAGGTATGAACGACCCCTTGGATCATCCTGGTCTTCAAATGTCTGATTGTAGAATGTAAAGTTATGTTTATATAGGAACTTTCATGATTGTACATTGAGTGTAACTTGTTTCATCCATCCCCAAAAATGTGCCTAGAATGGCGCAATCCGGGGGTAATAGCAAAATGACCGCGCCAGCGGCTGGCCGCGGTCATAATAATGGACTTCGCAAACATGCATGATGACATTTTTAGTCTGAGCACAGGCCAAATTCTAATAGAGTCTTGTTTTTACTTTTTACCTGTCTTTGCTAAATTCAAAATGTGTCATGCTCTAATTGGGCCTTTTGAAAATAGGTCACTTTTGGAATTGGCCAATCACAGAAGTTCTTAGAAAGGTTATACTTGATAGAACTTCTCTGATTGGTCAAGTTCAAAAGTGACCTATTTTCCGTCCAGATGAAGTAAGCAGACACAGGCGTACAGCGCGAGCATATTACCTTTGAATTTACAAGTAAAAATAAAGACTAGATGTCAGGCTTTGGCCTTCATGTAGTCTGTGAAATGAAAATGTTACCCAAAGATTTCTGCATTTCCTCCTCTTCCAGCATAACATACCAAGTGCCCCCATGACAGCATTGGTGGGTTGCAACTTTCCCAGTCTTGTGGCCTCCAGCCATCACCTGTGGAAAACATAACAAGAACCCATAGGTGGCTAATTGAAGTGGCATTCAGGCCAGACATAATTGATTCTCAGCTTCTTGGATTTTTCTGAAACACATTTTCTAAGGTTGGGTATGATGAAAATAAAAGCTAAATTGTCCAAAATTTTTGACGTGTCAATCAATTTTAAGTAAAATTGTGGGTAAGAATTTTTTTTTTTCATGAAGCAGAAATCTCCTTGGTCAGTTAATCTGAGAAGCTAAAAATCTATTTCTGGATGTGATAATTAGTATACATTTTTCTTGTCATTGTCAATAAGGATTAAATCAAAACTACAATTATTATCCCCCACGCTATGCGATGGGGGATCTACTTTCAGCCTCCATGTCATGGTGTCCATCAAACATCTCAAACATCACACCACGCACAATGCTCATCCTTTCCCAAAATTTAAGCACCCCTCTAAACTTGTCAAATGTTACCTTAAACCAATGAATATCTTAACCAGTTTCATTTCCCAAATAAAACTGTCAGCAAGGTTGCTGTGGTTTTGGCCTGCAGCCATGTTTACTTTGGCTAGCTGTATCAGCACATGTGCAGGGCATTGGGGATATGGAGACACAACCTGCTCCTGTTTGTTGTTAAAGATGACATTGTGTTCTCCACTTTAGACTAACCTGCATACATCCGTTGACTTCATCCGCGTCCAGAAGAGGAATCCAAGCTGTCGGTTGCAGGATATTGTAGGATCTGTTGTCCAGGTAAGCTGAATCTGGAGAAAAAAAGGATTTTGTGATATATTAAACAAATATTGACTGATTTCGATGGCCGTGGTCAAATCTATTTCCCTGGAGGTTGTGTAAGTAAATACTACTTCTCGAAGCTGAATTCCTGATACGGGTATTTCTTGACAAGATACAGCTTTATTAAGTTACAAAGATTTGAGGATGTCGCGTTTTTAAAATGGATAAAATTTTGCTATCACCATTACTGTGAAACAGATAATTTCCCATTGAGGAAAAGCCCCTTATTATCTAATGGCCACCCCCTCGCCATATATGATATATACAGTTGCATACCTTGGTGCCAGGGTACTGTCGTCGCTTCATTTTGTGGAGTTTTGGTTCTCAGATTCCACACTGGGTGTCCAACAATGTCTGGGGAGCCAATCAATTGTTCCACCAAGTTTAGCAGTCTTTCATTGGACCAGAGTTTTCTGAAGGACTGGAATGATTATAACATGTTGAAATCAGAATTTTATGGCAATATTGTAAGTCTTTGCTACCCATGCAAAGTCATGATAATGTACAGAATTTTTGTTACATTGAGCAGACTTTTATTATTATCGTTTTCATGGCTACATGTTTTTCAAGTTTGATCTTCGCTTTATCCCAAGACTGTGATGTCACAGATTTAGTTGCACAACTTTGTTTATTACTAGCACAGATTTTAAGAAACTGACTAAATGCATTGACACAAGGATCATTTATGTTTTAAATAGCTTGTTTAGCTTTAATGCCTGCAAAACAAAGTTTTTCGAAAAACACCCAGCAATGAAAACGATAATTAACATAACTCTTAGACATAGCAGACCGTGCTAAATCATAAACAAATTTTTTTCTTGCTTTGCACATTTGCAGACTCTTGCGAAGTGAAAAAAAACACAAGAACAGGCAAGATATATTAAGTAAGCTTACTTCAGGGAGGCTACCGAGCTTGTGTAACAAAATATTAGCTCCTGGAAAATCCTCTTCAATTTTGATCAATCTATCAAATAACCCACAGTCCTTGTGGAGATCTGAAAAAAAAAAGATAAAAAGAGACATACATTTTAGGGACTCATGGCTGGCAAGGACAAAACCAAACAAAACGTTTTAAAATTTCTATGAGTACAAACATTTACAAAAGGTCAGAAAATATATTATATAATCTTTTATTGACATTCTCATATCATCACAGATATATATGTCATCAAAAATAAAATAAAACACAATGCAAACAAGAGGACTACATCACTACATCTATTCTAAAAGCTAATTAATTGTAATTTTACAGAGGCAAATTTACTTAAGTTGGTGTACAAAAAATCCATGGATTTCTTAAATCTTAAATCATCATATTTATAACTACTTAATAGGCTGGTCCCAGTCAAATTTCATTACTAATGTAATAATGTTATTCTAGCCAAAGTATTATATTCTATTAAAAATACCGTGCAAGCACGTAAACCCCGCTGACTCTATGTGAAGCCATTGAGACCATTCAGATCCGTCCGTGTGTCCGTGTGTCCGTGTGTCCGTGTGACCGTCCATGTGTCCGTCCGTGTGTCCGTGTGTCCGTGTGTCCGTGTGTCCGTCCGTCCGTGCGTCCATGTGTCCGTCCGTCCGTGTGCCCGTCCGTGTGTCCGTCCGTGTGTCCATGTGTCCGTCCATGTGTCCGTGCGTCCGTGTGTCCGTGCGTCCGTGTGTCCGTCCGCCCGTCCGTGTGTCTAGCTGTGTGTCCGTCCGTCCATGCGTCCGTCCGTGTGTCTGTGTGTCCGTCCGTCCATGTGTCCTGCCGTCCGTCCGTCCGTACGTCCGTCCGTGTGTCCGTCCGTGTGTCCATCCGTGTGTCCGTCCGTCCGTACGTCCGTACGTCCGTGCGTCCATCCTTCTGTACGTGTGTCCGTCCGTGTGTCCGTACGCCCGTGTGTCCGTACGTCCGCGTGTACGTACGGACACACGGACTTGTCATTCCCATCTGCATGACAAAATAAGATAACAGGCAAAATTTGAATGAAATATGAGCAACACAACGTCCGTGTGTCCGTACGTCCGTGCGTCCGTCCGTGCGTCCGTCCGTCCATCCTTCTGTCCGTGTGTCCATGTGTCTGTCCGTCCGTCCGTGTGTCTGTCCGTCCGTCCGTGTGTCCGTACGTCCGTCCGTCCGTGTGTCCGTACGTCCGTGTGTCCGTACGTCCGTGTGTCCGTACGTCCGTGTGTCCGTACGTCCGAACGTCCGTGTGTCCGTGTGTCCGTCCGTGTGTCCGTACGTCTGTACGCCCGTGTGTCCGTACGTTCGCGTGTCTGTATGGACGCACGGACTTGTCATTCCCATCTGCATGACAAAATAAGATAACAGGCAAAATTTGAATGAAATATGAACAACACAACGTCCGTGTGTCCGTACGTCCGTGTGTCCGTACGTCTGTGTGTCCGTACGTCCGTGTGTCCGTACGTCCGTGTGTCCGTACGTCCGTACGTGCGTCCATCCTTCTGTCCGTGTGTCCGTCCGTCCGTCCGTGTGTCCGTACATCCGTACGTCCGTGTGTCCGTACGGACGCACGGACTTGTCATTCCCATCTGCATGACAAAATAAGATAACAGGCAAAATTTGAATGAAATATGAGCAACACGAAGTGAGTTATGCTTGACGAAATCCCCAGCACATTGAGGCATTGAGGACTGCAGTACCCCGTAGGCTATTACATAGCCAGCGGGTAAAAACAACATTGAAATTAGTAGAAAAAAAAACAACATCATTATCATTGAAATTAGTATAAAAAGCAACATCATTATCAAAACAACAATTTCTTTTTCAGAGCTGTGTGCACAGACTCTGAGCATCATGCAAGTGTGTCCTTTGATTGGTAGTCCAAAATTTTGGCATTCAACAGCAACATAACAATTGTCACAAATTGAGGGATTTTAAAACTGTTCAGTTTGCCATGACAATGGCTTCAGGCAGGCACCAGCTCGATGTACGTGTTACTAAAAGTCCTGACAGATGCTGATAGGCATTTCATGTATACAAATTCATCATTGGAGTAAGACGCTGATCAGTTCAGCAAATAGGGAGCTCTTTATCGCTAAAATTACTTGACAGTTTATTCATCTCGTTTTTTCTTTTATGTTACTTTTTATTCCATTATTTTGTTGATGTAGGAGCCTAGGGCTTGTATCATTTCGGATATTTTATCTGACATAATTAATTTGAACTTTTGGTTGCAATCAAGATTATTATAGTCAGGTATTAGTTTGATGACTTTACTTAAGAGCTCTGTTCTTGGGACATTATTATAATTACATGTTAAAAGGCTGTGCACTTCATCTTCTACATCACCATTGTTACATTTGTCACATTTTCTCAATTCTATAGGAGTTTTAGGTATATTATGTCTACCCGTTTCAACTTTTAGGTTATGGGAGCTTACTCTGAATCTGGCGATGTTGCTGTACGTTTTCTTTGAGAGATTTAGATTTAGGTAGGGTTCTAAGCAATAACTGGTCTTAAATAGTTTACATGTGCGTAACTTTGGAAATTTATCTGAGTCATTTATTGTACTTAGAATTTTAGTCTGTTCTTTAGTATACAGTTGGAATTTTACTTCTTTTATTAAAGAGTCAGGTTCAACTGATGCCCAATTTGTAATGTCAGCATCATTCATTACTTTTCCTATTTTGCTATACCAGTTTTCTTGACCGGCACTGTGAAGCTTTTCTTGGATAGATAGGCATTTGTTTAGAATATCATGACTTGGGATACTTCTCACTCTGGCCCAGTAGTTTACAGTTGCTAATTGCTGTCTTAATCTTAGAGGGAATCTACCTGTCTCTGCATACACGGCAGGTGTTGGTGTTTGTCTCCTAACGCTAAGGATGTGCTTAAGGTAGCCAATCTGTATTTTCTCAATTTTAGTTGTTTCAGTTTTACTAGACCAAAACATGCTGTTATATTCTAGAATTGGAAGGACATAACTATCGAACATTTTGATACTCAAAGGCGGCGGTATATGACCTAGTGGTTTCATGCGCCCATGTAGGGCAAATAAAGCCTTTTGCGCTTGGGTGGCAATGTAATCTGGCATTTGTTTATGAATGTTTTTGTGAGCACTAATGGTGTGACCCAAGTATTTAAAATTGTCAACATTGTCGATGTTCTGTTTATTATAAACAAAATTATTTTTACTTTTGGTACTAATTTGCATTACTTTAGTTTTTGCTGTATTTACAATTAAGTGCCAATTTGTACAGAATTTATGCAGCGAGTCAATGCTGTTCTGCAGACCTTGAGCAGTTTCAGATATCAGGACTATGTCGTCTGCATAGAGAAGGTGTGTAAATAGGGTTCCTTCTATTTCTATTCCATCTGCCCTATTTAGATAATCTGGGAGATCAGAAAGGAACTCATTGAACAGTTTGGGGCTCAAGATACCACCCTGAAGAACACCAAAGACACTGTCGATTGATGCACTTAGCTTGCCTTGCTGGTGTACCTTAGCCTGAGCTTTTTCAAACATACTCATGATAATTTTAAGCATCTTTACACCTATTTGTTTTTTATGTAGTTTGTAGTAAAGGGCCTTTCTATTTATGTGGTCAAAAGCTTTAGTAAAATCTACAAAGCATAAATATATAGGTTTTTTGCAAAATGTTTTGATGGCTAACTATGGTGTCTAGCACAAATACACAGTCAGTTGTTCCACGTGATGGTGTGAAACCAAACTGGAAAGGATCATCTAAGGACATGGCATCATTTGTAAAATATAGCCTGGCATTTAGGATAGAGTCGAAAACTTTAGCCATTGCTACTGTAATAGTTATTTTTCTATAGTTATCTGGATTGCTAGAGTCACCTTTTTTATGAAGAGCATTTATAAGCCCTTCTGCCCATTGGGTGGGATATTCACCTTTGTCAAGTATGTAGTTAAAGATAGCACAGAAAGGTGCTGTTAACTCATCTGCTACATATTTATAGAATTCACCACTTATTCCATCTATTCCTGCAGCTTTATTATTTTTGAGTTTCTGTAAGTTTAATTTAACCTCAGCCTCTGTAATATGACTATCACATATGCTCAGACTAATTTGGTCAGGGACCTCATCAGTTAACAGTATTTGATTTACCTTATCATTAATTTCATCCATGTGTTCAAGATCAAAATGGGGGCAGGCTGGTGGATGCACTTGTTGAGTGAAATATTCATGAAATTTGTCTATGTCTGGTTGGTTTGATGTTTTTGTTTGTGTATTGGTGAGTTTACTCCAGAGTTTCCAGCACTCTGTTTGGTTTGTTGTTTGTAATCTGTCTAATTCATCCCTGTTGGTCTTTTGATACAGCCGTTTCTTTCTCTGAATGGTGTATTTGTATTGTTTGTACAATGATTTGTATTCTAAGTTATGTATTTCAACGTTTAAATCATGTGTTTTAGCGTACTCATTCGCTTTTTTCCTGGCAATTTTACATTCATTATCGTACCATATATTTGTTGGGAAAGTGTTTGTGGGGGCTTTGAAAAGTTTCTTTTTAAAAGTTTTCTGGATACAACTCTCTATATAGTCATAGGTGGACTCAAGTAAAGTATCTACATTGGCTTCACTACTCAGGTTATCTGTAAGATTGACCAATTTGTTTTGAGCCAACTCATCTTTTAAGGATTCTTTATAGTTTGGAACTTGGTTTTTGTCAAAAACATAGTGGAATCGCACTTCATTATTGCAATTATGCGATTTTCGCAAACATCTTTTATCTGCGGTGACCTGGCATTTTACGGAGAATGTTATGGGGATATGATCAGATTCTACATATAATCTACCTATTGTTTGTTTATAATCCATTTGCACTTGTTTTTTGCACTTCCATGTGTGAATTCAAAAAGAATATGTATCACAAAATAGACCACTTATAAGTTTTTCCCCCTATAAATGCCAACGCCTCAAGGCCACAGTAATTGGAATGTTTTCCTGCCTAGTTTCTTGTGTCTATATTTAGACATGAAGTTGCATCATAATCTTTATTGTTATCCTTTGATGTCCACCATTTAAAGCTCTTTGTGATAAAGCACCCCAAACAGTATATGACTTGTGATGTCAATACCTAACAGTCTGTCACTTAAATACAGAAAAAATAGGACCAGTTCACTGTGAAAAATGCACTCCTTGACTCATGATATCCGATGAAGTGTCATCTCCCAGCTAACCACGTAATTTTCTCACCAGTTAACCACGTGATTTTCTGGGGGCAATCTTCACCAGTTGAATTATTTGAAAAGAGGCAAAATCTCCCACTGGTTAACTTGGCTCTTCATCAAGCCAGTCAACTTAGACTATTTCACACAATATCTTGGCTTTCAATAGCTGTGGGGCTGAAGTAAAAGCCACAAGAACTTGCTGAAAATTTGTCACAACCAGTGTGATGCAGTGAGGCTCTTTTCAGTCTTCTTAAGGGTTACCAGAACCAAGGATTGCAGTCATACATGATTCACATTTCGGATGACTAGTCTTCTGTAATAATATGCAATATGTGCTCCTTTTTGAGCAGGGTTGCATGATTTAAATCATTTGATTTAAATCATTTGATTTAAATCGTGATTTAAATCAGTGATTTTAATCAATGATTTTTATTGAAAACCACTATATGTTAGAAAACTGCAAATAGTTTGCATATAAATGCTATAATGGATCAGTTGACTCCTTCACACTTGAATTGGCAAGGAATCACTGCTACGATGGAGATACCAGGGTGGATTTGGCTTACTTTAATCCAGTTTAAACAGCAATCCTCTCTCATGCGACAAATTCCTAATCTCCTGCCAAAAGTAGCACTCATTAAACAAGAAAACAACAGGAGCAAACAATAGTAATTATAAAATACTGATTCTGTGGTCATCGATAGTAATTTCAATCATTCCTTTGATCCAAAGTATGATATTGTATGGACAGTGGCTTCCAAGTATTCAAAAATTGTGTCTTCGGAATAGGATTAAACCCTGTTAAGTCTCTTTTGGAAGCCAAGTAAAACTTTTCCTATTTCATCGGTCATTCCTAGCAATAGTAGGTCCAAAAAGTTGACAAAATACCACACTTGAATTGACGTTAAATTCATATTCTGAGGGAATTTATTGCAGCTGGGAAAAGTAAAAAATAGTAACAATCTACAACTTCAAATTTCAACTTGATTACATGACTTTTGGGGATTGAAAGAAATTTTCCCCATTACAGAAGACCTAATTAAGAACAGTCTATCATTTATTATGACTTCAATTTCTTCGAAAAATATTATATTTGAAAAAATAAGACTGCTTGATTTAAATCTGATTTAAATCAAAAAAATCCGATTTAAATCAAATAAATCCGATTTTTTTGATTTTTTTGATTTAAATCGGATTTTTTTGCAACCCTGTTTTTGAGCTGATAAGCATCATTCCACCATATATACTGTGCATTAATCCAGATTTAGAAATCATAATCATTTGTTTAATTAGTTTAAACTCAGTTAAATTAACCTTAGTGCGGAACTCGGAGCACAGCTGTGTTTCTAGAACAGGTGGCTCAATCTATATTTCTGGGGGCTATCTTCACCAGTTAACCACGTGAAGAAAAAAAACGTGATAACTCTCAGTTATATCATGAAGATTGTCAAGTGTTAATCTGGTGATATTCATCACGTGGTTATCCCTTGAAATGTTGGGGAGTTTTTCACGTGAAGAAAAACACGTGATAAACTCTCAGTTATGTGGTGAAGATGGTCAAGCGTTAATCTGGTGAAATTCATCACGTGGTTATCCCGTGAAAATGTTGGGGAGTTTTTCACGTGAAGAAAAACATGTGATAACTCTCAGTTATCACGTGAACTTCACATGCATTGTCAGCTGGGCTTCTCTGCTTTCAACATGGGAAACACAGAGGCTGTTTGATTGGTCATGATCTATTAAGAGAAGGCCATTTGACTTGTCATAACTGATCCTAGAGTGAAAATCAGATGCATAATCCTTTTGTTTGGCTGTCACCAACAAGTGGGATAAGTCTCCTTAAATCAAATTAACATTGAAAGTATTGGGAATGATCATGACAAATCATCAGCATGATGACACACGAAGTGCCATTTTCATAGTGCAACAGTCAACTCTTGTTCTATATCAAATTGACACACTGTAAGTGCAACAGTCAACTCTTGTGCTATATCAAATTGACATACTGTAAGTGCAACAGTCAACTCTTGTTCTATATCAAATTGACATACTGTAAGTGCAACAGTCAACTCTTGTTCTATATCAAATTGACATACTGTAAGTGCAACAGTCAACTCTTGTTCTATATCAAATTGACATACTGTAAGTGCAACAGTCAACTCTTGTTCTATATCAAATTGACATACTGTAAGTGCAACAGTCAACTCTTGTTCTATATCAAATTGACATACTGTAAGTGCAACAGTCAACTCTTGTTCTATATCAAATTGACATACTGTAAGTGCAACAGTCAACTCTTGTTCTATATCAAATTGACATACTGTAAGTGCAACAGTCAACTCTTGTTCTATATCAAATTGACATACTGTAAGTGCAACAGTCAACTCTTGTTCTATATCAAATTGACATACTGTAAGTGCAACAGTCAACTCTTGTTCTATATCAAATTGACACACTGTAAAAACGTTTTCATGATTCAGGCTCTGGCTGGGGAGATATGGGGGGCAGGTAACTCAAAGGTAAAATGGTAAAGAGACAGGAGGACATAAAACTAAATCCAGAGCCTCATGATTTAGTTTGTGTAAGCTATCATTTACAGTCTGTAAATTTGTAGATGCAAAAAGAGTGGACTGTTGCAGTGTTGCACTGTGAAAATGGCACTTCATAAGTCATCATACCAATGATTAGTCATGACCGTAGCCAATACTTTCAATGTTAATTTGATTTAAGAGAGTGCTACCGCAATTTGAAATACAACATTGAATTTCAAGGGGCAAAAAATCCAGTTTTATGGGTGATGAGTGAAGGAAGTTCTCCTACCAGGCTTGTAGCACGGGAATGCGTACATTCACCTTTGGTATGCTTCTGGAGTTTATATGTTTTTCAATATTTATCTTTTATATTGGTTATCAGTTGATAGCTAGTTTGATAACGGTCAATTTGATGTATAGTTTGTTAAGGTTCCTATTGTTCTTTTGATCCCACTTGGCAATTTAGAGTAAAAAACAAGGGAAATTTTACATTTTATAGGGACATGCCGCCAAAAGGGGGTCAAAGAAGTGAATGGAAAATATATCCAGGCAGCACCAGCTATACCAACTACAGTGAAAACCGATTTTAGTAAATGTTAGCTGAATGCACTCACAGCATCTAATTCTTTCCAGGGAAAATAAGTTTATTAAAAGTAGGATTTTGGCGAGTGTTTGCCTTTAAAGAGTTGTAAAAATAAATTATGATATGTGGGCAATTCCGTAAAGTCCGATTTGCAGATTTGACACTTTAGCAGCTTGTGTAGCCCTACCATTACACCTCAGCTATTTCATTGTTATCTAGGCATGAGGCCAGGTAATAGGGGTATCAGACAAGCCACCAACCAAAGTTCCAAGTGTAACAGGAGCTGACCTACAAGCCAAATGTCATGGTGTCGGACGTACATCACACGGTGTACGTCCGACACCATGAAATTTTGCCATAGCTCGACTCCTGTTACACTTGGAGCTTTAGTTGATGGCTTGTCTGATACCCCTATTACCTGGCCTCATCCCTGTTTAACAATGAAATAGCTGAGGTGTAATTGTAGGGCTACACAAGCTGCTTAAGTGTCAAATCTGTGAATCAGACTTTACGGAATTGCCCAAGTATGTCACCAAATAAAAGTAAGTTGCTCGTTGGTCAGTTTAAATGTTGTTTTGAAATAGCTAAATAGTGTGTTGCAGAACTATATCATCAGTACACCTCTCCACTTTGGAGATCATCCCATCGCCATGGCCTTTCTTGACTGAGTACGATAATTTCGTATAGGGCTGTAAACAATACCCATAAACCTGCTTCATGAGAGTTTTTTTCCACATAACTTAATAACATAGCATAAGATAAAAATGTTTGTGCAACATGGTCAACATAGAGCACACAGACATCCAATGTTGGATCATAATGCGGTGTTACAGAGTATGTTACATTTCTGCTCCTCACAAAACTTGCAACAGCAGAGACATACCAATGATTCAAGAGAGCTGTTTATGGTATGTTAGTAGTTGTACTACCTGATCATATTTTGGGCCTATGTATTAAACTGGTTCATTGAATGTGTTTGATAGAAGGTCCAATAATGATATTTGGAAAAATATGTCACATTTTTGCGTATGTCCCGACCTCTAGCTAATCTAATGGTCAGAACCAGTCCCGAATCATGTCATGACACAGAGTAGGGGAGACCGGGGTTAGTTGAATCGCCAATTTTTTGTCGCGTTCTACTGAGCTTATGATAGTAGATACAGGTACAATATTTTAGCAAGTGCTGGCCACAGTATTCACCTCAACATTCCATGGAACAACTTTGTTTAAAATATTGACAAGTTCTCACTATGAGCTTGAAAGTACCACGAGACCGAGTGTTTCAACTAACCCCGGGGCCGGGGTTAGTTGAAACACCACATGGGGTTAGTTGAATCATTCAGAATAAACTAGCAAAAATCATATTTACTGATAAAAATTTGTTCAATAAACATTAATAATACAACAACTGATTCCTAAATAGCAATTAGGTTTAACATTAGGAATTATGTATTTCAGAATTTAATACAAAATGTATAACAAGCAGCAATATCAAACTTGAAAGAAAATTTTGAAATCTTTGGAAATAATGAGATGGTTGTGCAGTATGAAAAGTAATTCAGACAGTGATGTTAACTGAGAAGAAAGATCTTTGTAAGGGGACAAGTCAATTGGGAAATTGCTTTTTGATGCTGTCTCTTTGCATTGTATTAAGGTGTGAAAGCATCATTACAATGTCAGCAAATGGCCGGCTTGGCTGCTGGTAATAACTCGGTTATTGAAATGACCAGTGCAAAAGCCTCTCTTTTTCTGCTTTAAGACACTGATATTGTATAAATAAGTAATATATTGTTGCCTGAAGAATATAACACTCATTGGCTACTGTTCAACAATATCGTTCAGCAATTAAGGCTTCTTCAAGGGGCTGCCTGAGTATTTCAGCAGGCACTCATCCTATTTCCTTTTTTCTGATGTACGTTATTTCAGCAAGAAACACCAATAGGATCAAACTATACAATGCAGTAATGACTATACTTTGCTGTTAATAACGAGACTATGCATAGCGATTCAACTAACCCCACGAAAAATGTTTCAACTAGCCCCAACCCACCATGTGGTTTGCGACACCCATTATAGCACTTTAATCAAAGGCTTACCAAAAAATGTCTTTGCCTGTTGATTTGTAATACCAAAGGTTTCCAACTTGTCATAAAAAATGTTGCATTAAATAGTTCAAATAGCATACAGGTCAAAATATTTTCAACTCAAAATATTTACTTTAGGAGCACAAAAATCAACTTAACAGCCTAGTGAAGTACACAATTCGAAATATGGCTCATGTAGGAAGTGATGTCATGCCTTGAAGAATAAATAATCTACCAGAAGTCAAATTTAGGTTAAAAAATTCAACCCCGGGAATAAGAGCGAATATTCAACTAACCCCGCGATTCAACTAGCCCCGGTCTCCCCTATACAGTTGTTTGGTAGCCACAATAGGGTATTGCCTTGAACAGTTCAAGCATCAGCCAAAGTTACGCCAAAGCTCTCTCGATGTCTCGGCCACAGTTTGTCACGATTTGGAGTACCAGACCGAAAAACAATGACCATGCCACATTCGTTTTGTGTTCCAGTTATAGTAAACCTCGCTACATGCCCAATTATTTGATTTTCTTGCCTTAAATACTTTTGTTAATTTTCATGATGGTTCAGGACCCTCTCATTTTTGTCTGATCAAGCACACATTTTTGCAGAATTTTTTTTTTCATTTATCGGGACAATTTTAGGGAGTGCCCCATCAAAATTTCCAAACTTCATTTTTTGCATCACCCTACTAATAATGTTTGTTGGTGACAGCCAGATGAAAGCATTAATCATCTGATTTTTACTCTAAAATCCGTTGTGACATTTTTTTTTCATGAAATGGCTTTCTCCTGATCATGACTAATCAAACAGCCTCTTTGGTTCCCATGTTAAAAGTATAATGACGACACATCAGCGGCTATCATGAGTCACAAAGTGCATTTTTCACAGTGGAATGGACATCTCTTTTTGCATAACAAATTTACAGACTGTAATAAGTTCTTTCAGCACATATCTATCTTATCTTATAAGAAAAATTATGAAAACCAACAGGTAACTGCCAATGATTTCGCAAAGCCAATTTGCTAGTTGTGAAGAAGGAAGTTATTTTTCTAAGGGACCGACAATCTGCAAGGAGCTATAGACCTTAGCCTAAAAATTTCACAATGCTGCAGCAGCAACTTAAAACTAGGGGGGGGGGGGGTTGCCCAAGGGGGTACTAACTTTTCAAATGCCTAAACTGTGCAAAGAGTGCCTCTGACTTAAGTGTGACTAGGATCCCTTGGGTCTTGTCTCACTGTGCCCTGTGTCTCACAGTGCCCAGTGTCTCACTGTGCCCGGTGTCTCACTGTGCCCAGTGTCTCACTGTGCCCGGTGTCTCACTGTGCCCAGTGTCTCACTGTGCCTGGTGTCTCACTATGCAACACTTTGCCCATCTTCAGGGGTGCCGGAAGGAATCGCGGGCGGCAGGGGCGGGTCAGATAAAAAAGGGCAAATCATATTCGCGCCAATTTCACGTGACAAAATGTAAATAGAGAGTCACTAATAATTTTGAATATATACTTACTAATCTGTCCCTAAAATTAATAAATAAGGCCAAATAAGGTTTTTTTCTGTAGGATGTGAAGGGCACCTTTGCCCCCCCTGCCCCCCTTGGACAAGGGCAGGAGGGGCACTTGCCCCCCCCTGCCCCCCCTGTTCCAGCACCCCTGCCCATCTTACAATGTATACCTACCCTTTATTTTGCCAGCTTTGTGTAATTTATTTGCCAGGTTGTCCACCAGAATTTCGATGTCCTTTCTTACGGGGTCCAACTCTTTTTCAGTGTCGAAGTAATTTTCAACTATGAGATACCCCTGCAATGGTGTAGCATAATTAAAATCATGAAATTCATAAATGACACTAACAGCTTCCGTCTTACTTACAGGAGACGAACATCAAGTGCTTACAGATTTGGACTGAAATGTTCCTTGTGAGGTCAGAGCCCTATCCATGCCATGTTATTCGTATGAGTCATAAGGAATTTATGAAGTCATAGCCTATACTTGCAATGCTAGAAAACTAGTGACCAAATAAGTGTCAATGAGGTCACAAGTTACTCAATGACAAGTTAACAGCTTATCTCAATGCTGTGGATAGGGCCTGTTGTGTCGTCATTGATGTCCACTAAAAGCCAAATGTAAGTACTCGTCGTTCGTCGGCTGTAATAAGGGGCAGCCAATTGAACTAAACTCAGCAACATTAAAAACGCACTATTCTAAAAAGGCTTAAAATAGTACTTCCTCTTAAAGTATCAAGATGAAAGTTTGCACACTCCTAGTAGTTGCCATCAGGTACATTCACGAAAATTTTCAAGTCTCTAAGTGCAGTACTTTTGTGTCAAATTAAATTGTCATGGTCACTGTCGAAAATGGAAGTCACAAACTGAACACAAAACGCACCATTGGAAATATTGGTTTTGTGGCATACTGGAAGGGATTAATCTTATGAAATTTTCACATAACAGGCACAAGACTTCCAAAAGAGGTCCCACGGAAGTTTTTTAAAAAAAAAAGACAATGATAAAGCAGATTTTGAATTAAAAACTCAAAAATTTACGAGTTCGCATCTTCAAATGAAGCATGTGAACCAGAACTGTTAAATAATGGGGGTTTTATGCATGCCCGTGGTAGAAACACACACAGAGACAATCATTCCATTTCAATTGTCTCAAAAATCTGAATAAAAAATCATTTTTTAAGGTTTTGACAAAAGGCTTCATTAGGGGGAGTGTCAGCATTGACACTTAATTTTTATTAAATTCATCCTCTTTAATTGTGGTTGGGTCAAATATCCCCTTTCCCTAAGTCATCAAGCAAGGAAAATTATAAACTTTCCTTGTTTATCAAAAAAGTTTGTGGAAAGAACAGCTTAGTTGTTGAAATTAATGATCAGAGGAAATTGAAATTTTGTGACTTCCATTTTCGACAGCGGCCACGACGATTTAAATTGACACAAAAGTACTGCACTTAAAGATTTGAAAATTTCCATGAATGTACCTGATGGCAACTGCTAGAATCGTGTAAATTTCCATCTTGATATCTTTAGAGAAAGTACTATTTTGAGCCTATTTAAAAGTGTGCGTTTTTAATGTTGCTGAGTTTATTTGACCTGCTTGGAGTTTTTTTGTGATAACTTCTTGTCCAGTTTTTGTGAAATTAAAAATTCTTTTTGAGTAGGTTTGAAATAAATATATCTGGTAGGGCTTTATCTAAAGCTTCTGGTAGGGGCAAGTATTTTTTTTAAAATCCTGCTCCCTGATTGGTCAGGTTACAGGAAGTGAGGCTTTTCCATTTGTTTGTGCAAAAGGGCATAATTTGTGACCACAAAAAAAAACAAGAACCCAGGGGTTGCAAAACTGAATGATGCCGATATGTGGTATCACAAGCCAACCCAATCAAAGTGTAATCAGGTTTTTACAGCCATTTTCAGTGGTGCCATATTCAGAAAACCAAAATTTCCAACATATTCCCAACATATCTGTGCAAACTTGTGTTGGAAAGTGAAAAAGGCACACAGGAGTTAACAGATTTATTTTTGCTAGGAAAAGGAATCTGGAGACACATCTTTGCTCTGAATATGATTTTGTCCCTTTATGATCAAAGAATCACCTTTATCAGTCTGGGAAATTACCGTCATAAGAGGACAATTGCAATTCCAGGCTGGCTAACTCCTGGCCCTGACAGGATGATTGAGTGCGTGGAGTTGATCAGTTGGGTATCAAAAGACAGTCTGATCTCTGTGCAGCCATCCTCATTACGCAGCAGCACATTAGCCAGACTTATTCTATCCAATTTCACAAAATAGTGCGAAGTCATCAGCAGCTGATGACAGTTCCCAATTTTCACTGGAGCCTTTCAGGTTCTTTCCCTCATTATGTAATGGATAGGTCTGCCAAAATTTGTAGAGTCAGTTGATACTGTCTGTGACACAACTTTAAGCCAAGTTTGGAAGTGATAGTAGCATCAGTTATTTGTAATAGCCTGTCAAAGGTAATTTTGAGCACAGCCAAAGTCATGGCTGGGCCATGACACTTTGAGAGGGTCATGAGAGGGTCATGACAGTGCTAGGGTGTCATGTGGTGCTGAAGACTTTTCTCGTCTTGACCAGATGGTAATTTCCTTGACTGGCTATGGTTTTCTTAATTTTTCTTCAGATAGCATGATGGCCAGTAATTAGTGATTTAGACAAGATCTAATGCAGCCAGAAGCATATTTTTTTGTTGTTCCACATGGTAATGTTTATTATACATTATATAGTTACATTTATCAAGTTTAACATACCTTCAGTAACATACCTTCAGTATGGTCAATTTATACCTTGTAGGTAATGAGACCATCTGAGGTGATATCCGGTCGTTTCTCTTGCTATGTGGACTGAGCGGGGTCTGGTTTTAATTATTGATATTGTATAGGCTAGGGTGGTTCTTCAGATCTTTCTTCAGCCCTGCCTTGAATTGGTTTACTGTGGAGGAGTTGATGGTGTCTTGGCTTAGCTGGTTCCAGACTGGGATGACTCTAGTTGAGAAGTAGTGCTTACGGGGACCTGTCGCTTGTAGTACCTGCAGCTTCATTGTGTGACCTCTGGTGGTGGATAGTCTAGCTCTTTCAAACATCTTCTTGGTAGGGCATAGAGGGCATCTTGTTTCGCTCTGGAGGTGGTCGATATTATTCATTATTTTGAAGCACTGGATTAGGTCCGTTCTCAGACGTCGGAATTTCAGCGATGGCAGATCAAGGTCTTTGAGACGTTCTGGGTAGGACAGATGGCAGATGTCTTGTAACAGTCTGGTGGCCCTGCGCTGGACGTTTTCAATCATGGTGACATTCTTCTTGAGATGGGGTAACCAGACGCACTATGCGTATTCAGGATTGGCCTGACAGTTGATTTATGAAGGAGCTTAAAGGAATCTTTGTCCAGATGTTTGAAGGTGCATCCAAGCAGACGGTTTGCTTTATTCATGATTCCTTCTATGTGCTGGTTGAATGACAATCGGTTGTCCACAACAACACCAAGGTCTCTCTCCGCTGTGGTTTTGGATAGGGTGTGATGAAGCATCTAGTAGTTCTTCTCAGGATTAGATGAGCCGAGATGGAGCACGTGGCATTTGTCAGGATGGAATTTCATCTGCATCTTGTGTGACCATTGTAGCAAGTTGTCTAGATCAACTTGTAGGCTGGAGGGGTTCTCTGTTGTTTCAACTAAGATTTGAAAAAGCTTGGTGTCGTCGGCGAACATGCTGATGAAGTTGTTTACTTGGCTCGGTACATTGCTGACGAACAGCAGGAAGAGGAAAGGGCCAAGGACAGAGCCCTGGGGGATGCCGCTGAGAACAGGTTTCCAGGAGGAGTGCGCACCATTTACTGAAATCTTCTGACGCCGGTTAGTGAGGAAGGACTCTATCCAGGAGATGGCTTTGTCTGTGATTCCAAAGCTTTTGACTTTACTATTGCATTTATAAACAGGAGAAAGTTCAGCCATTTTCATATCTGCGGGAAATTGTTTTTCAGTAATTATTTTGTTGATAATTTCCGTGATAGTGTACACAAGTCCAGGAGCACCAATCTTCAGTAGTCTGGGAGGTTTCTGATCATGACCGGTAGCCTTACGGGGGTCAATCGATTTCAGCGCTTTATTCACGTCGTGCACCGTGACTGGGGCGAAGCTAAAGTTCTTGTTGTTGTGCTTGGCGAGTGAAGAGGGAAGTCAGTGCTGGATCAAAAAACACCATCTAATCACTCCAATCTCATTTTTGTTTCCAAATGTTTGTGCCCATTCACTATATGCATCAAAATAGCAACTAAGAAGGCCAAACTCCTTGCCTATCTTGAGATTTTGCGTATAATTTGCCACTGGTGAGAACCAGCCAAGAGTAACCAGAAGAACTGAATGAGGCCAAAGGCCTCATTCAGTGAAAAAGCAAAAATTAGAAAAATTGTTTGTAACAATATTGTGATCTCTCAAGTGATATAGTATCAGTTTATCACTCATTCTTTGGGTGGCCTCTCTGCAGCGATCTTAATCTTTGAGAGGTCTCCTTGGCCCCATATCCTACATATGATATAAAAATATTTTTTATGTCTATATTTATCTTTAATGTGGGAAAATAAATGATTTCTGAGTCTGAGTCTGCCAGCAAGTACACTCTAAAAAATATTTTTAAAAAAATCCATGTTGGTTTTTTGCATTGAAATTTGGTTTTTCAAAAAATCATTTTGAATCTAAAAAACCAATTTTGTCTGAAATTTTTTAGAGTGTATCTATATAGGCACAAAACAGTCAACAATTCACTGCACGATGTTTCTGCATTACACATTTAAAAACAGTATATTGATTATAAGTCAATTTGTAGCTATAATGCAGTAGCCTGCCATCCAAACAAACGATAAACTGATAAATATGTATAGGTTATTCACCACGGGAGAGGGAATATGTGATTTATCATCCGAGGGCTTTAGCCTGAAGTGTCATGAACACATATTTCTGATCCCATGGTTAATAACTGGCTTATACCATGAGACAAACACTCAAACATGAAAGGATAACTGAACAACAAAGAATATGGGAATTATTTTCCTGCAATACTGGCATGTGATTGGCTGGCAGAGGTGTCAAATGGTATAAATAGGGCATACCTGATCAAAGAACTGTTTCACATCCTCCAAGCTCAGCTGTCCTGGTTTCAAAATGTCTGGTTGGGGAGGAACAGTATTAAACACTTCTGGATATCCTTTGTCACTGTTTCCTGGCCATTCTATTGGATTATCCATTGGATTATTCATTGGATTATCCTTTGGTTTATCCATTGTGAACAGGATTGTGACTATATGCCACTAAGAGCATCAGTTATCAACAAAACACTGTTGACAGCGCAGTGCTCAGACACCAGACTGCGATAAACAGGCTATAACCATCAAATATTGAGCAAAACACAATCATGTAGGTCAAGGCAATATATCCCTAGAAAGTAGGTCAGTGAGGCAGGTGCTTCTGGGAAGTGTTGGTTTTTATTTTACACTGACTCTATGGTTGGTGAAGTTAAAAACAAACTTTTTGAGTGCTGGCAATAAGGGGGGGGACTACTATTCAATTGGGGACCATTCAGCATTAAATTTTATGACTGCAGGATGGGAGTTTCGTAGATAGCGTTGCAATTTTGGTGAAAATGACATTGAATTGTAGGCTGAAATGGCGTTGAGACAGCACTGTGAAGCAATGTCAAAATATGACGTTGTGAAAAAATCTCAATGTTGTGTTCACGTTGTGGCAACATAATTTCTGTCATATATTTCTATGTCACAAAAGATCAGTATTCCAGCAATTAGCAATATATAACTTTAACATCTGATGTTGCGGCAACTCAAAGTTGTGAAGAATGTCAATGTTGTGTTCACGTTGTGGCAACATAATTTCTACCATACATTTCTGTGTCACAACAGACAAGTCCTCCACCAATTGGCAACATTGTGTTTACATTGTTTACATTGTGTTTACATTGTGATTACATTGTGTTTACATTCTGATTACATTGTGTTTACATTGTGTTTACATAGTGTTTGCATTGTGTTTACATTGTGTTTGCATTGTGTTTACATTGTTGTTACATTGTGTTTGCATTGTGTTTGCATTGTCTTTACATTGTGTTTACATTGTGTTTACATTGTATTTGCATTGTGTTTACATTGTGTTTGCATTGTCTTTACATTGTGTTTACATTGTGTTAACATTGTTGTTACATTGTGTTTACATTCTGATTACATTGTGTTTACATTGTTTTACACTGTTGTTACATTGTGCTTACATAAGTTACATTGTGCTTACATTGTGTTTGCATTGTGTTTACATTGTGTGTGCATTGTGTGCCCCTTGGGATATTTCTGGGCAACATGGCTACCTAGTGCATTCAGCCATGACAGTCTGGATGCACTGTGGGTCTACTGCTATATTTTAAGGAGGGCAGCTGTCTATATTATGTTGACATTTTGCGCTGCTTATAGTGCTTGCACGTTATTTTTATATCTTGATAAAAATAAATAAAGTATGAAAATTATATAAGTTGAAGCTCAACAATGAATCAGGACATTATATCAAAATCCAATAATAAAGAACATATATATACATGCAGAGATAATGGCGTTTATATTACCAAACATTTAACTTAGTCTGTCATATATATAAATTCACTATATATCATAATGTGTGAATGTCATAAACATGATAAAAATTGTAATGATGGAAAAAAAAGCATTTCTGAATTAATTAATTCTTCCACTTTCTCTCGAAACTCCGAAAATTACAACAAAGATATTAAAGATGGAGAGAATGAAGAAAATGTAGGTAATGATGCTTTGGAGTCGTATGATTATTTGAAAAGAGGAGTTCATTTTCACTTGGGTCAAGAATTTTTGCATGATTCTGCGTCTCTTTCGTAAGAGGTCAAGGTCATTTCTGACGTCTTCAAGGTCGTTATAATGTGGATATCGCAAGGTCAGTCGGAGCTCTTGTAAATATTTTCGACGAATTGCTTCACGCAAGATGTCCTCAATCCCCGGCTTGCTACAACCACAACAACCAAGGTCCAAGCCGTAGATGTTTCTGATGATCTGTCCCGAAGCTGTTAAATTCTGCTCAATGTCGTTTTCCACTTCAAAATGGCCGCCGTCCGTCTGATCCTGCCCTTGTTGTTGTCTACCGACTTGTAGCGAATCTAAATTTGTCAGTGCCTGAGCTCTGGACTTCAACATGTACAATGTTATGATCAGAAACCCTGAAATTATCTCCAAAATGATGCATATCGCAAGAATGGTAACCGTCGCCATATAATGCCTGTAGGTGTCCTCGCCGCCATTAATGACGTCCCTCAGTAGCGCCACCTGGACCAATGATAATGAGGTTGTTGCTGCAGCTTGTGTTCTATCCTTCCATTGAGTGAGGTCATCACTGTAATCTGAGGACTGTAATAGAATAAATCACAGGCCTAATTGTTTTATTTGTTGCAATCGATATATATGTGAAAAAAGGGACCGTTCAGAATTTATTAATAACGGGCAGAGGTTGGGAGTTTTGTTGGAACTTTGTGACAAAAATTGAGACCCCTCTTGGGATTCATGCGGACTTTTAGTACCAGACATAAAAACATTATAGATGTATTTACTGTTATAAATAGGCTTGGATGTTCACAACTTCACATGTACAGATTCACGGATTTTGCAAACAAAGGTGTCAATAAACTAAGTACATGTGTGATTTATGATGTTTCATTTTCGTTAAAATTTCATACCCCCTCTGAAGCATTCTGTGAAAATTGGTACCCCCTTCAAACGCACGCGAATAAATCAGAACCCTCTCTTGCAAAACTACCAAGCCCCCCCCCCCCCAGTCATAAACTAACTGTTGGTATTTCTGGAACAACTGTTTAATGGCAAGTTGGCAATTCACGATTTTCACAACATATATATGAAGTATTGTGAATTGTATATTTTCAGACCAGCAGCAAAATTAACATCAAGCCCAGAATACATGCATACATGTGGCTCTGCTCTGATTCTGCTGATATTTCTGGCTTCATAACACTCAATATTTTGTTTTCTGATTAAAGTCAACTAGTTTGTAGTCTCTCCAGAAATAGCAACACCCAAATTTGATCGTGACTTGTCCTTATTGAAACGTCAGCAGATGACATGCAAGCAGTGAAAACATCATCTGTGCTGAACAAAATTGTTGTGAAATTAAACCAAAATGATTCAAGCAATCAATGACTTAAGAGAAGGAATAATTGTGAACTTTGATGAAATTTGTACGCATCTACTGTGTGTTTTCTAAAGACAATATATAATTTAACACATCTAATATTTAATAATGTCAATTTCCCATGTACCAATTTCGAAATTTGTGAATTTAGTGGACCTGCAACAAGTGTAGAACAGAAATGGGCATGTCACTTGAAAAACCTAAATCAACCCACCTCATCTTCCAAAGGATCTTCATCGCTTGATTTCGATTTGCTTTTCGTCTTTCTTTGATTTTTCGTGGGATCAGAATTCGACAAGAACTCAAATTGGTTTGTCGCGACAGCCGAAAAAAAGTCGGTCTCATCCTTATTTTCTTGAAACGTGCCGTAAGACTTATTGGGATCAGAATCAGTAGGTTGTTGATGTTGCTGGTCAGGAGATGGTTCTACGTTGGAGGTTGAGTTTGATTCGATACCCTGGTCTTCTAATGGTTTTGATTGGAGGTCTGAAGAAACAAGTGGAATATTGAAAATTACAAAAATGGACGTCATTGGACGACGCCAAACATTTGAAATCAACATAAATTTTCGAATGGGACCCCAGGACCTTATACAATATTGGTGCAGCTCTAAAAAATATTAGTACAAAAGCAATCCCTCCATTGCAAATGCATTTCAAAAGGCACGCCATAATGTTTGGTGCAATGACTGCAAATTTGTTCGATTTTGCGCCTTTTTGAAGAAGATCATGAGCGTAATTTGGGCTCTTATCATAGCTTACTATAGAAAATGTTATAATGATATTATTGTCTACCTTTTCTCTGATGTTGTTTATCCGTTTCTTCCTTTACCGTTTCTTCGTCAACTTTAGATTTTTCTTCTCCCTCTTCTGCCTCTGCTGTTGCAGAATTGCCTACTAATCCTGAATCCGGCTTTGCATCCCGAGATTCTTGTTGAGGTATTGTTTCATTTCCTTCAAAAGCATGGTTATCTTTCCCCTCCATTGAAAATTTTAAATCCAATTCAAAATTCTAATGTCATCCTAAATGGTATGCATATAAACTTGCTCATTAAAATGTTTCATAAAACCTTTCAAAAATTGCATTATGATGATCTGGATCCATATTCGTTATAATTTTATGAGTAGAATCATAACTCAACCAATAAAAATCCATGGAATTGAAGTAAAACTCAAATTAAGATTACCAAATACAGGTGGCTATTTTGCAATGATAACGCAGCATGTGATCAAAACATCAACTAAAGGGTCAAACTGTCACAAACATGTGATCTGATTGTTTGTCTAAAAGATTTGGTTGCCTCAGTTCAGAATCTAATTTTAAAATTACCATTACATACCTCAGTATATATATATCTACAGCGCAAACTGACATAGTCAAACAGCTTCAGCTGGAACATTTTTTTAAGTATCTGTTTCAGCAGTCAGCTGAGAATGCTTGCTAATCACTAATCCACTAGGGCAGTTCAGAGTTCCCCCGTGGCCTAACTGGTAAGTGCGCTTGTCAACTGGCTTTGAGGGCGTGGGTTCAAATCTCACCCCGGAAACTCACTTTAGTCCGAGCCCATGGGACATTAAATGGAGGCGGGTTGTATCCAGTGTTGTATGCTGGGGCAACTGAAAGACCCTGGGCATCCCTGAATTAATAGGGTATGTGCCAGACTCACAGTCTTCTCATCTCATCATCATACGGCGATCGCCTGCCTCGATATAGCCCACTAAGGTGCTGCAGAGGCGTAAAACACAAAAAAACAAAAAAAACTTGAGCAGTTCCTTTCTCATTCTGCTGCCTATAACATTCGACACCTCTGTGCTCTGCCAGCAAATCACGAGCATCTATTTCACTGCAATAAATTCCATATTCTTAGTTATCCATGCACTTATCGACTCATGTTTGAGCGGATCCTGAGTCCAAAGTTGGGATATAATTATGAAATGGTGGGTTACGAATCAGCTGCATGATAGAAATACTTATTTCTTGTAAGTCTCAATCATATTGCATTGCGTGAAAGCAATGCTCCCAGAGGTAAAGGGGGCAGATTATTCAATGTGACGGTAGACAAAATATCTAACTATTTTTGATGTGTTTATTCAATCAGTCTCGTACTTGGAACTTGTTTCGTAATCTCTGAAATTTCTTGTCTTGTCTGTCGGAGTCTGATCTGACTGTCCCAGTTTCTTGGAGATAGTCATAGCCAAACTCCTCGCAGACTTGTCGAGATGGTCCCATCAGGAGCTGCATATAAATATAAATTGTGAAAGTTCAAAAGCCTGATGATAATGTTTTGTTGTAACTTTCAACCCTAGTCTGGGATTAAGCAGAGCTCACACAGCCCAGCCAAACTCAGAAGAAAGATTCCTCAATCTCTTGGAGGTGTTCCAATAGAACGAATTTCGACTCATTTCCTCTAGGTGGCCCTCCAGTCTGTGCTCCTCTAATAGCTCCATCTTGTGGAAAATAAAAGTGATGAATAAACGGAAGTACAATTCTGTCACAAAAAGCAGTTCTATGCTCTAGTTCACACAGCTGATGGCTCATCAAAACCTGGGGCACGCGGTTGATATAAACATGGTTTTCAACAGTGAAAACGCTGAAAGGTAGGCCTGTGTCTTCTTGCTTTAAGAAAGAGTAGAAAAAATATCGTATATGCTTGGCTTTGTTTTAAATGAATGTTTGATGTTTGATTATAGAAAGCCTGGTTTATCTAAATTCTACTTTAATTGGCCTGCAACCAAAGTATCGCACATGAACTGTTTCAAAAATAGTAAGGAATAGGCTAAAAAAAATGGTCAGGAATAGGCTAAAACTTCATTGATATATTGAGAAAAAGAAAAGAGATATTTCCTTTAATGTTCAGATTGTAAACAAATTTTAATTTTCTGTGACATTGAAGAATTACTACAATTAATACTATTCCAAGGTATTGAATTTCATTATTTCGGATTCTGCAATAGTTCAGCTGAAAACATTACATTTGGTGGGAATGTTCCTAAATTCAGTGTATGAAACAAATCAGTACACCTTTAAAGCATTGTTATAATGTTATTATTGGTCTAATCTGTAGACCTGGCCTATAGGTCTAGGCCTGTCCACATATTCACAGAGTGTGACAAGAGACCAGTCCTTCACTCTTGAAAGCCTATTAGAATGATTGCACCTGTGGTCATGCATGGGAAAGCACTGGGGTATGGCATTGTGAAAAAATAAATAGGTAGGCTATTATAGTTTAACCATACAAAATAAATTAGGGGTACATGTGATACCGGACTTCATACAGGCTGTAAAGCAAGCTAGAATATTAAAATTAGGTAGATAGATAGATAGATGGATAGATAGATGGATAGATAGATAGACATATAGATAGATAGACAGGTAGACAGATGATAGATAGAAATATACATAGATAGAAAATCAGACAGTTAGACATACCGATAGATGGTAGAATTTAGACCCCAAAGTCAGTCAGAGTTGAAACTCTGACTTGCTTGGCAATAACTTCAACTGACTAGTCAACTAAGTTGTCACACTCAGACTTCACTTGATTTCAAATAATTCAGCTGACTAATGCTATTTCTTGGGGTCCTTCCTTTAAAAATTATCAACAGTACGAGGGGCGTTCAGAAAGTTCGAGGCTTTTTTTGATATGGATACTTATTTTTAATTTAGAACTATGCATTTTTTACAGGATAAAATTCAGCATATTTGGAATGGATTTCCAAAATTTTGGACAATTTTGACATTTTTGAGTCATTCTGTGGTTGCCATGGAAACTGAAAGTTCAGCTTCTTGGGGCAGGTAACACTGAAACCAAGAATGCCAAGAAATTGTGACTGTGAGAGACTTCTCTCTGTCTCTTGTATTAGTGAGATTGACAATATTTGACACAAGAAATATTGTATTAGCTTCTAAATATGCTTTCAAGCACACCAAATGTGTGTATTCTTACACTGAACCCATGCAGAAAAGCACTCCTGCATGCCAGATTTGGCGAGGGAAATTCAGCAGGCAAAGGTGTGTTTCCCTGACTACATAAGAACTTGTGAAAAACAGATTCAATAGTATGAACAAGAGACCAAAATGGACAGCATTATCCATCCTAGCTATTCCTGTGACATGTTGCTTTACATAAGTCCTGGTTTTCCCTTACTTTAGTCCATGGGGGCTACAGTTTCAGGCGATGGAGGAGAAAAGGCTTTGGATGACTGAAATTCTTTCACAGAACTTTGTTTGGAGGACTTCAAGGAACATTTACTTCAATGGGTCAGGTGTATGAATCAATGCTTTTGGTGAGCTTGGGAGTATATTTTAAGGCTAATATTATATTTCTTGCATCTAATATTGTCAATCTCACTAATGCAAGTGATAGAGAGAGGTCTCTCACAGCCAAAATTCATTGGCTTTAGTGGTTTCAGTATTATCTGCCCCAAGAAGCTGAAGTTTCAGTTTCCATGGCAACCACTGAATGACTTTAAAATGTCCAAATTGTCCAAAATTTTGGAATTCCATTCCAAATATGCTGAATTTTATCCTGTGAAAAATTCATAGTTCTAGATTGAAAATAAGTGTCCATATAAAAAAAAGCCTCGAACTTTCTGAACGCCCCTCGTACATTATAACCTCAGAAATTTCCGATTTTTTGCACTCGGCAAACTGTGCAGGATACAAATGTGTCAGAAATTTAGGGAGTTTTTATGTTGCATAGATTTTCCAAAGGTCCTAAAAAAGTGTGATATACATGTTGTGCTCTTTATGCCATTGAAAATGATACCAAAAGCATTTCTGTGAGGTAAAAATTGACAAAGTTATGCAACAATGACTTGACTTTAGCTGTCTCAACTCTGACTTGACTAGACTGAACACTGACTTGCTGCTTGGAAAGCTAACTATGACGTCACTAGTCGACTTTATGTAGTCGACTTCGGGTCTATGATAGATAGATCTATAGATAGATAGATAGATAGATAGATAGATAGATGTACGGCATGCAGATCTTTAAGGAGGGCAAGCCAATTTGCTCAAATTTCACATTCCAGATTGATCCAGATTTCATTCAATTTCAAATAACATACCTTGGAACCACTTAATTTCAATAATGCCATCATCAGCACCAGTGGCGTAGCTAGTTGAGCAAATTAACCCCCCATCCCACGACAACTTTTTGGGGAAAAACAGGGAAATGGGGAAAGTGTGGAATGTGAGGGAAATATTAGGAAAAAGGAGGCAAAGTTGGCAAGCAAAAAGGGAAAGGGGAAAGAAGAGAAAAGGAGGGGAAAGGAAAAAAGATATTTTAATCCTGTTGAAATCCATGCATGATGACCATAGGCGTACCACTTGTTGTAGACAGACTTACATGTAGTAGTATGACATCAATATCATAGTCTAAGTCTGCTTACAACGAGAGAAAACCAACTATTTTTGACACTTTCTGAAGTTTCTTGAATATGACATTGTGTGATATACACAGTTTAGGTGAACTGAATATATGTCTGATGCTACTTGAACCACAAGAGCCCTGAATGGTATTGCACTTAAGAGGAAAGTGGATTATTCGATATGACTATACATGTAGACAAGTTTCGAATGTAGCCATTTTTCATGAGATTTAAATGCGATCAGTCATATATTTGGGAATTGTTTATCGTAAACTCTGAAATTTCATGTCTCGTCCACCGGAATCTAATCTGACCATCCTAGCTGAGAATGCGGTCATGAAGTGACTCAGTGAGAATCATAAATCCTATAGCTGACATTGACAAAAAGAGGTTTTTATTGACTAATTTCAAAAATATCTGGGCGGGCTAATATTCCGTTTATTCAATATAATTTACATCGATTGGTCTTTATAACACAAATGAATGAAATATTTGGGCAGGCTAATATGCAGTTAATGAATATAATTTACATAGATTGGTCTACATAACAATAAAGAATGATAATTTACATAGATTGATCTTTATGACACAAATGAATATAATTTATATATACATAGATTGGTCTATATAACACAAATTTATGAAAGAATTTAGATAGATTGGTCTGTATAACACAAATGAATATAATTTACATAGATTGGTCTATACTTGTGTACACAAATGAATATAATTTACATAGATTGGTCTGTATGTGTAACACAAATGAATATAATTTACATAGATTGGTCTGTATACGTATAACACAAATGAATATAATTTACATAGATTGGTCTACATAACACAAATGAATATAATTAATATAGATTGGCCTTTATAACACTAATATTAATATATTTTACATAGATTGGTCTGTATAACACAGATGAATATAATTTACATAGATTGGTCTATATATATGACACAAATGAATATAATTTACATAGATTGGTCTACATAACAATAATGAATATAATTTACATAGATTGGTCTTTATAACACAAATGAATATAATTTACATAGATTGGTCTATATAACACAAATGAATATAATTAACATAGATTGGTCTATATAACACAAATGAATATAATTTACATAGATTGGTCTATAAGCCTATAACACAAATGCTATGGAATAAATTATTTGTGGCATTATTGGCATGACTAGTGGGCTTTTTTTAGGTATCTCTGACTCATGTGTACCCATTGTTGTTACTTTTCAGATACAGCCAACTGGTACAATGAACAGAATGAGACAACCGCTATGATTCTGAAGCTACTAAAGTTTCCATTTTGGAAAACTGGCTCAAATAAATTTCGGATATCATTGTTTATCGGACTAGTAAGTTTCATATTTGT
Source organism: Platynereis dumerilii (assembly GCA_026936325.1). Taxonomy (NCBI): domain Eukaryota; kingdom Metazoa; phylum Annelida; class Polychaeta; order Phyllodocida; family Nereididae; genus Platynereis; species Platynereis dumerilii. Next base: position 10,129,508 of record JAPTHN010000006.1, on the reverse strand, counting down.
GAGTAGCCTTCTTTGTGTGCGAGAAACGACATGGATTATTCCGCCTTATGACCTACCGTATAATACCGACAACTCGAAATATATCGATAAGTTTGATGACGTCTTTCCCAAGGGAAATGGTGTTCCAAAAGTCTTATTCTGGACGGGTTTCTTTGGCAAAAGTGAGGAATGGGGCAATTTTTACAAAAGGCGACCTGATGAATTTTGTCCGTGGAAATGTGAATTTTCCTTTGACCAGGACGACGTACAGCAGAGTGATCTCATTGTAATGAACTTGCGAGACCTATCAGATTTCAACGATACCTTGCCGACATACAGGAAACGATCTCAGATATGGATGTTACATAACTCAGAGCCACCTGGTCTGAGTTGGCTTAATTTAAAGCATTATGGTCATGTGTTCAATTGGACAAGTTTTGTACGCACGGATTCTGACGTACCGTGTTACTACGGAAAACTTGAAAAAATCAAACAAATAAATTCTAGTCTTTCAAAAGTGTTTCACGGATTTAACATGTTTAAGCAGACTACCAAATCGGCAAACAATGAACATAACGAGCCGCCCAATAAGCTAGTCAGTTGGGTTGCAAGTAATTGCATAACTGAAAGTCAGCGTGAATGGTACATCAGGGAACTAAGGAATTACATTGAAATTGATACGTACGGGACTTGTGGTAAGTTGGAATGTTCGAGGAAAAGCCCAAGGGAGTGTATGACTCGTATGATGGAGTATCGTTTCTACCTCGCGTTTGAAAACGCCCTCTGCAGGGATTATGTCTCCGAGAAATTGTGGCGCTCTCTGGTGCTGGGCGTCATCCCCGTGGTGATGGGTGGAGCAGGAGCGCATTTAAAAGTCGCACCTAAAGGCAGTTTCATAGATTTCCGGGATTTTCCAAGCCCGAGACATCTAGCCGCCTACTTAAAAAAGGTCGCTAGCAATAAAACACTGTACAACTCTTACTTCGATTGGACCAAGGAATGGAAAGTTGGAGGAAATTATTTTTGTGACGTTTGCAAGTCAATACATGAGTGGAATGGAACGTCACAGGTTTACCGTGACCTAAATGGATGGTTCGAACAAGACACGTGTTCAACTTACTCTGTAAGTATCAAATTATCAATGCTTTCTTATGCTTTTAAAAATTCATATGAAACAACAGTATTTGGTATCCTTAAATAGCACTGGATCGATTAATCGATTTCTCGGGATATAGGTCTATATCGGACTATCGGTTAACAGCCTTATTGTGTTCACATAACAAGATATCACGATAAATGCATAATGGCATAAACCAAAGAACAATCATTTTTCACTCATGTATATTTTATTGATTTTTTGCAAAAATTACAATTTTTCAAAGTCCAAGGTCTTTTTTGGAAAATAATTATTTAGCAAAATACATAATCACATAAATAATGGTTGAAATACGATTAATAATTTGTAAAGGTTATTCACCACGGGAGAGGGAATATGTTATTTCTCACCCGAGGCCTTTAAGCCGAGGTGTGATAAACACATATTCCTGATCCCATGGTGAATAACCGGCTTATACCATTAGACAAACCGACACCAAGCTTAAACTTTTAGGATTGTGTATTGGAGGTTTTGTATGGTTGGTGCCTCTCTTTCCTGAAGTTTTGATTAAAATTTTAACAACAGTTTGTACAAAATCGTGTACACCTACATTTTAAAACGTATATATATATATTCATGTTTTCAAAATAATATCTTTTTTGGGTATTTTAAAGCAGACAACTTTGATGTCATGAGTTCCAGTCGTTAATTTTATTTTTATTTTTCATTTTTCAGATGTGGCGATATTATACTCTCAAGTTGAACTTCATACCTTACTATGTGTTATATTATCTTGGTCTATGGTGAGATTTGTTCCTGTGATATAAATAAGGGTTTTTTTTTAAACTGTTATAGCCTGGAAATTTTCGAAAGTCAAAAGGTCATAAATGTGCTTGAATCTCCTGGCACATAATATTTAGTTTAACACGTTAAATGGAGCGTTTCTTGACACAAGTGGCGTGTGAAAAGGGTTCGAACGTGTTTAGAGTGTTTCTTGAGATATGGGGGGAAAGGAGACACAGTGGCAAAGTTTAATTTTGCCATTTATCTCAACAAGTTACAATTTCAGTTCCATCATGAATGGCTTTAATGAATGGTACAGAAGTCTCATACACATGCACACTGTCAAACAAAAATTCTGCTTTAGATCTTTGAGATATTCATGATATTGGTGGGAAAAGATCAAGTGATTCATTGTGCCCCGCCTATAAATTCCGGGGGCAAAGTGAATTGGTGCTCTTTGGTTTAAATTGAATACTTAATTTATGCTTACATTAACAGTATTATCATACAGTGTTATACAACATGCCAAAGCTTATTTCCTATGAAGTAAGCCCTTTTTGGACAAAAAATTATCATTTCAGGTAGTTCAGCATTCAAGACATCCATAATATACTCTTTATCACCTGGTTGGCTGTGAATGTCACTGTTTACAGTCAAAATATCAGGGCCTATGATATTGTAAAAAATACCACCCTTCAAGGGCGATATTTTTTAACAATGGTTATGACATCACCAGCATTTCAGCTGCCTGATGATGTCACAAACCAAACAAGGGCCAGAATAATGGGATTGTGACGTCATGTCCATTGTTGCTCCATGGTGACGTCACATTTTTGTAATGGCAGAAAATAGTCCCCCTTTATAACTGAAAATTTGAGGTAAAACCAGTTGATAAAAACAAAACAACCACGCGTCAGGGCACTTCGTACAATATCACTCGCTGTTGTGTGAATTAATATCACTCTCGCCCTACGGGCTCGAGTGATATTAATTCACACAACAGCTCGTGATATTGTTACTCAGTGACCCTGACTTGGGTTGTTTTGGTTATAATAGTCGTTGGTGCATAACCAAATTTTGTCTCAAAATCACGCTTAAAATTATAATAACTTATACCGACAAAACAACACATGCTTCATCAAATGTCTTTACATGTTCATTTAGGTGTCCCTCGAAGTAAAATCTGACATTTAAGAAATAGGCCCTATTGCTTATTGGCATTTATAGAAATCCAGCGATTCGCTGTGTGTCCCCGTTCCCCCTAATATTATGGATCCTAAAAAAGATCATTTCTAGAGACATATGTGGATCATAGAAAAGGGTTAAGTTATGAATATTTTTAAAATAGCATTTTTTGAGACTCATACAATTGCGACATGAAAGTTCCAAGAAATAACACAAATTACACAATGGCAAGACAATATTATAGTGTGTTTGATTTGTAAAAAAAGGTTAAAAAAATGGATTTACCTATATGTTACTCATTTGAAAGTTTTATCCATCATGAACACAATGGTACTATGACTCATGACATTCTTGACATTTCATTGTTTTCATAGGTCATTATTATGATATTTTTAATGAACTCAATGGGGTACCATTTATTTCTTTTTTTTGTAGGAATAACATTGTACAACATTGAAGTATAACATTCCAATGAATTTTGATATATTTTTTGAATAATAAGACTTCGGCGCTGTAAAATTTGAATTTTGAATCAGCTTCAATGATTGAGTGAGATGGTTGCATAATTCCTTTCAGCTAACATAGCTTGATTATTAACTTAAAACAACAAGCTATGTCAGCTCGAAAGAATTTTGCAACCATGTCACTCAATCATTTGAGCTGACTCAAAATTTCTAATTTTACAGTGAACAGGTCATTGATCTCAGAGTCAGAGGCAAATTGTTAACCAAAGACTTAACTTTCCAACAACAGTCTATATTTAATTTCAATGCATTTTAGCTAGCTATTGCAGATAATTATTGCCTGAAATGTTAGTATAATTTAAGAATCGTTTTAGTTGTCTTTTAAAAGATAACGTTGTTATCATTTAGTTTCGCTTGAGGCCGAAAATGAACTTTCTGGCCCGGCAAGAGCACTCTCAAAATTTCATGTTGTCCTCGCAAGTCCCTTTATTGTTGTATTGTTAATCAAAGACTGACCAACAACATTCCATATTTAATATTCAATGCATTTGTTGAACATAGTATTTTTTACATTTCTTCTATTTTATCATGTTTATATTTGCCATTTTTATTGCCAATTTATTTTTGCGTATCACGTACCTTTATAAAAAATTGTTTGTTGTGCAACTGTTTTTGCCATTAATCAGCCAGTATTTTGTTTTTTATTTTCATGTTTTTTGTTTTTGTTGCTTTTTAATAGCATCTCAGGTCTTAAACAATGTTAAAGGAGCAATTAGGGTGGCCCTTAAAAAAAAGTTTGAAATTTGTTCGGGCCACCCTCTGAAATTGTGCCTATTATGGAAGAAGAATGAACTGTGCAAAGTTTCATCCAAATCGGTTAATGTTTAGAGGTGCCCTCCAGGCATTGAAATACCTACATTTTAATCAATATTCGGCACTTTCGCCAATCCGCGATATTGTGTAACTAAGCCATTTCATACCATACAACAATTTGATTAGGCCCATTGAACAGGGCTAAATGAGACCTTCATTTTGAATACCAACTTGGATGGCCTGTGGCCATTTTTCACCAGTCCTAATTATCGCCCATGCTATGCTATGCATAGGGCGATTATGCTTTAGTGCTGAAATCTACTGAAGGGGTGAAACAACCAATGCTGTGGCCTCAACCAGCCCACTCTGGAAGTTCTTATCATATGCATAACACATTGATACCATTGTAGATGTGCACAACGGTTGGTATTTTCAGTTTAATTCAATATTAGAAAATTTACTATTATCAGTTTTAGAGGCTATCAAGGTCCAGAAAGCCTGCATTGTGGTGGCCATTTTCCCTTCCACAGGGTGAGTTTTAGTACACAGAATGGCCACTGCAAGCAGCAACTCATTCACATACATTACACAAGAGGGCAGCACCTGCAAGTCCTTTGCCAGTTCCTCCCTTTGCACCACATTCTATTTCTGGGAAACTCAGCAATTCCTGCATCTCAGTATAGTTCATGCATCTTTCCAACTAATTATACAGGTAGCACGGGCTTATATTGTATCTATTTCATATTATTCTATTCTCTTCCCTCCAATCTACGGGCAACTTACTATATATTATATAAATCTGTTTTATATTTATGTAAATAAAATACTGGTTATAATATACACTCATGTAAACAAAAGATAGACATATAGATAGATAGATAGATAGATAGATAGATAGATAGATAGATAGATGCATGGATAGACGGATTGGCAGACAGATAGGATAGATGGATGGGATATACAGTAGGATAGGATACATGGATAGTATAAACGGATAGGATAAACAGACAGGATAGATAGATAGATAGATGGAGGAATGGATTGACAGATGGATTGATGGATATATGGGTTGACAGACGGACAGGAGAGACGGATGGGATAAACAGATAGGATAAACGGATAGGATAAACAGATGGGATAAACAGGTAGGATAAACGGGATAAACGGATAGGATATACGGATAGGATAAACGGATAGGATAAACGGATGGGATAAACGAACGGGATAAACGGATAGGATAAACGGATAGGATAAATAGAAACTTAGATAGATAGATGAATGAATGGATTGACGGATGGATTGAATGATAGATAGACGGATGGATAGACAGATTGACAGACAGATAGGATAGATGGATAGGATAGATGGCTGGGATAAACAGATAGGATAGATGGATAGTATAAACGGATAGGATAAACAGACAGGATAGATAGATAGATAGATGGAGGAATGGATTGACGGATGGCTTAATGGATGGATGGGTTGACAGACGGATAGGATAGACGGATAGGATAAATGGATAGGATAAACAGATAGGATAAACAGATAGGATAAACAGGTAGGATAAACAGGTAGGATAAATGGGATAAACGGATAGGATAAACAGATTTGATAAACGGCTGGGATAAACAAATGGGATAAACGGATAGGATAAATGGATAGGATACACAGATAGGATAAACGGATAGGATAAACAGATAGGATAAAACGGATAGGATAAACGGGATAAATGGGATAACGGATAGGATAAACGGATAGGATAAATGGATAGGATAACAGGTAGGATAAACGGGTAGGATAAACGGATATGTTAAACGGATAGGATAAATGGATAGGATAACAGATAGGATAAACGGATAGGATAAACAGATAGAATAAACGGATACGATAAACAGATAGGATAAACAGATAGGATAAACAGGATAAATGGGATGAACCAATGCTTATGGGGTACTGGATAAACGGATAGGATAAGCGGATAGAATAACGGAAAGGATTAATGGATAGGATAAACGGGAGAAACAGGATAACGGATAGGATAAACCGATAGGATAAATGGATAGGATAAACGGATGGGATAAACGGATAGGATAAACGGATAGGATGCATGGATAGGATAAACAGATAGGATAAACGGATAGGATATATGGGTAGGATAAACGGATAGGATAAACGGGATAAACGGGATAAACGGGATAACCGATAGGATAAATGGATATGTTAAACGGATAGGGTCAACGGATAGGGTAATGGATAGGATAAATGGATAGGATAAACGGATAGGATAAACTGATAGGATAAACTGATAGGATAAACAGATAGGATAAACAAATAGGATAAATAGATAAGATAAACAGGATAAATGGGATGAACCAGTGCTTATGGGGTACTGGATAAACGGATAGGATAAACGGATAGGATAAACAGATAGGATAAATAGATAGGATAAATGGATAGGATAAACGGGATAAACAGGATAACGGGTAGGATACACGGATAGGATAAACGGATAGGACAAACAGATATGATAAACGGAGAGGATAAATGGACAGGATAAATGGATAGGATAAACGAACGGGATAAACTGGCTAACGGATAGGATAAACATAGGATAAAACATGCGGGGCATGGGCGATGCTGTGCCATTATATGTGCTTGTTAAGACCCAGGTATTTGGTTATCCCATTGAAAATTTTTAAGTTTTGAGATGACATCAAAGGATTCCAACTGGAAGCAATAATTCTAAATCAGACCTTACATAGATTGCATATATGCCTGGCCATCACTTTTCTCACACCATTACTTTTTAAGAAATATTCTCAACAATAGTTGGCTTGGATGAAATTATAAATATTGGTGTATAATACCAATTCATTGCGAGACGACACCATCGAAGTAACGAGATCATAATCCCTTTAGTTGGGACATAATGACCACAGCAATTTTTAAAACCATTAAGGAAAGCTATTTGACCAGTGGCAAAGGATGGTAAGGAAAAACATCCTTCATGGCCTCCTGTATTCAAGATGATTCTATGAGAGATCCCGAAGATTTACAAAAGTGTATGTATTATCGTAAGGAGTTAGGTTTGTCCATTTTAAAAATATTTTGTTAGTTTTGCCAAAAAGGTCTTTAATGAAACAGATTAATTAGTCCCATTTCCTTTGATAGAAATATCATTATTTTCAAGAGAAGTGGTTTGTGACGACTGTCACATGGGTTAAGGGGCCGACCAGATGATAGTTGGAGGGGGGCTATGGACTTGACCCCCAGGACAAACTTTTTTTTTCATTTTTCGGCGCGTCGACTGACAATTTTTTTCGCATGCGCACTTGTGACAAACTTTTTTATCGGAATTATCTCTGCTAGGAGACAGAGATCTTGTTAGTCCTGGCTTCCTAGAATCCTGTCCCATGTCACACTGTCACACTGTCACACTTACTCTGCTCCACTTATTCATTCATTCATTTTTCTTCAACTGAGTACCTGTGTGCTCCATCATACATAATTGCATGCACTTGACTCTTTTCCTTGATAAAATCTGACTTTATTTCATGCTTATTTGCTTATTTTACTTTGAAGATCAATCACACTTTGGAGTAGTTCCTGCTTTTCCTGCTAGGTGGTGTATAGATGCTTAGTTTCCTTTATGTCCACTAGGTGATGGCAGAGGAGGAATTTATTGTCAGTGCTGGGAGATAGAGATTTTGTTAGTCTTCAAGGCTCTTGGCTACCCCAGCTTTTAATTGGCATGAGAGGATCAGTTACAGATGGATAGATCTATAGAAAAGTAGATAGATAAGGGTGTGCCCTGCTGGGGTAACCCTGAGGGGTAGGGTGGGGATACACCTTAAGGGTGGGACAGTGGGACAACCCCAAGGGAGGGGGCACCTCAGGGGACACCCGTAGGTTGGGGCTAACCCTAGGGTCAAAGTTTTTAACCGGCCTAACAGCGGAGGCCGGTTAATACAGGAGCTGTAAATGGATCAGGTGAAACCATAAACAGTAGGCATAAACTGCAACCACAAGCTTGCAACCACAAACCAGATGTAAACCACGTTTGGCAATGACAGACAAGGTTTTTCCCCATTGTGACCTTAATATTTCACTTACAGTTATGAAATTTGGTACAGGTATGGGATTCTGGGTATGGATTGGGAAAATGTCGAGAAACCCAAGATGGTTGCCGTTTTGTGGCGGCCATTTTAGCAGCCATCTTTCTTCATTCTTGAACTGCCCATTGTGACCTTAATATTTCACTTACAGTTATGAAATTTGGTACAGGTATGGGCCTCTGGGTATGGATTGGGAACATGTCGAGAAATCCAAGATGGCGGCCATTTTGTGGTGGCCATTTTGGCAGCCATCTTTCTTCATTCTTGAACTGCCCATTGTGACCTTAATATTTCACTTACAGTTATGAAATTTGGTACAGGTATGGGCCTCTGGGTATGGATTGGGAACATGTCAAGAAATCCAAGATGGCTGCCATTTTGTGGTGGCCATTTTGGCAGCCATCTTTCTTCATTCTTGAACTGCCCATTGTGACCTTAATATTTCACTTACAGTTATGAAATTTGGTACAGGTATAGTACTCTGGGTAATAGTGGGTATGGATTGGGAACATGTCGATAAATCCAAGATGGCGGCCATTTTGTGGTGACCATTTTGGCAGCCATCTTTATTCATTCTTGAACTGCCCATTGTGACCTTAATATTTCACCTACAGTTATGAAATTTGGTACAGGTATGGGACTCTGGGTATGGACTGGGAACATGTCGAGAAATCCAAGATGGTGGCCATTTTGTGGTGGCCATGTTGGCAGCCATCTTTTTTCATTATTGAACTGCTCATAGTGACCTCAATATTTCGCTTAGAGTTATAAAATTTGTTACAGGTATGGGCCTGTGGGTATGGATCAGGGACATGTTGAGAAATCCAAGATGGCGGCCATTTTGGCAGCCATCTTTCTTCATTTCATGAACTGCCCATTGTGACCTCAATATTTCACTTAAGAGTTATGAAATTTGGTACAGGTATGGGACGGGAACATGTTGAGAAATCCAAGATGGTAGCCACTTTGTGGCAGCCATTTTGGCAGCCATCTTTCTTCATTCTTGAACTGCCCATTGTGACCTTAATATTTCACTTACAGTTAAGAAATTTGGTACAGGTATTGGCCTGTGGGTATGGATGAGGAACATGTTGAGAAATCCAAGATGGCGGCCATTTTGGCAGCCATTTTTTTTTTTTTAGAAATCTGTTCAAACTGCATTGATTCTGTAATAATAGTCTAGCATCTTCCAATCAACTATTTCTCCTATCTTCCAATATCAGTTGCTCAGTGGTTTAAGCAATGGCACCTTCAATTTCATTGCGCTAGGTCGGTTTTGAATCCGCGGATTCTTGTTATGACTTACAGCAAACACTATCTGTCTGGCAATCACTGCTGACCCCCTGCTCGTAATGCTCCCATCTAGTTTATTTCACACCAAATAGTCATTCCTAAATCATGCAACACCTCGTTCAGAGATCCCTACCAAAAATTATTTAGTTCAACATGAGTCAAATAGAATGATTAGAATCTATTTATTTTCCTAGCAGAGATACTTGTGTGCATCTCATGCACTCCATTCTAGTTTTAACGTTACAGTACCCTAGCTACAGGTGGAAACAAACTTTTTTTTTAATTTCCATGTGCTGAACAACCTTTTTTTCCAGTGTTAAGTGGGGAACAATCCTTTTTTTTCACCAAAAATCCATAGCCCCCCTCCAAAGATCAACTGGTCGGCCCCTAAGGATATTGTTGACACCAGTGTAAACAGCATTTTCTCTGATAATTACATGAATATAGTGACCTTCCTCCTCAAGTTAGCTCACTTGGGAGTGCTCTTTGCTGCCAATCACTTTGATCTAAGTTTGAGACCAACTTTGGAAGAGCCACCTGAATCTATATTCAATGTTGACATAGCAGTTTCCACTTTTATTTGCCATGCTGCTGCAGCATACCCCTCCGATTCAAATTGGCCTACTGGTGCATAAATACAGGACATAAAGCCCAATTATTATCCAGTGAAAGTATTTCAATCAAAGGCTAAAACTCTCTGGTAGGCTTTATAGCTCTGCTAATCATTATCTGCCCAGGAAACAAACCACAAGTATTATTGAAAGTGAAATGAACACGACACACTTCAGCAAATTCGCAAATAAGCATTCATAATATCAGAACATTATGACCAAACATCTCAGACCATCCATGTTGGTATTCAAAATGAAGCTCTGTTTAAAGCATGTTCAGCTATCCTGTTTATATTTTACGAAAGTAGAGAATAACGCTTAAAATATCAAAACTTCAAGGGCCGGGGGGGCACCTCTAAATATTAACCGATTTGCATGAAAATTTACTAACAGTATTATTTTCATAATAGGCATGATCTGAGAGGGTGGCCCGCCAAAAATTCAAACTTTTTTTTTTACTGTGCATTTGAGGGCCACCCCTAAGGAGCATGTGATCTTGAATTTCATCATCACAATAAATTCCTATGTAAAAATGAGATTGTACATGCATCCTTTTTGTATTTTCATTGATATTGTCTAAACTTGACTCTGAATTATTATTATCCCGTCCCTTGCTAACATCATATTGTCCCTTGCTAACATCATATTTTGAATTGTTCACAATGTTCTACCATACAATTCTACGTAGTTTTCACCAAAATTGCAATATTGTTATGACATTGTCACAAAATTGCTGCAACATAGACATGTCCATTCAGATATTCTACGAGGTCCCAGTATTAAAATGTTCTAGATGACTGGAAATGTGACTTTTCTTGCCAATTCTTATTCCATGTGTATTCACTTTATTGAGTATTACTGAACAAAGGCAATATATGTCATTTAGACAAAGTCAAAAGTTTTTGAATGTACTGTTGATTACATCAATAGAAGAATTTGAATTGAATTGAATTGTGTTCATACAAACAACTTTTTTTTTTTGTATGAATTTATGAATTGCGTCATGTATTTTCATACATACCAGTAGAGGAGTCCACTCTTACCTTCTATTCTGAAGCACTATAGAAATGCAATGGAAAATTTGCTCTGACCTAATTTGGCACTGAGCATGCCCGGGAGTGACCTGATTCCACTGAGCATGCTCAGACCTATTGAGCATGTGCAGAGAGCAATAACAAACGGTGGCCATTTTGAAATTTCACTGATTCAAACTTTAAACATGTTTAAGGCCAGTTTTCACTACAAGCTACATGGGGTTCACTCATCAGACAAGGCTCATATTAATCTAAATTTTGTAAGGAATTTTTTGGTCTGGGTCTGATCAGTGAACGTTATGTAGCTCACTTTTGGGTGATAATGGATCAAATTTTACCATGAATGATAAGGACAGTTTTTATAGTGTGAAGATAGCTTCATGCAGTTTGATATTTTCCAAAGAAGTGTGTAAAGCTCTTGTCAGCCTATATTCTTGTGTACATGATTGTATTGTTTGTGCATGCAGTGATTATGCTGTGGCAAATATTGATGTTTTGTAAACACTGTTGATCAATTTTCTAATAAAAAATAATTCAAGCAAAAGATGATGGAGTGTTTTGATTTCGTTTATTGTATATCAATGCATTGGCTAGAAAATCCAGCGACATGTTTGATTAATTATCATTGAAGAGGACCCACTTTCATGTAAGAAGCATTCTTACATGAAACTCGCCCCTCTTTTTGTAACATGACCTTCTATATAGTTCTATAACTTGTTAGTATGCAGTACTACACACCATATACATCACCCGCGTATATGATATATATATATTTATATTATATGTCATGAATTATTACAGAAGTCACAAGGACTGAATTGCCTTCAAAAAATCCGGAAGTTCAAATTAAGTGATGGTGTGCAGAAATGAGTACCACTTGGGCCGTAGCCGATTAAAGAGTCAGAGTGTAAGAGACTTCACACCTTACCATATTATAGACATGTTTCGAATCAGTCTGTCTCCATTTGTAGTTCTGAATTTATGTACAGGTGGTGTCTCCAAGCAACAGGAGCTCTGATGGAATCCCCTTTGCCTTTCAACATGGTGATAGGTCAGTCTGGTGAAAATGAGAACTGCATGCTGCTGCCACCTGGCACAAAAGTTGATTTTGCATGCTACAGCATTGCTGTCCCAAGAAATAGTTCCAATTTCATTGCACATGCACTAAATTTCTATTGAACATTGATGTTTACCAGAGTCAGACTCGACAATCACATTCTCTAAGGAAGTAGCCAAGGCCATCAGCACTCTCAGAAACAGCACCGGTGTCTTCCAGACAAAATTGTGTGTGTTCCTCTGATTGAAATGGTGTGGACGCTCGCAGGAGCACACTAATCAGTCAAGGAAATTACCATCTTCTCATGACAACCAATGTCTTCAGCCCCACATGACACTCACCCCAGCACTGTCATCTCTCTCCCATGACCTTCTCAAAGTGTCATGGCCCAGCCATGACTCAAGCAGTGCTCAAAATCATCTTTGACAAGCTATTTAAAAATAACTGCTGCCACTATCACTTCCAAACTTGGCATAAAGTTGTATCACAGTATCAACTAACTCTATAAATTTTGGCAGGCTTATCCATCACATAATGAGGAAAAGAACCCGAAGGCTCCAGAGAAATTAGGAAATTGTCATCAGCTGCTGATGACTTTGCAGTACTTCGCGAAATTGGATCAAATTTAAGTCCCGCTACTGTCGTGCTGCTGTGTGATGAGGATGGGTGCGCAGAGATCAGACTTCCTTTTGATACCCAATTGATCAACCCCACACACTCAGTCATCCTGTCAGGGCCAGGACTTAGCGGCAATTGCAATTGTCATCAGGTGATGGTAATTTGCCAGACTGCTAATCACCAGGTGGCAACACAAGACAGCATATGTTCTGATCTGCTAAGGCTGGAAAAAGAAGTGGCAATGCAAGAGCAGTCCACTTGCAGACAGGTGATAGGTGTTGTTGACCAAGCCAAGGAGTCTGACTTAATGAGTGTGTTTGTTGAATCTTTGATTGTTTGGGTCGGCTACACTATATTGATTATGTTCTCAAAACAGTAGTTCAACAGAAAAGTGTGTTGTTATCATATAGATTGGGGGATTGTAACGTATTAACAACCAGATTATTATTAAATGTTGGTCACAGGATTTCACTGACTTTGCCAACAAACCAGATAATATGTCATTTGGTGGGCTTCCCCAAAGACAAAATAGCCCTACCCCCTTATTGTGGCTGTTGTGGTGCCGCCTACGGATAATACCTGTCGTAAACCCAATATGGAGACTGACCGAATATTGTTAAATTAGATAATGGTAGTTCCAGTATGAAGCTATTATGGCGAGGTCTGGAGTTGGTGACACTCAGTTAGTGAATAACAAGCTTTAGCTTTTGCCGCAATTATCAAGTACTACACATGTATATACTTTTACATTATAGTGAAACAGGTGTATCAAATTAAGGCCACGCTCGGACAAAATACATGCCAACACGCATTGGGTCCACACAGGCTAAGGCTGGCCTTGCATGTTAGAACCCTGGAAGTCAGTGTCCAGTTACCACCTGGGTCTGTATCTGGCTCTTACTGAGTGTTATCGATCCTTGCCCACTGGTTGATGTCTTAGGTTTTTAATGAGAAAACTCTTTCCATCACAGCAACCTTCTTCTGAAGTAGGCCTGCATCCTCAGTTACAATATATATCAGAGCTTGTCATATATCCGGTGTTATTGGGGCTTATTACTATAGTGTGGAAATACAGGGTGAAAAACCCTCCCAAACAGGGACCCACCTACGGAGGGGGTAGGGTTAGCTCAGTGGTAACATATTGGGCTGCCAATTGCTGGGTCCAGGGTTCGAATCCAGCATTTACCAGGTCATCTGGGCCTATGTTGGATGGCTATTTCAATCATCCTTCACCCCATTGCCATGTCTTCCTGCTGTCCTAGTTAGCCTACCAAGTGCATAAATGCAGGACGTAAAGCCCAAATCATCCATCCATCCCACTCACAGTGACACACTCAGGCCAATCCTTCTCCTTTCAAGCTACAAGCCGCAAGCTTAAGACCATCAGAAGCGAATACAAATCAGAAAAGCACGAAAATGCCATGAATAGATCATTTGCGGCTATTGCAGTGTCTCCGCCTGTCTGCACCAGGCAGACATGCAGTTCATTCAGGTCCTCCTCCGCAGTCACAATCCGCAAGCACAACGCATCACCGGTAAGTAGCATCCACACAAATAGCATCAGCTGCAAGTTGCGAGCCGCATCACGGCATCAACAGATGCTGCTGCAGTCACCAGAATCTCTTGAGCATTTAGAAGGCATGTGGCAGCAGACGGCAGCAGACTCTTGTCATCATGCAGCACGACAGTCTCGTTACAGCAGCAAGAGGGCCTGTGTAGCCTCTGAACACTACCTGAGCTTCTGAACAGGATCTACAGCCTCTGAACAACATCATCATAACCTCTGAACTACAGTATTTTTGCCTCATCTACTGCTCTGAATACTATTTATTTATAACCTCTGAACACTACCTGAGCTTCTGAACACCATCTACAGCCTCCAAACAACATCATCATAACCTCTGAACTTACAGTATTTTTGCCTCATCTACTGCTCAGAATAATATTTATAACCTCTGAACAACAACCATAACTTCTGAAAAACAACAATATTCTCTGAACAACAACAATAGTCTCCGAACAGTATTACGGATATGTTTTGTCTGCGATACAAAGGATATAATCTGTGTTTAAGAGACTTTTTTACATGGAATCTACCTGCCAGCCAGCCTTCAAGCAGCAGCGTAAACTTGTCACCATTAGCTGTCGCCTTGAATGATTGTAGTGGCTGTCTGACTGTCTGAACAGTTCATTACAGCAGCAACACCTTCTATTTTTGGATGCATTTTAGCGGTTGTGTTTATATTTATAGAATGAAGTCAAGTAGACACACCGGTGTACGGGATTCACCTGATACAAGCTGATGTACTTAGTGTTCCGTCAAAGTCTAGGCTGTATACTCCCTGCCAACAGGATTTCAGTATAATTGCTCAATATTAAAGAACAGGTCTTTCATTCCAACGTTCAAAGCCATTTCGAGACATAAACTTGGGATGTGTTTTGTCTGCAATTCGAAGGATATAATTTGTGTTTACCAGTTGTTTTACAATATAATCTACCTATGGTGAATTATTCCTTGTAGGCATGTACTTCTTGATTTTATATGTGAAATAGGCCTAATAGTTTTTGATCAGATGCATGAAGTTAACAGACATTGAGTCTAATGAGATGTATATAACATCAGGAATTCTGATGCCTTATTGGATGTGAGAGTTGAACACACTTCAGTCAGTAGCAACTTGAACTTACCTTCAACCTGAGGAGTTTTTTTCTATAATTATAGCAATTAATTATTACGAAGAGTCTTCATTGTGCAGAATGATTTTAATCGAAAAGGAATATTTATTTACTTATTGATGATATTTAAGTTTGAACCTTGATCTGCCATACAAATTTATGGATATGGATATGTATGTATGTCATAATTATTAATCATAACATTATATCATCATCTCAATATAATACATGGCATTTTGTGATATTTCTTTACAATTATAATGTCTTAATAGTCAAACGATTTAAACTGTCAAATTCAACATTTCATCAAAGTGAAATATGATTGGTGCCACATCTTTTACAATATCACAAGACATAGGATTAATTCTACCTTCCAACTTTGGATTAATTAAGTACACCAATTTATGACAATCAGATAGAAGAGCATGGCATCTATATAAAAGGTAGTTACACATATAATTCTTCATGATATCTCTTTGGTTTAATAGGTTGACCGTCGGTTTAGGCTCACAATGTGAGCGGACATGCTTCCGCGGGAACAGGAAGTTCCTTGGTGAAGCCTTACAACTTCATTACATCCTACATCAGCAGTTGCATGTGACTATTTCTTTACATTTTCCCTCAGGTTGGTTGTATCAACTAACCTGACCAGGTGTATCGACTAACTTGCCCGGTTAGGTTAGTTGATACGTTTGACATGACCTCGCTTGGCACCCTCTTGGGGAAAAACCATCAAGTGAGTAGGTATTTCAGTGTTGAATGGAGTATTCCATGAGCTTCCATGGTAACCTGGAGAAGTTTAGATGCAGGTTAGATAACTTAAGTAGGATTATATATAGTTTACAAAGTTTAAAAGCCATCTACACAAGGCATAGAAATCATTTTTGTATACCTTATATTGAAATTTTAGTTACCAAAGTAGCCCACATATATGTTGACATAAACATGTTCAATCCACATACATACACGTATGTAAGCATTTTCAATTTGAATTTATGTTGCTAGAAATGACTATATTCATGCTGTTGACTGATGAACTTCGACGTAGAGGCTTTTGAGTGAAGTTACAAGTTTGCGGGTATGAAGGGTTTTTGCACATTTTTTGACAAAATGACCATAACCATGATAGATAGACAGTTATGACACTAATTATATAATATTGTATTCCCATCTGAAAGTTTTTCGTAATAGAATTATATACATATATATATATATTATATATGTGTAAAATCTGACAAAAACAGGCTTATAAATGTTTAGTATTTCCTTGATGAACTAGACACTAAAAATCTGAACATGAGCATATTTTGAAGGAGTCTCTACAGCCCCCCCCCCCCCCCGGCATCAGGGTAAAAAAAATTAAACAATTACACAGTTTTAGCTGATCGTAATGTCAAATTTGAATTCTAAATTGTATTACGATGGTCATACCACTCTTCCACAAACAGCACATATTGTGATTGGGTGCATTTTCTGTTAGATGGATGGATGGATGATTGGGGCTTAACGTCCTGTATTTACACACTTGGTAGGCTAATTACTAGTAATTAGGACAGGGGGAGGACACGGCAATGAGGTGAAGGATGATTGAAACCGCCATCCAACATAAGCCCAGGCGACCCGGCAAGAGCTGGATTCGAACCCTCGACCCAGCGATTGGCAGCCCAGCACGCTATCGCTAGACCAACCCTCCCCCACTTTGTTAGATAAAGAGCCAAATAAACATTTTGCGGAAAACCCTTGCCACAAAAAGTCTGTAGTTAACTCCAAAGCAAACTTATGAAACATATTTTCCTCGCCTGTTTCAAGAAACACATTTTCATTATGTTACTTTCTCAACTTCACTTTATAACCTATTATGATATTTTTGGTGTATCAGATAATTTTAAGAAAAATTTAATAGTTTAACATCCCTTATGCTGTTATGCATGCAATGTGTCTAACTTTTACTTATGACGTTTAGTATAATTATTACCATTTTGGCGAACACATTTTATGAGATGTTATATATATATATATATATACATAACACATTTTATGAGATATTATATCCTATATATATATATACATAAGAACTGAGAAAAAAAATAGGACCAAGAAACGAGGGAAATTTGCGTTTAAAAGAAGTAGGGCGTTCTCAGAAGGACTTGCATGCATAACATGGTTTCCGAATATGCACGAGGGTAGCCCGGAACCAGAAGAAGAGCTTCTCTCAAGTGGAAACCAGTTTGTCACGTGGTAAAAACTTACTAACCGTTTCATACGAGTTAGGCCTACCCGGTAATTAACCTTTCCGAAAATGGCAAAATAAGACCCTAGCCGATGCCACTCTCTGTGGTAGATCGAGGGACTCTAGAAATTAAAGTTGCTCCATATGGCAATTCAGTTATAAATGTGTTTGCATTCTATTGAGTCCGTGTGTTTGTGTTTTTGCAGTCTATTGATAAAAAGAATCATTGAATTTACATGTATTAGTATTCTTACTCTCCTAATCTCAGTTTATTTGGCTAATCTAAATGGGCAATAGTCACTACTCACGCGGCACGTCAATTTCCCAGTTAAGTCAATATAATCTTATTTACAAGCATCATAAAGCTAATTTAAGTGGCTTTGATACAGAACTTTATGTAATGAATTATTTCTATTTTCACACTCCTAATCCAGTTATTGGATGAAAATAGTTTTCATTGATCTATTGACGCTTTTGGGGAAAAAAGTTGTATAAGGAAAAGTATTTTCTTTGTTGATCAATTCAAGCAGATGTTAAGTCAATCTATTAAGTGTAAATATTAATTCAATATTATGTCAATACTTAATAGCAAGGGTGTTAGTTTGAAAATATTTAAAATGGTAATCAATCACACCTGGGGAAAACATCAATATACCTTCCAAGCTGAATCATTGTGTCAACATGGAAGTACATGTACAGTGATACAGTTCTAGCTATGGTGTGAACATGCCTTGAATTGAATTGAATTTATTCAAATAATCAGAAATATTAAATATATGTGGCACATGATTAATTGATTATGCATGCAGATTGATACCACCACAAGTAAATTTAATCTGTATTTACAAAAATATATACCACAAATTACCATTGAATATGCCAGCAACAAAATGTTTCAATCACTTTAAAGTTAAACACAGCATTTAAATAACATTTATGAACACAACATTTATAATATCATATATGAACACCATTAACTCAAGTACAAGATTTCAGTAAAATATTCTTCAGTTTGGGTCACAGTACTATTGATATAATACTTGGCATGCTCATATTTGTCTAGAATAATAGATTGCGTAGGATATAACATACACTCTTAATTAACGCGAAAGGTTCTTCATGGTATATATGAAGAACCCACAGCCGAAAAAAACTTTCTAAATTTTTCAATGGTTCAATTGAATTGAAAAGGTTCAATACTTGGTGAAAAGGCCCTATGATAGGACCCTATATGCGCCCAACTTAAGAGAAAGGAGTGTCATTGCAGGAGGTCAGTGTTGCCCGAAATTTTCAGTTCACCTTCATGATTAAAGTCCCATCTGGATGTCGCTTAAATGGGCCATTAAAATTTTGGCCGCTTGTGCCAGTATCGGTGAAGTAAAAGATCCCTCACATGGAGTAAATATTCAACACGTTGAGGACTCCCGTTCTCTCTAGCATCTCATCAATCAACCCTCGTGAGTGCCAGAACTGGGCTTAGAGGGCGGGCCCTGCCATATTGCTCTATCTATCCAAATCAATTCTGACAAATACCAATTTACATGTAGGTTTTGATTAGTCTCTGATCTGTCTGACAATGTTTGAAATATATGTGATGCTTCATCTCATATTTCGACCTTCCTCCCCTCCATGGCCTCCCACGCAGCTATTGTGCTGATGCTAATGAAAAAGATTCTTCTATGTGGGAGGCAATATACGGTGGATGTAATATGGTCATGAAAACAACACATCAGACCTTAATGGTATCCCATCACAGAGTAGGCAGACCTATAGAAAAGGCAGAAGCTGCTCTATGCAGACATCTTTGAAATATATATTGCCTTTAGATTTAAAATTTTTTTACCAAGGGCTACTTTTAAAAGGGCCCAAATAAAACATATTACAAATTATCCGAAGAAAATTCTGAGCAACCTGGAGTTATATCTTCTATACATAACATCCTGTTTATATTATAGCAAAGAAAGCTAAATATAATTGATAATTCTAAACACCAAGAGGTTATAATTTGGATTTCGGGGGGACCAGCTTCGGGCCGACGTTGGACCGCCGAGGCACGCTGATGGGGGGGGGCAGTCACTTTACAATCCCCCATACAGGCTTTTCCTAAAAGGTGAATCCCCCATACAGGCTCTTCCTAAAAGGCGGGGTGCATCCCCCATCCTCCCCAAGATAAATCTACTGCTCTACGTTCATTGCTCAGAAGTCAGTGACATAAATCAAGTTGCCAAAGTCAGTCTTACAATAAGGATCTTGTAACGCAGTGACAACCGTAACTCATTATGCCAGACATATTCGATTTTTAGCTTATTCTCAGATTGACCGATCCTACAGATTTTCTACCAATGGAGAAAAAAAGTGAGCTTATCCACAATTTTTATGAAATTGAGCTTACCCACAATTTTTATGAAATTGAGCTTACCCACAATTTTTATGAAATTGAGCAAACCCACAATTTTTATGAAATTGAGCTTACCCACAATTTTTATGAAATTGAGCAAACCCACAATTTTTATGAAATTGAGCTTACCCACAATTTTTATGAAATTGAGCTTACCCACAATTTTTATAATTGAAATAATAAAAAATTTAGATTACAGCTTTTTTTTCGTCCTACCGACTGACCCAAGAAAAAGTACCCCGAGAAGCTGAAAATCATTTATGTCTGGCCTTATTTATAATTCTGCAAAGTGCAAAGCCTCCTTTGATGTTTAAGTGTGTATTTACGAGATCCTATTAATCATCTATTTCTGTGCAGGGTGTAACCTTCAAAGGCATCGAGCTTATTCTAAGCATCGCAAATCCAGCAGATGGAATTTCTGATGTATTCAGAATTTTAGAAGAAACAGCAATATCGGAAAACATTAGAACAGAATAAATTCTCCTCTGATTATAGAATATGACATGAAAATATATCGGCAACAAGAGACCGTTGAGTTGGAGAAACAAATAATTTATGTAAGGCAGACCCCGGCCTACGAAGTATAGAATGGCGGGTTAACTTCTATTACAATTTAAAAACCCAATCTGTGATGGATTAATCAAGGATGTTGATGGTCTAACAGTGCAAAATGGCAGTTTCATTTAATCTGAATTGCAAGACATTTCAAAATTATCCATGAAGAAATACAGGATGTAAAACACAAATCAACTGTCCCATGTCATAGAATTGATCATTGATGGACTAAAAAGAAAATATCAATTTATTATTTGAAAGAATCCAAAAGAAAAGGATTTAACTTGGCAAGATATTCTGAGATATGGAATATAATCTATGATATTATACCGTTGGCAAATTTTTGTGCCTAAATCCTGAATCAACTCAAAAGATTTCCTTACAGTACAACTCTCGATCGAGTTAAGTTTACTTTATGGATTACCTTGACAATATGATGGATTGAAAAATTGGATTATCACACTGATGCTGGCAGCTACATGGAGGACTATAGCTGTCAAACTGTCCAACTGAGAATGATATTTTTATGTGAACTGACATTTCTGTCTCTTCATCAATACCGTCCATAACTTAATTGGTGTATGTTCCATTGACAGGCATTCCGATACAAGGATAAACATAATACTTCAATCCAGCAGGGTTGGGCCGATTAAATTATTTTTTTAATCGATTAGATTAGATTAAATGGAGACTTTGCTTGATTAGATTAGATTAGATTAAGGCCATTTTCCAATCTTAATCAATTAAATCAGATTAAACAAAATATTTAATCAGATTAAATTTGATTAAATTTGATTAAAATAAAGAAGTCATTCAATAATGCAATGAAAAAAATTCTCAATTACCATGATGTTCAAGCAAATTCTCAATAAAAGACTTATTTGCACTAAGTCTCAGTTTTAAAGGCACAACTTCCACAGATTTTACCAGAATTGATATCAGGTATCTGAAATGTATTTAAAGCTGTTCTCCATGAAATTTGTTCAAGACCTCTCAGATGAGCCATGGAATGTTAACAACAGATCTCTACATCGAGTTGTTTTCTTCTTCTATTTTGTGGAAAATTTAATTTTGTTAAGAAGGGTGTTTCTGAAAATGTTCAATATATTGTTCATGCATTAATTTTACCACATAGCTAAGAGACCTATGCGTGGTAATAAAATGTGCACCAGCAATACCAACATGATATTGAGGAAAAAATGCTATAATTTCCCAATTTCTTCAGATCTTTGATGTTTCACGGATCTGATTTGAAAGAAATATTTTCTCCATGTGAAGTATTTGATTTTTCCACCAATTATGAAATCTAAATTTTGAACCATTTCCTATTCCCTCCAGATAGGTACCTATCTTATAATTTATGCATTGCATGAGACAAGATAGGGGCTCTCCCATCACTTGCGCATTGTGCATTAGTATTGCCTCTCTATGGTTCATCCAGTTTTGTGAGATAAGGGTACATGTAATGATCTTACAAAATCATAGAATTGATAGCAGTGATAGGCCTGCTAATTGTCAATTAGGTAAAGGCACGCTTGCATCTTGGAATGTTGTGTCATTAAACAATGCCTCCCAAGTTTGAATTCCATACTCAAACCAATTGGTTACTTCTACATTTTCCACACATCATTTCATTTGGTATCATTACTTTGCTGACTGATGAAACATCTGGACAACCATTGGTCACAATCATACAGTTGAAGCAATCTTTAATTGGACTAATGTTTCAATCTGATTAAATTATTTAATCTGAATAAATTATTTAATCAACATTTAATCATGATTAAATGCTGATTAAATGAAAAATGTGATTAGATTAGATTAAATTAAATGACTTTGCAAAATTTAATTGATTAGATTAGATTAGATTAAATAATCTAATCAAATTTAATAATTTAATCATGATTAAGATTAGATTAGCCCCAACCCTGCAATCCAGTAAAGTTTACGGCAAAGATTACCACATTGGATTTTAAAAATGGATTGATGAACTGCAGTTGGCAGCTATAGTTATAAACCTCCAATGACTGGATGAATGTTAGCGGATATCTCTCCTTCCCGTAAACTTGAATGTTACTTTGGCAGAAATTCTGACATTCGAGATAAACACAAGACTTTTTCAATCCAATTAAGTTTACATCAGAGATTATCTTAATGGATTGAGAAATTGGATTTGCAAAGTATGTTATTTTGGAAGACATTCTTGTTTAAGGAATAAAAGTAACACTTCAATCCAGTTAACAATTCAATCCAGTAGAGATTACCTTAAAATGGATTGAAAAAATGGACAAACTAATGTTGGCAGCTATACTTGTAAAACAGATGATTTGATACATCTTTTCTTCAGTTCTGCCAATAAACTTTAGAAGTTGTCTTCAATTCTGACATCGGAGATAAACGCGAGACCTTTTCAATCCAATTAAGTTGACATAAGAGAGTACATTGATTGATTTTAAAATGGGATTGGCTATGCAGGCCTATGTTACTTAGGAAGTCAACATTCTGATACAGGCCGGCTAATATGTGGGGAATAAACTTTTACACTTCAATCCAATTAGGTAGAGATTACCTTGAAATGGATTGAAAAATTGGAATGACAATCTGAGATTACCTTAAAATGGATTTAAAAATCGGATTGAATAACTGAGATTGGCAGCTAGCGGTATGCTTTGATGATTTGTCAAATGTAAGCCGATACATTTCTATCGTGTTTCAATACCGTCCATAAACTACAGATTCTACAGATTCTGCAGCTACTGCTTGTGACAAAGGTGATCCATTATGAACATGGCAACTAATGCATTATGGATATATATTATGGATATCATCGTTTGGAAATGTCAGTAGCTCGGGCTCATGAATGAGATTCATGATAATCCAGATTACAAAAGGTTGCTTTGGCCAATATATCAGATGACGGATGAACAATGTATTTGGATAGATTATTCAACAAGCTTGACCATTACCCAGTGACAGTTGAATAAATGTTTATGATACATTCTCTTTTTGAGACTAAAATAGGGTATATCATTATCGTTGTAATATTATGTATGTATATTTATAGCATAATGCGAACGGTGGCTGACTTGTCATGCCTGTTTTTGATGTTCCCTTAACTTTTATATACATAGATATACCAGAGAAATAGTATAAGAAAAAGCAAAGGTCCCTGGATTATCTTAATCATTATGTATGCATTTGATTAAATGCAAATCAAATCTTCGACTTTTGTTTAAGCTATCCACTAACGAAATTTTGACAAAGCATGACAAAACTTAAATAATTTACACAAAATAACCTGTTTCCTATGGACCACTCATGGGAGGATATTTTTGTTTAATGTAGAGTATTCAGTTACTGATCATAAAGTATTCCATCTTAAATGACTTCATACTTCAGTGAACTGCACTTTCGCAGTTGGGATGACTTGAGAAAAAAAGTAAATTACACCAAATAAGTTGATACGCCGTGTGAACATACACAGGACCCACCCTTGCATGATGACACAGTTACTTTTAGTAGGGGACCTACTTCATCATGCAAGTATTTTCATCATAGACCCATAAAAATCATTTGACAAAATAGACATGTTATATAATATATCAAAATATATGACTGAATGTCAGAATAATGCACTTGGGAAAAAT
This sequence comes from Platynereis dumerilii, assembly GCA_026936325.1. NCBI lineage: Eukaryota > Metazoa > Annelida > Polychaeta > Phyllodocida > Nereididae > Platynereis > Platynereis dumerilii. The sequence continues at coordinate 10,104,954 of JAPTHN010000006.1, read as the reverse complement.
TGTACATCAGTCTATAGACACCACAGACCATTATTTTCATCACTCATTCAACTATTTTGAGGATCAGATTAAAATCAAAGATGTTGAATAATTTTTGTTGACCCCAACAAGTCATTTGACAACATGGATGATGCAAGGGAAATCGTGGGGGATGTGCGGTGGATGCTGGGAGCAGAATTGCAGCACGAACGACTTTATGATGAGTTCTCCGAAGATGGCCGGTAACTCCTTATAAATAAAATATAAATAAAATTTTATATCATTCATTTGTGGTATTCAAGAAGTTATCATGTATGACCTAGAATAAAAAAAATTGAGGTTCAATTAATGTGACAATGTCAATTGCATTTAAAACATGGAAATAATCGATTTTTAACCGGCCTAACAGCGGAGGCCGGTTAATACAGGAGCTGTAAATGGATCAGGTGAAACCATAAACAGTTTGCATAAACTGCAACCACAAACCAGATGTAAACCACTGACAAAATTCCCCATTGTGACTTTAATATTTCACTTACAGTTATGAAATTTGGTACAGGTATGGGACTCTTGGTATGGATTGGGAAAATGTCAATAAATTCAAGATGGCGGCCATTTTGTGGCGGCCATTTTGGCAGCCATCTTTCTTCATTCTTGAACTGCCCATTGTGACCTTAATATTTCACTTACAGTTATGAAATTTGGTGCAGGTATGGGACTCTGGGTATGGATTGGGAACATGTCGAGAAACCCAAGATGGCTGCCATTTCGTGGCGGCCATTTTGGCAGCCATCTTTCTTCATTCTTGAACTGCCCATTGTGACCTTAATATTTCATTTACAGTTATGAAATTTGGTGCAGGTATGGGACTCTGGGTATGGATTGGGAACATGTCGAGAAATCCAAGATGGCGGCCATTTTGTTGTGGCCATTTTGGAAGCCATCTTTCTTCATTCTTGAACTGCCCATTGTGACCTTAATATTTCACTTACAGTTATGAAATTTGGTACAGGTATGGGCCTGTGGGTATGGATTGGGAACATGTCAATAAATTCAAGATGGCGGCCATTTTGGCAGCCATCTTTCTTCATTCTTGAACTGCCCATTGTGACCTTTATATTTCACTTACAGTTATGAAATTTGGTACAGGTATGGGACTCTGGGTATGGATTGGGAACATGTCGAGAAACCCAAGATGGCTGCCGTTTTGTGGTGGCCATTTTGGCAGCCATCTTTCTTCATTCTTGAACTGCCCATTGTGACCTTAATATTTCACTTACAGTTATGAAATTTGGTACAGGTATGGGACTCTGGGTATGGATTGGGAACATGACGAGAAATCCGAGATGGCGGCCATTTTGTGGTGGTCATTTTGGCAGCCATCTTTCTTCATTCTTGAACTGCCCATTGTGACCTTAATATTTCACTTACAGTTATGAAATGTGGTACAGGTATGGGACTCTGGGTATGGATTGGGAACATGACGATAAATCAAAGATGGCGGCCATGTTGTGGTGGCCATTTTGGCAGCCATCTTTCTTCATTCTTGAACTGCCCATTGTGACCTTAATATTTCACTTGCAGTTATGAAATTTGGTACAGGTATGGGACTCTGGGTATGGATTGGGAACATGTCGAGAAATCCAAGATGGCGGCCATTTTGTGGTGGCCATTTTGTGGTGGCCATTTTGGCAGCCATCTTTCTTCATTCTTGAACTGCCTGTTGTGACCTTAATTTTTCACCTACAGTTATTAAATTTGTTACAGGTATGGATCTCTGGGTATGGATTGGGAACATGTCGATAAATCCAAGATGGAGGCCATTTTGTGGTGGCCATGTTGGCAGCCATCTTTTTTCATTTATTGTACTGCTCATAGTGACCTCAATATTTCGCTTAGAGTTATAAAATTTGTTACAGGTATGGGCCTGTGCGTATGGATCAGGGACATGTTGAGAAATCAAAGATGGCGGCCATTTTGTGGCAGCCATCTTTCGTCATTCTTGAACTGACCATTGTGACCTTAATATTTCACTTACAGTTATGAAATTTGGTACAGGTATTGGCCTGTGGGTATGGATGAGGAACATGTTGAGAAATCCAAGATGGCAGCCATTTTGGCAGCCATCTTTCCTTTTTTTTAGAAATCTGTTCAAACTGCATTGATTCTATACTAATAGTCTAGCATCTTCCAATCAACTATTTCTCCTATCTTCCAATATCAGTTGCTCAGTGGTTTAAGCAATGGCACCTTCAATTTCATTGTGTTAGGTCGGTTTTGAATCCGCGGATTCTTGTTAAGTTTTTAGGGAAAGTGGAGCCATATAATATTTTGAGAAAGTGAAATATACAGATGCATGGGATCCAGAAATGCAAATGCTTGACTTGTCAGCTGTTGGTGATTGCTAATGCTCAAATAAAAAAGTACAACCAAATAAAGAGATTCAAACTTATTTTTTGCTAAAATAAATGTTACAACATGCAGATTTCACCTTTTCTGATTCACCAAAATACTTCATTTAAAAACTATCGTATCTACTTTACTCTATACTCTATCTATCCAGGTCTGTGAACGCATCCCCATCGACAGAGATCATCTCGAATATTGTGGACATCGACGTTGAAAAGCTGACTTCGGAAGCCGCCAAATCACCCCACAAAGAAGTGGCAAGTACCCCAAGAGGAGAACTGCAACCTCTGCAACCCCTTTTAGACGAGAAAGTCTCACCCTGGTGGAGACAAGCTCTAGAGATAATCCCGCCTTTTCTGTGCGCCGGAACGGGGTTCATACTCGCGGGCCACGTGTTGGGGCTTGTTCAGGTATGTTTCGTAATGCAGTAAGGCCACACATAATTGATTCTTAGCTTCGCGGACCCGCCGACACATTTCCCGCCGATGGAGAAAAAAAAATTATTTTTTTTCACCTTTTTTTTATGTCCTACCGACCAACCCTAGAAAAAGCGCCTTGAGAGGATCCGAGAAGCTAAAGATCAATTATGTGTGGTCAGGTTAGTAATTTCAAATTAATGATGATTATTGATGACAACACTGATTCGCAGGACCAAAGCCACTAGTGGTCATTGCAGACCTAGTAAGTTATTTTGATACCTGTAATTGATAATGATAGATGATAACAATATCTCCCATGATGAGACTGCTTTGCTATTATATTAAAGATAAATCACCAAAAAAATGAAGGTGATTACTTCACTATATTAATTGCAAAGCTAATCTCTCCATTTAGTTCAATGTAATGTGGCCCAATGAATAATGTAAAGAGGAGAAACTTAATTAGTCAGTAATTGACATTAATCATTTTCCTTTCTTCAGGATTGGGATGTCTTTGTCCACATGTCGGAGATATTTATTCTCGTACCGGCTTTGCTCGGATTGAAAGGCAATTTGGAAATGACTCTCGCCTCCAGACTGTCAACACAGGTGATTAATAATATATATTTAATAACTTACAACAAATCTGAGTTATTATTTCAAGAAAGTTTATAGAAGGTACTTTTTGGATTTTGAAGTCTGAAGTATAATTATATTTTTTAATCAGACTCAATATAGGCCTGTAACATATATATGCTTGACGGAGATTACAATTTTAATGTTTTTTGTAATTGTTTACTTTGGCACTTTATATGACATATTGCAGCACTATTTTTTCACATTTTAAAAATCCATTCAAAAATTAAAATTGAATATATCTATGTCTACAGGCAAACCTTGGCAACATGGACAGTCAGAACGAGCAATGGAAACTGATAATAGGAAATCTAGCATTAACCCAGGTACGTTGATTATCAATTTCTTTGGTTACATTATACCTGTCATTGCACAAATGTTATATGCTGGACATAGGGGGGTGGGATGGCACTATGAATATAAGGACGATAATAAGGTGCCGACGAATGTCACGTTTTTGAGTAATACCTAAATTTTTCTATTTTTTTCCCTATTTTTTGGTATAAGTTAAAATCGTGACAGTCGTCGCCAACACAGTGAAATGGGCCAAACGACCGACTTCCGAAAATCTGACCAATAAGAGAGCCGTATTTTTGACACATTAAACAGCTTGAAGTGTTGCAATGACGCAAACGGAACCCACTGATATTCATAGTGGATGGGACAGCTGGCCCCCTAACAAGAATATGTTTTCAAAAAAAAAAATAGAGGCGATTTTTAAAGCAAATTCTGCTTGTTCAGCAATAAGACCACATCTGCTTTTTTTTTACGCCGATCCCAAAAAGCGTCCCGTTCCGCACCTGCGTTTTACTATGAAATCCCGCCGGTCCGCACATTTGCATGGTCCGCATTTTACTACGGCGCTAGCTCGCGATGTGATGACGATTCGTCACAGCCAGATTTTCCAGATTTTGCCTCTGGCCTCCTGTCGGGAGGCCTGTACTCAACTATACAGAGCCTTTCAGAGGCGATGGCTCCACATAGAATCACTAAGAATATATCAGCGAAGGGCAGAAGCATCACCTCAAAAAATCTGACAACCTCGTTTTGACATTGCATTTGGGCAAAGATTTGAAGAAATTCAAAAAGAAAGGCCCATTCGGGCCATTCACCCAATTAAATGGACTGCCCCCCTAAATAGATAATCTCTTCTGCACCTATAATTCAAGAAAATCGTCAGCCCCTCTTGCTATCAATTGAATTGAAATCATGTTTCACCATAATTTCTTGGTTATTATATTTTTTATAGGCTCAGGCCGTGGCAGTTGGATTTCTGGCGGCCATTTTTGCAATGCTGTTGGGATGGATACCAGCGGGAAAGTTCAACTGGGACCATGCCTTTCTACTTTGTGCCAGTAGTGTATTGACGGCAGCAGGAGCAAGCTTTTTCTTAGGTATACATATATCATATCAAAAATATAATAGAAAAATAAATAATAACGGTAATAGAATAATGAAATATACTGATACTCTTCCAGGGAAAAGCATTTCATTTTTTCAAAATCATGATCATTTGTGAAGAGAGCTGCACATTTATGCCATGTGAGTCGCTCAAGGGCAATTCTGTAAAGTCTGATTTACAGATTTGACACTTTGGCAGATCGTGTGGCCTTACATTGCACCTCAGCTATTTCATTTAAACAGGGATGAGGCCAGGTAAAAGGGGTATCAGACAAGCCATCTACCAAACTTATAAGTGCAACAGGAGCAGAGCTAACAGATAAAATGTCATTGTGTCGGACGTACATCGTAGGAGTACGTCTAACACGATGACATTTTGCCTTGTAGCTCAGCTCCTGTTGCACTTATAGCTTTGGTTGATGGCTTGTCTGATACTCGTATTACCTGGCCTTATAAATCCCTGTTTAACAATGAAATAGCTGATGTGTAATGGATTGGCTACATGAGCTGCTGAAGTGTCAAATCTGTAAATTGGACTTTACAGAATTTCCCTGAAACGTTTCTTTCATTTCTTCATCCAGGTTCGTTAATGGTGGGAGTGGTCCTAATTGCGCGGCGGTGCAACGTCAACCCTGACAATGTTGCAACTCCAATTGCAGCAAGTCTGGGAGATTTAACAACATTACTACTTTTAGCGGGAATAGCCACTCTGTTCTGGAGATTTTCAGGTAAAATTGAATAAACTGCCATCAATTTGAACTCTTTTTAATGTATATCTTTTGACATCAAAGGCCCCAGCCAGATAAGCTTCAACTTTTCTGGAGCCTCATAATAAATTTACAAACAACAAAGAGACATATATATGTAATCCCCTATGAGGGGAATTCGTTTATTTTTTCTTTGTGCATTTTAAAGAAGACAAGCATTACTGAACTCTGTTGTTTATGGAGGACACTGTACAGTGGTATACCCTGCGATATCATCAATATGCAACCTCCCAAGGGGAATTTATTCGTTATTTCTTTAATCTTTATTTATTTTCACAGAAGACAAACACTACTGGCCTGCTCCTACAATGTTATTCCTCTGCATGGCCTTGGCCCCCATGTGGTGCTACATTTCATACCATAATGAGTACGTCAAAAGTCTCATCTTCACAGGCTTGATCCCTGTAATAGGAGCTATGATTATTTCCAGGTAAGGTGGTTGCCATCTCAGAAATTTAAATTTGATTCTAACCTTGTCACAGGACTTAAAAATATAGACAAGAATGTAGAGTAATTGCTAGATGTGTCTATGTGTGATACTACAACCAATCAATCTTATCATAACCACATTTGACCAGTTTTGTGTGCACCTCAGATGGTTCAGCCAAAGGTTATAACCAGTGGCCAAGGGCCAAGGTATTGGGGTAGCTTCACACAGCCAGGTTTCAGGGTGTGCTATTTATAGACACAGCATAGCAGACTTGCTTACCAAGCCCGTGGTGAGAGAACTCTACATGACACCAGCATCACATTTTTTTAAGACTTAAATTGCTACATTATTATCATTAAGTTGAAAAATCTAACAGCATAATTTCATTATGATTTAGTGAGTCAGAACTGATATCATCATACCATCACTGGGGCCAAACGGATGGGGCAACTGCAGTTGCCCCATCTTTCAATATGGCGGACCAAAGTTTAGCTGAGATGAATCACGTTGATTAAAGTATTTGCAGGTATAATATGGACTGGGAAAGTTAATGAGAATATTCTGTGTGCTAAATAAACGGGATCAGTGCGCTGAACTGACTAGAAAAGCATCTTTTAATTCATAAATTTACTAGTTTCAAATTCGGCGGGATGGGGAAACTCATTCCCGAGGATGGGGAAACTCACATCAGAATTATTTGAATGATGGGGAAACTGAAGCTAACCGAGGTTATTTTATTGCTAGCTTTGCCAATTTCAAGCATTTAAGGGGCCATGCCCCTCACCAAAAAAAAATACAAAAAGCCAAGTGTAACAATATTAAAGAAAGTATATACATGTTTTCGTTTATTTTCATTTGAGAGCATGGAAATAATAAATTCTCTCCATTTGCTTAAGTAAAGTTCTAGGCTGGGAGTCACCATGGGCGTACTAAAATAGTATTTTCACTAGTCTCTGGGGGTCACCCTGGGGTCACTTTCGGTGCATACTTGTGAAATTTATTTTGCATGGGCACATGATCAGGGGGTACTCGTTAAATGTTTTGTGAAGGGGGGAGATATATATTGCTTGATTTAGGGGTCACCCGGGACCGGGAGATGGTAGGAATCACCTCTGGGTACTCCTTAAATTTTGTTTTTGCTAGTTAAATTACTAGGCTGGGGGTCACCAAAGGGGGTCACCTTGAGCGAGGTACCTGGGTCAAAATTTGAAAACCTTGAAATTTCAGCTGAAAAAAATTTGAAAATTTTTCGGTCCAGAAATGACTATTTAAGTTGGCATTGGGCAGGTCAAACAATCAGCTATCACTACACTTTCATGTCCCAGGGTCCCAATGGTCTGCTGATCTGTACTGATATGAAAAAAGCAGCTGTAATGTTTTTTGACTCTCTTGAAAATCACACTTGTAACTATAGTCCTTGGCCTGGGGATCATTTGTGTGACCGAGAGAGGGAGAGCGTTTGACTTCATATTCTGTTACTATATAGTCTGGTCTTCAAAGAAAATCAGGGTAGACATCTGGCGGCATGGCAGGTTAGGAGACATTCAAGATGGCCGCCAACATGGCTGCCTTGATGCGAAAAATGGCTTAAATTGCTCAGTGACACTACAGACTTGTGTAATACATCAAAATAGGGGTTTTCTGGGCTGCTGAGTCCAACTATGTACAAATGAAACCTCTTGCTGTGTTTTCTTTGGAGATAATCGGGATGGTAGCAAAATTAAACCAAACATGGCTGCCGTAAATGGAAAGTGCAAAACATTTTGAACAACACATACTACACAGGGATGTTATGAACCAAAATAGGGGTTTTCTGGTTTGCTGAGCCCAAATATGTACAAATGAAACCTCTTGCTCCTTTCAATTTCCAAGATATGGCTACTACAAAGTTGTCAAACATAAAATGAGCGTATGATGTATGTGTCAAAAGAGGGTTTTTTGGGTCCAAATGTACAAGCATGAAAATGCTTGATATCTCCACTTATCCATATTGAGACATTCAAGATAGCAGCCAGTAAAAGAACCAGGGTAGACACCTGTTAGAGGTATCTTATATAGTAGTGACTAATACTCAGACTTACCAGGGGTAGGGTAATATTATTTCCAAGGACAGGCAAATTTTCAACATTCGTAGGCCAGTGCACAGTTCTTGACAATGCCTTGTGGCACAACTTCAATCAAGCCTTGATGTTTCAATAATATCCAAGGGTTGAGAAATGTAACCACTATAGAAGTGTCAGCACCTGCAATTTGCCTTTGCCAGGCAGCAATCACCATTACTTGTCAGAGTGTCTTAATCACACACAGAGTTTGACGATTGACAAGACTTAGTGCCACTGGTGAAATTGGTTCCCAGCCCATTTCTTTGTACAATGGCATTTCAGAACAAATAAGTTATTCTCCAGAATTATTGTTGACACTTTCTTTTCCCTAGAAAGAATGTGTCCTAAATTTGGTTGCATTCCAGCAATCCCATTCCCCATTTCCAAGGTATTTCAACTATAAGGCTGGCTTGTATACATTAAGTTTCAGGAAGCATTGATCATACAAATGTTGGTGTCTTGAGAAGAAGGTATGTTCTGTCTTGTACCATTCATCAAGGAGTTGTGGCATAGCAAAAGGTTACTGTACAGACAATTGCCAAGCATCTTTAGGTGTATGAGCTAAGTGTTGTGTATAGTTCCAAAACGGCAAGTTGATACAATATCAAATTTATCCCACTCTGCAAAGGAAACATTCATTTTAGCCCAGGTACAGTACTCTTAATGTGTTGATTTGACACTTAAATTTTATGTGGGAAGTTAGTGCCATACATTGGTCTGAATTTGCAAGCAATTCAGGAATAAAATAATCAAGCAAAATCAGTTAAATTGCTTTTAAAACCTCAAGCTGTACCAAATTTGGAGGGGCACATGGTCTTGAATTTTCTCACCAATGTATTCTGACAATGAAAAAAAGGTATATCCTTTCGTTTCAGGCGCATGTGCTATATACTATTGTATAGTGTCTGAATTTGTATTACTAAATTCACTATAACCCTATAATTCCCAACCAGGAAACTTAATGAAGTTGGAATTCCATGTAGAAGGAGAAAAATCTCTAATGGGTGTCACAAAAAAGAAATTCTGAACATTTCACATTTATTTATATTTTTTGTGCTTTTTCTTTGCTTGACAGTATCATGAGTCATTGTATTCTATGTATAGCACTGGGTTGTCATATAATATAATTTATTTGCCATCAATGGCCCATCATGTAAGACTAAATGCAGAACTACATGCCTGTCTGATAGCCAGAGAGCCCTTATTTTGATAAGACACCCCTCAAGTGTCAGTGTGAGCAAATTACCCATTTTTCCTTTCAGATCATGTTCCACTTGATGTAATATAATTATGTGAAGTCAGTCATACAACACTCTTCATAGCTGTCAAACAGGTTTAGTCCTGCATTTAGTCTTAAATGATGGCAGGTGGGTGGCAGAGTGGTTAAGGTGCCAGCCTGCTTCGCTGAAGGTCATGTTGAGGACTCACGCTCTCTCTTCCATCTCATCGATCAACCCTCGTGAGCACCAAGAATTCGGCTTAGAGGGCTGCACTTACCATATCTATCTATCTATCTATCTTACAAACACAGCTGTATTGCCACTTGAAATAGCAATTTTGATGAATCACAAAAGTTTAATGCTAGCATGTGCAACATACATTACATAAAGATGTTTTTCCAGGGCTTCATTGCAGCCACACTGGTAGCTGTATTGAATTTCCCAAAATGCAAAAGAGCAGTAGTTTTATGCATGCATGTTTGGCCGGTACAGTGTTTGTACAGGCGACATAGGCTTTTTTTCAGGACTTCACAGCAGTCTTACTAGCAGCAATCTTAAATGTGATCAAAATGCAAAAATGTGCCAGGCTTCAAGCATGCTTATTTGGATGCAACAACCCAGAAAACTCCTATTTCGGTGCCTCTCATGCGCATATAGCGTTGGTTGTGAGCCACAAGTGCGTTTTCTCAGTACTTTGTGGTAGTAATATCAGTGGCAATCGTGTGGATATCTTCATATAAACAAGAGCAAGAGGTTCATTTCAAGTCAAGTCAACTTTATTACATCCACCTGGGATAACTCCATGGAGTAGTGAGCGATTTGAGTTGAAGCAACAAAGTTAACTTTTGTGCACAATCCAGCATGAAAAACGATCAACAGGCAATATATTCCAAATAAGTATACTTTGAACTCCATACTAATCCATGTGTGATGTGCTTTGATAACTAATTAATAATAAAAAAAGGTGTTTTAAATCGGAGCTGAAGTGAACAGTGTCAGCCACGCAGAGCAGCGCCACCTTTGTGCATACTGGGACTCAGCAACCATGAAAACCCCTATTTTCACGTATCATGCAACCAATTTTTGTTTGCTGTGAGCAACACAGTCATTTCCAGACAACTTTGAGGCAGCCATATCAGTAGCTATCTTGGATTTCTCAATATAGAAAGGAGCAAGAGGTTTCATATGAACATATTTGGACTCAGCAACCAAGAAAACCCCTATTTTGATGTACTACATGCCTTTGTGTTTTTATTGCTGAGCAATGTTGGTAATTTTCTATATACGGCAGCCATGTTGGTTTAATTTTGCTACCATCCCGATTATCTCCAAAGAAAACACAGCAAGAGATTTCATTTGTACATAGTTGGACTCAGCAGCCCAGAAAACCCCTATTTTGATGTATTACACATGTCTGTAGTGTCACTGTGAGCAATTTAAGCCATTTTTCTCATCAAGGCAGCCATGTTGGCGGCCATCTTGGATTTCTCCTAACCTGCCATGCCGCCAGATGTCTACCCTGATTTTTCTTGAAGGCCAGACTATATAGTAACAGAATATGAAGTCAAACGCTCTCCCTCTCTCGGTCACACAAATGATCCCCAGGCCATGGACTAAAAGGCAATAAGTCATTTTTGACATGATGCTAATGACAGCGTGATGCTAATGATAATTAAGCTAAAAATATTTCCTGGGACCAGTGCAAAACTGGCAGTCTGGGAAAATGAGCATGCAATGTACTTATGAAGACAGTGATTCTTGCCCAGAAATATGCAATCAAAATAGGGCAAAAAGGCGTTTGCTAATGACAAATTAAGATAGGACAACTGACATGCCAACAGCAATACTCAAATATTGTGGTTTACATAAAAGATGCAGAGCTACAGATAGTGCAGTGAGTTTCTAGGGTTCTCAGACAACATCAGACACAAGGTTTTCTAACCGAATGTGTGGCCCTTTATTTTTTATTAAGAAACAAATCTGGTGTGATGCTACTGACGCAATATTGGGGACATTGACACAGCAATCTCCTGCTCTTATACAGAACATTATTTCAGCTCTTGGTAACTAGATTTTAGAAGGGTGGTAGTCAAGTCTCAATGTATGGAAGAGTTTAATTGATGCTGTTTTTGTCAGATATTTGACGACGGCCGCCCATTCTAGAAATGAGACAGACTGTAGTTGTCTTACAATTTTTTTTTGGGGGGGGGGAATAGTTATAAATATTGCATGCTGTATTGGTCACCCAGTGGGTCCCCTTGGGGTGATTGCCTAACTTCTTAGTTTGCTGGTCATATAACTAGGCTGGGTGTTATCACCTCCGGGGGGAGGGGGGGGGGGTTAATTCACAATTCATATTTTTTTGCTGGTGCACACATCAGTGTCTCTTCTAAGTGGCCATTCATTTGCGTTTTCAGGCATTGAATCTGTGTCTTCGTGTTTTGGAAGGGAGGCTGTATGTAGCCTCCAACGCATATATACTTTGTTGAAATTTTAGACAGTCTTTTGGGGTAACCATTTAATGTTAAGGGGGAATTGGAGTTTTCCTTGACAAAAAAATTATTTATTTCATGATAACGGTGGTTATAATTGTTTATTTTGAGCTTGTGACATCCCCAAAACATGTTCTCAAATTAACCTGTTAAGGCATATCCCCACCAGAAAGAATTTATTTCAAGACTACCTAAAAATAATTTATATAAATATCACCGAGTCTGAAATTTTCTTAAAAAGATTCTTTTTTTTTAAACTGTAAGTCCCCACCAGAGATTAAATGATTGCCCCCTCTATGCTTCTACAACTACACATGTATATCGGAGTAAATCTCATTTAAAAAAACTTGTATTTTTTTGTGCCTACTGCCTACCTACCTAAATCAGATGACATGTTGACTACTCATTTGTAACTCCTTTGGTTACTTCTGACACATCTGAAGCAATGATATAGACCCTTATCAAACAAAAGACTGGCACATTTAATCGATCAATGTATCAGTTGCCCCATCTCATGAAATAAGATTCCCCATCTTTTCAAAGTTGGCAAATAGAGTTTCCCCATCCCGCCGATTCCACCACCCTTCAATTTAAAGAAATTGACAAGAAATAGTCAACATCTTCCACTGTAGAAAGATGCTGCATCAGATTTTAGACCATGTACAACAATTTTTTCGGGAATTTAAAGTTATTTTATTAGAAAACGATGCAGTGTTGGTACTCCCTGATTTTGATCCTCCATATTGAAAGATGGGGCAACTGCAGTTGCCCCATCCGTTTGGCCCCAGTGCACTGGGGCCAAACGGATGGGGCAACTGCAGTTGCCCCATCTTTCAATATGGCGGACCAAAGTTTAGCTGAGATGAATCACGTTGATTAAAGTATTTGCAGGTATAATATGGACTGGGAAAGTTAATGAGAATATTCTGTGTGCTAAATAAACGGGATCAGTGCGCTGAACTGACTAGAAAAGCATCTTTTAATTCATAAATTTACTAGTTTCAAATTCGGCGGGATGGGGAAACTCATTCCCGAGGATGGGGAAACTCACATCAGAATTATTTGAATGATGGGGAAACTGAAGCTAACCGAGGTTATTTTATTGCTAGCTTTGCCAATTTCAAGCATTTAAGGGGCCATGCCCCTCACCAAAAAAAAATACAAAAAGCCAAGTGTAACAATATTAAAGAAAGTATATACATGTTTTCGTTTATTTTCATTTGAGAGCATGGAAATAATAAATTCTCTCCATTTGCTTAAGTAAAGTTCTAGGCTGGGAGTCACCATGGGCGTACTAAAATAGTATTTTCACTAGTCTCTGGGGGTCACCCTGGGGTCACTTTCGGTGCATACTTGTGAAATTTATTTTGCATGGGCACATGATCAGGGGGTACTCGTTAAATGTTTTGTGAAGGGGGGAGATATATATTGCTTGATTTAGGGGTCACCCGGGACCGGGAGATGGCAGGAATCACCTCTGGGTACTCCTGAAATTTTGTTTTTGCTCGTTAAATTACTAGGCTGGGGGTCACCAAAGGGGGTCACCTTGAGCGAGGTACCTGGGTCAAAATTTGAAAACCTTGAAATTTCAGCTGAAAAAAATTTGAAAATTTTTCGGTCCAGAAATGACTATTTAAGTTGGCATTGGGCAGGTCAAACAATCAGCTATCACTACACTTTCATGTCCCAGGGTCCCAATGGTCTGCTGATCTGTACTGATATGAAAAAAGCAGCTGTAATGTTTTTTGACTCTCTTGAAAATCACACTTGTAACTATAGTCCTTGGCCTGGGGATCATTTGCGTGACCGAGAGAGGGAGAGCGTTTGACTTCATATTCTGTTACTATATAGTCTGGTCTTCAAAGAAAATCAGGGTAGACATCTGGCGGCATGGCAGGTTAGGAGACATTCAAGATGGCCGCCAACATGGCTGCCTTGATGCGAAAAATGTGTTAAATTGCTCAGTGACACTACAGACTTGTGTAATACATCAAAATAGGGGTTTTCTGGGCTGCTGAGTCCAACTATGTACAAATGAAACCTCTTGCTGTGTTTTCTTTGGAGATAATCGGGATGGTAGCAAAATTAAACCAAACATGGCTGCCGTAAATGGAAAGTGCAAAACATTTTGAACAACACATACTACACAGGGATGTTATGAACCAAAATAGGGGTTTTCTGGTTTGCTGAGCCCAAATATGTACAAATGAAACCTCTTGCTCCTTTCAATTTCCAAGATATGGCTACTACAAAGTTGTCAAACATAAAATGAGCGTATGATGTATGTGTCAAAAGAGGGTTTTTTGGGTCCAAATGTACAAGCATGAAAATGCTTGATATCTCCACTTATCCATATTGAGACATTCAAGATAGCAGCCAGTAAAAGAACCAGGGTAGACACCTGTTAGAGGTATCTTATATAGTAGTGACTAATACTCAGACTTACCAGGGGTAGGGTAATATTATTTCCAAAGACAGGCAAATTTTCAACATTCGTAGGCCAGTGCACAGTTCTTGACAATGCCTTGTGGCACAACTTCAATCAAGCCTTGATGTTTCAATAATATCCAAGGGTTAAGAAATGTAACCACTATAGAAGTGTCAGCACCTGCAATTTGCCTTTGCCAGGCAGCAATCACCATTACTTGTCAGAGTGTCTTAATCACACACAGAGTTTGACGATTGACAAGACTTAGTGCCACTGGTGAAATTGGTTCCCAGCCCATTTCTTTGTACAATGGCATTTCAGAACAAATAAGTTATTCTCCAGAATTATTGTTGACACTTTCTTTTCCCTAGAAAGAATGTGTCCTAAATTTGGTTGCATTCCAGCAATCCCATTCCCCATTTCCAAGGTATTTCAACTATAAGGCTGGCTTGTATACATTAAGTTTCAGGAAGCATTGATCATACAAATGTTGGTGTCTTGAGAAGAAGGTATGTTCTGTCTTGTACCATTCATCAAGGAGTTGTGGCATAGCAAAAGGTTACTGTACAGACAATTGCCAAGCATCTTTAGGTGTATGAGCTAAGTGTTGTGTATAGTTCCAAAACGGCAAGTTGATACAATATCAAATTTATCCCACTCTGCAAAGGAAACATTCATTTTAGCCCAGGTACAGTACTCTTAATGTGTTGATTTGACACTTAAATTTTATGTGGGAAGTTAGTGCCATACATTGGTCTGAATTTGCAAGCAATTCAGGAATAAAATAATCAAGCAAAATCAGTTAAATTGCTTTTAAAACCTCAAGCTGTACCAAATTTGGAGGGGCACATGGTCTTGAATTTTCTCACCAATGTATTCTGACAATGAAAAAAAGGTATATCCTTTCGTTTCAGGCGCATGTGCTATATACTATTGTATAGTGTCTGAATTTGTATTACTAAATTCACTATAACCCTATAATTCCCAACCAGGAAACTTAATGAAGTTGGAATTCCATGTAGAAGGAGAAAAATCTCTAATGGGTGTCACAAAAAAGAAATTCTGAACATTTCACATTTATTTATATTTTTTGTGCTTTTTCTTTGCTTGACAGTATCATGAGTCATTGTATTCTATGTATAGCACTGGGTTGTCATATAATATAATTTATTTGCCATCAATGGCCCATCATGTAAGACTAAATGCAGAACTACATGCCTGTCTGATAGCCAGAGAGCCCTTATTTTGATAAGACACCCCTCAAGTGTCAGTGTGAGCAAATTACCCATTTTTCCTTTCAGATCATATTCCACTTGATGTAATATAATTATGTGAAGTCAGTCATACAACACTCTTCATAGCTGTCAAACAGGTTTAGTCCTGCATTTAGTCTTAAATGATGGCAGGTGGGTGGCAGAGTGGTTAAGGTGCCAGCCTGCTTCGCTGAAGGTCATGTTGAGGACTCACGCTCTCCCTTCCATCTCATCGATCAACCCTCGTGAGCACCAAGAATTCGGCTTAGAGGGCTGCACTTACCATATCTATCTATCTATCTATCTTACAAACACAGCTGTATTGCCACTTGAAATAGCAATTTTGATGAATCACAAAAGTTTAATGCTAGCATGTGCAACATACATTACATAAAGATGTTTTTCCAGGGCTTCATTGCAGCCACACTGGTAGCTGTATTGAATTTCCCAAAATGCAAAAGAGCAGTAGTTTTATGCATGCATGTTTGGCCGGTACAGTGTTTGTACAGGCGACATAGGCTTTTTTTCAGGACTTCACAGCAGTCTTACTAGCAGCAATCTTAAATGTGATCAAAATGCACAAATGTGCCAGGCTTCAAGCATGCTTATTTGGATGCAACAACCCAGAAAACTCCTATTTCGGTGCCTCTCATGCGCATATAGCGTTGGTTGTGAGCCACAAGTGCGTTTTCTCAGTACTTTGTGGTAGTAATATCAGTGGCAATCGTGTGGATATCTTCATATAAACAAGAGCAAGAGGTTCATTTCAAGTCAAGTCAACTTTATTACATCCACCTGGGATAACTCCATGGAGTAGTGAGCGATTTGAGTTGAAGCAACAAAGTTAACTTTTGTGCACAATCCAGCATGAAAAACGATCAACAGGCAATATATTCCAAATAAGTATACTTTGAACTCCATACTAATCCATGTGTGATGTGCTTTGATAACTAATTAATAATAAAAAAAGGTGTTTTAAATCGGAGCTGAAGTGAACAGTGTCAGCCACGCAGAGCAGCGCCACCTTTGTGCATACTGGGACTCAGCAACCATGAAAACCCCTATTTTCACGTATCATGCAACCAATTTTTGTTTGCTGTGAGCAACACAGTCATTTCCAGACAACTTTGAGGCAGCCATATCAGTAGCTATCTTGGATTTCTCAATATAGAAAGGAGCAAGAGGTTTCATATGAACATATTTGGACTCAGCAACCAAGAAAACCCCTATTTTGATGTACTACATGCCTTTGTGTTTTTATTGCTGAGCAATGTTGGTAATTTTCTATATACGGCAGCCATGTTGGTTTAATTTTGCTACCATCCCGATTATCTCCAAAGAAAACACAGCAAGAGATTTCATTTGTACATAGTTGGACTCAGCAGCCCAGAAAACCCTATTTTGATGTATTACACATGTCTGTAGTGTCACTGTGAGCAATTTAAGCCATTTTTCTCATCAAGGCAGCCATGTTGGCGGCCATCTTGGATTTCTCCTAACCTGCCATGCCGCCAGATGTCTACCCTGATTTTTCTTGAAGGCCAGACTATATAGTAACAGAATATGAAGTCAAACGCTCTCCCTCTCTCGGTCACACAAATGATCCCCAGGCCATGGACTAAAAGGCAATAAGTCATTTTTGACATGATGCTAATGACAGCGTGATGCTAATGATAATTAAGCTAAAAATATTTCCTGGGACCAGTGCAAAACTGGCAGTCTGGGAAAATGAGCATGCAATGTACTTATGAAGACAGTGATTCTTGCCCAGAAATATGCAATCAAAATAGGGCAAAAAGGCGTTTGCTAATGACAAATTAAGATAGGACAACTGACATGCCAACAGCAATACTCAAATATTGTGGTTTACATAAAAGATGCAGAGCTACAGATAGTGCAGTGAGTTTCTAGGGTTCTCAGACAACATCAGACACAAGGTTTTCTAACCGAATGTGTGGCCCTTTATTTTTTATTAAGAAACAAATCTGGTGTGATGCTACTGACGCAATATTGGGGACATTGACACAGCAATCTCCTGCTCTTATACAGAACATTATTTCAGCTCTTGGTAACTAGATTTTAGAAGGGTGGTAGTCAAGTCTCAATGTATGGAAGAGTTTAATTGATGCTGTTTTTGTCAGATATTTGACGACGGCCGCCCATTCTAGAAATGAGACAGACTGTAGTTGTCTTACAATTTTTTTTTGGGGGGGGGGGGGGGATAGTTATAATATTGCATCCTGTACTGGTCACCAGCCGGTCCCCTTGGGGTGATTGCATAATTTCTGAGTTTGCTGGTCATACTAGGCTGGGTGTTATCACCTCCGGGGGAGGGGGGGGGGGGGGTTAATTCACAATTCATATTTTTTTGCTGGTGCACACATCAGTGTCTCTTCTAAGTGGCCATTCATTTGCGTTTTCAGGCATTGAATCTGTGTCTTCGTGTTTTGGAAGGGAGGCTGTATGTAGCCTCCAACGCATATATACTTTGTTGAAATTTTAGACAGTCTTTTGGGGTAACCATTTAATGTTAAGGGGGAATTGGAGTTTTCCTTGACAAAAAAATTATTTATTTCATGATAACGGTGGTTATAATTGTTTATTTTGAGCTTGTGACATCCCCAAAACATGTTCTCAAATTAACCTGTTAAGGCATATCCCCACCAGAAAGAATTTATTTCAAGACTACCTAAAAATAATTTATATAAATATCACCGAGTCTGAAATTTTCTTAAAAAGATTCTTTTTTTTTAAACTGTAAGTCCCCACCAGAGATTAAATGATTGCCCCCTCTATGCTTCTACAACTACACATGTATATTGGAGTAAATCTCATTTAAAAAAACTTGTATTTTTTTGTGCCTACTGCCTACCTACCTAAATCAGATGACATGTTGACTACTCATTTGTAACTCCTTTGGTTACTTCTGACACATCTGAAGCAATGATATAGACCCTTATCAAACAAAAGACTGGCACATTTAATCGATCAATGTATCAGTTGCCCCATCTCATGAAATAAGATTCCCCATCTTTTCAAAGTTGGCAAATAGAGTTTCCCCATCCCGCCGATTCCACCACGCTTCAATTTAAAGAAATTGACAAGAAATAGTCAACATCTTCCACTGTAGAAAGATGCTGCATCAGATTTTAGACCATGTACTACAATTTTTTCGGGAATTTAAAGTTATTTTATTAGAAAACGATGCAGTGTTGGTACTCCCTGATTTTGATCCTCCATATTGAAAGATGGGGCAACTGCAGTTGCCCCATCCGTTTGGCCCCAGTGACCATGGAGTCTTGAATATCTTATAGATTAATGAGTGATTGTGTGTGTGTAAATAATATTACAGCTTGGGTGGTCTGATTTTGGACTTTGCTATCCGAGGGTTCCATTCCATTGCCTTTTTCCAGCCTGTCATCAATGGTAAGCTAATATCTTTGATAAGAGAAGAGGGGCAAATTATCAGAAATTAATTAAATCCTTTATTTACCAAGTTAATTCTGCCTGCAATATACCTAAGCTTAGTTTTTCCTTTTTTTTTTACAGGCGTTGGTGGCAATCTAGCTGCAGTGCAAGCCAGTCGTTTGTCGACATGTTTGCACAAATCCAGCATACCTGGAAGCGTTCCTGCACAGTACAAGTCACCGTGTCCTAGTCCTCTAGCTATATTTTGTACTAAAGGTTAGTTATATTGAGTTATAAGAGGCATACTGATTGAGTATGATCTGCTATGTTTGCAAGTGTATACTGATGCATCCAACATTGGCTCTGGTTCCAGAAAAATTAAATCAAATTTGCAAATAACAACACATAAGTACAGACACTCCAATGTTAGTAATTTAATTTAATGTAATAACTCCTTAGATTAGTATAACTGCATGCAGATGACTACATATGTAAGAGTATAATATTTGAATATTCTGCATTACTTCTGTACTGTACACTGATGCATCCCACATTGCTTCAGGAGCAACAAGACAACAAAAAGCAAAAGCAACATTTGAGATAAATAAAACACTAATGCTGTTACTGTTAGTACTGAATGCTTAAGGCAAAGAAATTGACTTTTATCCATATTTCCTTTCACAGGACATGATTCTGTTCTCCTGCGGACTCTTCTAATCATGGTCCTTCCTGGCCATCTACTCTTCATGTACGCTGTTCATTTCATGGAGGTTGGACAAATGGCCATCTCCCCCACATTCACTGCAATATATATGACTGCAGCTTTTTTGCAGGTAGGTTTCACCATGATTATTGTACTAGATAGGTAAAGTTGGCTACCCGAGCCCTGCTACCCGACAGCTACTTGAGAGCCAACTTTACCTATCTTATTCTACTCCTTTCTTTCTATACTCGTAGGCCTACATAAGGGCCAGGAGGAATCCTGAACCTAAAGCATGAAGTAGCCAATGACAAGAGTGATGTAGAGAACTTCGCTGTTTGAGAAATGTTTCAGAAAACATTCATTGGATATCTTAAGCGTCAATTCTTTGTTGGAGAAGTAGATGTCAAATATGCCTATGAAGAATACGCTTTTCATTGGTTTTGATACAATATGATTCAATATACTTTATTAACTTGTGTGAACCTTGTTTTGACAATCCATATACAAATTAACAAAAGGCATGACAGATAGATCACAATAGCCATTTTGAGGGACCTTCCAACAAATGACATACAATTATAGTTATGGAATAAAATTCTCCTCTTTTTCAATTACTCACTCTTTACAACTTTTGTATACATGTCGTTCATGTTTAAAACTAATTTCTGTCTGTCTGACAATCAGAAGTAAATTACTACTTGTCTTTATTTTTTACAGGTTGTTTCTCTCCTTTACCTTGCAAGCTGGATAGTTCCATTTTTGTGGAATCGAGGTTTTGACCCCGACAACAGTTCCATCCCATTTCTCACTGCGTTCGGAGATTTACTAGGGGGCGCTTTACTCGTTGCGGCATTTTATCTACTACGCTACCTGGGAGATCCTGAAGTAGTTAATATAGACATTAACAACGCTACCTCTGTTTTGAATGCTACAATGGGTTACGAAGGTTTTAGATAAATGAAGGGTAAATCAATGGTTTCGAGGTACACATAGTACATGTGTATGAAAAAGGGTATATTTTAGCACAATATATAAACATTGATGCTTTGAAAAGGCCAATGACCACTCATGCCTTACCGATTAAATTAATAGAGTTTAAGACTGAAGACTGCTGTGTTGACAATATAATAACTCCTCTTTAAAAACCTGCTATCTACCCAGTTGAGCCAAAGCGATGGCCCAGAAGCCAAGTACTTAGGAGCAACCTACTTAACCCCACCCACTACAGCCTGCTATAAGGACTTCAGTTATCCCTATCCTCTACAAAATAAATAATCATACACTAAAGTCCATGTCGGGTAATTTAAAATTCATAAAAATGAAATTAATTTTAAAAAATTTACAAAGATATTCAGAATTTTTGTATACAGTTTTTAGAATTAAAGCATCTTGTGCAAGATTCGCAATTTTGAACATATTTTAATTATGAGAATTCATACAAAAATCTCAAATTTTTGGCCCTTCATAAGCTACAACAGCAAGATATTACTAACCTGTATAGACCTATAATAGGCTATATATACGCTTTGTTGCAAGCATTGTTTGGGGTCCTGTGTATAACAATGGCTGTATTTATCAATAAATGTATTTTCTCCGTGCAGCTACTTATATATTTTTATATATTTTTGTGTCAATTCAAAATGTTATACATGTTATAGGGAAAAAACATTTCAATAAATATGATATATATTATATTTGTTAATGAAGTGTTTACATATATTTATATATGTACCATTCTTAAATTTCCAGATATGAAAATGATATATTGATGTTATATATTATACAATTATACATTGTATGCATTCCATGTGCAGCTATCAGTAAAATAACTTCTAGGAATAAAATTATATTTTTTGTCGAAGAGCAGAAGAATGCTAATTGTGATATTTCAACATGAATTCAATGAGAGATTTATGTTATAGAATATTTAATGTTTGCGAAAGTAAATACACATAAAAAAAAGTGTATATTTACTAAGCTAGTATTCTGATAATTGGATATCAATGTCGGAAGCATTCCGTCTCATCGAAGTGCAGCTATAACGTGGTTACAAGATTTAAGCATTGGCCAAGATATTCATGTGTCTTCATCAGTTAGGATATATATATTAGAGTATTACATATTGTGATATGCATTTATTTTTAAGGTAATATTCATATACCTGTGTATACATTTAGCAAACTATTCTAGAGTTTTGTTTATTGTGATATTATAGACAATGTATTTTATTACATGATGTATTATTCGAAGTGCAGCTACTGATGTATAAAAGCTATTTTATTGCAGCTTATTGTAGCTCATTGTGAACTATTTTAAGACAAAATATATAGAGTGGGGTGCGAAAGTTTGGGCACCCATTGGGTGGGGTCACATTTTTTCAAATTTCAGACAAGCCATTTGCAGAATCTTTCCAATGTGAATTATGTGAGTTAAGGATACCCATGCACTCAATCTTAGCCAGAAAGAACAATGGAAATATGAAAAAAACATGGGTCTTTTTGTCGTATTTTAAATGTGCAAAAGTTTGGGCACCCAACAGATTCTGATCTTGATTTTTCTATAACTCAACATTAAAGCAATATAGAAGCTCTAAAACGCATTGGATAATAATGTAAGTATCCCAGGACTTCATTTCTTTGCATTTTTTATTGTGCTCCCCAACAGAGAGACTCCAAACATTGCATCTTTGTGGTACCTATGGTATCAATTGCACATGTCCAGTTATGCTGAGAGTTTTGAAAATTTCTTGGCCAGGAGACCTGGTTAGCCTCTCCTTTACTTAAAACTAACATTTTATCTAAAATAACCAAAAATATTTAGGATTTCCATTATTTATTTAGGTTAATATCCAGCAAAATTAAAAATACTAATGTGCAGTTCAACTTTGGGTCGCCAGCCAGGGACTATTTTAGCTGAAACAATTTCAATTTGGGGTTAATTTTGTTTCTATTTAGTCAATTTT
The DNA here is from genome assembly GCA_026936325.1 of Platynereis dumerilii. Classification (NCBI taxonomy): domain Eukaryota; kingdom Metazoa; phylum Annelida; class Polychaeta; order Phyllodocida; family Nereididae; genus Platynereis; species Platynereis dumerilii. Next base: position 10,082,345 of record JAPTHN010000006.1, on the reverse strand, counting down.
GCTATTTTGTAACAATTAAATCTTATATGTCAACCTCATAGACCTCCACAGGTGTGACACTGAATGTGGTCGACAGGTGCATCATTCCACCGTCAGCATGCAGATGTGAAAAGCCAAGCTATACAAGGTATCAAAATTACATAGCTTAATCTGACTGTCTGAGTCATGCCAAAGGACCCATCTAGCTATTTGGAAGCATTCTGGATCAGTCATTGTGGTGTTTGAGACAAGGGAGTTAAAACAAGCATCCTCGGATACAATGGCTGGTTAATCCTATGGGAAAGTAGAAGGTGTGATTTGCAGCATGCGAGAGCGTCTAAGGCAAAAAATATGAGTGTAGGAACAGTGGAACTGGAGGTTGAGGTATAGTAGGGTGATGTCTGCGTGAACTAAATTCTCTTGACGTGAGGGTATAGCAATGAAGTATAGGTGCAACTTGCTGCAGTGAGCATTGCGCAAGTGTTTGAGTAGAGCGTGACAGCAGACACTAGTGTCTAACAGAGTCGCTGCCCATATAGAGCTATGGGCCGACAAATTCATAATGTGGAATACTTGTACCAAATTTCATAACTCTAAAATAAGCGGAATATTAAGGTCACAAATGGACAGTTCAAGAATGACAAAAGATGGCTGCCAGAAAGGCCTACATCTTGAATTTATCGTCATGTTCCCAATCAATACCCACAGGCGTACACCTGAACCAAATTTTATAACTCTTAAGTGAAATATTAAGGTCACATTTGGCAGTCCAGGAATGAAGAAAGATGGCTGCTAAAATGCACGCTATCTCTGTTGTCTCGACAGGTAGGCTACTCATTCTTCTGCTTTCACCCCTAGCATATAACTAGCAAAACTAGCAAAAATAATTTTTTTTTGCGAGGACATCCCCCGACGTGACCCCCCCCGGACTTGTAAAATATAAAATTTTAAAATTACCTCCTTCCGAGGAGAGCCCCAGCCTAGAAATATAACTAGCAAAAATAAAAATTTCTGCAAGTACCCCCCCCCGGATGTGACTCCCCCCCGGGCCTTGTATAGAATATAAAATTTAATACCTCCCGAGGTGACCCAGCCTATCTAGCAGAAATAAACTTTTTTTTTTTTGCGAGTACTCCCCGCCCGAGGTGACCCCCTCGGGACTTGTAAAATCCTAAATTTTTTAATTACCTCCCTCCGAGGTGACCAACCTAGAAACATAACTAGCAAAAAAAAAAAATTCTGCGAGCTCCCATCGGATGTGACCCCCCCCCGGGCCTTGTATAGAATATAAAATTTAATACCTCCCCGAGGTGACCCCAGCCGAGCAATATATCTAGCAGAAAAAAAAAATTTTTTTTGCAAGTATCCCCCCGAGGTGACCCCCCTCGGGACTTGTAAAATCCAAAATTTTTTAATTACCACCCTCCGAGGTGACCCCTAGCCTAGAAATATAACCAGCAAAAAAAATTATTTCTGCAAGTACCCCCCCCCCCTCGGGCCTTGCACAGAATATAGAATTTAATACCTCCCCCGAGGTGACCCCAGCCTGGCAATATAACAGGCAGAAATTTTTTTTTTTTTGCGAGTACCCCCCCCCCCCGAGGTGACCCCCCTCAGGACTTGTAAAATCTAAAAATTTTTAAATTACCTCCCTCAGAGGTGACCCCAAGCCTAGAGATATCACTAGCAAAAAAAAAAATTTCTGCGAGTACCCCCCCGGATGTGACCCCCCCCCCCGGGGCCTTGTATAGAATTTAAAATTTAATACCTCCCCCGAGGTGACCCAAGTCTGGCAATATAACAGGCAGAAAATTTTTTTTTTGCGAGTACCCCCCCGAGGTGACCCCCTCGGGACTTTTAAAATCTAAAATTTTTAAAATTACCTCCCTCCGAGGTGACCCCCAGCCTAGAAGTATAACTAGCAAAAAAAATAATTTCTGCAAGTACCCCCCTGGATGTGTCCTCCCCCCCCCCGGGGCCTTGCACAGAATATAGAATTTAATACCTCCCCCGAGGTGACCCCAGCCTGGCAATATAACAGGCAGAAAATTTTTTTTTTTGCGAGTAACCCCCCTCGGGACTTGTAAAATCTAAAAATTTTTAAATTACCTCCCTCAGAGGTGACCCCAAGGCTAGAGATATCACTAGCAAAAAAAAAAAATTTCTGCGAGTACCCCCCGGATGTGACCCCCCCCTGGGGCCTTGTATAGAATATAAAATTTAATACCTCCCCGAGGTGACCCAAGTCTGGCAATATAACAGGCAGAACATTTTTTTTTTGCGAGTACCCCCCCCGAGGTGACCCCCCTCGGGACTTTTAAAATCTAAAATTTTTAAAATTACCTCCCTCCGAGGTGACCCCCAGCCTAGAAGTATAACTAGCAAAAAAAATAATTTCTGCAAGTACCCCCTGGATGTGTCCTCCCCCCCCCCAGGCCTTGCATTCTACATGTCTCCCTATTGGCTGAAATGGCCACTCCCACCAAGTCCCTCATTCTCATTGGCTCTAAATGGCCACACCCCAAAAATTAAAAATTTTTAAGTACTGCCACAGTTTCAACCGAACAACTGTCAACCCATTACACCTTGCCTAATGCTGTCAAATTAGCCAACTAAGATTGCTTCTAACCAGCAATTACCACAAACACAAACTCAACGCATGATGGCCAAAAATGCATACCTGTCATTATGCGCCACACCTCCAAATATCGACCACACCCCCAAAACCCATTATTAAAAAGGCTAGAGAATTCTAAAGAATTCTCCAGCCAAAAATGCATTGAAATCGAATTGATCCGATACACCAGAATGTGATAAACAAGTTTGACTCTCCAAGGGCAAGAATAGGCAGGCCGAAAATTATGGATGACAGCTGTATTAATTCTGAAATTGTCATTTCTACACAACACAACTCAAAAGGTTTCAGAAATATTTTAACAAGAAAAGTCAAGTTACTCTGACACATATGCCCAGAAAGTTTAACATTTGTGGCATTTTAGATATTTTAGTTGGATATAGGTCTAAGCTGCTCCAAAATTTCATAAAGGAATAATTTGTCATGTTTAGGTAATGAAAAATAAACATGCTAAATCAACTTTTTCAGCTCCTGGACTCAAAATAATAGAAATTTTATTAAATAATCTGACGTACCTTGGGTACCTCCAATCTGCCAAGTTTGGAGTCATTCTGTTGGGGATTAAAACTAAAAATTCACACAAAATGAAGTCCTGGGATGTTAACATTATTATCCAAAGCATTTTAGAGCTTTTATATTGCTTTAATGTAAAGTTACACAAAAATCAAGATCAGAATCTGTAGGGGTGCCCAAACTTTTGCACATGTAAAATCTAACAAAAACACCCATATTGTTTTACATTTTTATATTTCCATTGTTCTTTCTGGCTAAAATTGAGTGCACAAGTATCCTTCACTCACACAATTCATGTGGGGAAGATTTTGCAAATGGTTTGTCTGAAATTTGAAAAAATGTGACCCCACTCCAAGGGTGCCCAAACTTTTGCACCCCACTGTATTATGACATAGAGAGTCAGTGTGTATATATTCCTTTTTTTTAACCTTTCTTATTTGGGAGGAATATTTCTACATTTTCGTTAAAAAAAGAGTTTTTGAAATGTAGTATGAGTATTAAGACATCAAACTAGGAAAAATTCCATAAATATTTCATTTTAAACTCAAATCCAAAATTTGCCTATTTAATTTATGATGATTTGTACACATATTATGAAAGTCATTGAAAGTAGATAATTTGAGTATTACTACACAAGCCAAGTCTCCACCTGTGAAACTAGCTTTAGTATAGATCTGTTGCCCGTAGCGAAAAATAGAGTAGTTACAACGGACGGACATGTCGTGCAGCTAATAAGTGTATTGTGATATATGTAATTTAAAAGCAATGTTAACATTTATTGTGTTCATTACTGTTCAACATATAATGTTATTTTATTTGAACATAATATTACCATGTTTATGTATACCCAGGCAGCAAATTTACGTTGTTACAACGTTGTGACCACGTCATACTTCGGTTGTTACCACGTGAAAATTCTACGTGTAACAACCTGGAAATGTATGGTTGAAATTATGTTGTCACAACGTAGAAAGGCAACGTCTAAATATTATGTGGTCACCACGTGGCCACAACGTGAAAGGCAACGTCTAAATATTATGTGGTCACCACGTGGCCACAACGTGAAAGGCAACGTCTAAATATTATGTGGTCACCACGTGGCCACAACGTGAAAGGCAACGTCTAAATATTATGTGGTCACCACGTGGCCACAACGTGAAAGGCAACGTCTAAATATTATGTGGTCACCACGTGGCAACAACGTGAAAGTTTCACTTCTCCACAACCCCATTAATTGCTTAAATATTTAAGTTCATTTCTGAATAACAACAGAAGCTGGAATTAAGAAACATTTACACTTTATTTTAAATTATACACAAAAATTTAATTCAATCAAGTTCGTATTGATCTTGGAGTCTGATCCGTCAACCAGCTGAGTTCCAACAGTCGTTCTCTGTGTTTTTTGTTGCTGCAAAACACAAGTAAACAAATTGTAAAAATAGGGAATAAAGAGATCACAGGTATATGGAACTGAACAATTCAATAGAATTTTCCTGGGCCCAAAATTGAAATAGGAAAGATGAGGGAAACATTGTCCACATGTACATTGTACAGGATTCAATAGATAAACAAAAAGGCACTATGAAGAATATAAGGCTTTTTACCTTGTACCTAGATCCTCCTTTCTTCTTGGGGCAATGCTTCAACGGTTTTGCGATGAGTTGCTCAACTTCACTGGCAGTTGACCCCGGATGGACTTTCAAGCATGCTCCTGAAAATATAATCAGCCTCACTGTTCAAACAAAATCTCATTCAGTTGAAATCCTCACAGACTTTCAACTCAAGAAGCGACAAAAAAATTTCTATAATCAATAAGCACTACTACATACAATAAAAGCAGTAATATATGTACAAATGTCTATATTTTTAACAGTATTCAAAAAATTAGAAGTACTAAAAACATAGGCTGCGCAGCAGCAAACCTTCAGCGAAAGACATCTTTAAAAGTCATAAAAGCGATGTTGACAAAATTGGTATAATGTCAAATAAAACTTCTCTGCACAGCTTGTGCAGTCTTAATTGCAAAAAATTCAATATATCGGTACTTACGAATGATAGTCCTTGAAACAGGGAGTTCAATGAAGGAACGCTTCTCCAGAGGCCCCTGGCCCTTCAAACTAAACACTGACCAAAGTCGGTTTATGAATTCCCAGCAGCCTGCATACGATATCATCCTGATTCCTGGTTCAACAGTGGCCCTTGAGTGATGAAAAGTATAACTTCTAAAAGAGAATAAAAATGAAACATTTATATATATTTATAAGTGACCTATCAAATTATCTTTCGTTTAATGGATTCATATGCCACATATCAGCAGCATATAGGCCTGTACGTATAAGTCTCAACTAATCTTGACAGAGTCCAATTTTTAAAAAAATGGACGATGTGGGGGACAGGACTTTTTACAAGTTTATGCTCCTGTATCTTTGCTACAGGTCTTTGAGATTCATAAATAATTAACGTTCCTTTGAAAATTTACAATGAATGATACAAGACAAGTATTTGCATGCACGGAAATATCAATATTTACCAATTGCTTCTTGAAGACTGGATCTTCAAGTCTGTCTTGAAACTCATCCAGCTCCTCCATGGTGTCAAGGGGCCATGGCAGCATATCCTCAGCCTCTTTCACAGGATGCACTGTCACCGTCAGGGTCCTCAGCATTGTCAGCATTTCCCTCTGGTTTTACTCCAGGATGTGGAGACCCATGAGTAGCTAAGGCAAGACTGTAATGAAACAAATGGTTTAATTTGAGCAAGTAATCGTTTCTATTAAATTATCCTTAGCAATAACAAGAGTTAAATGGCTCAATCAAGACACTGATAATTTATACCAAACGACTCAAACAACGTTACATCATTTACCTAAGAGATCATGACATTAATATTGCCATTGTCACTGAACACAGGATATTCCACTCTGCCCCTGGGTGTAGTGAAACCAGCTAGTTCTGAAAGAAAAAAGAGACTACATTATATAAACTTTATTAACATTTTGCCAGACTAGAGGCTATTTTATGATTATGTTATTAGGGTGCTCTGATGGTAGAGCTTATTCAATGAAGACTATGGATCCAGGTTGTTGTAAATCCAAGTATTGTAGATATACTGAATACTGATACATACATGTTCACTGTTTCCTAGCCAAAGCTCAACTGCCCAGGACTGGCCAGTAACCAGCCTTTAGGTAGCTGTTGGGGGTTTAGATCCCATACCCTATTATGGGGATCAACCTGAGAATCAATTTATAGTTTTCATCTTCCTATTCAAACAAATGCTATTAATGAAATAAAATGTTCATATGATACTTGATTTCTTGCGATTCAGCTTAGATTACATATTACATTAGATGCTTTAGGTTAAAATTTGTGAAAATTTAGAATGGATAACAACTTTCTCATAAATTTTACACATCGCACAAACTAAAAAATAAGTTTAAAACTATAAAATAACGATATCACAATTTAAAAATACATGAAATTAGCTGTATAAAAAAAAGGAAGACTGTTTAAGTCTTTCATCTTCCTATTCAAACAAATGCTATTACTGAAATACTCTTTTAAATAATTAATGAATAAATAATTACTAGATAAAAAATACATTACAGTATTTCCCTCTGTAGTCTTAGGGGCTCAATCAGCAAGATTTATCATTTATATAGTTTACTTTATTTACCTGACAGATGGCGTTTCTTTTGGCCGTTCGAAGACCCTTAGCATGATGTATCTTGCTTCCTCAACCTGCAACTTTCTGAGGGAGGACTTCATGGATCTAACGAAATATGAAAACAAAACATGATGAAAAGACGTCAAGTTTTGCCGGACAATTAGAGATGATAATATAAAAAGTAGTGCAGTTGACTTAACGCAATGAATTATTAAGTTTTACAGTTGAAGCAATGTTTCATTATTACTCCACACATACGATTTCTTTGAGATTTTCATCAAATTTATTGCCTATTTATCTGAGAGGTTTTCCATCGTAATACTCTCATCATCACTGCAGGCAGGGTTTTCCGTTCTTCTCCTCAGTGTAGTGGAACCAGCTAGCTCTATAAAAATGAAGATTATATTATATAAAGTGCAATATAATTTTTTTTTTACTAAAGCTTGTTTTATTTCACTACACAACCAAAAGGTGCTAAGTAGCTCAATTATAATGCATAATTTATATACAGTTGTAAGGATACCATCTCCGCAAGACTACTTCAGAGCAGTGAAAGTATGCAAATGGGCCAAAAATGCAGCTCGAGTGACACAATAGTCAACCATACAAGTAACAAACAAAACATTATGTAGATTCAAACTTTATTACCTGACACTGTACTACTTCCATTGGAAGGAGGGTTTAGCAGAAAGGCCTATTCTTCATCGCTTGCTTCATTCCGGTCTGAAGTGCTGTCCTCCACTAAAACAACGGAATTTTGTCACTTGAAGGGTAATACTATAAATAATTAATGAAATCATTTTTTAAAAAAGGGAGCACAAAGCAATTAAAAACAATTGCATATCATCTGAATGCTCTGGAGCACATGGGCCAGAAACGCATGCAACCTATTTATTTCAACTATTGCAGCTCTATATTACATCTTCTAGAAATAAAGGACGAAATCATGCGATTTGTCAGAAAAATTGCTTGAGTGATAATATGGGTCATTCACAGACTCAAGTCTATTTGGTTCCCATGAAAAACTAGTAGGAAAACAACCAGTGAACAGTGCATAATACAACCACAAACACCAATCCTTCATAGTCATGGAATTGAATCAATAAGTGACTGATATATATATGAAAAATGCATTTACACTTTCCAGTTCAGAAATCCTTGCAGCTCTTTGTCACATGTGCGCCAATGAAAGATAATCCAGTAATCGCCAGGTGGCATGGTGTGAAGCGACTTAAACCACCTATGGAAAATTTGTAACACTAATATCATCCCCTAACAGTGTAAGGTGAAAACACGACGTCGTGACAACGTGAAAATGACGTAGTATGCAACGCAACGGGATTTCTACCAATTTACAACGTAGAAAAACACGTTGTGACAACGTGAATATGACATAGTACGCAACGCAACAGGATTTCTACCAATTTACAACGTAGAAATCACGTTGTGTGCTGCCTGGGTAGGCCTACCATGTAACCTATATGAGATTCTATATTCATATTAGGACATCTATAGAAGTCATGTTGTCAATCTTATGTCATGAAAATATATTTATTAATATGAAATATAGACCCTTCTTCATTGTTATAATTGAATTATACTGATGGCTTTTCATTCCTCCTGAAACTTAAGATTACCTACATTAAATTGTTATTTGTTCAATTATATGTAATTATACATCATACTAATACATACTCTTTTGAAGATACATGTATTGCCATTGATTCAGATGTATAATAGTTTGTTGAATTATAAGGATTATTCTGCAGATTTTTATGTTACATATAGCAAGGTTAAAAATGTATTAAGGACAGGTTTGGGGCAATTAGTCAAAAATCTAGGAAATTTTTTTTAAACAGAGACTATATTCATTGAAGATGTGAAGAGAAAAATTAATATAAAGACATTACGAAGTAGTACTTCAGACAGATTACATAACATAGTAAGATACACAATTTGTATAATTATATGGTATCTTGGTTTTTTGTTTAGAAAAAGGCAACTAGCAAATTGTTGAACTAGTCGTATGGATAAGTAGAAAATTATCTAGATACAGAGTAGGTAATTGGAATAAACTGAAGTATTAAAACATTGTCATTGTTATTTGTCTTTTTTTTTCTTTTACTTTTTGTTGTTGTTGATGGAATTTATTTAGGCCCACAACCCTTTTGTTGGACTTTTTTTACATTCAGCATTTTTCAATTACTTTAAATTCCCACAAAATCAGTTTTGTTTTAGGTTTTAACTGGACATTTTCAACATCAGAGAGGATTTGTGACATGCTAAACTTTCCATGATAATAAAGGTAGCAACAATGTACATGTACTCATATAGCATATGTTCACGCGTATGAACATACAAATATGTAGCAAAACCACTCAGGGGACATTTATTGTTTTTTTTTTTTTTAATCCACCTTATTTGGAGGACTTGGTTTCAACTCTCACTAAATGTATACTTTCTCAAAGTTTCTCTCAATCTGTTTTTTTGGCCATCCGTTTTCTATGTTCATTTTTCTAGCATTAGACCTGGACTTAATAATAATAATAATATGGATTTATATAGCGCTAATTTCAGTAAACTGCTCATCAGCGCTTTTTCGAATCGAATCACTCATAAGAATTTTGAAACAAATGGGTTTTTAGATTCTTCTTGAAGCTTTCTAATGTTTGAGCAGTTCTCACTTTTTCAGGCAAATTGTTCCAGAGTTTTGGTGCTGCATAGGAAAATGCCCGATCTTCAAACTTATTTTTGTTGCGTGGAGCAGGTTCTGCTAACAGCAGCTTGTGGTTGCTTCTCAGGTTGTGTTCCTGTTGAGATTTGATTTGCACAAGTTCTTGGACGTATTGTGGTGCCTGATTGTTCATTGCCTTCCATGTAGTTGTCATCAATTTGAACTGAATTCTTGCTGTGATTGGTAACCAGTGCAGTTGCTTCCTACTGTGGCTGACACTGTCGAGTTTTTTCAATCTCTCAATTAATCGAACGGCCGAGTTTTGAGCAACCTGAAGTTTATTTAACAATCGGGCAGAAGTGCCATACAGCAGTCCATTTCCGTAAGAATGCCTGGTGGACTTTCTTAAACGTCCACCCGTTTTTCACATTTGCCCGTTGTGCTTAATACCTTTTCTGTTACAACCACCTTTTTATGGCATCCTTTCTTTCTCAACATAAATCAACATATTTCTCTAACAAATTTTTTCAGATTCATCTGTTTTCTAAAAATTCACACCCACCGTCATTTTGAGGGAATTTCTTTACATTTTGACACACCTATTTGCTTTCATATACTTTTTTGGAATTTTTTAATTATCAGCTCATTAATAGAGGTGAATCATAACGTCTCCTCTTTTTCAAAAATGTATCACAGCCATAGGCGTAGGAGGTGGGTGTGGGTTCAAGAAATTTTGGAAAATCAATTTTTCATGCACTTTTGGGCAGAAAATGTTGGGAATTTAATATTTTTGGGAGTATTTGCCAGTATTTGGGCACTTTTTTTGGGCAGCTTCCCAAAATTTATTGACCTCCTACGCCTATGATCACAGCAGTCAAAGTATTGCGATATCAAAACCAAGTGAGTGCGTTTTCTTACAATAGGCCACTTAGGATAACTAGCAATAAGTAATAACCATGGCATACAGAATAATTTCAAATATCAAAACACTTCTTCAAATCATTTATTGACGATGACAAAAACCTTTTTTTTCAACAGAATATTATTTTCTTAACATAACGCAAATTAGGCAATTACAGTATAACTTTCAAAAATTATCTTAAGTTCTGCTTAAACATAATTTGCAAAAATACAAAACCAAAAACGAGCAATATATTCGAAAACAAATTTGGTGCAGAACTCATGATAAACATGCTGGGTGGTAGTATGCCGATGTTGCACATGCTGCTTTTACAACATATAACACATTCTATGTCTTCTCCACTATTTTCAAAAACTTGTTTAACGGTATCAGCGTGGGGCTGAAGGGGACCGTTAATGTTTGACTTGTACCTGGAAATAAAAATTGGAGAAGTAACAGTGTTGAGGCGTGGACGTAAGAAGGTAAGAGAATGATATCAATGATTGAGAAATTATTTACTACTATTAGTACACCCTTACAGGCCAACTCCAGAAAGTATTCAAGAGTGACTTCAATGGATTTTGGTTTCTAAACAGTAACATTTTGGATAGAGAAAAAAACACCCAAATACCATCAAATCAAATAAAATCAATTTATTTATAGTCGTATTGGAAATAAATACAAACATTAGCCATGAGGCTAGTAATCCGACTATCTAAGAACTAAATTATAACATATAACAAAAAAACAAAAATAGGACAAAATAAAAAGACTAAGATATGTAAAGAATTTGACTAAGTAAAAACAGTTAAGAAACGCTACTAGGCGCTATATTTAGAATTAAAAACAGGTGACTAGTCAAGTAAAACCAGTTACTTAAATTCATACTCATAGTTAAAACATTGAGCATATTAATAAAACATATTACAGGCTATTTTTACACTTGTGACATTTGCAGCCTGGTTCTTGCCAATTTTCTAGATGTTTATAAAAAGTCTAGGGTTCAGAGTCTTTAATATCATTTGGCAAGGTATTCCACAAAATTGATCCATATGTTGAAACAGAGTTTTTACCATAGTTGGTCGTTCTACATTGTGGAATATTTAGATTTTTTCTACTTCGCAAATTGTCAGTGGAAGATTTAATAGTAAATAAGTCCCAGAGTAGCGGTGGTGAAAGTTTGTGAACCGCTTTGTAAACTTCTTTGAGGATAAGCCTCTTTCTAGTAACTTCTAAAGTTGGTAATTTTGCTCTAGACAACAAAGACTCATAAGAGCTACTAAAATCCATAAAAAACGAAACGCAAGGCTCTGTACTGAACCTTTTCCAGTTTCTTTGCCTTAACTGATCCACCAAAGTGCAATACTACAGCACAGTAACTGAGGTGAGAAGCAATAAAATGATTAAAAATACTCTTCCTGCTACCAAAATCTAAGTACCTTGACAATTTTTGAGTATACCTTTTAAATTGGAAGTAAGTTTTAGTAACAAGAGCCTCAGACTCCAATTGACCACAACTAATGCTTTTACATGCAAAAACTCCAAAGAGAAAGAAATTATTAAAGTTTTCCTTTTTTTAAATTGTTTAACTACTAGAAATCTTTTAAATTCACAGAAATAATGCAGCAGGAAAGACGTTCAAGCTTGATTTGAAATTCTTTTTTTTCAATTTACTCTTTTTGCAGCATGATATTTCCAGAATTTATGTAAGGCAAATTAAAATATTACAATGAAGAAAAGCCACTCACATTCTCATGTTATCAATCGCCTCAATTCTCAGTGTTTGACAAGTGTCAGACATATTAATGTTACAAACACTGTAAGATTCGCAACTGAAATTAATATCAAACAACATGAGGAACTGCAGCATAGGATAACAGGTAATAATCAACAGTAAAATTCAGACAAATATATTGTCAACATTGTTTGTTTGTAAATTTATTATGAGGCTCCAGAAAAGCCGAAGCTTATCAGGCTTATAGGGCCTTCGTTATCAAAAGAAGTACATTAAAAATTTAATATGAAGTATGAAATATGATCATAGCATTGAAAGATCAAATACAATTTAGAATTACGAATTTATGAAAATAGAAAAGATATGATGCAATATGATAATTTATTGTCACTAGGAAAAATTTAAGCAAAATTTATTGCTATACTTCAGAAAATATTGTTATGAATCAGCACTCTCCAGTGTAATTTCAATATCTGGATTTTATCATACCCTTTTTTCGTTATAGTCGTTGCACCCTGTTTAGTAAATGTGTGGACACAATATGGTTTATCCTCTGGACAAGTTCTCCTAGGCCCTCGACACGATAATTTAGATGAATCATCTCCCTCCGTGTATTCACCTGTGCATTCCATACACTGGAATGCTAATAGAAGAAATATCACAATTAAAATGTGGATCCGTGACATAGAAGTTAGTATGTTTGCTATTCGTGCATTGGTCGCCCAAACCCCACTCCACCTCTATCCAGAGGTTATCACGATAAGGCCACACATAATTAATTCCTAGCTTCGCGGACCCGCCAACACAATAGATTTTCCGCCGATGGAAAAAAAATTTTTTTTTTTACATTATAAAAAAATTTTTTAACCTTTTTTTTTGTCCTACCGACCGACCCTAGAAAAAGTGCCTTGAGAGGATCTGAGAAGCTAAAGATCAATTATGTGTGGCCTAAAGGTTGGTATAATTGTCATTCTGAATCAGTATGAAGAGGTAACACCAGTAAGCAGATTTATTTGTGCCATATATAAAATTGCACCATATATTATATTAAATTGCAAAATGGGTGAAACATAAATTTGGGTTTTTTTTTCCTTAAGATAGAGATTATTTCAGCAATCATAAAAGTAAGAAACTATATTGTAGTTTTATAACAGTCTGTCTAACCTCCCAATTTGATTGTTTACTTTAAGTATTTGCAAAAATCAGAAAGCTTGAAAAATCTCTATTTCATTCGACTCACAGATTTGTGACAATAAATTGTACACAGTAAATTTATTGGATTAACTCTCGCGCGAAGCGTGGAAAGACCGAGATTTGAAATTACGCATGCGCTATGCGCCCGGAAGTACGACGAAACGTCCCCATTCTATTTCTCGGTCTTGCGTTGGAAAGACCTTCGTCTGTTGTCAAAAACGGACGTACTAAGCTGAGATTATGGTTTCTTCGTGGTTTTACCACTTATTCTTCTTCATTGCTACGTTTCCCTGATGCGGTTACACTTTGCATCGCGGTTTCGGTAAGTTTTGACCCGTTTTCGAGCGGTTTTGTCAACTTCGCATATTATCGCCCACCACCACGTGGCTGTCAAATTCACTGGAATTTGGCTTATTTTGTATATTTGGCTGCTCCTGCGGCTTTATACTTGTTAAAAATACTTCTTTTGACTTTTTTAGTCACTACCACATAGTCTTACCACCTTTAGGGTGCTGTTTGGGCCTTTTATGGTCCAACTGGTTTGTCCTTCATTTTTCTTCTTCTTCTTCTGCCAGTCTCTTCCGCCTGTTCATAGAAGTTGGCAATATGGGCTAGGTCTGCGAACCTGTATCTAGCTTGGAGAAGGACGAACGAATGTTGTGCCCCTCAAGCTCGAGGTCACCTGATTCCTAAGTCAGGTTGGCAACTTCTACAGAGTTGCCTGGGCAGTCTCTCCTACTCGCAGGTAACTGTATTCTCCAATGGCTCCTGAGTCGCGCCACAGACTCATGTCATTGGTCCGGGAGAGCCTTTGGGCATTCTGCCTGCCTGCTGTGGAGTCACGCCGTTCGACTCTACACAGCATTTCTCCTGTTGAGTCACTCCATACGACTCCCTACAGTAGTTCTTGTTGAGTCACGACTTCCGACTCCCTCGAATCATTCTTCTCCGGTTGAGTCTCAGGTAACTATAGTTTCCAATGTCCTCTGAGTCAAGCAACAGACTCAAGTCATTGGTCTGGACAATCCTTTTGGGGCATTCTGCGTGACTGCTGTTGGGTCACGCCATTCGACTCTCCACAGCAATTCTCCTGTTGAGTCAAGCCATGCGACTCCTAACAGTGATTCTTATTGAGTCATGCTTTCGACTCTGTCAATCCACACCATTCATCCTGTTGAGTCACGCCATACGACTCCCAACAGTAATGCTTGTTGAGTCACGCCTTACGACTCCCTCGAATCAGGCTTCTCCGGTTGAGTCTCGAGTGCCTATAGTCTCCAATGTCCTCTAATCGAGCCACAGACTCAAGTCATTGGTCCGGAAAATCCCTTTGGCATTCTGCCTGACTGCTGTTGAGTCACGCCGTTAGATTCTCCACAGCTATTCTCCTGTTGAGTCAAGCCATACGACTCTAACAGTCATTTTCATTGAGTCATGATTTACGCCTCTGCCAAATCATGCTTCTCCTGTGGAGTCACGCCTTCCGACTCCCAACAGTGCCTTTGGTTTAGTCACGCCTTCCGACTCCAAAGTCGCGTGTTTTGCCTGTTGGGTCAGCCATTTCGACTCCCAACAGTCATTTTGTTGAGCCTCGCCTTCAGGCTCTGCCATCTTGCTTCTACTGTAGAGTCACGCCTTCCGACTCCCATTAGTCACCCTCCTGTTGGGTCACGCCTTCTGTTGTTCAACAGGAGCTATCTACGCCAATGTCCTCTGAGTCGTGCTACGGACTCTCGACCTCAGAGAGGTCTGAAAGACTGTTGTTGGACTATTGCCTGACTGCTGTTAAGTTCCGACTTTCGCATCTCCACAGCATTTTTCCTGTTGAGTCACGCCATACGACTCCAGTTTTTCTTCTGGGGTCATGCCTTCCGACTCTTTCAAGTCATGCTTCTCCTGTTGAGTCACTCCTTGCGACTCCCAACAGTACTTTTTCCTGAGTCATGCCTTCCAACTGCAGAAGGCATGCTTATCCCATTGGGTCGCCCCTTCCGCCTCCTATCAGTCATTCTCTGATTGAGTCGCGCCTTGAGCCTTTCAGCAGTAGCTTATTACACAACGATCCTCGGAGTCGCACCACGGACTCAAGTCCTCGGAGCAGGCTGATAGCGCGTTTTGGTCTACTGCCAGTAGCCGATGAGTTCTGCCTTGCGGCTTCCGACCGCCGTTTGGGCTTCTACTCTTGAGTCTCCCCATACGACTCCCAACAGTTATTCTTGTTGAGTCACACATTGCGACGCTCCAAGTTCATGTTTTGCCTTTAGAGTCGCGCCTCGCGACTCCCCACAGTCATTTATCTCCGTTAATTATGCTCTGGTGGAGTACCGCCTTTCGACTCTCAACAGTCTGCTGTCTGACCCCTGAGTCTTGCCAGGGACTCAGGTCTCGTCTCTTGGTTTTACTGTTGCAAGGTCCCCTCTTCGATGCTTGCTCGTTATGGTTAAAGAGGCATTGGGCTTCTCTTTTACTTGTTGACCGAGTCATTCCTTGGGCTTCGGTCACGTTATCTGCCGACCTTCCTCTGGTTGGTGTAAGTGGCTGGTTGCGTCATGCCTAGCCACTCCGGGGGGGCTCCACGGCCCTCTGGGTGCCCTACCTGTCTCCGGCCTCCACTCTTCTTGGTGCAGGGGTCGGTCTCAGCCAGTTGCCTTTGCCTTCAAGTCTGCTGAAGGCTTTGCCTTATGCCTTTTCCATCCTGTTCGCGTCTCCTGCCCATAGGTTTGGATATGGCTATACCTGTTCTGGGGCCGCGGAGGCGGGTCCCCCATTGCCGCCTCAGCAGGGACACCTTTCTGCTGTGTCTCTCCTCCAGGTATTTCAGTCTTGCCTTTTCCGTGGGTTTACACTCCCAGGATTTTAGGGCTCTTGGCGCTACCTTATTGACTGCTTTGGCCATGCAGGCTCCCTCTTGGTTTTCAGAGTCTCCCCAGTCTCTTGTGGCTTGGTCTAGGGCATCTGGGGTGCATTCTCACCTTCACTTGATGTGCTTTCTCTTGATCTGAATCAGACGCGCCACTCTCTTTGAGCGTTCCTTGACGCGGCCCCTTGCAGGTGCTGTGGTCTTGTTACGGTCTGCTATATAGCCTCCATGGTAGATGTTCCTTTGAATTTTTTCTTGGAGTTCTTGATTCGCCTTGGCCGGCGTTCTCATCCTTGCCTTTTCTTGGACATACCCACGGGCCTCTGGATAGCCCTCACTGGGGCTGGAGAGCCGTAACTTCGCATCCAGCCTGTTCTACAGCTGGTGTCCTTCACTTCGGGCTGTATTGCCTGCAGGCATGCCAGTCACATTCCTTCCATATCTCGGTGGACTGGTCCTGCATTCGTGGCCTGGGGCATATCGGATAAGCCAACTGGGACGGGCTCTTGGTTCTCCCAGCCTTTGTGCATGGGGTTGGTCTTGTCGCGTCTGCGGGCCTCTGATTAAGCCTTCAAGGTCGTATCTCGGCCATTAGCTCCTCCTTCTTGTGGGCCTTCGTTCAAGCCTTGGAGGTCCCTGATCCTTGGCAGCGCTAGTTTTCTTCTCTTGCGCTGCCTCTCCTCCCGACTTAGGGCTCGGGTCGACGGCCCGGCTCAGGAGGGACCATTCCTCTGTACTGGCCTTTTATGGTCTCTGATGTCCGCTGGCCTTGGTTTCCAGGTTAGTGATGCAACGCAACTGTTCTGATCAATTTCAGTTTGTGCTTTAGGTGGATCTAGGAGGGCTTGCGTCCTTTCCTGCTATCTGGTCTTTGGGCCTCGTTTTGGCTTGCTTTGTGGCAAGCCTTCCTGACAGGAGGTCCCTCGGCTTGTCCATGGCTGCATATCACTGACATTCCGGCACGCTGCAGTGGGCCTGGGCCGGATTGCTTTCAGTCCGGCACTCCCTTCTCTGTCTTGCCGCCAACCGCACACCTGGCCTTCCTCTGTATTGGCTATACTTATGGCCTGTCTCAGTATCGGTCGCTGTCTGCGACTTTTCGGCCCTTGTTTCCTCTGGCTCCATGGAGCCGTTTTGGTCTGGCTACTCCACTGGGGGATGCTGTTGGTTCTCCGGAGTGTCCGCGTCGGATCCCCTTTCTTCCCATGCCCTTCGCGGCTAGGGGGGGCCCTGGGTCGAGCTCTTCCTTCCAGCTCGTCTCCTCTTGGTCTCACTGTCCTTTCCCTGGCGGCCTCGGTGTTTCCTGGGGTGCATCGGGCAAGTGTCCCTACCCAGGACTCCTATCCTACTTGCTTTCGTCCAAGTGACTCTGGCTTCTGGCGGGTTTTCTCTTGGCCTTGAGCCGTTCCTCGAGCCGGGCATCCGTCCCTGCATCGGGAGTCTCGCCTCTGGTGGGTCATGTTCTTCCTCCTTAGGCTGGTCAGATGAGCGCAGTCGTCGTTGGCGGCGTCTCCTTTCATTCCGGGGTAGCTGTGGCTTTCCCTTCGACTGAGGCTTACAGCTTCAATCTGGCACTGGTCGGAGTAGGTCTGTCTTGGCCCCCTCCTCTGTTGGCAGTTCGGTGCGGTGCTCTTGAGGGCCTTTCAGAGGCTTCCTCTAGCCTTGCTGAGCCCTCCTCTTTGGGCCTTGGGTTGCTCCTCTCGGTCTGCACTGGCCTAGGCTTCCTTTGGGCCGCTGTTCCTCTCAACAGCTTGGCCTCTTCTGGTTTTGGGTGCTGTCCCAATAGACGGTTTGCCAGGGCTTCCCCTACTTGCGTCCTGGCGGGTCCTTGGTGACTATGGCTCATCCTTCAGTTGTCGCCATATTTTCCGTCCCCTGACGGCTTCCTCTTGGCTATCCAGGTTTGCTTCTCTAGTTTTGCCGCATTTAGGGGATACTCCTTTCCCTGGCGGCTGTTGCTCTTATTAAAATTGAATTGAATTGAATGGAATTATCCCTTGCCTTGCCCGCTGCGGCAGGTTGGGTTTTATTCTAGTCGGCTTCTCCCCTTTGCTGGCTTTGTCGTGTTCATTTTTTGCTGCTAGTTAGGCCTGGCTGCACAGGCTTGCTCTTTGCGGCTTCCTGGGATCTCTAGGGGTCTGCCCACAGGCTGACCTCGGTTCCTTTTCCCACTTCTCTTACTGCTTCCCTCTCCAGTCCGGCCTCCTTCGTTGGTCGATGGGTCGTCTCTCTCTAAGTTCTTCCTCTGCAGCTGCCATGCTACTCTTCTCACAAAAGAGGGGCGGGAGTGTTTCTCTCGAGGTTCCTTGTTCCAGCACCTGGACCAGGTCCACGCCCACAGGGGCAGTAAGGTGAGCACTTGCATGTAGGACCCCTTGGGATCTCTCAGGACGTTTCTCCTGTCGCTTGTTTTGCTCCCTGGTTATTGTTGCTTACTGGTCTTGGTTCTCCTTGGGCGGTTCCTCATTCTGCGTGCGCTTATGATTCCCTCTGCTTATTGGTCTGCTCTAGTCAGCAGCTTATTTCTCTCAGCAGAGCTGCCCGGCTTTTTCCCAGGGGTTCAGTATTCCGGTCTCGCCTTCCTCCCGCTGGGTTGGTTGGCTGCCGCCTCCCTGGTTTCCTTTTAAGGCTTCGTTTATGGTACCTTGCCACCCTAAGTTGTTCCGCCTTTGGCGCTCAGCTTAGTTGGTGTTTTCTTACAGTCCGACTCACGGGTCTTCTGAGTTCCCTCCTCCTCTTTGGGACTCGATCCAATAAATTTACTGTGTACAATTTATTGTCACAAATCTGTGAGTCGAATGAAATAGAGTTGGAATCCTCCCCCCTTGTGGGGGCCAGGATTCATCTCTGTGAGTGAAAACTCACAGATTTGTGACAAGCTGAGTCACCCACCCACCTCCCCACTTCGTGGTTTCTTCCTCGAAATAGAATGGGGACGTTTCGTCGTACTTCCGGGCGCATAGCGCATGCGTAATTTCAAATCTCGGTCTTTCCACGCTTCGCGCGAGAGTTAATCCAATAAATTTACTGTGTACAATTTATTGTCACAAATCTGTGAGTTTTCACTCACAGAGATGAATCCTGGCCCCCACAAGGGGGGAGGATTCCAAAATTGTATCATAAGAATAAAGAATACTTGTGCATGGTCTTTCTTCGCAATGTTCATGTTCATATTCCAGGTTTTCTACCTTTGCAGGAGCAGACTAGAAATAAAAATATATGGTATTATACAAACAATGTAATAAGATTGTAATGATGAAAACAATTTAAACTTACTGTAACAATTGTAAGGACAGCAAGAGTGCATGGGAAAGATCTAATGCCATATTTATTTATCACACCAAATTACTAATGGCACAATATTTCTCATAAAATTTTTCAACAGTCAATAAGTTTTCATTCTATTGTACTGTCAACTACAGGACTGGCCCTAGGGAAGTTAAGCCCATCTTCTTCAATCTCTCAATGCCAATATAAACGCTACACAATCTTTTTTAAATTCATAATACCAGTGTTGTTCCTGTGCCAGAAACCCCGTTCGTCACTAACTCATAGCAAGTCCTTTCCCTTTTCCTTTTTCCACTTCCACATGAAGGTTCGCATTTCGACCACTCGCTCCACTCTTCGCATTCTTCTGATGTACCAGCTGAAAACCATAGAGAGAACTTTATACTCAAGCCATGAACGTTGGCAGGTAGGCTTTGTGTATAATATTTCAACTTTTAAGTCTTATCCGTTAATTTAATTTCCCAGCATCTGTCAATTGAGTGTGGATTTTGCCATCAACCCCAGAAGAAACAATTGGGTCTATGCTATCCTACATGATACTTACCAGTGAGAAACATTGCTATCGAACCACAATCTCTAGTATTATTATATGGGCAATGGGCAAGAGTGATCTATAATTTTCAGTGCCTTAAAATTAACTATAGGCCTAACCGCCTAAGTAGGAAGCAATCTTACCTAAACAGTTAGGACTAGTGCAAGGCACTTGCTGGTTATCGATCCCCTCACACGGTTTGCCACCAAAAACAGCTGGGGGATCGCTACATGTCCTGATTCGTGTGACAACATCCAGACCACAAGTTGCCGAACAGTTACTCCAGGATCCCCAGAGACTCCAACGGCCATCCACTGCAATGCAGGTAAAGATTTCTCATATCAGTGATATATACTTTAATCATATATCACATATATATACAATTGATCAAATGTAAATAGATAATCATCTTAAAAAGATTTAGGCAGACTGACATATTTACATATAAACTATTAATTGTTTGATGACAAGGCACATTCGTCATGCCTCATACAATCTTATGCAATTAAGCTTTAAAGGTTTTCGTTTCCAACCTTTGCTATTGATTATAACTTTCCAGTTTATTACAAAGCTGTCTTACATAATAACTATTAAATATACAAAAGCAGAATATGAAGAGCACAATTTATGGCTTTTATGAAATTTCGACCAGCATTGTTTATTCAGAATCCTGTTCAAGTAAATGAGTCACATAATAAGATTATTCAAACTTACCGGGATCGCCACATTCCCTATCCTTGCAACTTAACGTAGATGACTCCGGTCCAGCACAAGGTTTCCCATCTCCCTTCACAGGCGGGTTATTGCAGTCTCTGGTTCTCGTTTTTGTCCCTTGCCCGCAGGTGGCACTGCAGCGAGACCATTCGCTCCAGCGGCTCCATCTGCCGTCAACTGAGCAACGTAAGGCAAGTTGTTAGAAAGGCTTATGGGACCACTTTTTAAAATAATAATTGCTCCATTGAACTTGTGTTTAACTATTATTACAAAGCTGTTTTTACATATGTCTTATATGTAAATTGAGATGTTTTCAGAAAGGCCTCCACGGAACACTGACAACTCATGTGAAAAGTCGTTTGTTTTATAACACGCCCAAGGATCGCCCGGAACCAGAATTGGGAGAGCTTTACTCAAGCAGGAACCACTTTGTCATATGGCACACAGCATACGACACTTGTACTCCGCACTATTGAGGGAGTAGCCAGAAACACTATTTGTGATAATTGATGTTGGAACTGTCTCAGCACCTTCAGGAAAACATGAGGGTTGAGTCTGGCTTTGGGAACAAATCCTTGTTACCCATGTCTCACGAGTTACCTGCGCAACCTTTCAGAAAGCACCCAACAAATCGAGACACCACGTCAGCGAAAGTAGATTCTGCAGGTGACATGAACTGGCCAGGAATATTTTATAATGGCCAGGATTTATTATTAGAACACATTCATAGGGTGTGAGCTCATCCCATATCCTCTTAAAATATGACTCTGCATTCCGTGCTCATTGTGCACTTGTATGAGAGGCAATGTTTTAGCATTTTATCTTTACCTACCTATTGTTGATCATTGGCTAGATGTACCTCTGTTATTATGCCATATATACTCACTGTCGGCGCATTCTGCACTGTAGCAAACATCAAACTCTGACTGTTCCCCAGCGCAGTGGTCTCCGCCATTTGCCGGGGAGGGATTGTTACATTGTCTCTGACGTGTCTTCACTCCCTGGCCGCATTGGACGGGACATGGACCCCATGCACCCCAACCACTCCACTGTCCATTCACAGACACTGTAAATAAGATGAAGAACCCGATATATACCAAACAAAGACATACACTCATGCGTTATCCAATTACCAGAGCATTGTAATTTTGTTTATTTCCAGTATTTACATTTTACACTGACGGAAATGAGGTCTATTTTGAAAATCATTAACGACCAGGCTGCGCCTACAGCAGCCAGTTTTTTGTGACAGGAGGGAACCAAATTCACTCAATGTGCCGGATTTTAAAGTCCAAGCTCAGAAGTATTTCTGGTCTCCCAGTCCTTTTGTAATTCTGCAATACTGTGATTAGGACCACCTACAATATCCTAGATAGCCTATACCGCTAACCCAAATTTCAATTTGATTTGAAATTCACCAGTCTGCAGCTTCGCTAAACTCTAGGGGTGTCATTGAAAACAACTTTTTTTTCATGTGATTATTGGAAAAAACTTCAACTCACATAGTTCACAAGTACTCCCAGCCAGTCCAGGTCGGCACTTGCAATTAAATCCTCCCACAAAATTTTCACACGTTCCTCCATTTTTGCAAGGATTGTTAAGGCATTCATTTATATCTGTAGAGAAAAGGGAAATAATATTACAATATGCAAAGATTTACAGTATATAAGGAATTAAAGTCCAAGATCGGCAAAAGTACATAATTCATATCCAGGGTAATATGTCATCAGTTTACATGTACAGTAATTCGGAGTCTACATAAAACTACTTTGTTAGCTAATCATAAACATGATTACTGGCTAACATTATACGAGGGGCGTTCAGAAAGTTTGAGGCTTTTTTTCAAAAATGTCCAAATTGTCCAAACTTTTGGAAATCCATTCCAAATATGCTGAATTTTATCCTGTGAAAAATTCATAGTTCTAGATTGAAGATAAGTGTACATATAAAAAAAAAGCCTCGAACTTTCTGAACACCCCTCGTACCACTAAACAAACTAAGCATTGCCATTTATTAGTTGGCAGGATAATTTCATCAGACCTATCAATAGATGAGGGTGAGTATGATTTTAGTTGTTATCAACCATGTCAACAAAATTAAATGCGAAGAAAAAAATTTGCAAAACTATTATTTTTTACCAGAATTCAGCACTGCACTTCTTTTCCAAACAGAAAATCAATTCTATGATTATACAGACATGACATCATATCCCTCAATAAACCAGCAACAATCCTCTTACCTTGTTCACAATTAACTCCAGTGAAGCCAGTCCTACATTGACAGGTGTAACTGCCAGTGCCGTCTCTGCAGGGAGCTCGGTTTTGGCAAGGGTTACTTTGGCACTCATTAATTTCTGAAAATAGAAGGATGCAATTTATATACTTGCAACTGAAAGGTTACACTATCATATAAGAGAACTTAGAAGGAAATTGCTTATAAACATTCAGATTATCATATATATGTATTTCATAATATTTGTTTGGGAGTCTGGATCAATTTTAGAGGTTGGAACTATCAGGTGTAGTCCTATGGGAACATATTACATCATTCACATTATCTTACGATAACGTACCCCACTGCAAATTATCAGCATATCATATCCTATCGTGCCAAATTCATTGCAATAATTGCCCGGTAAACGTCACCAAATTCATAATTGCAATGCCAATTGCACAAAATTCATAATTGCACTTGCCAATTTCATCAAATTTACAATTGCACTTACCAATTTCACAGTAAGTGCCTCTGTATCCAGCCTCACAGTCGCAAACAAATCCATTTGCTCCATCAACACATAGGCCGTTGTTAAGACAAGGCTGGCTTGAGCATTCATCAACATCTGAGAATATATAAAAACAAATCATAGTTAGTAAGTTTCTGTATTATTCCAGGTTCTAACTGGATGACATCAATTAAGACCAAGCATAATTCATCTTTAGCTTCTCTGATTTTCTCGAGGCACTTTTTTTGAGGTCGGTCAGCAGAAGAAAGAAAAAATGTAGCCTCAATTTTTTGTCAATTGAATAAAAATAGTGGGTAAGCCCAATTTTTTCGTGTAGGCAGGAAATCTGTTGGTTTGGCCTATCTGAGAAGCTAAAAATCAATTATGTCTGGCCTAAACTTTGAAAAAATATCTAAAATAATTACTAATTTCACAAGAAACTCCAAGGAATCCCCTAGGACAGGCACATTTGAACATTCCAGGCTGATTATCGCATGTGCCATTATGCTGACAAGGGTTGGAGAGGCATTCGTCATCATCTGAAGCACAAAAAAAGATATTTCATTAATTAACAGAAATGATAAAATGGATGGATGATTGGGGCTTTACGTCCTGTATTTATGCACTAGGTAGACTAAATAGGACATGAGGAGGACACGGCAATGAGGCGAAACAGAAATGATAAATATGTTGTCATATACTTACAATGTACAATACAGCCGTTTTAGCTTGCACACAATTATGGACTCTTTAAGAGTGAGTAACTGCATTTTTGCTTAATCTGATTGATTCAGGGACAACAGAAAGTCACACATAAAGGAAATCTAAATCAAATATCACATATTTCTTACCAATTTCACAGCTCAGTCCACTGAAGCCTTGAGTGCAATTGCAGGAGTATTCCGCAATTAGGTTGATGCAGCTTCCTCCGTTCTGGCACGGATCACTCGCACACTCGTCTATATCTAGAGAGAAATATGCGATCAAATTATTTATAAACTAGAATTTACCCATTATTAAAAATGTTAAAGGCAGGTTACAATGGGGAAAAAGCAACAGAATAAGGAAATGAGACAAAGCAACAAAGAAGAAGAGTTTGCATTTTAGTGATGCAGCTGAAAGAAATGTAATTTTGGAGTCAACCACCAGGTGTGCTGCAGTGCAACTTCATGGATATATGGCAGTTTTAGTTTGGTATGAAATGGGTTAAAGTAAACGTGCATTAAAAAGGGCAAAGAGAGTGAAATAATTAGCCTTTGATAGCAGTTTAGAGGTTGACAAAGTATTACTGGTGTAGTTGCAGTATTAAAAGCAGGAGAAGACATTTGAGAGAAGAATTTCATGTCTGGTTTGAGAGATGCATGCACTCCTGGTGGCGATTTTGAGATGGAGTAGAAATTGGAAGTGAAAGAGGAGTCAGAAGGGTATATGCTCCTCACAGAAAGACAGGCCAGAAAAAGAAGGATAGGTGGAAAGTTGGGGTGAGTGGGATGCTAGAGAACACGTTTTGAGGTAAGGAAGCACTGATATTGTCAGCCAAGATTTAACTGCAATATTACCCGGAGGTATGATTATTATCAGTATCTGGCAAGTAAAAGACGATGGATGGATGATTGGGGCTTTACGTCCTGATTTATGCACTTGGTAGGCCAATTAGGACAGGAGGGGGACACGGCAATGAAGTGAAGGATGTTTGAAAGATTTGTCCAACATTGGCTAAGGTGACCCGGCAAGAGCTGGATTCGTCATAAATCAGCCATCATGCATGATATTACAAGTTGGAGGCACTGAACACAACTGATTGCAGAGAACAATGTGACAATTATAACATACAAATCAGATCGATGAAGGTGTAGGTCTAAATCAATTAAATTATTTTTAGTATCTACTCACCGATTTCGCACCTAGCCCCAGAGTAACCAGGAGGACATGTGCAATTGTAGCTGTTAAGCAGGTCCATGCAAGTGCCGCCCTGCAAACATGGGTCCGAATCACACTCATCGATTTCTTGAAACAAGAAAAACAGACATTCTGATATAAAAAACAACTTAGCAGATCTATCTTTCATTGCCCAATTTAATAACTCTTCAAGAATTGAGTTCATAGCGGGTCTAAAGAAATCTCAAGATAAATATTACACTTTGATTAAAATTCCTTTGTAGCCAGTAAACAAATATTTCATAACAGTAATCATTTGGTTTTAATTACTCACCAATATCACAGGTAGAGCCAGCGAAGCCAGGGCGGCATATGCAGCGCCACCTATCTTGTAAATCCACACATGAAGCTCGGTTGAAACAAGGATCGCTAGCACACTCGTTTATATCTAGTAAAATAGGAATTTTCAATATAAAAAAATTAATCTCTAAATCTGAATGAAAGACACAGCAACATCAATAGATTCTGTATAAGTTCCCATATTCTTAGAATTGAAAGTTATACTGAAGCGTATAATCATCTTTTATCAGTGAATTCAAAAATTTTATGTTTGCCTGGAACAGCGAACAGCAAAATTTAAATTTTCAAAATGGAAGTAAAATGATATGTCATTTTTCCAGTTTGGCAAATAAATTCTGAAATCCTACATAACAGTTAATTCAAAGCATTGATGCATGACAATTTTCTATAACAAAGATTTGTCTATGAGTAAGCCCTGGTCTTGAATATGAACAAACTTCTTTTTTTCTCAATTTTATCTGGTATTTTTTTTCAAGAAAGAAATTCCTGTTATATTTTACCCGTTTCACAGTGGATTCCAGCATAACCATCTTGGCAGCTGCATTGGTATCCGTCAATCTGGTCAAGGCAAAGCCCTCCATGCTGACAAGGGCCACTGTCGCACTCATTGATATCTGCAAAGACAAAGTATGGATGGATGGATGTTTGGGGCTTTACGTCCTGCATTTTTGCACTTGGTAGGCTAATATGGACAGGAGGAGGACACAGCAAAGAGGTGAAGGATGACTGAAACAGCCGTCCACAGGGTGTCTGCAGCTTTTTTGAAACCAAATTCCAGGCTTTTCCAGGCTTTTCCAGGCTTTTCCACACCAAATTTTCCAAAATTCCAGGCCAATTTGTTGATGAACGGACCAATTAACGACACGATAGTAAAGATACAAAACATTTTTTTCTGAACATGACATTCGTACTTTTGTCCTATCATCGCTAAAAATTGCCAAACATTTAGCAGTGGACTATTTTTTCCACGCTTTTCCAGTCCTTTTCTGTTTTTTCCAGGCTTTTCAAGACCTGGAAAGTGAGAAACCAAATTCCAGGCTTTTCCAGACTTTTCCAGGATTGGCAGACACGCTGGTCCAGCACAGGCCCAGGTGACCCGGCCAAGAGCTGGATTAGAATCCTGGACACAGCAATCGTCAGCCCATCAGGCGACCACTGGACCAACCCTCCCCCCGCAAAAGACAAAGTATTCAGAATTTAAAATATATGAATAAAATAATATGACAAAAGTTGCAGAGCAGCTAATTGCATTAATACCGTGCACGTTTTCAAGTGCATGGTAATAATTTTTCATTGCAAAATAACTGGTAAAAAGTCCGAATGGCTTCCATCATAAGCCTTAAACTTCATGTCACAAATAAAAACATGGCTAAAACTTCATATCAGAGACAAAAATGCGCCTAGAACAATACTAGGCATATAACGGAGAGAAAAATGTGCTTGAACTACAAATTGCGGATAAAAATATGGATATAGGTGAAAAATGTCTTAAAGAATATATAACAGGATAGGAATTTATAAGATTTTTTCCAAAATATGAGAAAATATAGGAGGCCAAGAAAACTTTAAAAACTACTGGAAATACAAGAAACTACAGGAAATATGGGAAGAGAGGGCAGTCCAACTTTCTGTAATGTATTAATATCCAACTTACCACTTTGGCAGCTCGCTCCGGTGTACCCAGCAACGCAGGCGCAAGTGTACTCGAAGTATCCATCCGTACAGTTACCTCCATTTTGACATGGATTGCTCAGGCACTCGTCAGTCGCTGGAATATTTTGAAAAAAAGGGGAAAAATTCGATGTTATTGATGAAATAGTTCGGCTGAATAGAAAATAATTAATGTTATGTTTCTTCCTGACCCTAAAATGTCCAGTTAGACATCCAACACAGACAGAATTTTTAAAAAATTCAGAGAGACAATAGACATTAGACAGTAGACAAGATATATAGAAAATAGACAATTTTACTTTGATTCGGTTTGAGCACAACAAGCAAAATCAACCAAGTATTGACTGAATTTGGCCACCAAAGTTAACGAGTAATAATATATATAAACTTTTATTGACAAACTTGATATCAAAAGAGATACATGCATCATCAAAATCATAGAAAAACAAAAGCAAAATCAATGTCTACACTAATCTACAGAGAGTTAAAATGCAATTAAGTATATAAAATTTTACAATACTGGTTCTAGTGGTTACATCTAGAATACATAAAATAAAATGGTAAATTTCGGATAGTTTAAAAAGAGTCCCAATTCAGAGTGTCAATATCAAATTACGGATGTCATTTCAGTCATTAAACATTTACTTAATTTAATACGATAATATGTCACAAGGACCAGCAGCAACTGCTATGAGGCCCTGTAACACAAAAGTAAGTCTTGAAAATATTCCAAAATAAATCTACATCTAATTAGTATCATTCAGTCATACATAAAAATAAAATACAAATGCTACAAACAATTTAATGTATTCTGAAAACATGCCCTACATACACATATGTAGCATTCAGACAGTTACAATATAAAATAAAATATAAAATAATAAAAGGCATTTATATAGTTAATTCACAAGTTCATTTAACAAATTCTCTTTAGCAAAATTGTCCAAAGTCAAGGTTCGGAAATTTCTACTCAACATGTAGGGAGGCACAGCAACACACCTAAAACATGTAAAATATACACTTTAAATTTTGAATCATTAATTTCTTAGCTACACTTACATTACTCTATTAAGGTAATGACCTATAGCCTGTATTATCTCCGGTCTTTTATCTGACATCAGTGCAATAAATTGTTCACTTTTATCGAGACTACTTAGGTTGGGCATAAGGCAACTAACGCTGTCAAGAAGCTCTACTCTAGGGATATTGTTATAAGTACAAATTAAGAGACAGTGAATCTCGTCTTCTATACTGTCAGTATTACATTTCTCACACTTTCTCTGTTCTATCGGAATTTTGGGTATGTTATGTCTACCTGTTTCAATTTTTAGATTATGGGAGCTTACTCTGAATCTAGCAATGTTGCTGTATGTTTTCTTTGAGAGGTTTAGATTTAGATACGGTTCTAGACAGTAACTTGTCTTGAAAATTTTATATGTGCGCAGTTTGGGAAATTTATCTGAGTTATTAATTTCAATCAAAATTCTGGACTGTTCCTCTGAATATAGTTTAAGTTTGCTTTCCTTTATAATCTTGCAAGGCTCTTTGGTTAGCCAGGCAATGTTAGCATTTGTCATTATTTTTACTATCTTGCTGTACCAGTTGTTGTGACTAGCATTGTGATTATTTATCTGTATATTTAGGCATTTATGTAGGATATCATCACTTGGTAGATTTTTAACTTTAATAAATAATACATAAATAAAAGCTTAAAACAGTTAACATAAAAAATTTGAGATTAAAATTTACAAGATTTTCATAGATAATAGCTAATTGTAAGAAGAGTGACATATAATCTTTTTATAAAATGGAAACTTACGGACAGTGGATTGCACGCATGTTAGTGCTGATATCTGCACAGTCACAAACTCATACGACGAATCTGTGTCACCGTGTAAAGTTTCTTTAATAGGCAGTAAATCTTTCTCCATGTAAGTGTCACCATCCGAGTCCCAGTCCCAGGCACTATAACATCTGCAGCTGCAATGATAAAAATTTACATACAGATTATTATCACTATTATATATATATCAGGCACTAGAAAAGTCAATTGAGGCAAATGCACTGTTAAATAGGCATATTAATAGGTCTTAGGGAACTGTAGCAAAATGTAGGAAAAAAAATAGGGAATAAAATATTTTGGGGGAAAAAATTTGACCTGAAAAATGTAAGGTATATTTTTTTTTTAAATTTAGGGGAAAAAATTGGGGAATAAAATTTTGAAAATATATTTTTTTTGCGAAATTGGGAAAAAAGTAGCCCAATAGTCTAAGTATGACAAAGTAAAAGTTCTCAATCAGTCAATGCGACCAGGCATGCCAGCCAAAACTTGGGGAAAATTTTTTAGGAAAAATATGATTTTTAAGACTAAAAAGATAGGAATTAGGGTATTAGGGCAAGATTCCTCGAGCTGGACGTTTGGCAGTATTTCCGTGAGTCGGAAATTTCAAATGCACATAATTCAGAGCGTTGCCAATTAATAATCAAAGTGTGATAACCAGGGTTGCGATTTTTATTGATTTTTATAAAAAAATAAAAAAAATCTGATTTTTTTAATTTAAATCGGATTTAAATCATTAATGGAAAAAGTTCATTTCCCGTATCAATTTCACCAACTGTTATTAATTTTTATGCATTGACATATTATGAATAACACATATATGGATGTCAATAAGGCATATATATAATAATTTTGTTTAAATTAGAGAAATTATAATGCAAAATTATGAAATCAAGGCAGGTGATGTATTAAATATAATAATCATAATGTAAGCTACGGCAGCAGTTCCACATTTTGATACGGATGTGTTAATAAATGTCTTTTTCACTGAACATCAAACATAACTATAGGCCTACAGCTTACTTGTAATAGAAGTACACCTTCTAAAAGATAAAAAGGGATGTCAAAATGAGTCATCATTTTCCCTACTCTGCAATGAGCTGAACTGCTACGTTAAATCACCAGTCTCAGCACTCAGTCTCACGATGCCTGTTAATTTTGTTTCACATGTAGTTTATTTGATATCAGTTTAGCAGTAGGGGCTTTGGGGACAGTGCTGCATTTGCAGAAAATGGCTTTGTTTTTCATTGCAGCAATGAAATTGTTTGGAGAATCATGAGAATACCATGACTGAAATAAAATTGTTTAAATCTTTATTTACATGTATGAAGTCATTCTACTCAGATATATTTATCAGAAATATTTTATCATATATCTAAAATTATATCTTATATATATACAAGGGGCCTGTGTGATATGTCATTAGACATATTTATGAAAGAGTATTGCTAAATGGTAGGTTGCCAGCTGTAATATCTCACTGCCAGCTTTATTTGGCTTTTTTAAGCCTTTTTATCACAACTTTGATTTAAATCATGATTTTTATTGAGTGATTTAAATCATGATTTATATCAATGATTTAAATCAAATGATTTAAATCCAGCAACCCTGGTGATAACCACTATTTCAACCATTTCATAAGTTTTAAAATTGAAAATACTCATTAACATTTTCAATCAATAACTTATATTTTAGATCTATATTTTTACACATAAGTAATATAATATTATTTATTTAATGAATTTATGTACATCTTCAGGGATTTCATGTGTTAAATATCCTTTCTTGCATATATATGTGTAAGAACAATTTATTGGCTGACAATTTGCTTATATTTGTCAGTCTCGGACCTTGGTTACGACTTGGTTGTTGGAAAGAAGTTGGTGGTTAGATTTATCAAATAGGGCTTAAAATTTAACTTTTTCAACAACTCAAATAGAAAATGTGCACTCGGCATCACAGCACCCTAAAAAGTCCAGCAAAATAACCTAAATTTGGACCATTAATTCACTAAAATACACTAATTTCGGGCAAAAAATCTGAATTTTACCCAATCTTTAGGTCTACGAAATACACACTTGACCTGTTAAATTGATGATGACACTTTTCGAGTGTATGAAGAAAGTCTTAAGCTTGAAATTGGTACCAAAAACATGGGTAGGCAAGCTCTCAATTAGCCAATTTAGTCAAACTAAAACTGTCCGACTTAAGGCTACTCCCCCTATGTGTCCGACGACTCAAGGAAACTTACCCTAATGTCTAGTTTAAACTTACTCGGAGCCTCCAGCGAGGCAAGCATCCCGCAAAATACACTCGCAAGTATCGTCTCCAAAATAGCTGGACTGCAAGGCTGGCGCGTCACCATTAAAGAAACGCAGACCGTTATTGTCAGCATCAGAAGACTTGCAATACCATGACACACTCTGCGAGCACAGTGCGGAGTGGTACTGAAGGGAAAAATAAGAACAATAATTATTATTGGTGTATGTCAGTTACTATGAAAAACACAAGTCCAGTTTGTTACATCATGTATTGAGAGTTTTGAGACTGGGTCAAAATGGGAGTGGCGCGCAGAATATTGTTATGACGTCTCGACTCACAGCCATTTAGGCCACACATAATTGATTCTTAGCTTCACGGACCCGCCGACACAATAGATTTCCTGCCGATGGAAAAAAAATAGTGAAAAAAAAAATTAAAATTTTTTTTTGTCCTACCGACCGACCCTAGAAAAAGGGCCTTGAGAGGAATCCGAGAAGCTAAAGATCAATTATGTGTGGCCTTAGGTTGTCACCAAGATTATGATGAATCGCTGCCTTCCGAAATTATCCCAAAACATCGCAAAATTATGATATTCATATCACAATAAAGCTTGGCTACACACAGGTAGACATATTTCTACTATAGGACTTTTGGTTGCTGAGATTTCAGGCCAAATGTCTGTCTTCTGCTCTGCAAGTCAAACTGCAGTTGAAGCATGTTGGCTCACAGAAAACTTTTTGAGAGGGTGACCAATATTTGCCAAGATTTCATGATCCAGATTTCATAACATTTGATATGCATGTAGCACAACAACATATTTTGGGGATGTCCAAATTGTTCGTCTCCTTGGCCAAAATTTTTAATTTTTTTTCTTGGTGGGGGGGGGGGGGGTTTATGCAGTATTCTGCCCACAATTTTCCCTTATGGAAATTCCCTTCTCTTTCAAGACTTTTTCAAGACTGAAGTGTCACTTTTCTAGACCATTAACTGGCTCAAACACCCTACCTTCGCAAGTTTTAACAAAGATTGTTCAAATGCATAACCATCTGCTTATGAATTTATGAATTAAAATATATCTCCACCCATCAGGCTGAATAAGCAAAACTCTCCACATTAAGTAAGTTAAGAGACTAATAGAACAAGTTTCTATCAAGGACAAGTTTCTGTGTTACTACAGCTTACTTTATCGTATTGCGGCTTATCGAAGTTTGAGACAATGGACAAAGTGCTGCAGGAAATTAAAATTCCCTACTACAAATCAAAATTCCCTACTTTCCTGGTCTGGAAAATGGCTTTAGCAAATTCCGTACTTTTCCCTACTTCTCAAGTCTGTGGGAATCCTGACATCATAAAAAAATATTTCGAATTCCGATATTTTCCTTACCTTCAACTCGGCCAAATCGTCCCAATGAAAGGGTGCATAAGAAATGCCATAACCAAATGCCAAAGAGCCAGACCGATGCAGAGTTGTACGGTTGTCCATATGGTTGTGGTTTATGATGGTGACTGGAGTACCAGGAAAGCTGAAGTCACAGTGGACATCCTTGTACTCTTCTGTAAATTTGGCACAGAGTATATTAGACCCCGAGGAACAAATTATTGGATGGAAATACTGTTTGGGCTAATGAGGCCCTTGAAAAAGGCTTGCATTCATGGGATGGCCATCTAGATTTTCAAATTGGCCTTCATCGTAAATCTGTTTTATTTTTCAATATCCTGAAAACAAAGGTAAGCAGGATGTTCTTTTCCACAGCCAAAGCCTAATCATCAGGTAATAAATTTATGTACGCTACTTTGGAAGATGGCTGGCATATTGACTTTCAGGGTTCGCAAAAATTCTGTATGTATGTATGCATGAATCATTTTCACAAATCATCACCAAGATCTCATCAACTTGATCGAGTAAACAAAATGGCAAGTGAATCCAATGAGTGCCATCACTAATGGTACAATGACTTTTTTGCTGTTGTAAAAGTGTAGTATTGAGAATTGTAGCCAAACCAACTAACATACACAACTCAAAATCACAAGCAAGCAAATGCAATAATTAATCAACGACTCACCATAACAAATCTTTCTGTAGTAGCCGTCCAGTTTAATGTGTGGATCACCACTGTGGATGTTGACCTCTCCTGCCTTATCCAGGTGACAAGTGGAGCTCAACTGAGTCCAACTGGCGGCAAAACAATCCGCCATCTGCAACAAATGCATCATCCTCTATTACTTATCCAGTTAAATGATGTTTAGTAAACATCCTCTTATGCATGGATGGATGCATGGATGGAAGTTTGGGGCTTGATGTCCTGTATTTATACACTGAGGAGGTCTCTCAGGACAGGAGGGCAAGACAATTATTGAAAACTCCATCCACGATATAAACATTATCCAAAATCCATAGACAATATATGCCAAGTTAGGATGGACTTGGCACAATGGGGCCGTTAGGACAAAAACAAACCAACAGATGCCTACTCAAGGGTCCGCAACACTTTAATATACCGTCGGGATCTAACTGGAAAATCATACTATTGATTCACGGATCCCTTACGCTACTCCTTCAAAACTACTTATTGCCCAGTTACGAAAACTTGCAAGCTGCTTTTCTGTATTCTCTACAATGTCCTTAGCCAGGTTTCATGTGCAAATTACAGTCACAGAAATTCAGGTGATGGTTCCCAGAATCTAACTATAGGCCATTAGAAAACACCCTTTACTTCCCCCCTTCGTTCACATGGATGGATTGATGATTGGGGCTTTACGTCCTGTATTTATGCACTTGCTAGGCTAACTAGACGGCAAATTGCAATTTGCATATCTGGACGCTGATAATTGACCTGAACATTGTAACATTATCTTGGTCTGGTAGTCTGGTAGGCTGAATTATAATAGCAGTAGTCAGAACTTATTAGGGCATAATGCCCAATGGGCCTTAAGAGACAGAAATAAATGTATTGCTACACAGCGATGCATGAAGTTTTTTGATTGATTCTTGTTTAATTAGGCCAGCATAGAATAAGTTTCCATGGGTGATGGAGTTATGTGTTGATCAACTTGACATTTTTGTGTTAAGCTGACAGAGGAGATACACACCAACAGCTCATCAAGGCTTTGGACATCTTAAGCTAAGGTAGATGCTATTTTAGAATTCTGTAATCGTGTAGAAGATGAATATCTCATTCAATATCTTTCTAATATATGTAATAGCTTCCAGAAATTAAGCATCCAATTTTATTATATATACTACAACCTGCTGGGAAAAACTCAGATCAGTGCACTACATCTGTTACCTGACACTGTGTGATATAGATATTGTAGGCCTATATCCAAATTAAGACTAAATACAATTATTTTATTTTTCCATGGATCTATAACACAAGCCACCAATCATTCTGAAACCCACCAGTCCCCTATATATATATAATAGTTATAAATGTAGGCTTTGGGAATGGGGGTTTGTGTAGAATGATTGTAAGCCCTGTGATATATAAGTTAAACTCAACATGAGACATCAAACTGTTGACAGATTTTGTTTTTACCATATATATAAATATATATACTAGAATTACCCGTTGTAAAAGCCCGGGTTATAAATAATGATACTTAGAGTATATATATATGTGCCCTCCTTATATATAGCTCAGAATTCATTCCAGACAAGCTATACTTTAGACCTGCATGTATGCTAGTTTCAATCTAATGATGCAGTTGTTGAACACCAGCAAATCTATATTGCTCTCTCAACCAATAGCACTAGTGCGCATTTTGCATGCTAGGTGGCTACCATAACGTGGTGACGACAGGTGCGCGCTGAAGCATCTCTAGTTCTGGCAGACTGGTCCCCACTACCTGCTGTGCCATAGGGACAGTACATCAGTTATAATTCTAGTATGGTGTTTTATTTAGAATCCCTTCAATTTTGCATGATTGCAATATAGATTTCCAGCTATTCTCGGTGTTAAGGACCAATTCACCAGGCGTTATCTCTAGATCTATCCACTATCTGTTTGCTAGATCAGTTTGATCCACAGGGATCACGTGTGTGCAACATAAAGTAAGTTTGATGAGTTTACTGTGCACATCACTATGTGTAATGTTCAGCCAACAGGAAACTGAAATGAACACGAAATGACAGGAAGTAGAGCGTTGTGAAACAGTATCTGGACTGCGTCCAGATAATTAGGACAAGGGGCGGACACGGCAATGAGATGAAGGATGATTGAAACAGCCGTCCAACATAGGCCCTGGTGACCCGGCACGAGCTGGATTCGAACCCTGGATCCAGCGATTGGCAGTCCAGCACGCTACCACTAGACCAACCCTCCCCCCTCCTTTCGTTTACATGCATGTTTTCACGGGTGTTATGCTAGTACATGTAAGAACCCGTAAATAAGGTGACCAACTGATACACAGTCTGATCTAAAGCAAAATGTACTTACTCCCAAACACCGTGTTAGACATTCCTGTTTTGTGTCTGAGGTGCCTGTGTAAATCCTATTAGTTGTTATGTGGTTGACATACCCTTCATACTGTAATTTCATCTGACAGTCAGCTGCAGCAGAGGGTAAATAAAAATTATAAACGGGGGGATGGGGCAAAAAGAAACTAGGGTCACTTGAAGACCTGCATAAATCTTAACAAATTGTACACCTTTACTCCCTCTAAATTAGAAAGTACAAACAAAAATTATTTGCTTAATTAAGAAAGATGAAATGTCAACCTACAATGTCCTATGCTCTTGTAGAAAGGAATATTATAAACTCCTGAAGTGGTTATATTAGCCAATGCCAGAGAAAGGCAACTTTCATGTTCACCTGGAATTAAAAATAAAAACACTGTTAGAATCATAATACACGAATTTTTCCAGCATTTGCTGTTTTCGATCTAACAACATTGTGTATCGAAATATTTTGATCAGCTCCATAGTTTGAAGTTTTAGAATTGTACGTTGCAGTTCCAAATTATCATAGGATAGCCTTAAGCTCTACAAGGCCTCAACCTGTGTCTGTGCTAATCTGAAACTACTGGATACAATAGCTTGTAGTTTCAGATTAGCACAGACACAGGTTGAGGCCTTGTAGAGTATTTTCTAAACTTACTGCTAGCATATTTAAAGGTAACATGCTCTGTCACTCTTACCGGGCCTGGCAAGTTCATCTCGACAGGAAATAGACCATTTCACGATTCAGCCAATGAGAGAACTTCTTGCAAAGGTCACATTTATGAGAACTTCTCTTATTGGTTGAGTTCATAGGGGACCAATTTTATGTCCAGATGCAGTTAGCAAGCTCAGTCTGCAGGCCAAAGACTGACAGTCCAGTGTCACTTGTCATCAAGATATTCAAAGGTACAGTGCTCCGACAGATCCTTGCTAGCTTTATTTGGACAGAAAATAGGTCACTTTTGAACTTGACCAATCAGAGAAGTTTTTACAAATTCAAACTTTGTGAGAACTTCTGTGATTGGCTGATTCCATGAGTGACCTATTTTCTGTCCAGATGAAGCTCAGTAGAAGGCCCAGTTGGAGCATGGCACCTTTGAATACAATACTAACTAGGGTTGGGACGATAACCGGTATTCATACCGTACCGCGGTATTTTTCGGGCTAAATATCGTACCGTCAGGGCCAACAGTACTTACGGTATTACCGGTTTTGCTTCATACTGTTATTAACCGGCACAAATAAGAAGAAATAGCAAGAAATCCACTCGAATTCACGTTGTTTTTGTCCCTCGTGCGCCATGACACTTCGTTCTCGGGCTGAACGAGATTCGCGCGAGAGCGGCGCAGAGCGTCTGCTTACAAAATGGCGGAAGAGGGTAGCGCAAAATTCAGAATTTCTGATTTTTTGCCATTTTGAGACGTTTTATAGTATTAAATGGCTGATTAACGATATATCGTGTTACCGCGATATCACAGTCAATCGATATCGTGATATCAAAATACCCATATCGTCCCAACCCTAATACTAACAAACGATGAAAAACCTTTTTGGGCTTGGGCCTGTGTTCATTCAGTGGCACAGAATAGCTTGTTTTCAGAATTTCAAAACAATTGTGACAAGCTAGTTATTTCAAACATGACAAACTTACTAAGTTCACAAAGATCACTGGTAAAACCACTTTGGCATTGGCATTCAAATCCTCCAACAACTGGAACGCACGTCGCATGGTTCTTACATGGTGACGAAACACAGAAGTCAAATACTGGAATCCAAAATTGAAACAATTAAGTTAAGTTAAAATCAACCTATTACAAATTTACAATAGCAATTATAACATGTGATCATAAAGTGTTACAACATTGAATAAAAAAAAATTGACAAACAAAATATGATGTTCAAAATATCAAATTGATGAAAATTACCTTCATTACATATCGTCCCAGTGTAATTAGCATTACATTCGCATGCAAATCCACCAACTAAATCTCTGCATGTGCCACCTTGTAAACAAGGGCCACTAGCACAGTGGTCAGTATCTGAAAACAAAAAGTAAAGATACGTTAAATGTGTGTTATCCACCTTAAATTTTATTGATATATATATAAGTTGTAAGATTGAAATTGATTATGTCTTTTTAAACTTGCTCCATTTATTGTATGTTTGTATTATTATTTTGTTATTTTCTGTGTTGACAAATGTGTCAGGTGTGACATTTTCATTGTCTTAATAAAAAAAATAAAAAGAAAAAAAGAAGTTAAATCAATCTTTAGAAAGAAAGCCAAATTCTTTAAAAGTTCCCAGCCACTGAAGCGTTATGTACCTATTTTTGTTTTTTCAGTATAATTCAGCTTCTTAAAAATGTATGAATAACAAAATTGTTTGTAGGCACAGAAGTACATCTTACGAAAGGTCCCCTTGTCTAAATAAATATTTGAAATGAAATATCAGTGCAACGATATGCCTTAATTTATGCTTCACTTACAAGGTTTTACAGTTTCTCGATCGATTATATTAACACCAGTGATATCATCAAAAATTTCAATTTTTTTTTAAAAACCTGACAATTAATTTATCTGACTTATATGGTGTCAAATAATAATTGGAAAATATATAATTTATCTCACCCTGACAACCGACCAAATCCCATCTCAAACACGTCCGGTTGACAAAAGCAGTTGGATAAATTCTGACCCTTTTGGCGTATATTGGTTGTTCCAGCAGGAACGCAGCAGGGTACTGGGGGTCAAAATTGCCTTGGAATATCTGAAATGTGGCAATAATTAGTGAAAGAAATCTTTAAGTTTATTAATCAAATGCTTCAAGAAATCCGGTCAAATTTTACATTGTGATCTAGAAGATCTAGAAGTGACATGGTTGATATGTGTATGAAAGCTTAAAGTCTCGACATTTTATTTTGGCAGTAAGTTTTCAGCCAATAAAACAATCAATGATTGAGTCTGAGGTTTAATTTTTGGTTTATTTTGGTGAGTACCCCATGACCAAGCATGATTTGGACTAAATTTATGTCTTCTAATCCTCCAGCTTTATTATACAGGCAATTACAATGCTAAATTGCTGCTGCTCTTCAGCACATTTAGAGTTATTTTTAGCCTTCTGTTGTGACATCATCAGCATTGTTGGCTCTATGACATCACTGAAAACAATGGTGACGTCACAACAGCAGCAATAGAAGCACTAGAAGAAAATGGCTTCTTGAGCTGTGTTGACAGCAATGTTATTCTAATGGGACTACCTCAAAACCAGTGCTACAACATGCCAATACTTTCAAATTTTTATGAAACTGTTTGGTCAAGGTGTCAGGAACAGGAGGAGACAAGTATTTTTGTCAAGAGTAAGGTATGTTTTAATTATCAGCCAAAAACTTACTGCCACAAAAAAATGACTGGACTTTTAGTTTGAATTCTATGGCTGTAATGCGAAAGACTTTCCCCACAAATATGAATCACACAGACAGATTGATAGATAATTAGATCGATGGAATTCAATTAAATTTATAGCATTTTTCATCATGGTCAATTTAATTAAATAACTTCTAAAATTTTGAATTTGTTTGAATTTTTAAAATTAAATTCATGAATTGAAATGTGCCAATCACTGATAAATAGAAAGATAGATAGATAGATAGATAGATAAACAGATAAATTTGCCAGATAGAATACAGATAAATAGATATATATACGTTTTTATTGACATAAAAAAGGTCACATATGACCAAAAAGTCAGTTACAAGACAATCAAAAGATGGTACAGGTAAAGTCAAGAACAATAGAAAAAAAATTAAAATAAGGATAAATTCTAGATAAATAGATAAGATTTATGTAGTCACACAGATACAGTCTCAGGAAGACAGTTAGATCAATATATAAAGAGACAAATGACAAATAAAATAGTTGAAATTGTTACCTGTGGAGTTCCACTTGTAGTATTCATGACTTGGGT
This sequence comes from Platynereis dumerilii, assembly GCA_026936325.1. Taxonomy (NCBI): domain Eukaryota; kingdom Metazoa; phylum Annelida; class Polychaeta; order Phyllodocida; family Nereididae; genus Platynereis; species Platynereis dumerilii. Next base: position 10,042,520 of record JAPTHN010000006.1, on the reverse strand, counting down.
AAAATTTCCGGCAGTTCCTTGAGTGGAATAGTGAAGTTCATATTCACCGACCCAATACTCTCCGTCAGAGGTGGGTTTCAGGATAACACCCATTATGCGATGAGTAGAAGCAAATAATGCCTTGAAATACATACAAGAAATTTACAAGTATTTACAATAAAATGGCTTGTGATTATTCGGGACACTTTTTCCCATAACAATCCGTATGATTAACATTCCTGCGAATTGTGCAAAAGAAGTACAATTTAGTTGTAGTATGGGATATTATACCCCATAAAATATCATCCACCAATTAATGCAGATCAAATTCTCTATCAAATCTGGTCAAATAATTTTTAAAGGTAAAAAAACCCATATTACTTATGGAATGTCTTTCAAATATTGTATAATAAACAGTAACAGTGATGGAACTGGAAAATTTTGGTCAGGGGAGCCCTTGACCGGCAGCCCAACACACCATTTGACACAGGCTGATTGGAAGCATCACCGCCAAACTTGTTTCAAACTATACGTATCATTTTAATTTGTTTGCTTAATACACATAGAACTTAGAAGACTGAGAAAGACAAGAAGATAATGTTAATTTCACCCCTGGTCACTGGGTGAGATGTGGCACTGCACAGTTCCCCCGCTTTTTTATTGAGGGTACAGCAATGAGCTTAGAATTACCATATGGATGGATGGATGTTTGGGGCTTTACGTCCTGTATTTATGCACTTGGAAGGCTAATTAGGACAGGAGCAGGACAAGGCAATGAGGCAAAGGTGGATTGAAACAGCCGTCCAACATAGGCCCAGGTGACCCAGCAAGAGCTGGATTTGAACCCGGGACCCAGCGATTGGCAGTCCAGTATGCTACCACTAGACCAACGCTCCCCCCACTTAGAATTACCATGTTAAGAACAAAGGAGACGTTTTTTATAAACTTTGGCACTATAAAAATTTTGAAAAATTAAACAAGTAAGACCTTATGCCTACCTCAATCCATTCTCCAGAATCAGTCCCTGCACACCAACCTCCTGCTTCTCCGGCTGAGGGGAAAAAATCTAGTCGCGAATTAGCCGTTGAATGAGTTATGCCTGGCTCTGTGAAAGTGCTGGATGCAGTGAGGGCTGCGTCGTCTAAATCGTTCAGCAAAGTGCCAAGGCATTCTAAAAGATGTTTAAAAAAACCGATTGTTTAGCATTACAATTACGCCTACAGTTTTCCTTCCTTGTAGAAAGTTTTCACGGATTTTGATATAATTTTTTTTATATATCTAAAAAGATCTTTTTTCGTATAATCTGATAAAAAAGCGTTAGTCATTTCTTATTACAAAATGTATTACACACACACAGGTAATACAGTAGCCACATTATAATATTATCATTTCAATATATATATATATATATATATATATATATATGCGATTATAAAGTATTGCGTTGCTTCTGTAGAATTCTATCATTGGGAATATAGCAATATTCTAAGCCGAATATCAAAAGTTTTGAAGCCTTCAGCTTTTAGGTTGATGGAATACTAATCTCAGGGTTTCCTTTAATTCATTTCAATGAATAACAAACTCTCAAAGAGCGAATGTTTAAAATGATTTTACCATCCTCGCAGGTTGGGATATCACAAGACCCTACTCGAGTGTTTGGGTCGGTCGTGAAACACCATGGCCCATCAGAACTATCGTCAGGATTACGGCAATAGTTGCTCACGTCATCCCACGTATCAGCCCCCGGAAAATTTACCAGTTGGAAGGAGTGGGTATGAGGACTCTAGATAATGAAACAAAAAAGGAATACATGAGACGTTTTTTAAAATTTTCATTTGCAGAAATACTTTTTTTTAAAATTTGAATTATTCATGGTAATGAGTGCGACTGTGAGAAGAATGGAAGATAAACAAATTTTTTTTTTTTGCCAAAAAAGGTGTAGGCCTATTAAAAAACCCATACATTTTTTGTAAAACCTTTATTCCATTACAATTTTCTTCAAAAGCCTGGACCTGTTCGGAAATGTATACGCAAATCAATGACCACGCTAACTTTACAGTTTGTTGGAACTTTGTCCAAGCAAGAACTAAAAAAAAAATCAATTATCACGCTAACTTTCCAGTTTGTTGGAACTTTGTCCAAACAAGAACTAAAAAAAATCAATGATCACGCCAACTTTACAGTTTGTTTGAACTTTGTCCAAACAAGAACTAAAAAAAATTAATGATCATGCTAACTTTACAGTTTGTAGGAACTTTGTCCAAACAAGGACTAAAAAAATCAATGATCACGCTAACTTTACAGTTTGTTGGAACTTTGTCCTAGCAAGAACTAAAAAAAATCAATGATCGCGCTAACTATGCAGTTTGTTGGAACTTTGTCCAAACAAGAACTAAAAGAAAAATCAATGATCACGCTAAACTTAGTCCAAACAAGAACTAATCTGAGAAGGGCATTGCCATCTGGTCGAAAACTGACGTCAAATTAAATTAGTACATATATATATGACTGTAATGTACCTGTGAATCCCAACGCTGACAGGTTTTTCCATTGGCTGTTGCTTTTGTTCCAAAATACTCTTTTCCTATTGTGGTTGATATACAATCTGAAATTATCAAAAGATGGACATTTCAAATCAATATCAGAGGCATAAAATGTGGAATACCCACTATTACCCAGTGAAATGTTGGTTATTTCAAATAAATGTCTGAAAGCTATTTTAAAAATTTGGTAAACTTGTCTATGTAAAATTCAACACGCAGTTATAGATCATAAACTGTTAGATTTCAAGTATAGTACCCAAATTACAGAATTGTGTGTTTTCCATAATTAAGTGAGTTCAATTGATTATAACTTTTAAAATTAATTAATAAGGAGAGTCCTGCAACACTTCATTCGTAAACAAAACACAGGATTTTCACACTATTAAAAACAATTTGTTTACCTTTTAAAAGGGATTAATCTTTATAAAAATTATATACTTGGCTTAAAATGGCAACTACAAAAAAATTAACAGTAAGACAGTAAGAATAATTCAAATATGACTCTTATCTTTCTTTTAAGCAACTTAGGCCACACATAATTGATTCTTAGCTTCGCGGACCCGCCGGCACAATAGATTTCCCGCCGATGGAAAAAAAAATTGAAAAAAAAAAAAAAATTTTTTTTGACATTATAAAAAATTTTTTTTTCACCTTTTTTTTTTTGTCCTACCGACCGACCCTAGAAAAAAGGGCCTTGAGACGAATCCGAGAAGCTGAAGATCAATTATGTGTGGCCTTATGAATTGGAACACAATATAGAGCTCTTGAAGTCATATATTTCTAACGACACTCACTTGGATATTTGCAAAAGGCCCACTCGTCCCAAAAATCTCGGAAGTAGAAAGTTCCACAGTGAAGTCGGCTGCTGTGGGGTACGCAGGTAAATTGCGCTACTCCATTGTACAGGAAAGGAAAGCTGCAGTTTTCTGCGCTTGTTCCTCCATAGGTTTCCACAGGGCTACCTGTTAACACAACGTAAATTGTAAGAGTATCAAAATAATACCTTGGCACACACGGATTCTTGAAAAAAAGAAGAAAGATTTGTAAGAGTACCACCACTATTGACAAGATGGTATAAATCATGCCAGTCTCCTTATCTTGAAGGGAAATTTTAATTAGTGTATTTTGGTCACTTTAGGAACTCTTCCTCAGCCAGAAGCAAATTTGGGCTAAGTCTTTTTGGTAAAAGGACAAAAACCAACACAGGCAAATTTTGTTTTGATGACCAAAATGGCCCATGCCCGACTTGGGTTAAAATTGTTTTGACAACATTTTGTGCTCTGCAGTGAAATTAAGCCTTTTTCCATAAAATTTGTGAATTAAACATGAGTCAACTACGTCAATAAAATTAATGCTCACAATTACTAGACGGAAATATGGCAGATATCTCCTAAAATCAGCTAGTGCTATGCAAAATTGGCCTTAATCAGACCACAAAATCGATATGGTTTTTGGGGGCACTTATCATTAATCCAAGAGTTGTTTTTTTAATATAGGACATAGGTATTAGCACCGGGGCCTTCTCGTGGAACCACAGTTCAAAAATGGATTAAATCTAAGTAGGCCAAAATTGATTTTGGCTGAAGTCTTGTTATTCCACTATTCTCCTCTCTGAATATGTCTAAGAGAAAACTCAAGGTTTTTTGTTGAAATTTCAAACATACATGTATAATGGTTTCATTGACCACTTCAACTAATTTTCAAGGCGCGTTTAAAGAAAATTCTTGTATCTTGCAGACATATAATAAAAACAGTGAATGACAATTCACATAATTACCTCTAGGTTCGGCCATTGACGAAGCGACGTAAACCACAATTAGTGCCATAACTGTAATTAAATGGAATAATAAATCATTATTATGGGAGTAATCATGTTTTGTCTCTGTTTTTCCCCCAGCAAATATACATATATAGTATATACAGTGGTTCCTATTCTTTAAAATCTAATACTTTAGTGTCAATTAGCCAGACTTAAGAGATTGCACCATCATGCATGGAATATTCTAACCAATTTAGTTTATGCAATCTAAAAATTATCAAATAACTAATTTAGATAGTCATTTGTCTGATCTGGTTGGTCATATGACTAATTTGGTGAGTAATTTGATTTAGTAGGTCACATGGCTATTGGCTAGTCCAGTTGACAAATTTAGTTAGTCATTTGACTAGTGAGTGAGTGAATTTGTGTTTTACGCCCCATCAGCACCAGTGTGGGCTATTTAGAGGCAAAAGTCATTTGACTAATTTAGGCCAAGTTGGTAATTTTGACAAATCAACTCTTTCCTTCAATCAAGACATATTTTATAAATTTTCTTAGAAACATAAGCTTATTCTATGATTTTGTAAGGGTTGATTTATATTAATCTTACAAGAAAGTACACCCAATTTTTTAAAAGAAGAAAACACTGTTACTTACTGGAGATTAAATTCCAACGGGCCATTCTGCATAGCCTTCAAATATCACTAAAATAAAATACATAAAGCAAAAGTTCACTCAAAATATTTTTAAAAATTGTGCTGAAATCATATTTTCTTACATTACATTTAATAGGCACCAAAAAATGTGTAATTCCAAAATGGAGCAATTACTCCGGACAATGTCTTTACATTCTATTTCCACAGTAACATTCAATATATGATTAATAAATCAACGTTTATATTATTTTAAAGTAAAATTGAAGTAAAGACAAATATTTTAAAACAGTTCCTACCTTTACAATGACCACCTTCCTTCTTTGCCAAAGGTATCCAAATGCAAATCTTATTCTTTATTGATTTGGGAGACATAGTGTCCATTTTCCCAGGGTGTTACCTGCTAATTGTCATCCGATACTTTTATCGTTATAACGACAAAATATAACAAATTGCACACATATTCCATATTGAATTTCTTTAATGCTTGCTTGATAACATACACAAATTAATGGAATTCAATTACAAGTATATAGATCTATGTGCCCCCCAATAGTTCTGTCCTTCTTTGAGCGAGTTGATGTGATAGAGAAATCTTAGGGAAAGTTTCATAAAAACAGCACAACTTAAAAGGCATTAAACTAAATAATTTTCTTCACCATGTTAAAAAATTAGTGAAACAAATTTTCATAGTTTTGTGTAAAATCCAAAAATAAAGTTACCGAAGTAATTTTTCAGCTTTTGATCGTCTATCAAATGGGCTTCAAACAACATCTTCCTTTTTTTGTTAGGAAGGCGTAGGGAAGGTTTTTTTTTCAAAATCTTAAATTTGACAGAATGGAACAAAGAAAACAGAAATGGTCATGGTGGAATGATTTTTGGTACTATTATGCTTGTCGACCACAGAATCAATGCCAACAATTAGGCTTTGGCCAAAAATTGTATTTGCAAAAATAAGAGGTAAATTCAAGTGTTGCGTTTCTTTGGCTGGTGAGTGCACAGGCCCCTCAATCTCTTCCCCTCATACAGCAGTCTCCCATCCAGTCTCCCATCCCTCACTCATATCCCACAGTGTTTATACATGTATGAAGAGCATTGGAAGGGGCAGGCTTGCAGGGAAGAGATTGAGGGGCCTGTGGGTGAGTGAACATAATGTATTAATTTCTATTATGTACGTATTTACAGCAATGTCCATTTAAGATCCCCCTCCCCTGCCAATCAATTCATTGCAAAGACCAGATGATTTTCAATGTTTGACCCATAGTTAGGGGGACTCAATGGGGGAGGGTTACTAAATAGATAGACAGATAATTTATTTGTCTCGTCATACAGATCTTTACAGAGCAGTAATTCGCAATGAAAAACGATAATTAAGTTATATATATATTAAATGGTAGATTATTTGCAAATATTCACACGGGTAAGATGCATTAACAATTTCGGGCTCTGTATAATTGGTAAGATCCAATATGATATGTATTTATAATTAAAGAGCATAATACATACCATCGATCCGCAAGTACAGGATTATCCGCATTTCATAAAAAATCCACTGTCCCAAACCTGTATTTTCCCAGAAAATTTCACCTCACACAAGACCGTATGTCAAAAAGGCGGCTATCTTGTGTGTTCAGCAACACTTGGTTGATATCTTCTCTCAAAATTCCACAATGAAACTTTTTTTTTTCAACAAAGTTTTGCATTTAAGCGTTTGGATCGAACCGAAACTACATGTCTTTAAAACCGGTTCAATAACCAATCAGACTGTACCGCTGCAGCCCATATTTACCCAATTAGTGAAGAACACTAATTAATAAGTCACCCACTGGAGTGACAGAGGGCACTATTATGTGAAAATTTAAAATTGTTTCTGGTGAGAATGCCCAATCAGCTGCATGGACCTTCACAAAATCAGATAAGTTCTACATTATGGTAAAGGGCAAAATCATGAAGAGACTCATAAGCCAATAAGAAAGCATGCTCTCTGGCTTGGGCAACTAATAGACGGACAGACAGACTGAACGTCAGAGATACACACACAAATAAAACCATAAATCTCATGGCGGACTAATAAACCAAATATCTCAATAATAGGCCATTTCTGAGACATAAATTATTACGCATGACCCGCTTTGCTTTGACGAGAAAGTTTACAGACACAGAACTTTCAGAGCATAAACTGATGAACAAAAATACCCTGAATGGAACATTGAATAACTGTATAGTTTAAATATATATGTGAGGAATGGAACTGACATTGACACTTGGACATTTCTGCCATTTATAGGCTATCTCACAGAAAACTTCTGCAATCCGTGATTGCTGTATAACTGCCCTGGTACACACTTTTAAGATTTTCCCAGCCATCGAAAGTCAGATAATCAGTCAAAATAAATTAAAATATTTTTCTCGCACAGGCATCGGAGGCAAACATTTTGGAAAAAGAAAATTTTGTGATATAATACTTTTTGGCGCAATTTGGGCAATTTTTTTTTTAAATATCCTGATTCCTGAGCCTATATAAAATTTATTGATTTTCAATTTAACGAGACTTCTGTAAAATATATTTTGATACACTTCTCTTGTAAAAAAAAACAAAACAAAAAAAAAACAGAAAATGTCAGAATTAAATAAATATATTCGTTTATTTCTGACATTTTCTGTTTTTGTTTTTTTGTTTTTTTTTTACAAGAAAAGTGTATCAATCTATAAATCAGCCCAAAAATTTTAATTTTTTTTAAATATTCTCCAATCTGGCCATTAATCATATAATCAAAAAAATTACTTGATAAAGTAACCAAGCATGGCAAAGTTACATCTGAAGTTGTGATATTGCAACAAATAACCAAGGTAGGATGTATTTTCAAATAGAGCTAAATTTACAATATGCAAAAAAAAAGTTCTATATTTCTTGACAAAACATTTTTTGATTGATTGCTTTTAACAAGACTTAAATGGGACATACAGTTGACTTGAAAGTCACAACCACCAAACTTAGTTTAACTCAACACACACCCCCATGCAGTGAACAAATCAAAATGAAGTTTAAACTTCAGTAGCCTGCAAAGGGGTTATAATTCAAGTGGTTAAAACTACTGTACCTTGAAGAGAGTAACATTTTACAGACATTGCCCCACGAAATATTTTTAAAAATTATGTCCCAAGTAAATGTATAGCATCAAGTTGGTAAGGTAGGACAATGTTATTCTGATTTTTGAGAGCATTCAGTGGGCATAAGTTTTAGGAGTAAGTGAAGGAAATAAAATTAAATGTATCTTGAGATTTAACAAAAATCATTTAAGAAGAGCTAAATCAGTTATGGCTGTATAATCTCCTTTCTTCTTCTAAGTCTGATCCCCTGCACAAGTCCTTGGACACAAGACATATACATGTTACAATTAACATTTTATGTCCAAACTTATAATCTAGATAGACAGACAAATATGATAAGTGTAGCATTTTAACCTCAATTCAGGGTGTACACCATGCAGTGGCTTAACTAGGGGGTCTCAAGCTGGGGGGCACCCTGGGGGGGGGGGCACGAAATTCTCTGGGGGGGCACCCACAATACTAATTGCATATTTTAGCCAAGGTGGGAAAGTTCATATGGGGGGCACCCGTGCCCCCCCATAGGGACGCCACTGGTGTACACGAGGACTATATGAGACGAGAGACAAGGAGGGAGTCCTCAACATGTTGCCCATTTACACCATGCAACGGATCTTTCACTTGCCCAGAACTCACACACACACTGATGTAAGGCACTGCCAATTTAATTTTAACGTCTCATCCGAATGACTACAGTTGGATTTTTCGTCATGAAAGTTCACAGAAAATATTTTGATTCACAGCACCAGATTCGAACCCATGCAGGCAAAGACCTTCAGTGGAGCAGGCCTGCAGGACCTTTATGCATTTATATCTATTTCTCTATCCATAGAGATCTATCTATCTATGTATCTATGTATCTATCTACAGTGCCGCCTGCAAATAAGTGAAACACATGACATTGTGCCATTGCATTAATGCTAAACACCCTGAACCAAACTTCTTGTGGACACACAAATTCTCATCCGATGAGAGGAAAACATATTTGGTGATACTGTCATAAAGGCCGATATGTGAGGTATGTAGGATAACAATGGCTGTCAATTTTCTTTGCTGTAGTGGGAGTTAGGTATGGGTCAAAGTCTTCCATAAGTAAGTGAACCACCCTTCCCTATGAAATAACATTGGGCCTGTGTTTCACTTACTTATCAAAGACTTTCACCCATACCTAACTCCGACTACAGCAAAGAAAATTGGCAGCCATTGTTATCCTACATGCCTTACATATCGGCCTTTATGACCCAATATGTTTTCCTCTCATTGGATGAGAAATTGTGCTTCCAAAAGAAGTTTGGTTGAGGGTATTTAGCATTGATGCAATGGCACAAGTCATGCGTTTCACCTACTTACAGGCGACGCTGTATCTCTCTATCTATTAACCCCTCTTAAATCACAATTAGAACAACACTCATGCAAGAGCTTGTAGTAACTTGTGGGCCAAACCTCTACCAGCCAATCAGAATACAGGGTTCGACACACCCCCAGACACACCTCTTTCTGGACCAATCAGAATGCAGCATTTCATGGGGGTGCCAGGAGTCAAACATCATTTAGTAAATGCCCTAGCTGGTTTCAACCTGCTGAGAGAAAACAGTTACACTACAAGCTGAACTGAAGTAGTACAACTGCATAACAACTCCTGGTAACTTCATACATTTTGTGAAAGTCAGAAACAGCTCAAGCAATAAATATCTGGGTAAGTGCCCTTTTTATATTGACATAAACTGCATTAAATATTAAATATGAATGCTGATATGAAGTGTCTGTGCTGGGCAAGTAAAAGATCCCTCACACTGGGTAAATGCATAACATACGTACATCTTGTTGAGGACTATCGCGCTCTCTGTCATCTCTTCAATCAACCCTTGTGAGTGTCCAAAACTGAGCTTAGAGGGCTGCACTTACCATGTATCTTTCTATAGTTCTATCATTTACAGTTTACAATAATCCATCTTTCTATCTATCTATCTATCTATCTATCTGTCTATCTGTCTATCTATCTATCTATCTATCTATCTACCCATCTATCTATCTATCTATCTATCTATCTGTCCTATCAATCTATCTGTCCTTCTATCCATCTATCTATCTATCTATCTATCTATCCATCTATCGATCCATCTATCTATCTTCACAGTTCTTCTCCCCATGAGTGGGGTCTTTCAATTCCCCCTGATATAGTGGACCAAGCCAAAACAGGAATAGGGAAGAGTGTTAATCTGATAGCACCATCAGCATGCTCCACTACTCCCAAACTATGTTGACAACTGAGGCCAGTGTATGAAAACATAGATGGCATGATATGATGCAATTGCAAACTGACTTATGACCTTCAAGCTAAAATTTAAATTTTTTTTAAATTTTGTTTTTACTTAAAAATTTATTTTTTGTTTTCTCTTAAATCTTATCAAGACTAATCTTGGTTTTCCTATATCTACCTCCAGTCATGCATTTGTGTCAGCCTCAACTAAATACACGAAGAAAAATATTTTTGTTGGGAAAAAAGCCTAAGACATGCTAGACTTTCAAGCACATGTCCTTGAACCTTTGATGCAGTCAATTATCTCCTGAATTTCAAAATTACCATGCACTAAGGTAACCATCATTGAATCATTAATGAATACAGAAGGAACTTGATATGACTAATTTAGTTGGATCTTCCTGAGGAACCTTTTCTGGAGTCAGTCAGGATGAAAAAAAAAGGCAAAAGCCTTATTTTTTATAATGTCAATTTAATAAAAATCTTTTTACCGTAGGCAAAAAAACCATTCAGCTGGTCGATCAAAGAAGCGAAAATTAAACATGTTTGGCCTAAATGATCAAAACAACCCCTGATTTTGGATAAGTCTGGTTTCAACAAAGCACTCATGGCATTTGTATACTCACTGTGTTTCTGCTCAGAAGACTCTAATGTCACACACTATAATCATCAGATGCTCACTCTAGCATTGCTTTCATCCCGGGTTATGCCAGGACAACAATCATTTGATTTATAGAGAAATGCTCTCATAAAAGCTATAAGTATGCCTCATATAAATGACAGCTATAGATAGATCTGGTAAGTGCAACCCTCTAAGCCCAGTTCTGGGCACTCACGAGGGTTGATTGATGAGATTGGAGAGAGAGCAGGAGTCCTCAACATGTTACATTTTTCTCCCAACATGTTACACATTTATCCCATGTGAGGGATCTTTTACTTGCCCAGCACAGACACTGATACAACATCCAGTTGGGATTTTCCTCAAGAAAGTCCACCGAAAATTTCGGGTTCCCCACTTGGGGTTTGCGCCCATGCCGGTTAGGACCTTCTGCGGAGCAGGCGGGAACCTTAACCACTCTCTCTGCCACCCACACTCTAAAAAATTTCAGACAAAATTGGTTTTTTAGATTCAAAATGGTTTTTTGAAAAACCAAATTTCAATGCAAAAAACCAAAATGGATTTTTTAAAAATCCATTTTGGTTTTCCATTGAAATTTGGTTTTTCAAAAAACCATTTTGAATCTAAAAAACCAATTTTGTCCCGACATTTTTTAGAGTGCAGCTAAAATGAGACTTATGCTTACCTCTATCAAAGTCTACAAAATGCAGTATTTATCAACACTATTTGTAAAAACGTTTTAATCAACGAAAAGAATCATAACACAAAACTGACCCACACTACCCAAATTTTGCAACACATAATTGTGAAGTTTTGCATAAAATTACTACGCAGCTGAAGATCAAAGGATTTTCCACACAAAAATATAACAATAAAACATCATTTGTGTAGCACTTGAAGCAGGTTTGAAAAATTGCACAAATCATCACTAATCATCCAGTTCTAGGTCAATTTCAAACCTATTTACAATGACACTGCACAACAGCGCACATGCTAAGTTGTAAAGTCATAGTACATGCTGATGGAACTTTGTTTTTAGAATTGCTTATCAATCAATCAAACAGTAAATCTATCTATCCATTAGGGTGTGTCAATTTTTAATTTTTATGCAATTTCAAAAAGCACTAGTGTCTAAAATGTGCATTTTGACCTGGAGAATCCAAATCTGTTCTCGAAATTGTGATACGACAATTCTTACCTACTTCAATTTTGGTCCAAAGTTTCAATATTTTTTTCGTTTTCGACCATTTTCGCCAATCCGCGGTTCTCTATAACTTTGTCAATATGTATCATACAGCATTTTAATTACCATGGTTGAAAAGCTCTCAAAAAGACCTTCATTTTGCATACCAACATCAATGGTCTAGGACAATATCTTGATTCCCAATGGCCCTTCAGCCTGCACTTCTTGGAATGAAAATGACGCAGATTGTCTAATCCTATTTAAAAATGACTTTGGAATTTTTTTCAATGACAATTGCAGTGATTCACATTCTCCCAAGTTCCAGAATGACCAAATGCAAACTTTTTTTTGATTTTTACCATGGGAGTGCCTGGCTTGTGTGTTATGAAGTTTTAATGTTAACGTTAGTTGAAAACTCGTAAAATGCGAGATGGGGTCTGTTGCATTTCATATCATATCTTCGCCAGAATTTATTGCAGGGCAACATGAGTGGTACCACATGAAAGAAAATACTCTCAGCATTCCCATGGTACCAATGATGTTGTCCAATATGTAATTCTTATGAAGTTAAAATATGAAGTATAACAGCCCCTCCATGATTTGTTTCAATAATTCAGACAAAATTTTTGCATTAAAACTTCCAAGCTCATAAACCATGACCAAGAATTAAAAAAATATTTTATTTGCTCATTCTGGAACTAGGAGAATGTGAATCAAGCAATTATCAGTGAAAAAAATTCAAAAGCCTTTTTTTAATAGGATTAGACAGTCAACAACATTTTCATTTCTGAAAAGTGCCGGCCAAAGAGACATAGGGAGTCAAGATATTGTCCTAGACCATTGATGTTGATATTCAAAATATAGGTCTTTTAGAGGGCTTTCCAACCATGGTAATAAGAATGCTGTATGACAATTATTGACAACGTTACAGAGAACCGCGGATTGGCGAAGATGGTCGAAAATGAAAAAAATAGAAAAAAATAGTGAAACTTTGAACCAAAATTGAAGTAGGTAAGAATTGTCGTATTGCCATTTCGAAAACAGTTTTGGATTCCCCAAGTCAAAACGCATATTTTAGGCACTAGTGCTTTTTGAATTTGCATAAAAATTGAAAATTGACACACCCTACTATCCATCTAAATGTTCATCTATCTACCTGTCTGTATGCTATCTATCTTAAGGGGAGTCAGGTGTGCTCAGTTTGTAGCACACTCTTTGGGCTGTCAATAGCTGGGTCTTGGGTTCAATTCCCGCTTTTCCCAAGACCAAGTCATCCAGACTAATGTTGGACAGCAGTTTCAATCATCCTTTGCCGAATTGCTGGGTACTTCGCCTCTCCTTATTAACTTACCACAAATATTGGACATAAAGGACCATCTAACCATGTTTTTCATTTCAACGTATACAATGGTATCCGGCTACTTTAAGTATATATATATAAAGTACATTTTTAAATTCATCAAATTACTCAGTCTAAATGTATAGTGAGCTAGCTACATGGTAAGTTTTATGTTTTTAGTTTTTGCAACATAAATGTCAAGGTTTTTGGGGAAAAAATTATAATTTTGGGAAACCCAGTTCTCTTATCATAAATATACACTTAACTGCCTGATGCAACTACACTTATATTTTGCACCAGAAAACACATGGTGCCCTATAGTAAAATAAGATTAATGAGCTGGAGGAAAGTCAGTGGAACAAACATAGTAAGGCCAAACATACTCAATTTTCAGCTTCTCGTGAAATATATATATAATATCTTTATTCACACACATATACTGTGGTACAAGTTAATTAAATAAAGGTAAACAAGGTAAAAACAAAAACAATGATAAAAACAACTAGTATTACAAAAGTATTACTTAAAAACAATCATGACACACACAATGTGTTAATCATATCTGAAACATCATCCGTAGACAGATACTCACATGACATTAAGCCATCACGGATATTAATAAGTTCTTCCAGAACTGCTGCATCATTAAGGGTATCAACATTAATACTGTATCTTATAGTATCACCAAAAGTGTGATCAATATAACTATAATTACGCCCTATCACAGACATTGGGTTACCCAGTGCTACTTTACTAACAACTTTGACAACATCATTGTCACTGACTAGACATTTCTTAATAAATTTAACAAATCTTCTACATAATTGGATCCTTAGGGGATCAAAACCTGATATGGCATAAATTAAATCACAATGAGTCATTGGATGAACCCTCCATAAACTTCTTAATGCCTTACGCCAAGCTATGCACAAGTTATTAACTGCATTGCTATTCAATAGCCATATTGGCGACCCATAGAATGAACAACAGTATTTATCAAATAAATTACATTTTATAACTGGGTGGATATGACCGAAATCAGACATGAAAATATTAAAACTTTTCCAGAAAGTTGAACATGACTTATCTACTATATAATCAGAATCTTCCACAGAGATGCTATGACCAAGATGAACAACATTATCACAATACTTTAAAGATTCACCAAAGATTTTCAAAATTCCCTTTTTATCATTACAACCTTTACCTTTAAATAACAATAATTGACTCTTTTTACCATTAAATAATATATTATAATCATTAGCATAGTTCTCACAAATATCTAGCATCTTTTGCATGCCACTTAAGGTTGGACATAACAGCGTAATATCATCAGCATATGCCAATGCTCCAGTATACTGATTACCTACATGACAACCAACTCCAGAGTTTTCAAGATTAACCAATAATCCATCTATATAGACTGCAAACAATGCAGGAGACAAAACTCCGCCCTGCTTAACACCGTTACTGACATGGAAATGACTAGATGTACAATTATTCCAGCTAACACACAGCTTTTGATTCGTATACATGTTAATCAATAAACGTAAAATAATCGGAGAAACATTACGATGTAACAACTCAGTAAATAATTTAGTATAATTTACCCTGTCAAATGCTTTGGTGGCATCTAGCATTACAGTATATACACTGGTATGATTAAGATTATAAAAACTTATAGTTTCATTTAACAAAAGTGTACAATGTGTAGTTGAAGAATTAACTTTAAAACCAAATTGACGTTTTGAACTATTCAGGGCCTTATCTTCCTTTAACAAAATAATCCAGTCTAGAACCTTACTGAAAATGCTACTCAGAGCAATAGACCTATAATTATCGGAGTTACACAATGACTGACGCTTGTTCTTAGGGATAGGAATCATTGTGCCTAATATCATTGAATCAGGTGATTCTCCATGAATTAGCATGGCATTAAAAATCATACACATCATGACGTATAAACGCTTACATCCATGAATTAAGTGATCTGAGTACAGCCCTTCATTACCATCTGATTTACCACTCTTTATACATTTTACACATTTAATGACATCTTGAACAGTGACAATTAAATTATCACCACTCTCGGAACGCAAGCGTTCATTAACCATATCAACTATCTTGATCATATCG
Source organism: Platynereis dumerilii (assembly GCA_026936325.1). Lineage (NCBI taxonomy): Eukaryota > Metazoa > Annelida > Polychaeta > Phyllodocida > Nereididae > Platynereis > Platynereis dumerilii. The sequence goes on along the minus strand of JAPTHN010000006.1, from coordinate 10,026,941 downwards.
CAATCATCATAGGAAACACTGTTGTACACAGAATCATACTTCCCTCTGAATACATCACATATATCTTTATCATTAGAAACATTGTCTACACAAGCTGGCAAATTTCTATTTTTACCTTTAATTTTTCTAACTTCAGACCATAGATCCCTATGTCTATTATCAGCAATGGACGCAGCCATCTTTTCTATCCTTATATTATCTCTCTGTTTTTTAACATGTTTTACAGCTTTATGATAACGAGCTCTAGTTATACGCATCATTTCGGCTAGATCCCCATTCCGAGGACAACCAGCATCACGCCAACATCTATGCCAATACAATGACTCTCGTTTTTCATTACTAACATGTTCATTCCAACCTGGTATACATTTACTTGATCCTTTACTAGGAACAGTTGATGGGATACATTTATCAGCAGCATCAGCACAAGCAGAGATAACTTCGCAGTACAACCGACTAACTTCTCCTATATGATTTTTACAGAATTTATCTTTACAATGAAGAGCTGATTCATCAAAGCTAATAGATGCTAACAGATGATCTAATACGTTTTGATAGTTTTCAATATCCTTGTTCTTGGCCTTTTTCCAAGATACTTTTTTTGTATAAACACGAGGAGTTGTCATATTATGATTAATATTAACATCAATTTTAACAGAGAGAGGAACATGATCAGAGAATAGATTATTATCAATAATATCAACACCATTGAAAAATTCAATAAGATTTCCAGAAAAAATAAAATGATCAATCACAGAACTATGAACACCATTATTATAACTAATATACGTATAAGGAACATTTACATGATCAAAATTAATGCAAAAATGTAAATCATTCTCAGAAGTGAAATCCTTTAACCCTAATGACTGAGGGCTATTTCTTCTTACATCTGTGTTTAGATCACCTCCTATAATAACAAAGTTTGTATCACAAGTTTCTATTAGTAACTTAATCTCCTGTAACACTTCCAAAAACTCGGGGAATGAAACATCATCACGATAACCCTTATCACAGGGCATATAGGCATTAAGAATCAGGAAAGAATTACTCTCAATCTGCATAATAACTCCACAAAGCCTATTTGAGTTACATTTTACTGGAGTCACTTCACAACGTAACAATATAGGCCGACCCAACAGATTTTCTGATTACAAAAAAAAACGCTGAACTTACCCACAATTTTATTAAAAAGAAATTATAAAAAATTGAGATTACAGATTTTTTTTTCCCGTAATACCAACCGACCCTATAGAAAAAGTGCCTCTAGAAGATCCGAAAAGCTAAAGATCAATTAGGTCTGGCCTAAGGGGCTCCTAGCACAATTCATCGGTATAGATCTATGAACTTCATGACCAACATTACAGCAGGATGTTGTTTTGATGAAACGCTCTTTGGGTCCCTAGTATCAGTACCATAGGCGGATCAAGGGGGGTACAGGGGGCGCCCCCTCCCCTTTCGATAAATACTTCATATTGCTATTTGGAAAAAAATTTAGAGACTCCAATGTTATACGTATCGCCCCGTCCCCCCTCCCTTTCGAAAAATCCTGGATCTGCCCCTGAGTACCATCAACAGCAGAGCATTTTATAAGGATTTTCAACTGGGAGACGAACGGAACCTAGTAATTCTGCGATTCGCGACATCTATTGATCAACTGAAGATCCATAAGATACATCTATGTAATGACATGCTTCCACAAGGGCTTTTCAACAGACCTGTTGAGCTGACTGCTAATTTCAGAATTCGGCCAAATTCTATTGAAACAAATTAGACAACTTTTTTAATTCATGAATATCGGAAATCAGAAAGATTCCATTAGTCGTAGTGTAATGGCCCAGCCCTTCAGGCCAAGTTACTAAGGTGTTGGAGGATGGCCAGTAGGTGGCCACCTCATTTGCATATATGACTGGTCACATGACCAGTCCAGGGTAAGGGGCTTAACCCCCCTGCAGCAGCAGCAGGAAGAGAGTAACAGTAGGACCAGGCTAGGGTGCACACTCCCATGTATAGGGTTGCAGATAGGCAGGGGCTAATAAACCCTCTGAACTCTATTTCGTATTTAAGTCCTTTTGTGCACTAGGCATTGGGAAGGGATGCTACAAAATTGGCGCCCGTATATGGAGACTTGAAGGATTTTTGAACAGGTTTGTGAATTTTGCTTGCTTTGTGAGATTTCCTTCGGGTCTTTTGAACTCAATTGTGTTCCTTCCTTTGTTTGGTGCACTGACTCAGGTAACTGTGTATTTTCAGTGTGTATCTGGTGGGTGTTCTGTGATTTTGCTTGACTGTATTCATTGCAATGTCTAAGGTTGGGAGACCTTCTCTAAGGCCAAGGCCTTGGAGAAACTCAACAGTGCCTAATGAAAATGGTGAGCCACTGGCTTCTTTTTCAAATGACATTCCTGTTGACTTGGGGAATGGAGAGTCACAGACTCCCATTTCAAGAACTCAGAATGAGCTAGAAGCTGAAGAAGAGTTAGGTCAGCAGGGGGGAGAAGGGGATTTTGCTGGTGCAGCTCTGGGGGCCACAGGCCTACCAAGCAGCCATGATACTCCCCACTCCGTGCCTCAGCATCCCAGGGTCTCACAGAGGTCAGGGATCAGGGGCAAGTCAAGAAAAACTGTTGCTCAGACTACTGAGCCTAGGCCTGGAACCTCTAAGCAGCATTTGGGTGGTGCTACAGTGTCCCAAAGGGACCAAGAGCCGACTCAAATGTCACATAAGAGGAGCACCACAGGTGCTGAGCTGGAGGAGAATTATGACTCTGAAGAGTTATGTGATTCTTCCTCTGATGAAGAGCCGGAACAACAGGCTCCAGAGCTTATTGTTGGTGCTATTTCTAAGAGTCAGCATGTCTCTGGGAGAAGCACAAAATCAGCTAAATCAGATTCTTCCCTGAGACTTCGTCGCAGGAAAGAGGTGTCTGCTCCTACCTTTGATGGCCTGGGCATGGCATTTTCAGATTTTTTATCTGAATTCAGCCGTGTGGCCGTGTTTAACAGGTGGGGGGAGGAAGAAATGTGCTTCCACCTTTTTCATTCAATTCAAGGAGGTGCCAAGCTGAAGATAATGGCTTTGTCTTATGAGACAGGCTGGTCAAAGCTGGTGGCACGTCTAACCAAGATCTTTTGCACTGAGAGAGCTACTGAGCTTTTTAGGAGCAAATGGTTGGATGCCAAGAGGGGCAGCAATGTGGACTTGGACACATATGCCCATTTTCTCCTTGATTTGTCAAGAAAGGCCAATCCTTTGTCTGTTCCTGAGGAACAAGAGAGGTTTGCCAAGGACAAGTTTGTTGAGACAGCAGGCAATCTCAACATGAAGTTCTGGTTAAGGGCCTTAAGGCCCCAGACCTTGGTTGATGCAATTGACCTGGCGACTCAATATGAGTCTGCATATTCCTCTGTCAAACCCCAGAAGCCTGATCTTGCTCTTCCCATGGTGGCTGCCTTCTCAGAGGCGCCAGGGAATAAGAGTGAGGATCTGAAAGGGGGAAATTCTCAGTCGCAGAATGATGCTTTGGCTGAGCAAGTTGAAAAGGTAGTTGAAAGACTTCTGCAGAAGTATCAACCCAAGGTTCAGAAGCCCTTTAACAAAGGTAAAGGCAAGCAACCAAAGGTTTTTAAGTGCTATCATTGCCAACAGCCTGGCCACATTCGTAGAAGGTGTCCAGAGCTGGTGAATGATGATGAAGCACCCAGGCCAAAAAGTGGCCAAAAACGACCTGCAGAAAAGAAGGCTTCAGAGAAGCCCAGTAAGAAAGTTAGGCAGGATTCGGAAAACTCCTTGGGGTAGATGAACTTATGGTCTCAGAGTCTCTACCCCACCCACCAGTGGAGACCCCCTGCCTTGTTGGGCAGATGTATACCTTGGCCAGTACTGGCCAAGGGTGGCATCATTGAATGATCACACAGCTGCCTGGTATTTGGTAGCCTATTTAGGCTTGGTTGGTGTAAATCTGCTGGTAGACTCAGGTGCTCAGGTGTCCATGTTGAGCAAAGCTCAATATGACAGATTGCCAGAAGGCAGCAGAGCAAAATTGAGGCCTACCAAGGAGCGGATTTGTGCAGCCAATGGTGATCTTATCAGCATTTATGGGAGATCAAAACTGCACTTTATGCCGGACAGAGTCCAGTATGAGTGTGATTTCCTTGTTGCTGATATGGGGTCTCTACATGGCGTAATTGGGATGGATTTCTTGTCCATCAACAAAGCTCTGATTGACTGTGCCACAGGCACTGTGAGTCTGAACGAACACAGACTGCACTGCAAATCATATTCCCCTGGAAAAGGTGGTAGAGCTATTGTCAAAGACAATGTGCTCCTGCCTGCTCGTCACACTGCAGTGGTTTATGTGGAGATGGTCAGATGGGGGCCTGAGGTCCCTGACCACCAACTAATGGAGCCATTGCCAGCTGTGTGTCACAATGAAAATATTGTTGTGCCAAGGGGATTGATCAGCAGTGAGATCTCTGATGCAGCTATCCAAGTAGTGAACCCAGGGACAAAGGACCTGTGGTTGACCAAAGGCTTGGTTTTGGCTGACCTTGAGGAAGTTGAGGTTCCTGCATCAGGGAAACAAGTGAATGCCATTTCCAGGAATGGTCAGGTTGAGAGTGCAAATAATGCACCACTCCCTGAGCACCTTCAAACAATGGTTGACAAAACTAATGGCTTGACTGAGGGTCAAAAGGACCTTTTGGTTGAGGCCCTAAAACGTTTTGAACCTTGTTTTGAGGGAGGCAAGTTTGGTCTTGGTAAGACTGACATGGCCACCCATTCCATTGACACTGGAAATGCAAAACCATTCAAACTGCCACCTAGAAGACTTGGATGGGCTCAAAAGAGAGCCTTATCAGAGGAACTTGACCGTATGCTGAAGCTTAAAGTAGTTGAGCCCAGCAGCAGTCCTTGGTCAAGTCCTCCGGTGCTAGTTTCGAAAAAAGATGGAAGTTTTCGCTTCTGTATCGATTATAGACGATTGAATGAGGTCACAAAGCAGGATGCATACCCCCTTCCAAGAATCGAAGATTGCTTGGATGCCCTTGCAGGGGCAGAGTGGTTTTGCACTTTGGATCTCTCTTCGGGTTATTGGCAAATTGCCATGACACCTGGAGACAAAGAGAAAACTGCATTCACTACTCCTAGAGGCCATTTTCAATTTACTGTGATGCCATTCGGCGTTACAAACGGTCCAGCCACCCTGGAACGGCTAATGGAGCTAGTTCTTAGTGGGTTGGATTCCTCGACCACTTTGTGTTATATGGATGATATTATTATTCAGGGTCAGACCTTTGAGGACACCCTGGCTAATTTGGTCACTGTGTTAAAGAGGATTGGAAATGCTGGCCTGAGACTCAAACCCAGCAAATGTGAGCTTTTCCAGAGAGAAGTATCATTTCTGGGCCATGTGGTCTGCAAGGAGGGTGTGAAACCCGACCCAAGGAAGATTGAGGTTGTGAAGAAGTGGCCTGTGCCGCAGACACCGCATGAGGTCCGCAGTTTCTTAGGCTTTGCATCGTACTATCGTAAGCATGTGGCCCAATTCTCAAGAGTCGCGGCCCCCTTGCATGATCTTACTGGCACAAGGGTCGAATTCAAATGGACAAAGGCGTGCCAATTAGCCTTTGAAAGGCTGATTGAGGCTCTAACAACTGCCCCGGTTCTGGCTCTGCCTAGAGAAGGCTGTCCCGTGGTGCTGGACACAGATGCATGTGGTGTATCAATAGGAGGGGTGTTATCTCAGGTAATTGATGGCAAGGAGAGGGTCGTTGCATATGCTTCAAAATCTCTTAACCAGAGTCAACGAAATTATTGTGCAACCTACAAGGAATTGTTGGCTGTTGTGAAAATGGCTAAAATCTTTAGGCCATACATATATGGTCAGAGTGAAGTTCTGTTGCGTACGGACCACCGTGCACTTCTTTGGTTAAAGAACTTCAAAGATGTTGAAGGAATGCTAGCAAGATGGCTTGCCAGCCTAAGTGAGTATAACTTCAATATTCAGTACAGGCCAGGTAAGAAGCATGGGAATGCTGATGGGTGTTCAAGAATACCTGTCAGGAAGTGCAAACGCACTGACTGCCCAGACCCTGCTCATACTGAGAATGTGAATGCTTTTGTTGTTGATGATCCAGAGCCAGAGGCTCTTGCTGCATCAGTGTCATCATCTTGTGATAACAATCATGAGATCCGAGTGAATTCGAGTTGTACTCATCAGCAAGTTGACACTAATTGGCTGGATTCATGGACAGTCACTGACATGGTCAATAGACAGGTCCAAGATCCTGCCCTGGCTTTGGTAAAGGAATGGGTTGAGTCTGAGACTCGACCTGCTTTCAAGGACATCACAGCCCAGCCTGGTGTAGTCAAAAACTTGTGGGCTCAATTCAACACACTCTTCATCCGTGAGGGCAAGCTGTGCCGTAGGCATAAGCTGCCCAGTGGTGAGGAGGTGGAGCAATTAGTTGTTCCAGCAAGTCTGAGACGTGAAATATTCCACTGTTTGCACACCTCTAAATTGGGAGGCCACATGGGAATTAGTAGTTTGATCTCCAAGATCAGACGAAGGTTCTACTGGCCTAGCTACAAAGAGGATGTGATCAGGTGGATAGCCTGGTGTGACATCTGCCAAAAGAGAAAAGATCATGGCAGACAAAAAGCTCCTCTGCAACAGCTGCCTGTAGGCATGCCAATGGAGAGGATTGCTTTGGATATTCTGGGGCCTCTTCCAGAAACTGAAAAAGGCAACAAATATGTGGTGGTGATTGCTGATTATTTTACAAGGTGGACTGAAGCGTTTCCTCTGCCTGACCAGACAGCAGCAACTGTGGCAGATTGCCTCGTTACTGAAATAATTGTCAGGCTTGGGGCCCCTTATGTCATCCATTCTGATCAAGGTCCAAACTTTGAGTCAGAATTGTTCAGTGAAATCTGCAAGCTCCTTGGAGTTCGCAAAACTAGGACTTGTGGCTACAGGCCACAGTCTGATGGGCTTGTAGAACGCTTCAATCGCTCCCTGCAAGATATGATTGCAAAATTGGTCAATGATTATCGCAATGATTGGGATGACATTCTCCCTTATGTAATGTGTGCCTACAGGGCCACTCCTCACCAATCCACGGGCATGACTCCCAACCTGCTCATGCTGGGCAGAGAGGCATTACTGCCTGTTGATTTGGTGTATGGATATGCCGTGCCTGAGCAAAGGTCATGTCCTGTGGAGTATGTGGAATGGGTCAGGCAGGCTATGGAGGATTCATTCCATCGCTGTAGACAGCATACAGCCACTGCTGCTGCCAGGCAGGCTAAAAACTACAATCGCCTTACAGGGGATCCAAAGTATAACATAGGTGACTGGATTTTGTTATACTACAAACCTTTGGCAAGGCAAAAGCTTGGTTTAAAGTTTTTGGGGCCCTACAGGGTCACTAAAAAACTGAGTGAGGTCAATTACGAAATTGAAGCACCTCAAACTGGCAAGAGAAAAGTGGTTCATGTGAATCACCTGAAAAAGTACTTGTCTGAGGTAACTGAGGCTGACCAAGTGCATTTACCTGACCTGCCTGCCCAGGCAGATGCGGTTGATGCATTGGACATTCATAACAAAGATGAAGGTCCAGCTGATGAACTAAATGATCAGTTTGATCATTCAGGCAATGCTGTTGACCCCCAGGGTGCGGGAGATGCAGGACCCCAGGTCCCAGTGACTCCCTTGAACCCTAATGCTGCTGAATTTGTGCCAACAAGGAGCAGACAGCCTCCTGCACGTTTTGGGCACAATGTGGGCTTCAGTTAATTTGGTTGTTGGACTGAAAATAATATATCAACTGTTATTTTCACTGTTTATTAAGTGTGTTTTCTGTAGCATATAGTTCAAGTGTGAATATTTAATAGAGATTTCTAGGTGTCCTGGGGTATTGTATATTCATAGTAACTTTATATAGTTGCTCTGATATTATAGGCTTCATTTGTTTATATAATACACGGCAAGGTCTGTAGTTCACTAATTAGTACATTAGGGCTGGGGCACATGGGGCCATGAGCCTGGAAAAGAGGGGATGGACTGTAGGACTGTAGCAAAGTTAGCAAGAGTGCTGTGGCTGGTATGGTTGCTATGGAAACGGCCATTGCTGGTGTGCTGCTGGTGTGGTTGCTAGGGCAACGGCCACTGTGCTACAGGGCTACACATGATACAGTGAAATTCCGTGTCAGAAGCTCTATTAGGGTGCTAAGTGATGAGATCTTGAGTGATGAGTGTGTAATTGGTTGTTTAGAAATAGCAGTTAATGTCTGGACATAGATACTAGTTTATTTTCTCTATTAATGTGTGAATTGTGCTTGGAAATATAGTATAAGATATAATGTGGTTTAAAAGAAAGAAGCTGTAATTTGGTGTTTCTTTATAATTATGCTCAGTGATTTTAATGTCTGCCTCTCTATAGATGGTTAAGATTGTAGCCCTGGTTTGTGTTTATTTTACAGTGTCAGCAGATAATTAGCTCCTTGACAAGGAGAGGGTCTGTCTGATAGTTAGCTGTATAGGAACAAAGGGATAATCAATTGGTCATATAGGGAGATATTTTCAATTTTTAAACTGAGATAATTTGAATTTGTTTTAATCTACATTGTGGATAGGCTTTAAATAGTCTAGTGTTATATAAAAACCCGGTAGGCACCATGCACAGTGGTGTATCTGGGATAGAATTAGAAAAGTTGTTCTAAACCTGGTAGGCACCATGCACAGTGGTGTATCTAGGCTAAAAATAAAGAGTTCCTTGGCTGTATGGAATAAATTTGTATATATACATTCTAACTTTGAAGTACATGTATCTGATTGCATCTAAAGTGCAAACAGTTATGTGCCAAGATTGACATGTTTGAACTTGTGATATGTCCCCTGGGGACTTCTCACTTGTTTGATCTTGTCTAACCTTGTGAGACCTTGTTTGGTCCATGTGCAGTTCATGTTAAACATCTCAGTGGATAATGCCTACTTAACGTCTTAATGAGGACTGGGTTGAGCTGGGACCATGATGTGGCCTGGTACTAATGAGCATTCTGCTGATTACTGGGGCCACTGTTTGTGTCTACTCTAGTCCATGCTGGTCACTGGTCATTGCTCTAGCAGCTGCCAAGGAGAGAAGACCACCCTTTCTTAGTAATCTTATTTCACTTGGAAATACTGTGTTTTGAGGAAGGCGCCCCTCATTACCATTACTTAAAGGAAAGGATTGATAGTGACAGCTTTGGAATTTTGACGTTGAATATTTCAAACTAAGAATTCTTAGTTTCAAATATGGAGAACCATGAGGATCTAAGCTTGTGGCAGGTAGTAGGTGCTGAGATAGACATACATGCAACTGAGGAGGAGATTGACAGCTTCTCCATAGGCTCTGTTGGGGAAGGAGATGAGCACTGTGCTTGGTCTCCTTCTCAGCTTTTTGGAGACAACCTGGCTGTGGAGGAGGGAGACAAGGCTGTGGAAGAGGGAGCTGCAGGTGGGCCAGAGGCCCCCTCACCTCTGCCAGTTGATTCCCCCATGGCTGAGGAGCCCCAGGCTCCTCTAGCCCCTCTTGCTGATGCCCCCGTGAGTGGAGAGCCCCAGGCTCATCCAGCTCAACCTGTGGAGGTGTTTTTGACTGGAGAGCCCCAGGAACAGTCCCCAGCTACAGGTGAGCCTGAGGCTCCCTACTGGACTGTGGAGAGGAGGGATTTAGCTTTGGGAAGGCTCTGGCGCTTCATGGAAGCCCAGAGTTATGAGGAGCTTCCCCCAAACTCGGACATCCGAATCAGGAGCTACCCTGGGAGGGATTATCTTGTCCTGCGCCTCAGGCACAGGATGAGACCAATTTTTGATGACCTGCCCCTGATCCTGGAGGACCTGCTGCAGGAATTGGACCAGCAGGCTGATGTGGAGCGCCTCATGGAGGTTGTGACCCTGAAGCCTTGGTTCAAGGAGGAACCCAGGAAGAAGTCTTTGGAGTGTGCAGCTCCTGCAGCCCCGACTTTGCCTGGACCTGGGACACACAGGTGTGGACTGTGTGGGAAGATGCTCACCTCGGCCAGAGGCCTAAGGCAGCATCATTTTTACCACCATGAACATCCTGAGGAGGGATTTGAATGCGTTGTCTGTGGGACAACTTTCCCTGCCTTCAGGAGGTCCCAGGTTAGGTCTCACCTCCAGAGCCTGCACGGGATCCAGGCAGAGACTGCAGCCAGCATGGTAGCCAGGATGACCTTGAAGAAGGTCACCTACCAGCTACCCAATACTCCCCCGTCCGATCCAACTCAGCAACAGCAGAAAGGGCCTGAGGCCCTGGAGCAACTCCAACAGGAGCTGGAGAAGGAGAGGGCCCTGAAGAGGGAGCTGGTGAGGCAGCTGCGTGCCCAGGAGGACTTCCAGCAGAGATGCGTTGCCCTCCTCCGGGAGCACCGACAGCTGCATGAACAACAAGCAGCTGTGCTGGCCCAGGCTGAAGATCCCAGGCAGTTCCGGCGACCCCTCAAGTCCATGGACAACAAGGGACCCCAGGAAGAGCAACCCAGGCAGGCCCAGAGGATCCATCAGACCCCCAGGAGTCATAGCCGACCTAGAAAGGGCAGCAGAGGCCGTAACCAACGTTATTAATTTGAATATTGTTTTTTATGTGTCCTGAGCCTTCTGCAACCTATTGTAATGAGTGTGTACCAACAACAAGTTTTATTTATTATTTAGTGCTTTAAAGTTATTTAATATTATGTAAAGTAAAGTAATTATTGAAAGTAATTGATTAGAGTTTAATTTAATTTTGCTGCTTTTTAAGATATTATGTATTGTTTTCTGCCCCGGAGTGCAGATCTTTAAAAGAGGGGGTAATGTAATGGCCCAGCCCTTCAGGCCAAGTTACTAAGGTGTTGGAGGATGGCCAGTAGGTGGCCACCTCATTTGCATATATGACTGGTCACATGACCAGTCCAGGGTAAGGGGCTTAACCCCCTGCAGCAGCAGCAGGAAGAGAGTAACAGTAGGACCAGGCTAGGGTGCACACTCCCATGTATAGGGTTGCAGATAGGCAGGGGCTAATAAACCCTCTGAACTCTATTTCGTATTTAAGTCCTTTTGTGCACTAGGCATTGGGAAGGGATGCTACAGTAGTACTGTAAATACGGTGAAGAATATGTTTTGACAAGGAAACCTGAAATTGTCAGTGAACCTTCATGAGCAAAATCCAAACTGGATGTCATTTGGAAGAGACATTAAATTGGCATCCATTTGTATCAGTGTCTGTGATGGGCAAGTAAAAGATCCCTCACATGGGGTAAATATGTAACATGTTGAGGACTCTCGCTCTCTCTCCCATCTCATCTATCAACTCTCGTGAGCGCCAAAGACTGGGCTTAGAGGGCTGCACTTACCATATCTATCCATCTATCTATCTATCTATCTATCTATCTATCTATCTATCTATCTGTCTATCTATCTATCTATCTATCTATCTATCCATGTATCTATCTATCTATCTATCTATCTATCTATCTATCTATCTATCTATCTATCTATCTATCTATCTATCTATCTGTAGATAAGACATGCACATAAGAATATTCTACACACTTAAAATGCTATATTTTAGTCATGTCAGGTATCATTTACAAAATTACTCTATTCTCCAGCAGTACAATGCTCTGATTCACTTCACAGAATTTGTTTTTGTAACACATCTGGATATTCTCAAACAAGAATAGTTGCTTCACTAAATTGAAGAAAATATTGAAGACTGTAAAGACACTTAGTGTACTAAAGGAAAATCCAGCCATTATGACTTGGCTTTAAAAATCACAAGGAGTAAATAAAATCTAAAAGTATCTAAATTTTTATCTTATTTTTTTAACCTTAACTTTTAAATGCACAATGTATTTATGGCAATTATGCACTTGATGGGCTAATTGAGATAGGAGGACAAACAATATATATATATAATCTCTCTCAACAAAATATTTTATAACAAATTCATTAACATGACACTGTCCCCTTTCTTTTATTAGAGAGGTTTTTGGAATTATTTTCAGAAGTCAAATAATGAAAAGGGCCAAAAATATCAAAACAAACAATTTATCAATTATCAGTCTTTAAAAAAAAGTATCATGTCTTTCCTGAACACACATCAGTAATACTTACTTAAGTGTCAGAATATCATGAAAAGACTCAAATTGTGCAAGAAAAAAAAACTATTTCTAGCAGTTAACCTTTTAAAAGAAAACCATTTATCTATAAAAAGTCAACTTTTTCCTGACATCTGATGTGATGTGCAGGAGGTATAACATGTTATTCCAACGACTCAACATTTTTATTGTAAGTCTAAAGTTATAGACTTTTTTTGCGTTTTCATTTATTTCTTTATTCGTAATAATGCGCTTCATGATATCTACTATCACCTGCACCAATCCCTGTAATATAAAACGCTTCAACATTTTGGTGGAATACAAAGATACCAAACTTTCAAGCCTATCTACTTCATTTTTAAAATTTTAGTTCAACTTTAATGGAGATACATGTGGTCGCGTGTCACAAGGTCGTACAATTTGCGTTACATGGCCGTTTTGGACCAAAATTTTTTTCAATCAGAAAAGCCGTCATTAAGTCTAAAATATCCTATTCAAACCAAAAACCAGCATAATTTCACAAAAATTAGGGCTGTTTTTCTTATTATTTGATTTTATTCACCATACAAATCAATGTAAAACTCAAATTTAAAGGCATTTTTTTCAAAAACGATTATATTTCAATAACGTTACTGTAAAGTACAAAGTACTCTTTGTATTCCAATGAAATTTTCACTGAAGTTAGTTGAGAAGCTGGTCGCACTAATCAAAGCAACAAAAAATATTTTCTCTTCTCCGAAAGACTTTATATACGTCAATGAATGTATGTAAATGCTACAGAGAAAAAAGCTTTCTCAGGCCTCATGTTTAAAACTGTACCTGAAGCCTGAATATTGTCAAAGTATCAAGTAAAATGTTCAAAAACATTAGGTAGACACCTGAGAACAAATTCTGATATTGCAAATAAGATATTATGGGTCAAAATTTGGTAAGTCTGAAATTCTTGTCTCCGGTGTTTAACAATAATTCATGATGACAGAAAGGCACATGCAGGACTTCTTGGTGTCATTTGTCATAGACAAGGATATTAGCAAAACTTCTGACACAAAAAATATGTGGAAGGTTATTTTTATCCCATCCAAAAATAGCATTGAAGTGGCCAACCCCCCTGAAAATGGCCTGTCTCCACCAACATTTTCCTTGAAAGATTGCATCACAAAAACTTGTACAGGATCCTGATTCAATTAAACTCTTCCATACATGGAGACTTGAGTATCACTCTTCTAAAATATAGTTTCTAATTTCTGAAATAATATCCTGTATAAGAGCAGGAGGTTGTTGTGTCAATGTCTCCAATATTGCGTCATTAGCGTCACACCAGTTTGATTTCTTAATAAAAATGAAAGGGATGCACATTTTGTGAGAAAACCTTGTGTCTGACGTTGTCTGAGAACCCAAGAAAATAACTGAACTATCTGTAGCTCTGTATCATTTATGTAAACCAAAATATTTGAGTGTTTCTGTTGGCATGTCAGTTGTCCTATCTTAATTTGTCATTAGCAAACGCCTTGCTGCTCTATTTTGACTGCATATTTCTGGACCAGAATTAATGAGAACATGCTTCTGGTGTTCATAGGATCATTGCATGCACAAATTGCCAGATTGCCAGTTTTGCACTGGTCCCTAGAAAGATTTTTATCTTAAATATCATTAGCATCACGCTGTCATTAGCATCACAACAAAAAATGGCTTCTTTCCTTTACCTCACTAAAATTTTGTTGCAGGTGACAGGAGTTAAAATTGTGTTCAATATATATTATCAATTAATGTTTTAACAAAATATTACACACAATTTTTGCAATTTCCTTGCATCTGACATGCTTAGTATGAATTTTGACGCTTCTCTGAGATTACTAATAAAATATGGGGTGTCAGTGACATTTTACCATTGTCTAGCACCTGAAATATGGTTCAGCAAAGACATTGGGCCCTGGAGGGGTAGTGGAGATCATCTTTGTTATTCAGAATCCAAACTATTGGTGAAAAGAGTATTTTTGTTTCTGTTTGAAAATTTCTAGTTCAAGAAAATGTTCTATCTTTATAAGTATTGGTCGTAGAGACCTGAAATATAGCTCAATGTTTGCAGAATAGCCACTTTCCCATACGTTGGTAATACATTCTTCAGCTCTAAGTGGTGCGGATTTCAAGTTATAGGCATGATGCTAATGACACACATATTCTGTATTTAATTGACCAAAATGCATTATCTCAAAAATAATTGGTGCTAGAGACCTGGAACTTGGCCTAAAATGTGCAAACTACCTGCCTAATCATTGGTAATAGATTATTTAGCCCTTAGTGGTCAGGATTTTTCTGTTATAAGTGTGATTTCAATGACAGTCAAAAAACATCACAGCTATAAATATCCCCTCATTACAGATCAGCAGAGCATTTGGGGCCCTTGGACAGGACAGTGCAGTGATAGCTGATTGTTTGACCTACCCAATGCCAACTTAAAAAGGCATTTCTGGACTAAAAAAATTTTTCAAAATTTTTTCAGCTGAAATTTCAAGGTTTTCAAATTTTGACCCTCATAATAAGATATTTACATGACATGTTGCAAATATATCTTATATCAGTTATTGTCTAGTGCATGAGAAATCAACATCTCATGTGAGCATACCCTTTTGGAGCTATCTGTGGATTTAACCCATATGTATCCCTTTTTTTGGCTATATGAGAGCAAGATTATCAAATGTGATTGTTATTTATTCATTTGATGATGTGGCCTGCCCTTTTTGTCCTTTTGGCAGTCCATTACATTAAGGAAAAAAATCGTGTACGCTTCAAGCATGTATGTGTTACATTTGGTTCAGCCTTGTTCAGAGCATCACAGAAGTGAGAAAATGATTGAAAACAAAGCAATATTTTATACCATAGTAAAATATAGCTCATGAGCATTTAGGCAATAGCTTTATCTACAAGGTGTGGTTAACCTACTTGGAGTTCTTGTGGTTTAAACTTAGCACCCCTCTCCAATTTTAAGAGTTTTTGCAAGTGTTACGAAAAGTTCAGCCTAAAGTAGACAAGCAGCACACAAAGAATTTGACCTGCAAGCAAAATCTGATAAATGCATTTGAAAATAGAACTTATGAGCATTTGATTGATATATATTTAAACTTCCTAGCTTCAATATTAATAGTTACAGAGTAAATCTAAGAAATGTGTTGAATATTTTTTGCCAGCGGACAGGTTCGTGTTGCTGCAAATTAAAGGATCTACAGAAGGCACAGTAACAGCTAGATAGAAAATTTAAGCTTCAAGAGCTTTAGTAGGAATCCGGTACCCCTGCAGAGAAAACCAGATTAAAATATCTTTTGTCACTGGCATGAAAACTCACTTTCTAGATGATTTTTTCAAATCTGACGTAACGCGGGACACAAACAAATCACCTGTTTTCCTGAGGTTTTTGATGGCTAGAAGCCATATTTTGTGATAAAGTTGACTTTTTAAAACCTGATATGATATAGAAGAAGTCAGGCCTTCCAGTGGTGTATAATATAGCATTATACATATTTGTAAAGTACATGTAATCATCATTTAAATGCAAAATTTCTGAAATTGTATGACATTACGACATGTGACCATGTTTTTATCTGCACACAAATAAAAATTAACCCAACCACACACAACAAATGCAGTTTCCCCAGTATATACATTTGCATTAAAAATGACTTTAAAATCTTTTAGCACACTTATTTAGACATACACACTTGTGAATTGGACCCCAGGTTCAAAACTACACTTGAGCAATATTCTAAGTGTTTATTTAAGCCAAGTCCCAAGGGTCTCCCAATATATATACAAACAAATCACTTCAGACCATTCTTGCCAATTTCAAGGGTGGATGGTATTTTTGAAAGGATTTTGTAGAGAGTCTCCTGTCAAATTGACTCAGATACTTAAGATGATGAAGTGTGCATTTCCTTATAGTCCTTTATTCTGTTAAATTATTTGGATAAAAAGGGTAAAATGCTTAAAGTCTGGCTTCCATTGGGTGATGAAATGTAAGCAAGGCACGTTAGAGTTTTAAAGCTAATTAAGGATAATTGCGGGTTTGACTGAGTGAACGGTAACATACTGCAGTTACTTTGCTCACCTACTTGTAGACCTATGTTGGACAGTAGTTATAGGGCTTTACATCCTGTATTTTGGTACTGTCTTAATAGGACAGACAATTACTGTGGAAATGAGGCGGGGAGAACCCAGGTACAAGAGTTAGAAGCGGAAGTGTGCTACCATGAAACCCAAGGCCATTCAGCAGAGATATATATTCATAATATCAAGAACGTTTACATATCATCCCCTATTTGTGCTTTTACATCTATATGCATCGGAGGTCAATACATTTCGGGGGGGGGCTGCTCAAAAAAACAATGCCCGACTTGCCACAAAAATAAACATTTCTGCCAGAAACTCCACGAATAATAACTTTTCCAAAATGTTTTGCTCCGCAGCCCCCTGCCTCCTGCACCTATGTGGTCTTACTCTCATACTTTCTTCTCCTCAGTCCTCTGTCAAGACAAGACAAATCCATTATCTTGATAAGCCATCAGGACTGATTATGCTTTCAATAAATCAATGTCAAATCTTTTCAGAAGTATTTTTTTATTCGACATAAAAATTTGTTTTGAAAAATACATAAATTATTGTAATCTCTCTAACCAAAGTTTATGCATAAGCCATACAATTGTGAGCTGTTTCAAGGCTGAAATACAAAAGACATTGAAGTCCATTATTTCAGTTTTTATATGGTTCTTTCCTTAATACTTGGGGCTTTTAAAAGGTCTTTTTTATTGGCTCTTTTGGACATCAAAACAAACTTAAGACTGTCTTAAGTGGCACTTCAAAATGCAAGAATATTTGGTACTCAAGCATTTTATAAATACAGAGGTGTATACATTCTTAACAATTGACAGGCTTGACATTTAGATTTTTTATTCTGAAGAGCTTCATAGAGAAAAAGTCAACATAATAGGAGTAAGCTCTTCTAAACTCTCTTCAAGACACTCAAACAATGTCTGTGATTCAAAATACACAGATACTAAGAATGGATTGATGGATGAGCGGGGCTTAACGTCCAGTATTTATGCACTTGGTAGTCTAATTAGGACAGGAGGACGACACAGCAATTAGGTGAAGTATGATTGAAACAGCCGTCCAACATAGGCCCAGGTGACCCGGCAAAAGCTAGATTCGAACCCTGGACCCAGCGATTGGCAGCTTAGCACGTACCACTAGACCACCCCTCCCCACTACACCAGTTACAAAGAAAGTAAATATATTGCATAACAAGATTCATTGGTACTGAAAGAAGTAGAATTTTGATTTATTTTTCTGAACCAGCACATCTTTCATCAGCAGGATGACCATCCAATATCGCATAAAATATCATAGGAGGTTTTATATTAATTTTTGGTGGAAAAACAGTCTGCATAATGGAGTCCAGAATGGTTTCTAACATAGTTACCTAAAAAACTTTATGTCAGGGATAATGAGTCAAATTGCCCTTGGAAATAGTTCATATCCGTTCGCCAGTGGGAACACGCACAAAAAATATCTTGAAAAAAGTATAGGAAGTTCTCCAAAATATTGGAAATTTAAAGCCAACGGGAGGCCAAAATAAACATAGGAATTATAGGAAATAAATATGGGAAGAGTCGGCACCATGCATTAGCCCTCTTTGTATAAGTTAAATATTTCCCAAAGAGTAAAGACTTGTTAATATGTATACATGCATCTATGCCAATCATTGCCAAACCTACCAAAAGGCTGGGATTGAATTATTCCACATAATTTTGCCACCTGTTGGAATTATTAGGAAGCCTTGGAACCTCCATAAATAAACCAATAGGCCTAGATACGTCACATCACTCAGAGTAAACATTTTAGATTAATCATGTTTGTTATTTTTTCTATTAGAGACAAAGTCATCATGAAGAAGTCCGTGACAATCGCAGAAGGCCAAGACGGTGAAAAGAAAGGACTTGGATTACTAAGAAGGATTCCCTCAACTTTGTACGTAATGTTACATATCGAACATATAATGTTACATATCGTACATATAATGTTACATATCATACATATGTTACATATTGTACATATAATGTTACATATCGTACATATAATGTTACATATCGTACATATAGTGTTACATATCGTACATATAATGTTACATATTGTACATATAAATTTTCTTTGGCACTTTCCTTACTTTTTCCTCACTTTCTATGACTAATACTTTTCAAGGTGGTTGCTAAAAATCCAATAGGACCTGAAATTCTCTCTTGACAAATTTTCAATCATTTTAGGTGCAAAAGACGCTAAAACGAATCAGCTTGAAGTAAAATTCATCATTTACTAATCTATCTACTAGTAAACAAAATTAATGGCAATCTTCTCAAATTTTATATTTATCATTTAAATCTTATTCTATTACTTAACAACCACAATAATTGGCCCATATTGCTTTTATTCAGAGAGTTGCGACTGGAAGCCATAGCCAAACCCACAGATGCCGACGATGTCTTGTTCGATATGTTGTCGGAGGATGGAAGGAACGTGTCACTTCGAAGATTTTGGGGAGTAAGTTAATTGATCAATCACACATAAGCTTAGAAGTCCCTATGGTTTTTACAATGAAGGCTTTGCCGAAGTGAGATCAATCAGATCCAGGAAAATTCAATCATGTTGTCGGAGGATGGAAGGAACGTGTCACTTCGAAGATTTTGGGGAGTAAGTTAATTGATCAATCACACATAAGCTTAGAAGTCCCTATGGTTTTTACAATGAAGGCTTTGCCGAAGTGAGATCAATCAGATCCAGGAAAATTCAAGCATTGAACAAATTTTTCCACATCAATGGCAAAAATAGATTTGATAGAAATGTACAATGAATAACCCAGTGGCATGTCATGAATTAATTGAATTAATAATTATGTAAGATTCCTTCTTGCTTCAGGCAATCAACACAACAGGAATCCAGGAGTCAGATCCGCGTCTGAAGGAGATGCGCCAACACTTCATGGAGAAGCAGATCGAGATGGGGTATTCCGCAGATGCCGAAGCGGACATCAAACTGGACAAGGACACTTTCTCCAAGTAAGTCTACACTGTAAAAGATATTGTGATCCTTCATGGAAAAGTTATCAGTTAATAACACACGCTTTTTGAGGCACTGCCTAAGCCCTTCATTGTATGTAGGCTTAGTAATGCTACTTGGCACGAACATTAGGCCGTATCACATCTCGACAAAGTTAACCAATCAGAGCCCAACCTTCCCAAAAGTTGTGAATAGAGTCCAGAAGACTTCCTGTAAAATTTCAGGCCAATTGAAGATGTCCTTATGCCGGTTCACCCCCTACTTTTGATTTTACCTCAAAAAGTGGCGATTTCGGGGATTTTTGGGCTGTATCTCAACAACCGTTGTACCTAGAGAGCTGAAAATACACTCAAAATGTGTGGAATGGTCATATTAGGTATGGTTCCCACTTAACTTTGTCGAAATTTGGTATGGCCTAGCGAACATAGAGGCCTCAACATGCTATTTGGCACGAACATAGAGGCCTCAACATGCTATTTGGCACGAACATAGAGGCCTCAACATGCTATTTGGCACGAACATAGAGGCCTCAACATGCTATTTGGCACGAACATAGAGGCCTAAACAATATCCCACAATAGGCAGTGAAGTTCTGGCAAAATACCATGTGATTCACACCATGTGGTTCATCGTTGTGAACCACATGCATCTCATTATCTGACGTTGTTATGTAAACAATGGGCAGTGAAGTGATGACGTCACAATGTTTTGACGCTCTCATTGGTCGGTGTGGTTGCTAGGGATCTTTTTGCGGCCATTCAAACAAAATAGTGCCTCTTGAAATTCTTAATTCTTTTTACTGGAGGTCTATTTTTATTGTGGGATATAAATAAAACTTAATGGGAGTGTGGTTCACAGCAATGAACCTCACTCATGTCAGGTCTGCTACAGAATAAACACTCGTCCTTCGGACTCGTGTTGTATTCTTCCGCGACCTGACATTCATGAGGTTCATTGCTGTGAACCACACTCCCATTAAGTTTTATTATAGAGGGCCAGAGCCAAACCTGGAAAAATCAGGTTGTTCTGAATCGTCATCAAATCGAGGGTCAAATTTGTTGAATTTGGCTTCAAAATTGCCTCTTTTTTTCATAAAATAATTTTCTTGTTTCACTTTATAGCACAAGGAATTGTTTCTAAACCCAAAAACTAGATATTGAATTGTGATCAGGTACATTGGCCTCATTTTCAGTTGCATCATGGACAACATCACTATGTTGCTGAAGATCTTCAAGAAAGATTTGATCATTCCAGAATTTGCCGAATTCACAGATGTCATCGACAACATATTTGACAAGGTCAAAGATATCAAGGAAGGCAAGGTAATAATTTTAATTTCCTGGCCCATGTGGGTTGTTTTGCACATAATATTTCTACTTGTTAATTAAGGACTCATTCATATCACTTGAGAATCCAGAAATCGAAAAAAGAGTTGTTACTCGATTTACGTGTCAACAATCCCATTAAGAAAGTACTTGCAGTCAAAAGTAAGCTTTATCATACTCAACACCGGATACCGAGGCTGGACAGATCGGAAGCAACAGTTTTTCATAGAAATACAAACAAATACAAATATATTCAATGGCAATCATAGCAATCATACAGTATAACCTCTGGACATGGCCAGAGCTGAGTTTGAAACAGCAACCGATGCAAACAGGGCAGACCCGTTTACCTATATGCTACAGAAGCATTTTAGAAGTCTTGTCCTTAGTTTGCTAAGCATTTTAGAAGTCTTGTCCTTAGTTTGCTAAGCATTTTAGAAGTCTTGTCCTTAGTTTGCTCATCCTGAAAATTTAAATTTCAGAATTCCTCCTTCATTCCAATCCTGAAGAATGCCGACCCCAACAAGTGGGCCGTCTCCATCTGCACTATCGACGGACAAATGTGAGCAAATGTAATTTTTATCCTTTTCGAACTCAGAAGGTACCCAACGAAATTTGGTGAGCAAATTCCCTGTATTTTCCCTGATTTTTCCCTGCTTCACTGGACGTTTTCCTGACCTTATTCGGGTTCATTATTGTGTTATCGTGGCATTATCGCTGCTTGTCGGAATCCAAAAATTTATTACTTCTACGGATTTTTGCTTAAAATTGAGGGCTTCTGTCATACATTAACACACGTAAAACCAAATTCCCTGTGTTTTCCCTGAATTTGAGGCCAAATTTCAAATTCCCTGATTTTTTCACCATTTTCCCTTTTTTCCCTGTCCGGTGGGAACCCTGCATATTCCTCTGCTTGCTGTTTGATCATCTCCAAACCAAGAATATTACTATTGGAATATTTGCAATAACTTCCACGGACAGCATTGAATCTCTTTCTCGTCTTTCCCAGGCACTCATTGGGAGACTACACAAGTCGCTTCACCATGCAAGAGCTGTGCAAACCCTTCAACTACGCCAAGGCAGCCTCAGAGAGACCTAAAGATGTGCATAAGTATGTGGGCCAAGAGCCCAGTGGACGCGGGTCAAACGCCCTCAGCTTGGACACAAAACGTAAGTACGAAAACATAGAAGCACCGCGTTTCACAATCACAGAAATTATTTAATCTGGAGTTAAATTTCACTCAGATCTTTCGGCAGCAGCAGATTTCCTACGAGAGGGCGCTTCGAGCATTAAACTTCAATGCGTGTGCACCTTTCCCATGCTATGGCATCCTAGTTTTGGGGGAGGCAAAAAAGCATTAAATTGAGCTAGTTCGAGTAAGAACTTCTGGCTCATTCTTCTTCAATCACTTGCTGTATGTCCCGAGGATACGGGCATGGAACTTTTAGCAAGAGCTGGCATTTTCTCTTGGCTAATTTCACTCTTTAATTCACGAGCGTTCCCTGGCAGACCATAAATATAGTCATAAAATCCTTGAACATACGCGGAGACTCATATTTTGTTGTTTCTTTTATTCAGATAGACCTCACAACCCCATGATCAACACTGGGGGCATCATCGTCTCTTCCATGCTGAGTGAGGGCAAGCAGACAGCAGACAGATTTGATGATGTAAGTTTTACCAAGATATCCAATTGACATGTACACTTAATTTATAGCATCCTGTTATAACTTTCTATGCTGCAAGACAGTGATATATTAGGAAATTGCCTTAGGTGAAGGGGCATAACATGCAGCTTTTCCTACAGGGTACCCACTGAAATTTGACCTTATTCAGGCTTATCCGTCAAAAGCTATGATTTTTATGGATTTTTGCTTAAGATATGGGGCTGGTTTCATGCATTAACACATGTAAAACCAAATTCCCAGTGTTCCCTGAATCTGAGGTCAAATTAAAAATGCCATGATTTTTCCCAGCCGGCAGTAGGGAATTTTTTTTCATCATTTACCCCCCTCATCCAGCGTGGGCCATGTCTTATCTTTTCAATGTTGACAATGTTGATTTTACGTCTGAAGGGAATTAAGGGGGCAATGCTTGAAAATATTTTAAATTACCTAAATTAGAAAATAAGCGACTTGTGATTTGAGAGTATTCCATCTGTATAACACGGCATATTTCATTTTCAGATTTATGATGCATACAAGATGGCGGCTGGAGCCAACCAAGGGGAGATGTACGTGGGATTCAACAACCCTGCTTATTTGAGTGCCCGGCAGAAAGCTGACCGAGACTACGCACTTGCATACTTCATGAGAGAAAATGGGGTAATGGTCATTTTATAAAGTAGATAGGGCAGCACAATTAATTGCAAATTTGTTGTGATTGAGAAATCAAGTACACGGTATTGCAGTAAACTTATCGCGGGAAGAGCCAGAAATTAATTTTCAGTATTTTTGACAAACATCAGTTTATTTTCCTGAAATTGCAGTTTTTAATGACAATTTTCGAATTTCGCTTATTTGGGGTTTTTAACAAATAATTTATCGAAAACGTGATATGACATCTATACCTGTTTATTGCACATCACATCTTTTGTTGTGCTGCCCTAGAACAAGATTGGAAAAGTTTTCTTAATTTCAATAATACATATTACCTGGCAAAGATGGGCCTTGCTGACATCAATATCATGAAGTACCAGAATCACATTGCAGTTTATATTTTCAGTGTTTCCCAGAGAAAGTGAAACGTGACTTGGAGAAAAACGTTGAGTTTTATCTTCAGGTGAGTTTCAAACAATTTAGTGACAAATTAAAAATGTTGTTGTTACTTCATAAATCAAATTAAAACATTAAATCACTGAAATTTTCCAATATCCTACTCCATAGCCATGATATTTTATAGGAGTTTTTTCTGTGTTTTCAGCTTTGCTCAACAGAGGTCACCACTGAATCGGCATCTGTCATGGCCGCCACTCTTGCAAATGGCGGCTACTGTCCAATCACGGGTTACCGAGTATTCCAAAGTGAGGCGGTGCGGAACACTCTCAGTCTCATGTATGCATGTGGAATGTACGACCATTCCGGGCAATTCTCTTTTGAGGTGAGACATAATTAATATAATATTATGATTTTGTGATAGTGACCTTTCAAGTCCAACCGTTACGACTTTATGTCACTAATGGCCCATTCTCACGGTGAGAACCGGAGAACTTTTTACGTCTTTGGGACAGCTTAAGATGATTTCTAGGAGAAAATTGGCTAACTTGGCGACACACAACGATTATAATTAATTAGAGGCATATAACGGCGGAACAAGATCATAAATCGGCAGAATAAGATCATAAATCGGTGGAATAAGATCATAAATCGGCGGGGCAAGATTATATGTCTGCGGGGCAAGATCATAGATCTGTGGGGCAAGATTATATCCACCTGCGAGGCTGCAAAAACTGTCAACGAGGCTGCAAAAACTGTCGGTGAGGCTGCAAAAACTCTCGGCGAGGCTGCAAAAACTCTCGGTAAGGCTGCAAAAATCGTCGGTTAGGCTGCAGATGTTCCGCAGGAGCAGTAGAAATGTTCCACAGGGGCAGGGGATGGCCCTATATCCCGCCGATCATGTTTTTCACTCCTGTGGTAAAGAAAAATGCCCGTCGGACATCCAAAAATTGAGAAAAACTGTGGCTCTTCCTCGGCGACTTGGAAAAAAAGTTTCAACAAGCTGAATCTTTTTTTACCTCCACGGCGGAGTTTTCCCCCATTTCTAGGAAGCCGCCGATTTGCAAAAAAAACGTCGGTGGGATATCACAAATTATCAAAAATCATACAAACTGCTAGAAAATCCCAATCCGCCGATGCCAAGAGACCTCCATATCGTGCCGTGAGAACTAGGCATTAGGGATTGAGACAACCAGTTTTGGTAAAATAAATAAATTCTTTTCAGGCAGTCTTGAAATAAATAACTTCTGGTTGGAGTATTTCATAACAGGGTGTTGTTTGATTTAGAAAGGAATATTTGGAGACATCAAGCACCAGAAATAAATTACTGTTGTCGTTATTGTGAAATAAAAATTTCCCCCCTCCCAAGATTATTAAATGAGTCTGTCACCTTCCCTCAAATCAAATCTAAATATGCATTTTCATAGTTTATATATGTATCAAGAATAATTTAGAGACAACTCTTAATATTGTGGTGGATGATGTTATGTGATAATGTAAAGATGAGTAAGACTGGGGTAAGACAGGAGCCGTTTGATTGGTCAGTGAGAGGTCTTGTGACCAGGGGGGTAAAGTTTCTAATTATAGTACATACATGGTACTGGGGGTCAAAGATAAAAATTCAAGACAAATAGATTAAAATTTCTTAGAATCTGGATTTTGTTATTCACATTACAGGTTGGTCTGCCAGCGAAGTCCGGCAAGTCTGGAGCCGTGATGCTTGTTATTCCGAACGTGATGGGAATCTGCATCTGGAGTCCCCCAGTTGACGACATGAACAACAGCGTCAAAGGGGTAAAATTTTATGAGGTGAGGATGAAACTAACGGTGAGGGATAACTGTAACAAATTTTTAAGTCATAAGCGTGTGTATGGACTTTGTATGGTTGCTATTAGTCTCAGCAAAAAATGATTTATCAGAATTTAATTAAATTGAAAATTGGTCTAAGAGAAAGAAATTATGTCAGCATCAGTCAATCTCATTGAAAACCACCTGACAATTTACTTAGTTTATGCATATGACTAAATTTGAGCACATAAGTTAATGTTGTCATTTTGTCTGTGAAATGTCTTTGTGGATACACCAACTTAGCTGTTGACAGGAAATGATGGTAATGACAAGGGTCTGATTCAGCATTTGTTTCAGAATGACAAACTCATTGAATTTCACTCCGACAGCCAATGACATTGTAAAGTAACTATAACATGAACGTAATACAGCATCTTGATGGAAACTAACAAATTTAACATAACCCAAATTTCCATATTTTCCAGGCCCTTGTGGACCATTTCAACTTCCATAACTATGACAACCTGAAACACCATAGCAACCAGAAGGCAGATCCGAGAGAGAAGAAGACCCGGAAGACAAAACACAGCCTCAAGAAATACATCGTGCACATCCTCTTTGGGGCGGCAGATGGGGATATGAATACTCTGAGAAGGTATGTGACGAGCCTGATGGAAGTCAGCATTTATCCTTTCAAATTTTGGTTGGAGGGTTGGTCTAGTGGTAGCATGCTGGGCTGCCAATCACTGGGTCCAGGGTTCGAATCCAGCTCTTGCATTGTCACCTGGGCCTATGTTGGACAGCTGTTTCAGTCATCCTTAATCTCATTGTTGTGTCCTCCTCCTGTCCTAATGAGCCTAGCAAGTGCATAAATACAGGACATAAAGCCCCAATCATCAATCCGTCAATCCCTTTCCAATTTTAAAATTCACTAAACAAAAACTACTGCATTGCACTGTTTTCCAGATTCATCTTGGAAGGAATGGACATGAACCAAGCAGATTACGACGGAAGGACCGCCCTTCACTTAGCAGCCGCTCACGGTCATTTGGACGTCGTAAAACTGCTTCTGGAGAAGTGCAAGGTCAACCCT
Source organism: Platynereis dumerilii (assembly GCA_026936325.1). Lineage (NCBI taxonomy): Eukaryota > Metazoa > Annelida > Polychaeta > Phyllodocida > Nereididae > Platynereis > Platynereis dumerilii. The sequence goes on along the minus strand of JAPTHN010000006.1, from coordinate 10,000,771 downwards.
TCACCAAGGGACAGGTCAGTATATTATCATGAGTATAGTCAAGGTGACTGATGGAAGGGCAGCACTGTTATGCCTGTGTCATGCGTTGCATGTGCACAGTCCAGTAACGCCAGGTGTAATGCCAGGTGTAACGCCAGGTGTAACGCCAGGTGTAACGCCAGGTGTAACGCCAGGTGTAACGCCAGGTGTAACGCCAGGTGTAACGCCAGGTGTAACATCAGATGTAATGCCAGATGTAACGCCAGGTGTAACGCCAGGTGTATTGCCAGATGTAACGCCAGGTGTAACGCCAGATGTATTTAAGCTTCTTGGATCGACCGACCCACCAGATTTTTTTGCCTCACAAAAAATATAAATACGGTTTGATGACAACAAGTTACAATTGCAAATTTGCTAAATTAAAATTTTCAGACTTGTTAAATACTAGAAAAGCCCACTGACAGCACAGAAAGAGATTCAGCAATATATTCCGATGACATCTGTCTTGACACAAATTGAACATTGAATAGCGGGTGTCTTGAAATGTAATGAGTAATGAGTAAATGGCATTGAACATGCAAGTAGGCTTTTTGAAAGCACATGTGGAGCAATAAGTATATGTAATGAATGTTCAGCTGATCTATAGATGTGTTGCATAAGACCGCTGCAAATAAGAAAGTATCTGTTTAAGAGACTCATAATAATTATGCAAATGACGATATTGATAGCCATGTTTTACCACAGTGAATATTAATAGTCCAGACAATCTGTGAGCAAAAAGGGGGTGGACTCGCCACCAATTCCTTTAGCTTTGACCCATACATTTTGTTAAGCTTACACTCCAAGGAATAAAATTATAAAAAATCCTCCGCCTAAATTTCCCGGGAGCCCCCTTTTTAAGCAAAAACAAAATGGCCACCAAATATACTTAAAAGTTGGAGTTTATAAGACCATTCAAAAAATTCACTATGCTACATTTCAGATGGAACGGAACACCGATGGATGATGCTAAAAAGTACGGAAAGCAAAATGTCCTCGAATATCTTCAAAAGTACCAAAAAGCTGCCTGAGCTCTCATGGTACCCCAACATACACTATCACAACAATCGGATATTAATTACAAACAAAGGTATATCTGCAAAGAATCGTATAGTTGCTAGAAAATCTAATCCAAAAGGCAGCTAAATGGAACCGTATCACTGTGAGGCACAGCGTTGGATGGTTTGACATTTCCGAAACAATTTGATTTGGACATAATTTAAATAAATACAACTGCTGCAGTTACTAAAAGTTTTAGCCACATTTTTAGGCTTTATACATGTATCTTGTGTATCTTTATTTTGCTTATTCTTGCCATTGTTTACTTTTCAATGCTCATGTATTAAAAAAAAGGTCAAACAAATTTATACCAGCATTGGGCACCCCGAATATTATGTGTTGGACAGTTAGTTAGTTCTATACTCTATGTTGTACAGTCGTTTTGTTAATGTCATTTTTTATATATGTTTATTGTAACCTTATATTGTAATGTTATGGGTCCAATGAAGATTTTATGTAACAGCCTAATGAATAATATAGACTGCTATACATTTAATCAAAAGGACAGTAGGTTCGGAATCCTGATTCGGTGCTGAAAGAATTATACATACATTTTATTAAACATATTTTGTCGTTCATGTACATAGATCATGTGTAACATTTTACGTTAAATAATATTATTTACTCATTAAAATTTTTAATATTATCAAGGATTTTCATTGTTATTTCTAAATCCAAAAATGAAGACAATTTACACTTAAGCAAGTAATAAAGCACTACTCTTAACTCCTGCTTCCTTGTCCCATCACACCCTGCTTACTCCTTTCCAGCCTTCTATCTCAGAGTTTCCTCTGCTCTTTCTCATTCCCTTAATCAATATCTCCTCTTACCTCATCTCCTCAATCACTGCCCACTCTTTCCTCATCTCCTCAATCACACCCTACTCTTTCCTCATCTCCTCAATCACAACCTACTCTTTCCTCATCTCCTCAATCACTGCCTACTCTTTCCTCATCTCCTCAATCACTGCCTACTCTTTCCTCATCTCCTCAATCACTGCCTACTCTTTCCTCATCTCCTCAATCACTTCCTGCTCTTTCCTCATCTCCTCATTCACTACCTACTTTCCTCATCTCCTCAATCACTTCCTACTCTTTCCCCATCTCCTCAATCACTTTCTGCTCTTTCCCCATCTCCTCAATCACTTCCTGCTCTTTCCCCATCTCCTTAATCACTAGCTACTCTTTCCTCATCTCCTCAATCACTGCCTACTCTTTACTCATCTCCTCAATCACTGCCTACTCTTTCCCCATCTCCTCAATCACTTCCTGCTCTTTCCCCATCTCCTTAATCACTAGCTACTCTTTCCTCATCTCCTCAATCACTGCCTACTCTTTACTCATCTCCTCAATCACTTCCTGCTCTTTCCTCATCACCTCAATCATTGCCTACTCTTTACTCATCTCCTCAATCACTTCCTGCTCTTTCCTCATCTCCTCAATCACTTCCTACTCTTTCCTCATCTCCTCAATCACTGCCTACTCTTTCCTCATCTCCTCAATCACAGCCTACTCTTTCCTTATCTCCTCAATCACTGCCTACTCTTTCCTCATCTCCTCAATCACTTCCTGCTCTTTCCTCATCTCCTCAATCACACCCTACTCTTTCCTCATCTCCTCAATCACAACCTACTCTTTCCTCATCTCCTCAATCACAACCTACTCTTTCCTCATCTCCTCAATCACACCCTACTCTTTCCTCATCTCCTCAATCACAACCTACTCTTTCCTCATCTCCTCAATCACTGCCTACTCTTTCCTCATCTCCTCAATCACTGCCTACTTTCCTCATCTCCTCAATCACTTCCTACTCTTTCCTCACCTGCTATTGTTTCCTGTCTTATCACATTGTCCTGTGAAAAGCATGTTTTAGAAAAGGCCAAAATTATCAGAAATCTAATAGCTGTCATGTATATAACACCATGCAGAACTGTCTAAGAAGTCATAGTTGACCACGGCCAAACTAAAATACTCCTTCCGACTGCTTTGATACTTTGCTTCAAGGATTCCAGATCCATCTGATTTTTTGTTGTATTCAGGACTTTTCAAGGACTATCCAGGACCCATTTATTTTAAAGGACTTCCAAGAATTTTTTAAGAACTGACTGGGGAACTATGAATGACAGACACTCTTTGGTTTAGTGATATAGGGGAAAGAAAAATACTTGTTACCGATAACCTGTAAGCTTACAATTGTTAAGTTATGTTAACACATATATTATGAAAGCAACTTGATTAAGTTATAACAACTTCAAGAAGCCTTTCAATATAAAAATGTCCTTTGACACATAATCACCTTTTAATGTTACATGTCAGCAAATATCAGGTTACATTTAAGAACTGTGAACTCCCTAATTGCGTGTCTTTTGAACTGTGCTAGAATGGCACCATTGTCAGCGAATGGTAACAAGCTATGTAATTGTCTGAGGCCACAAAGACCTTCATATATATATTAAATATAAATTTATATATTTAACAAATTGGCAAAATAAGGACAGTTCAATATAAATCTTCTAACCGCAAAGTCATACATGTGACGCGATAAAAAATATCTTAAAAAAACAAGAATCCACGGATAGCAAATCACATGAAATCACCAAGATGGGATTATCTACATTATTTGCAATCCTAATTGTGGCGTCAGCATGCAGTTTCACACAAGAAGTCTCTTTGTATAAGAGCCCTCCTGGACCTGCAATACCTATCAGACCACCAAGCTCAACAACACAAAATTTATATGGACCGCCGGCGGTAAGTAGAACATTTCAAAATTAAGCAATATCCTTTATAAGATATAAGATATAAGATGTTTTATTACCTCATAAACATGAGAGTACATAGTTATCATGAAACAAATAATAAAAGTTACAAATAAACAAAAGAACCGATGAAACATAAACAGAAAGAGCTAAAAACATTCTAAACTAAAAACATCAAATAAAAACCACAGCGACTAGTCTAGAATGGTTTGAGTAACAGCTTAAGTAATTGTTTACTGATATCATCATAATTATCTAATAGGCTTTTACATGAATCGGTAATACCATTGGTTTTAAGAACTTCTACCGTTTTGCAAACTGACTTACAATAGGACTTGTCAGTGCAGACTTTAATAATTTTTAAATAAAATAGATCTACTCAGTGGCATAGCCAGATCATTTACAGAGTGGTGGGACTAGAGGTCTTTGAGGGGAGGGGGCAGTCATGTGATTGGAATTTTGAAAATTTTAATGCTAAAATGTAATTCGGGTACTACAATGTATTATAACCGAAGCAGTGCATGTGATTGTCAGAGCAGAATGAGACAGAAAACCTGCAATACTCTAAGGCCACACATAATTGATCTTTAGCTTCTTGGATCTTCTCAAGGCACTTTTTCTAGGGTCGGTCGGTAGGACAAAAACAAAAGGTGAAAAATTAATTTTTTTTTCTGTCGGCAGAAAATCTATTGTGTCGGCGGGTCCGCGATGCTAAGAATCAATTATGTGTGGCCTAACGTTGAAGCCATACAAATTTTAAAATAGCATGCAATGCATGCACCGTGTCCTCGAGCAATTTAATAACCCTTATAACTCAATGGAATATGATCATTACATTAACACATCTCTATAAATTGTTAAAAGTTGCATTCTATCTATAGATCTATCAATCTACCTATCAATCTATCTATCTGTCTATCTATGTGTCTATGTGTCTATCTGTCTATCTTTAGTAATTGGCTGAAGTATAAATCTCAGGTTGTGGTGCACCCCACTTTGTCTCAGGGCGGAAGGGCCAAAGGGAAGAAGAAGAAGATGCTTCTCAGAAATCGTCTGCTGAGCAAGGAGGAATTTGGGGGATTAAAGTTAACTATTTAGAGCAGTGAGACATAAGATTAAAGCCAGGGCATCTAGTGCAACAGTGTAAACACTGGGCATCATAATGGCATCATAACTTTGGGTTGTTCTTGCATCTGTGAAATGCTTTTCGATCCACACCAATTTTGATATGACAATCCCATTGATGACGACAAAGGGCCCGAGGCCCTGCTCTCGGACACAAAAAGGACATAGTGTCAGACGACACTGGATCTTCTATACTTCAAAACGAAGATCGTCTCCATGCCCATCTATTGACTTGCAGTCACAAAGTGACATCGAAGCCAAATCAAAGTTGTTGTTTTTTCCTGTTTATTTTTTGCAATTATATATTATTTTGTCTCATAAAAACAATAACGATTTTCTGTTTTTAGCAAAATAGCCAACAAACATCAAATGGAAATTCAGGAGAAAACGCACCAGGGCAACAAATGATCAAACAAAACAACGCAGGTGAGGGCATTGACAATCAACGTGATCCTATTTATGTTTACATGACATTGTATTACATTCTACTTGACTGGAAATACTCATATAAGGACAGCTAGAGTCAGTGTTTGAGTCAAACGTTCCTCTGACATATTAAAAGAAGTTGCATGAACAATTATAGAACATTTGTACAACCTGAAACATTCAATTTTTAGCTATAAGGCCACACATAATTGATCTTTAGCTTCTCGGATCCCTCTCAAGGCACTTTTTCTAGGGTCGGTCGGTAGGACAAAAAAAAAAAGGTGAAAAAAATTTTTTTTATAATGTCAAAAAAAAAGAATTTTTTTTTCCATCGGCAGGGAATCTATTGTGTCCGCGAAGCTAAGAATCAATTATGTGTGGCCTAAGCTGTTGAAAATGAAAATCTAACACATTCCTTCATTTTCAGGTGGACTTCAGTTTGAAGTCAAATGGTTCGGCAACTCTCCAATAAATACAAACGTCCAAAATAATGGCCAAACAATTATTCCGAACCCTAGAGCCAGCGACAACGCAACATTCGAAGCTGTGAAAGAGCTCGGCCGAAGGGTCGTAGAGGTGCAAAATACAGTGCAAAGAATTAACGGAGGGCTGGCGTCCATGTTCAATAAAATCATTGCCATAGAACAGAGCATATCAGCACTCGAGACAAAAGGCAAGTTCCACTAGTGATACAGCTAAGGCCAGACATACTTTATTTTTAGCTTCTCCGATCGACGGACCCAACAGATTAAATCTCTGCCCATGGAAAAAATAATTGAGCTCAACTCCGATTTTTATTAACAAGGTGTCCAGCAGTTCCCTGATTTTTCGATGATGAAAATATCAAATTCCCTGACAAATGTGACCATATTTACGCAACAATTCAAGCGATTCTGTACAATCAAAACATTTACATCCTCGCCTGGGATCATCGGATAACACTTATTACATTTTACTGAAAGTGCACAATTTATTCAGTGTTCTGTAATTATGTGTAGCAATTTCAATTAACAAGATGACCAGTTTTTTTCTGGGGATTGTTTCCCTCAGTTCCTTTCTTACAGTCATCAATTACATATTTGGAGACAAGTCGCGCAATTTTAATATCAGAATTTCAAAATTCCCTGACTCTTCCCAGACTTTTTAATATTTTTTCATTTTTCCCTTACCAAAATCAAAATTCCCTGACATTTCCCTGACCTGAAAGAAATTTCACTTTTCCCTGACTTTTCCCTGACCACTGGATGCCCCGTATTGAATTAACATAATCAGAAATTGACATCACAGCCTTTTTTCCATCCTAAAAGTACATAGGCTATGTACTAACCCAAGAAAAAGTGTCTCGGAAGATCTGAGAAGCAAAAGATTAATAATGTCTGGCCTAGAGATTCTTGAAAACAAGAACTCACGGGTTGAATAGCAGAAATAGTGTGAAAAGATTGCCAGTAGCAATGCCTTGAAACATAAATTAACCAACATGAAAGATTGAAATTCAAATGTAACTAGAATGGAGTGCATGAGATGCACAAAAGTATCTCTGCTAGGAAAATAAATAGATTCTAATCATTCTATTTGACTCATCTTGAACTAAATAATTTTTGGTAGGGATCTCTGAACGAGGTGTTGCATGATTTAGGAATGACTATTTGGTGTGAAATAAACTAGATGGGAACATTACGAGCAGGGGTCAGCAGTGATTGCCAGACAGATAGTGTTTGCTGTAAGTCATAAAAACTTTGACCCTAGGGTTAGCCCCAACCTACGGGTGTCCCCTGAGGTGCCCCCTCCCTTGGGGTTGTCCCACCCTTAAGGAGTATCCCCACCCTACCCCTCAGGGTTACCCCAGCAGGGCACACCCTTATCTATCTACTTTTCTATAGATCTATCTATCTGTAACTGGTCCTCTCATGCCAATTAAAAGCTGGGGTAGCCAAGAGCCTTGAAGACTAACAAAATCTCTATCTCCCAGCACTGACAATAAATTCCTCCTCTGCCATCACCTAGTGGACATAAAGGAAACTAAGCATCTATACACCACCTAGCAGGAAAAGCCGGAACTACTCCAAAGTGTGATTGATCTTCAAAGTAAAATAAGCAAATAAGCTTGAAATAAAGTCAGATTTATCAAGGAAAAGAGTCAAGAGCATGCAATTATGTATGATGGAGCACACAGGTACTCAGTTGAAGAAAAATGAATGAATGAATGAATGAATAAGTGGAGCAGAGTAAGTGTGACAGTGTGACAGTGTGACAGTGTGACATGGGACGGGATTCTAGGAAGCCAGGACTAACAAGATCACAGTGTGACAGTGTGACATGGGACAGGATTCTAGGAAGCCAGGACTAACAAGATCTCTGTCTCCTAGCAGAGATAATTTATAGGATCTTGCATACAACTGGCATGTTATCATAATCTAGGAGTTTTCCATGACATAGAGATCAGGGTCAGGCATTTGAGGGAGTCAGCAAATCCAAAATGTTTGAAGTAAATCATTTATAATGTTTATAAAAATTAATTCTAACTGCTGAATTAATGGTATGTGAACTCTCAAACCATTTAGGTTGAATTTTGACCCATGTAACAATATTGCTTTGATTAATCAAACTATTCCTTTTTCTTTCCAGGACAACGGGACACCATGAAAAGCCCAGTAATCGCTCCAATGTCGAACCAAGCGAATAAACATGTTCAAGGAAGTGTTCAATACAAGCCTCCCCAGGCTCCAATTGCCATTACATGAATTACTGAATTACTATCCATAACAACTCAAATCTCATCTTGATCCCGAGATATATCCTTCAACCAAATTGTCAATGTGTATTAAGGCCAGATCTAAATGATATTTAGCTTCACAGATATTCTCAGGGCACTTTTTCTCAAGTCAGTCGATAGTACCAAAAACGCTAAAATCTTATTAATTTTTATAGATTCAAAATTAAATTAAAATCGTGGGAAAGCCTTTGTTTTTGATTGCCAGAAAATCTGTTTGGTCTGTGGATCCAAGAAGCTAAAAATCAATTATGTTTGGCCTAAGCTGCATTGTAAAACAATTATTTACCTCAAAGAATACTAGCCTCCCTTGTCACCTACTTGTTAAAATCACTAATATAATGACTGACCTAACCATCAAACCAATGCAAATATTATGATGGTTATCAGGGGCGTAGATCCTGGGGGGGATGGGGGGATGCATCCACCCCCTAGGATGAACCTGGGGGGGATGATCATATGATTATCCCCCCCCTAGAATTTCAAATTATTACTACTTGGTGTTGACAATTATCTGTCATATTTAGCGATTTTCCATGATGCCAGTTGTTGTGTAGAAAAAAAAGTCTCAAAGCGAACCTTCAATAATCTGTAATATATTGGCTTTTGGGCCCTAGAGTGGCCCTGGAAATCTACCGCTATGCGACTTTCGGCCCTTTGGGCCATGCGTGAAGTTTGCGATCCCCGAAATCATCCCCCCCTACAAAAATGAAAAATCTACGCCCCTGATGGTTATCGTAGTGTTCCACACCTGGATTGTGCATTTTGTGTTTATACTTTCACCTGGTTGTTGTGAATGTATCATTGTCTCTCAATAACAGCAAAAAAATTGTTAATATGGAGCAGACTGAACTTCCAGAAAACATTATAGATATTGCATATGTATATAATCGATAATTTTATGCACATGTATTTGGTTTCACAACATGTGGTTCCAGAGGTGGCGGAACGCTTCAAAAAGTGGGGGGCACCGGGCTCCAGGGCACCTGGTCTACGGTAATTTCAAGGAAAAAAAGGCCCATTTTATGTATTTTTGGCCCTAAAGTGGGGGGGCACGTGCCCCCAGTGCCCCCCCAGCTCCGCCGGCCCTGTGTGGTTCCATTTCGGCTGATGCAACACCTTGTTTCATTTTTTGTCTTGATTTTTGCCAGAATATACCTCTCTGATTGGTCTAGCCTATAGACAGGAAGTGTGGCCTGTCACCACCATTGGTCAGGATTTTGAATAGCACCCAAAAAAATTAGTAATTAAAAGAAAAATTTTGATGCCAGCCATTACAAGATTACCATGACCAATTTCGGTGGCATTATGTACCATCTATTTTCTTAGTGCGACAGAGACCTGGGCTCAGCGGGCGGAGTCAGCGATCAGAGAGCTACACTTACCAAATTTATCTATCTATCTATCCATCTATCTATCCATCTACCTATCCACAGAGGGCTTGCTTACCTAATTTATCGATCTATCTAGGTATCTATCTATTCATATGTCTATCCTAATATCAGAGAGCTTGCGCCGAACAGGGACCATTATAAATCACATTGAAAGACATTGCAATATTAAACCATGTGGGAATACATAAAATAATAAAAGACAGAACAACACTTTTTGTTTTTGTTTCATGAATATTATTACATTTGTTTCAAAGACTATCGAACAAGATTATTCCTTCATAATGTGACCAGAGTTGAATGGTATTAATAATATGCAAATAAACACAATCATTCAATGTTAAAATGCTACAATGAAAAAATACTATCACAGCCACTCTTGTAGTTACAATATATCAACAAACAAACTTCCGATGATTTATGTCGATTATACAATCACCATATTTACTCAGATAAAAACTTGGAACATTTTTATCATTAGAGAAAGCCATTTCTTAATTGTAAAGTTGTTTTAATTGCCATATTTTTACAAAAACAATGTAATTTTCAAGATTAGAGAGGATTCGTTTCTTCAAAATTCAGAACTTATCTTCAGAAATCCAAAAGATCAGCGAAAGAGCTACCATTTCTTAGTAATGGGCCTTTATTTATTGGAGGGGGGAAGGCTTTTATTTGAGTAAATAAAGTCTATATCATTTATCATGTTCATGTATAACTCACAGTATGGGTAATAAAAGAACAACATTTCCAGAACTGAAAAATTAATACAGAATAACGCCCTGAATATATCATAACCAACAAATTAAGAAATTACACATTAATATCAACATTTGTTTAAAGTGATTAATAAAAAATTTATACAAACTTTTTTCAGTTCTTTGATGAAAATATTAAATTCTTATTCAGAATTATGAAATTTCTTAACCTTATTCACTTTCTGAACTTAGAATAAAATTACATGAATTAATTACGATAAGTAGTAATCAACCATCAGAATAAACAAAGACAACAAAACAGATATAATTCAGATACCACTAATTCAGATACTGCTACGGAAACATATTTCACAAGTGGAATATATATTTATGTAAGATTTCTTTAAGAATTTTATAATTAAAATAAACATAAGATTGAAAAAAGTTTACATTCTGTTTAATCAGTTATGTAATATGTATATTAAATATCATAGCACCATCATCTTGAGAAAATCTTAAATGGTTGAACATAAAATCAATTAATTGCCTTCATCATAGCTTGTCCTGATAACACAAGAATAAAAATTAAATATATATAAAGGATAAGTAACCTTCCGAAAAAATGCAATTTAGCATAGTCTGAATTAACCATATTTGGCTAATTTTAAAACAATCTGCAATCCCTCTAATTAATTTGATTAATTGTAAAAAAAAATTTGTCAAATCAGAAAAATGTAAGCGGTATTACAGCTATTTTCATGGCAAATTCATGCTATAAATTATAATCTATCTGTCTGGCAATTCAGCTTCTTGGTTAAGCAACAAATGAAACCAAAAGCTGTTATATCACTAATATCACTTTCCATCAAAATTCTTTTTTCTATAATGTAAAATTTCTCAGACCTCACTTTCATGACTTCCCGGGAAACCAAAATATTCCCAAATTTTCTGACAACAGACTCACTAAATATCAACCCCCTACCCCCCCCCCCCCCATTCAATGCCCCATACTCATTCAATGTCCCTCCCCCTTCATAATTTGGGTAATTCGTGTTTCTGTTCTTCAAAAATCAGCAGAAATACTTTGCACTTGCATGTTATCGAGGACAGGCTACAATTTCGGCTACAAAGATTGTTTTTACGACCTAATTAGGTCAGGTTAAATCCTAATTAGGTCAAGTTGAATCCTAATTAGGTCAAGTTGAATCATAAACTTTGTACAAAGAATCAGTCAGTAGTCAACTTGTAATTTAAAGTCATTAGTTCAAACTATCATCATATTTAAATCATTCAATACACTTTCTTGCTACAATATTCTGTCCAACATTATAACTAAATAGGTTTTATTCTTAACATTCAAGAAATGAAAGTTTGTCGACCTAAGTATGATACAATTTCATAAAGTAGTCCTGCACTTATGAAAAATTTAAGTTAACAATATCAGACAAAGGCCAGGAGCAAGGATGTGTTAAACAGACTTCAATGTCAAAAGAGAGCATATTTATTGCGAACATTTTTATCACAATTATTAATCTTACTTATCAGAATTTTAAGAAGCATTTTTAAGACAAAAGTATAGACTGTAAGTACAGAAACTTGGTGGAAAAATAAGGACAGGAGGACGACACAGCAATTTATTAGCCGAAAGATGGATGGATGGATGGATGATTGGGGCTTTATGTCGTATGTTTATGCACTTGGTAGGCTAATTAGGACAGGAGGAGGACACGGCAATGAGGCAAAGGATGATTGAAACAGCCATCCAACATAGGCCCAGGTGACCCGGCAAGAGCTGGATTCGAACCCTGGACCCAGCGATTGGCAGCCCAGCACGCTACCACTAGACCAACCCTCCCCCCCCCTATTACACGTATTAGCCGAAAGAAGATTGAAAGAACTTTTCAATCATTCCCTTGCCCCAAACAAAATCTGAAGAGCAAGAGCCTTTTCAAAATTATCAATTATTTTAAAATATGAAGAATTGAAGATGTTGGACAGAATGTCGTAACAACAAGGAAAGAGTACTGTAATTACAGTGATGCGATATCAATCAATAAGAATAATATATTGCAATTATTTACATTATGTATATCCTTCAGCAATGGAAAAATGATAATTGCAAAAGTCTATATAGATATATATGTTCATATATAAACATGTCGAGTTGAACAATGTTGAAGTGAGTCCATTCTATTATGATCAGCCACAATTTCGTACGATTCAAATGAGTTCATACAAACTTCACATGATCCAAATATCATTAATATCATGGAAAATGTATATTGTATGATTTGAAGGACTTCCGATGACTTTCATATGACTTGAATGAGTAGAATCGACTTTCATATGATTCGAATCAGTTCACACAAAGTCAATACGTTTTGAAGGAGTTCCGACAAATTCCATAATATCCAAAAGAGTTGGGATGAATTTCAGACAACTTTGTATGATTCGGATCTGTTCTTACAAATTCCTAACAATTCGAAAGAACTCAGATGAATTTTATATTCTCGATCCATGATCCAAATGATTCACGTTGAATTTCATGATTTGAAGGAGTTCGTTTTTGTACAATCTCTCACGTTCAAAAATCAGCACCGTCCGTATTTACACTTTACATGAAGATAAAAGGGTTATTTGTAGTCGTAGAGTGACCGTTAATGGTATGCGAGTTATTGTGCGAATTGTGAGAGTTATTGTTCGGTGAAGTGAAGCTAGGGGGCGCTGTTAAGGGCTGAGAGGGGAACGCACTAGGAGGCGGGGTTCTCGAGTGAGGAGGCGGAGTCAGACACTGCATAGGGGGAGGAGTCATAGAAGTAGGTGGAGTCATGCTGTGCGTATGGCTCATGCCGTGATTGAGGGTGTGTGTTAAACTGTGAGTCATACTCTGAGGGGGCGATAACACGAACGATGTGTTATACCGTTGATGTTGGGGAGTGTTGTGCTGTGACGAGTTATGCTGTTGCTGTTGTTGGGGGTTATACTGTTGGTTATACTGATGAGATTGTTGTTGTTGAGAGTTCATGAATAAGGGAGATGGTGACGACGTCCGGTGCGCCGGCGACATCATGTTCGACGTCCCTCCAAACGACTGTGACATCACCGAAGAGGAGGAGGAATATTGCGACGGGGAGGTCATCGACGTCGTCATTGAGGTCATTGACGCCGACATCCCTGCCATGAAGTTGTTGGGCGACGTCATGTACGACGGCGGCGACGTCATGAACTGGGGCGACGACATTAACCTAGCAGGACTCGGAGAAGATGAAGAATCGGACATACTGCTGTTATCCGGAGACCGGGACGTCTCCAACCCTCCGAAATTGGGCTGTGACCTCGTCCGAGGGGGCACAGGGGGCGCTAGATCTTGGAGATCCGGATTCAACATGGAATCAGAGTCATTACTAGACGCACTTAATTGCCGCGTAGGTCTCGTGGGTGAATACGGTGAATATCCTAAGGTGGCTAATGAACCTGGGCATGACTGAGCGACCGGTAATTTCCCAGCGTCAAATGAAGGAACAGTCTGAACAGCAGGAGGACTCAAGAACCCTCTATACCCGGCCATAGTCTGGGAATACCAGGCACCGCAGTCCACGTAAATACGCTCGTATCTAACGACAAAGTTGTGTTGCTGCAACAAAACGAAACAAAAACATCTTACTACTATGTTAATTCCAACAAACACATAATTCAACATTGAACTTCTTAAAGTTTAAACAATAACTGTTAGTCTTCAAAATCCAACACCATAGAAATGAAAGTATGAACTTACCAGTAACTTCTTATATTTCGGCCGCTTTTCGTAATCTTTCGACAAGCTGAAAGATCAAGCACAAAGATGAGCCAAGAAATTCCATAGAAAACAGTGGACCTTATAAAACATGCTGTTATTAGTAATGAGTACCATGATACGCCATATTGAAATGAAACATTTCTATTACATCAATATATGCACTGGTATATCTTATGACATCATACCAGTGATTTTTCCAGGTTAACAATCATTACATGTTGCAGAAAATTGCTTAAAATCCCCGTAGAATCAAGTAAATTTTTCGCCGAAAAGGGTTTTTGTTTTCCGCAAAACGGCAGAACGCCATAAACAACCATTTTGACAATTGTGACATTATGTCGTAAAATGCAGAATAAAGGGCCCAAAAGTTGCCAAAGAAAGGTGCGGAAAATTGTTGCACTCGCAATAAATGCCAGTAAATGTATGTTATGATATTGTGTATCGCAAAGGACATACCACGGCACGTATCATATCGATATTCCGCTCATGAGATGTTATTAGGCCTTAAATATCAATAAAGACTAGAAAGTGCTCATACCAATCCCTAACGAAGCCGCAGAAGTCCATGCTGAATCCTTGTCCCGGAGGAAGGAGGGGTGGGTCCTCTTGGAGAATCTTCGCCAAAACGTCAAAGTCTGTTTTGCAGTTCTTGTACGGAAACACTCCAGTTGCCAGCTCAACCTGTAAGTATGAATGTTAATCAATTGTCTGGTAAATTGCTGATCAACTTAGCTTTGAGCCAGTTATAAGATTGCAGCTTGTTAATTGTGATAGTTCTTGAGCAATTTGTGAGAAGGATGGATGCATGATAGGGGCTTTATGTCATGTATTTATGCACTTGGTAGGCTAATTAGGACAGGAGGAGGATACGGCTATGAGGCAAAGGATGATTGAAACAGCCGTCCAAAAAGGCCAGGTGACCCGGCAAGAGCTGGATTCGAATGCTGGGCCCAGCCATTGGCAGCCCGACACCCTACAACTAATTAGATCAACCCTCCCTCCGAACAATTTGTGAGAATACAAGCAACCACCGGGAGAATCACACGCCAGTTGATATATGAACTCCACCTAGTGTTTACAATCAACCACAAACTTGTTATATTGGCCCGCACTTTATTGTTCTACACACACATTAAAGTGTTTACAGCATCACTTCGAGACATTTACTTACCAGAGAAATCCCTAGACTCCATACATCTGCTCTGATGTCATAATCAGGCTTTGACGGATCGGGTGGGTCAATTCTTTCAGGCTAAAAAGAAAAGGAAGGTATATCAAATTAATTCAACACTGAAGAAAAATCTCACAAGCAGATTGAGAGTTTCACAAGTCCCGCACAATGTTATTGAGAATTAGCTAAAATTTCACCGAAAAAAATTGAACACAAATTTATCTCTTTATGTCTACTGCATAGTGTTTTATAGATGATGTCAACTTTAAAAGAAAACTGCAGATGGCCCAAATATTATACTTGTAAATTTGGTCCTAGGAGTGAGAAACCCCCTTCAAAATACACTGATTCATGATCAACTATATTCCAAACTCACAGCCATATAAGCAGCACAGCCTGCACTCCTTGTCTTAGCCTTTGAGTCCACCAGTCGTCCACTGATTCCAAAATCACACAACTTGATTCTTCCTCTCTCGTCAAGTAGGATGTTAGAAGGTTTCACGTCTGAAATAGTTTTGAAGTTGCTGTTACAATTCTATATCGGTTATTCAATCAAGAGGAGCAACATTTCAAAATGCAGACAATTAGTGCTGCATGATTAACCGCAAATTTATCATGTTATTGCAGAGAGATGTAATAAAATTAACTGATTTTTTTTAAAACAAAATTTCAATTTTTTTTCTTGGAAACGGCAACTTTTGACTTCTGTCTACAACTTCCAAATGTTTAGACAAAATTAATCTATTGTGTGTGAATTTATCGTGTCATTTATCGACATCGCAATATGGCATGTGCAGCCCTATGGACAAGGAATGATTTTTAAAAGTGACTCGGAAGTTGCCTCACCTCTGTGGATAACTCCGTGCTCTTCCTTCAGGTAATTCAAAGCTTTCACAGTCTGGAGGGAAAAAAACAAATATTAATGCGCAATCATCCAAAATTTCCAAATATTGTAAAAAACCATTTCCACATAGACAAAAGAATCAGCCTGTTTCAGTGTTCCAGCTAGGATTTGATTTGGGCATACAATTTTCTAGAAATGAGGGCACTTTTCTAGAAATGAGGGCACTTTTCAAAAAAAAAAATTTTTCAAAAATTTTTTTTTTCAATTTTTTTCTTTTTTTGGGCATGGCGGACGAGGGTCGGGCATGGCATGGCGCCATGCTCAAATGGCCTAGCTGGAACACTGTGTTTCCATATTAAAGAAGCAGCACTTCATGAAAACAGAAAGTCATAACCAAAATCTTACCGCAACAGTAACTTTCCCTAATATTTTCTCAGGCAAAGGAGCCTTTGTTCTCTTCAGCAGTTTATCTAAACAGGTAGCCATCAACTCCATGCAAATCCACACTTCACTCTGAAAAAGATTATTTCTAAATATTACTCACACTGCAATAGACATATTTCAGACAATGATACTAGTCCTGAATAAATTGAAGCAGAGAGGAATAGAGAGATGATTGGGGCTTTATGTTGGTATTTATGCACTTATGAGGCTAACTATAATTATAACACTGAGGACAGGACACAGCAAAGAGAAGAAGGACAATTGAAACGGCTGTTCAATATGGGTCCAAGTGACTCTGTCACAGCTGGATTCGAACCCTGAACCCCGCAACTAGAAGCTCAGCAGTTCAGAGGGCTACCGACTTCACTAACCACCCTCCCTTGGCTAAAATTGTCTTTTCCAAGGCAAAAATTAGGAAAAGGCCTACAAATTATTATACGATGCACACAAAGCCAGACACTTACATGCGTAATGATGGTCCCATAGCACATCACGATGTAAGGACAGTTGTAGGACTTCAAGACGACATCTAAATCCATGATGATCCGTTTGTTTTCTTCCTTGTTGCCTGATCTTCTCATTTGCTGAAAAAACAACAATAAAAAAGGTCAAGATACAAGTTTCTTTTCGACATGCCAGTAAAGGTATTCCGAAGGTTCAAGTTCAGCAACAAAAATGTAATGCCCGGCTCCAAAAAAACTATTTACATTATTATAGCTACAATAAAATTCCAAAATTGTTCTTATACATGTTATAACTTGCTACAGCGCATACACATTCAACGAAATAAGAAAATTACTATTTTCTACATAATCAAAGCACTTGGGTTCAGGAAAAGTGCAATTTATTGAATTTATAAGCCTACAGTGTGCAATTATAAGCTACACGAGCAATTATTGTTTCATTTCGTTTCAGAAATTTTGCATTTGGTCTTGTCAAACTTGCACAAATTAATATTTTTCTCTTACCTTGACAGCCATAATATGTCCCGTCCTCCTGTGCCTCATCTTGACCACATGACCACAAGTCCCATGACCAAGTTCACCCAACGGTTCAAGGTCGTTGATGTCTGTGGGGATTTTCTGCAAGTTGAAATTTCATGATATACTTGAATAAAATGAAACAATCTGCTCGTACACAGGTTATACGTTAAGTTGCTT
Source organism: Platynereis dumerilii (assembly GCA_026936325.1). Lineage (NCBI taxonomy): Eukaryota > Metazoa > Annelida > Polychaeta > Phyllodocida > Nereididae > Platynereis > Platynereis dumerilii. The sequence continues at coordinate 9,983,114 of JAPTHN010000006.1, read as the reverse complement.
TTAATGTTAAGTTTTGACAAAATATCAAAATCAGGTTTGGTGAGCATAAAAGTTGACAAAAATTTTTTTTTTTACATGTTTATAACTAAAATATATTTGTAAATATTATTAACATTTTGAGAGTACCAACTGAAATTTGTCAAGCAAATTCCTGATATTTTCAAAGCTTCACCGGAAGACGGATGTTTTCCCGGACCTTCTTCAGGCTCATTCCTGTATTACTGTCGCTAATCAGAAACCAAAAACTATGACTTTTACAAATTGTTGCTTAAAATAGATGGCTTGTTTTACGCATTAACACACGTAAAACCAAAATCCCTGTGTTTTCCCTTAATATGAGATCAAAATTAATTCCCCGATTTTGCTAAGCAGGGAATGATTCAACCATTTTCCTTGTATGGTTTGGACTCTGATTTTAGACTCCAAAAAAGTCTTAACAATTTTACCTGTCTGTCGAGGGTCAAGATTCCAGCTTGTCTCATAATCTCCTGATACTTGGCTTCAATCTCAGCACTGAAATGAGACAAATTAAACAATACACATCTACTTTATACAGAAACAGGTTCATGCCTAAATTACCCATTTATGGCATTAGCAAATATCCAGCCTACAAAGTCCCACAAATTATCAAAATAAGACTCAGTACAGGGTTACATTTTTGACAGACTGAGGTAATTTCTTCACACAAAAACTGGATTACACTTTTCATTTCTTATCCTTACACCAATTTGCCAATGATACATTTGAGCAACATAAGACACTGTTGGTTAAAATAAAGGTTGTATAAAACAATCCAGAAGTAGCAACAAATCTGCTAATAGTTATCGTTAAATTCGGAACAAACAGTATGACTTTAACGAATTGCTTTTAGTTTTATCAATAGTAGATCAATTGTTCTTGATAATGACCAATTGATAGAACCATGCCATCTTAATCAGAGTTAATCATTACATCTTACTTTCAAATAACCAAAACCAAAAAGATATATTAACACAAATAGGATATAATCTTTAAAGTTATAATGTTAGATTTAACGATAAGAATTAGCAAGAATTGAGGATATTATTTGGTAACAGTTACATGTAATGCACATAAAGGGCAATTATATAACAAAATGTAATTAATAATCCATAATAGCAATATATGCTAATGCATTTAATCCCCCCAAAAAAATAATTACATAAAATCATCACTGACAGGCAAGAAATAAGCTGCAATTACATCCTATTAATATGTCTGAACATTAAAATAATCTGCTACCAAAAATTCAACTCTGATGAAATGATTGCAAACTAATCAATGCACTAGATACTCAGTGTAATAAAAATGTATAAAACATCAATGAAAACACACAAATGTTTTACCAATACAAGAAAACAGTAAAAAAAACACCTACAAGAATGATTGATTTACGTCTATATTCTAATTGCTCTCTAACAAGTTGAAAATATCTAATAAATCACATTGACCATGTTGACAGAAACTGACAAATTAGAAAAACATTAAAAAACATTAATTATTAAGCCACACTAAAATTTATAATCATGAGTGATAAAAAATGACGCAGTGAACATTTTACAGTGTACAATCAAATTTTGAATCAATATTAAATCAAAAGCTAACCAAATTGGATACAATCATAACAGAAATGAAGAATATTAGCAACCTAAATACCATAAACTGATAAACATGACTGATAAATAGCACCTAGAAATGGTCATTTTCTATGCGATTGTTTGCTAGTGTATTCGGGCTGCACGATAATATGCGATAACTGTCTCATATTGCGATGTCGATATACATGATATATTGTGTGATAAATTCACTAACAAGAGATTTGCCTAAAAATTCACAAATTGTAGCTAAAAGTAGTAATTTCACGGAAATAAATTCAGTTTTGGGCAAAAATAGAGGAATTTTTTTATTTTGTTAATTTATCGCCTTTTTCTGCCTGCGATAACACTATCTATCGCCCAACTTGATGTCGCCATAACGATAAATCAGCCATTAATCGTGCCGCCCTAGTGTGTATCTTTTCAACACAATATGGACTTGAAGCATGTTACTTATAGGGCAAGTAATACACACCATGCATAGAAAATTACCATTTAACATAGTTTAAATAGCAAATAATTCAATTTGCGAAATAAAATCAATACCATCAAATAAACCTCTTCAAAATTCGAAACTAAATTTCCACAAAATTTCCACATAACTGCCACTTTTAAACAATGTTAAAATGCAACTCAAATGCATTTAAACATGTAAACAGTATGAAAATATCCAAATAAAGAATATCTTTGAAATAAATTCAATAAAACCAGCCAATTACTAATTAACTGACTTACTTCTGCTCATCATAGCTATACGGATAGGTGAAAAATTTCCTTTGTCGGTAACAGCTGCATGTCAACCAAAATAGAATTTGGTTAGTAGAGGATGATAACCACATTAGCCAGCTGATAACTCATTTTAAACGAACTGTTCAGAATTTAAGACTGGGGGAGGGAGGTGGGTTGGAGTTTTGTCATTTATGCTGCTGACGACTTCACATAAGACAGATTGTAGTTCTGGCATATTACTTTGTTGCAACTGCCCAGTCTGGTAAGGATTAATGTCATGATAAATTTCCATTGTTAAATTTTCATACCCCACTAAAAGTATAAGTTGTGTTTAATTAGAACCCCCCCCCCCCTCTTTGAAACATGTGTGATAAATTATTAATTAGTACCCCCCCCCAAAAACCTCCCACCCCCTCTAGTCATAAATTCTGAATGGCCCCTAAGGACAATACACATAATGACAAAACAACTAATCAGCGCTTTGAAGACTTATACCAATTAGCGATAAGAAGACTGCAAGTCATGGAGATCGGAATGTTCAATAATTTTTTTAAACCATTCATTCACAAGCAGCGATAAGTGAAGTTATTAACCAAGTAATTACACATTAATGTCCATCAAAAACGCTGCCATAGTTCATGCCTTCCTGTACTTCAAACCAGGCAAGAGCTGGATTTGAAACCTGGAGCCAGCGATTGTCAGCCCAGCACCCTACCTCTGAACTAGCCCTCCCCCAAGCATGATAATGTCAATGAAGTTGTCTTTTCCGCCACCAAATTTAGAAGCTCAGTGTACATTCTTTTTATGCCAGACTGTTTCTTTTAGTTAGACTTAGCACCAAAACAATGTTAGTAGTCTATAACAGTATAATACAAAAGAGTGTTAACTATTAAACCTTAACCTTGTAATACAGTAAAACGGAGAACAAAATTAGTTTTAAGCGCAAGAAGAACTCACGTGCTATTTCTGAAAAAGACAATTTATTTATTAGATCTGTATTTTTTACCTTTTTAAGACTAAACTTTGCTACTTTTCAAAACAAACTTAACATCTTATGATCTTGGGGTCTCCGACCAAAAATTACCATGAATGATGAAATCATTTCTTGAAAACCTCACCAAAATAAGGCCACACATATTTAATTCTTAGTTTCTCAGATCGACCAAGATTAAAAGTTTTACACAAGAAAATAGCCTCGAGAAGATCCGAGAGGCTAAAGATCAATTATGTCTGGCCTTATCACAACAATAAGATCATCATTTCAAAAACAAGATTGACCATACAAATTATGTTGTCCACCTTAGAACATTGTAGAATCAAATTGAATTGTAGGCCTACATCTCTCAAAACAAATACGATCTTGAAAATATATTATTTGAAATTTCTCACCTATCCGGGGGTTTCTGTGGCTGTGGTGAGCAAGGCAACTGAAAACGATTTCTGCTCCTCATGCCGCCGAAGTTTCCCAAGCCAGGCCGTTTCGCAGGATTGCGACTGGGACTGCTGTAGCCAGAATTAGTGCCACCAGGCCCTGCTGACTGCATGGTGAAATTGCCAGGCATATTCACTGGAAAAATAACATAATACAAGACATTATTTTTGAAGACAATGAATAATTTGCGAGTGAATAAGGGCTTTATGTCATGTATTTAAGCGCTAAATGTGAGGTTGATTATGGCAGAAGGACACAGAAGTGCTCTAGGCCAAAAGATGATCGAAACAGCCGTCCAACAGAGGACATGTTGACTGGAAAGAGCTGGATTCAAGCCCTGGACCCAGCGATTGGCAGCCTCACATGTTACCACTGAGCTAACCCTCACAGCAATGAGGCAAAAAGATGATCGAATCTGACACCCAAAATCACTCAAGGACTCTTGAATTGTGAAGGGAACCCCAGACTGCTGCCAGTTAGTTAGTTAGATTTATTTGGTTGAATATCACAATTCAGGTAAATCAATAAGGTGAAATGTGTGAAATTACATTAAAATTTTCAAAATGCAGAAAAATTAAAGTGTCTCAAGAAGATCTGAGAAGCTAAAGATCAAAAATGTCTGGCCTTTTAGATCTATACAATCAGACTGTCATGATGTGGGATGTAAATTTATAGAAATATAGAATTACTAATTAATTTATGTGACAAATGAGAAATTTATTGGATATTCAATCATATTCATATACTGATATATATGTTGTAAGAATAATAAAATACAGTTCATAATACTAATCTACTAAGTCCACAAAATATGTAGAAGTATAAAATAATTCATGTGAGAAATGTGAAATTTATTGGATATTTTTGACTTTTGAGACATTATTTGTATTTGATTCAATAATAGAATACACAATTTGTAATACTAATCTCAAAAGTCCACAATTTGGCACACATAACATTGAACTTGAGTCATTTATAGTGTGCACAGGAAAGCATGGTAAGTATATCATAGCACAACGCACAAATACTGATTGGTGAAACAGATCACATAAGCAGTGATTTTAGATGAGCTAACCCCATCTCTAATGCCTAACAGTTAAAGGAGGCAACCTGCATAAACATTGAAGATTGATGGATGATTTGGGCTTTACGTCCTTTATTTATGCACTTGGTAGGCTAATTAGGACAGAAGGAGGACACAGCAAAGAGGCGAAAGATGATTGAAACGGCCATCCAACATAGGCCCAGGTGACCCGACAAGAGCTGGATTTGAACCCTGGACCCAGCGATTGGCAGTCCAGCATGCTACCACTAGACCAACACCCTCCCCCCGGCATAAACATTGATTGAAGGGGCTTGGTCTGCTTGGGACTGAATTGTGGGCAGCCAGGACTCAGGAGAATGCCTCAGTGCTCTGGAGGGGTCAGTGACACCCTACCCCCCCCCCACCCTACCAAGGTCACACTTTTGTGCGTAAAGGAGGCCAGATCACACCTCCATGACTGACCGGAGCCTTGTGACCACTACCAGTGTGGGCATTTTTATACTGTGTTCAACTGTTTCATTATGATGTCAGAGATCTGTGGATTGCGATTGGCCAATGAATGACAAGGCTGAAGGCCAGACCAAAATAATTTGTGTGACAAATGATAGAGAGACATATATCTTAGAATCTCACACTCTATAAATTCAGCTCTAATCTTGCTTGAAACGCACACTTGCTTGGGCTTCACATCTTAGTCTACAGAGTCAGTGGAGCAGAACTACCTCAAAGATTAAAGTGCTTGCTGGATGATGAAATGCCACCCTAATTTTGTCTATCAAGGAGTTCACCAATGACATCTAGATGGAAACTTTTAAGGTATACATAATCATTTAGAACGCTTCCACTTTAAATTGAGATGTAAACTGAAAGAAATTAAATCACCTTGTAGACTGCAATGGAGAGGAATGACTATTAAATTACATTAATTCGCAAGCGAAAAGCAATTTTTCAACTGAGGCACATTACAATTGTATTATGAGCAACCCATTTTCAAGTTATTAGTTGATTGGTTATTGTCGTGTTTGTAACACCGTTTATCAGAGAGTATACTCTACAGCAATACCCCATAGGCACTTGCTTATTGGGTACTCAGTACTGCATGGTTATAGAGATCTTAATAGATAATTTTCTAAGACTGTAAATCTCTGGCACACCAAAGCCATTAACCAAGGTTCGATCCTGAACCATTTCAGTAGTCACCCTACACTATGTATTCACTATACTGAACTTCACTGACAGCTATTTGGTAGTGAGCAGTTCTGAGTATCTGAAACTGATTGACCATTGCTGAGGACGAGTGAGGTGGAGCAAAAACAAGGACTTGCACTTCACTTATTTTTCAATAGTGCTCACAGTCAAAGCTGTCATACAGTGACTTGGAATAGGTTGTTTCCACCAATCTCAGCTGATTTACCCCATCAAACATACATGGTTGATGTCAAATTTTCCGGCCTGTCAAATTCCCCCTGAATATTTTGCAAGAATGCTTCTGACAGCATTTTTGGATCTCAAGATCCTAGTGATTGTACCGGTCAAAAACACACATTTACCACATATACTTACATGGTTTGGGTTTCCTAGGATTTGGGGAGCCTATATTTAATTCTCTAAGCATGTTATCTCTCTTTTCTGAGTCATTTTCGGCCTTTAAACGGGCTCTTAATTCCTCTAACTTGTTTTCAATTGATGACGCCATCTTGAAATTTACTCATTCGGAGCTAGCCGAACAAAATTTAGTGTCGAAAATAAAATACCCTAAATATCATATTTATCATAGAAATTTAGTGAAATCGAATAGAGTAATTGAAAACTATTTATTTTACACATCTTTGGTTGACAAATCAACTTTTTATTTTCCATAAATTTGATTGATTAAAATTCGACATCAAATTCCTGAATGGTGGCCATCAATACAAGTATAAAATCACCTGCAATCCACATTTGTGTGTCTTTCTACTGCTAGCAACTGTGGAGAGAAGGTCTATATGTCAAACTTAAGGCTTTTCAATGAGAAATACATTTTCATTTCTCATGCGGCACATAAATTCTGTAGTGAAAACGGCATACCAAGATGTCGTCAAAAATTATGAGGTGAATTTTGTTGTTTTTGAGAGATGTCATTCAGTGACATTGATTTCTCCAGTGTTGACATGCAGACTTCATGCATGCTTGATGGAACTGTTCAACTTCACTGTCAACAATGACAGCATGCATGATGCAGCTGAGATAACTCAGAAAATGTAATTTGCATGGATAGTTAACTGATGGCATGCTATCAAAAGTCATCCAAACTTCAAAAGTGATTTAATGTCTTAAAGTTAATCATGTGTATTGACTATTGTTAATTTATTAATGTCTAAAAGTTAATCATGTGTATTGTTAATTGACTACTGCATGGTTTGTGTATTGTGTCCAAAATATTTATTTATTGACGGCCCCTTAAATTATTTTTTAATTTGCCTGATGGAGGAGGCAGCAGTAGCGGCCCCTCCTCATTTTATCTACGGAGGAGGCAGCAGTAGCGGCCCCTTATATGTTTTTAACATGGATTTTATCTTCAGTCTTGCGCACCTCAACAAATCTGCGGATTGGAGATCTGGACATAGAGGAGTCATCCTGCATAGAGAACTGCTTAGGCTTATGCTTAACAAGGATTTTATATCATGCCATTCATGGTTGGGTCAATTGCAATTTAGATAGCTTTTGTGTTTAAATTTCCAAGAAAGTTGATTTTTTTTTTTGCAAATAGCTGTATCTCTAAATCATAAATACAATATGGCAGCTGAATAGAGAAAAAAGATAATGTTTAACCTGGTGCAACAAATTATATAGACATTATTGCGAGATGAACTTCAATATTGTTTCACATAATCCAGGTACATTACTTTTCTTCTTGTGTTTTCAGGAGGCCGTTCGGACCTTGAACACCCTGCAGTCAAATGCGGCCGTCATTGATAAAATCAAGAAGGAGAGAGTGGACAATCGGCATTTGGTTCACACGCAGACTGTTGAGTTTGCTAACAGGGCTGGTTTAACAGTACGTATTAATTAACTATTAAAATGCATAATGAATTATTTGTAAACAGGGATTGCTTTGATACAAGGCCAGACATGAATAATGTTTTAGTTTCTTGGATCAACACGATCAACCAAACAAACAGATTTTCTGCCTGTGGCAAAAAAAAAATTGAATTGACCCCCAATTTTTATACTATGGTATGGTATACTATGGTATTTTTTATTTAAGTGACAAGTGTGCATATTTACAACAAATTCAAAATAAAAAATCAAATCAAAACACCCAAACCCAACCTGGGTTCGTATGTCACTATGAGTCTAACTAAAAAAGATTCTCCAATACATCAACAACAACAAATGCAACAAATAAACAATAGAAAATTAAAGTTAATGAACACAACACAGAATCTTAGTCATCAAATATCAAATAAGAGCAAACCCAAGGAAAAACAGAAAAGGCAACATAAAATGAAAATGTTGAATGACACACCATAGTCAATTCCCTTTTACAATTTAAAAAAAAGAACAGCATATTAATACAATAATTTTGCAAATTCACAAGGAATAAAAATGTATACATCATTTTCAAACGGGGTTAATATGTCTACGACTTGGCGTGTCTACGACTTGGCGTGTCTATGACTTGACTTGTATTGGATCTGAGAAGCTAAAGATAAAACTGTCTGGCCTTCTGGATCTATACAATCTGACTGTCATGATGTGGGATGTAAATTTATAGAAATATACAATTACTAAATAATTTATGTGACAACTGAGAAATTTATTGGATATTCAATCACATTCATATACTGATATGTTGTTCGTTTCTGATAGAATAATGAAATACGGTTTGTCATACTAATCTGCAAAGTCCACAAAATATGTAGAAGTATTAAATAATTCATGTGACAAATGTGAAATTTATTGGATATTCAGACATTTGTATTTGATTTAATAATGAAATACACATTACACAATTTGTAATACTAATCTCAAAAGTCCACAATTTGGCACACATAACATTGACCTTTGACTTGACCTTGTGACCTGTGGTCAGTCTCTAAGTTAGATTCACATCAATCAGGATTGAAAGCTCAGAAGTCTATGTCATATGACTAAAAAAATTTTGCTTAAAAGTCTGATTCAAATCATTTGATATTCATTGATTGTGAACTATCTTAATAATCTATAGCGCAATTCTACAAGGGAGAACAAAGACAGAAATAAATTTGGGAATAATTAAAGAAATACATTTCACTTTTGTAGAATTCTCAAATCGACCTAAGGACAAGTAAACAATCAATTTATTGCCGCAATTGCAGTATGTGACCTGGAGGTACATGCTTTAGCTATAATTGCAATTCACTTCAAGCCCTGTCAGGGACCCAATCGACAGCTGTATAAGTGTATATCACCAAAAAAAAGAGCATTGCCAGTCTATGCGCTACACAGGTTTCTTATGTTTCATACAATTTCTGCAAATCCTGGAAAATTCCTTGACTTTTATTATCATCTTAAAAAATCTATTTCCCATGTCGTGGAAAAGTCTTCAACTGTCTGAATGACTAAGCTTTTTACCCCGCTGGCTATGTAATAGCCTACGGGGTACTGCAGTCCTCAACATGACGGGTAGCTGGGGATTTCGTCAATCATAACTCACTTTGTGTTGCTCATATTTCATTCAAATGTTGCCTGTTATCTTATTTTGTCATGCAGACGGGAATGACAAGTTTCCAGGCATTTCTAGCAATTAGATGTGCGTAATTCCATGTTAGTTCAATAAATTTCAGGAAATTTTTCCGCTTGACCCCATTAGATTCGTCTCAAACATTTCTCAAACTAGCCTTTAGGAGTGTAATAGATGTGTGAATAGTTTCAGCTCAATATCTTGAACAGTTCAGTTTAGAAACATTTTCAAAACAGACTGTTTTTATTGCTTTTTTGTCATATAAAAGTCGCTTTTCAAATGTTGATATTTGGTATTTCATGAAAGATACGACCTTGATTGTTTCCAGACATGATATCTGGGGTCTATGAAGTGGCTTTGAATACCTTTAAGGGGTATCTCTCATCTTGATTTATCCCTGCAGGCATTCCAAAAGGCTCTTCCATTTGGCGTAAATTATTGATGCAACTTTTTCAATTAGCTAAAACTCCAGAACTGCATTATCTAGGCCTACAAACTTTTTATCTTGAACTTTTAATCTACTGTAGTAGTAAACGTCCAGCGGGGTTACGTGCTTGCACGGTATTTTTTCACTCTACACTGCTGTAGTAGTAATGTGACACAGTACATGACTCTGTTGTTGTTTGTGTTGTATTAAAAACTGGGTCAGATAAAAGCCACTGAACTCATTGCAAGGAAACAACCCTTTATTGATAACAATATTATTTTCTCACAAGCACTTATCCTGCAGGGTTCCTCTGGTTTTTTCCAGTCTCAAGCAGTCTAACTGGCGATACTCTTTTTGTAATGAATTAGTATATTTTACTGATTAGTGATCACAATGTACTTTCAAAAAATGTTTACTTTTGAGATGGGGCAAGGTTAGCTCTGTAGTAGTATGCCAATCAATTGACCATATTGACTCCGGGTTCGAATCCAGCTCTTGCCGGGTCACCTGGGCCTTTGTTGGACGACAGTTTCAATCATCATTCACCTCATTGCCATGTCCTGTTCCTGTCCTAATTAACTTACAAGGTGTATGACTACATACAGGATGTAAAGCCCAATCATCCATCCGTCAGTGTTACTTTTGAGATTACTGCTAAACGCTAAACGAGCTGGTTCCTGATAGATAACTAGAGAAAAATAAAATTAAGTTACTCCCAATTAAGCATGGTCTTCTTACACCCATTTGTTCCATTATCATGATTATATAGTGATTATAACCTCTGGTCATATCTGCTGAACATGCTGAAGCAGGGTTTGAACCCGAATCCTAAGGTCACCACACTTCCAGCCCTGATGCACTTACCACTTTGTATGCGCTAAACTCATTCATATAAAATAACATAAACTTAAACATTCTTTTTTGTTTGCAGCTTGATGACCTTGACAAACTCTCTGTGATCCACGTCAGCGGCACTAAAGGAAAAGGGTCAACATGTGCGTATTGTGAGAGCATTTTGAGATCTCATGGACTCAAGACTGGCTTTTTCAGGTTTGGCCTCCTAATTATTGTTTATATCAAACATTGTGCATGTTGAGAATTATATGTACAGTGTGTCTCATCTACCATGCGAACTGCAATTTAAATCAAGGTGTAAATTAATCATTGCATAATGATTTTTATGTGTTAAGACCACTATTATTTATTACATCAGACCTAAATCATTTGATTTACTTGGTTAGAAAAAGTCATGATGTTGATTAATGCTAAATGGGAGGGTTGATTTAGTGGTAGTGTGCTGGACTGCCAATCGCTGGGTCCAGGGTTTGAATCCAGTTCTTGCCGGTCCACCTGGTCCCATGTTGGACAGCTGTTTCAACCATCCTTCACCTCATTGCTGTGTCCTTTTCTGTGCTAATTGGCTCACCAAGTGCATAAATACAGGACGCAAAGCCCCAGTCATCCTTCCATCCATGACTAATGCTAAAATCCCTTGGCCGTACAATGTAATGACTGTTATGATTAAATTTTTTGTTTAGTTCTCCCCATCTCGTAGAAGTCCGAGAAAGAATCCGGATCAATGGACGACCTATCGGCAAAGATGCGTTCAGTTCTTATTTCTGGGATTGTTACAAAGCATTGGACAACACTAAGGTGGGTTTGTTTCAAAATTGTTTGAATTATCAAGTGACGTTCGTAAAACATTTTTGACGGAAGGTGATCAGCAGAAGATTGGGTGCTTAGCTTAGTTGCTAGGTCTCTGGGCTGCCAATTGCTGGTCTCCCATTCAATTTCAGCTGTAGCTCCAGTGGTCTCCTGGACCTATGTTGGACAGCAGTTTCAACCATCCTTTGTCTCATTGCCATGTTTTCCTCCTGTCCTAATAAGCCTGCTGAGTGAATAAATACTGGACGTTATTAAAGCCACGATAATCCATCCATCAATCTTCCAAGTTATCTTTTCTATGCTATGGAAAATACCACACGTATTCCTAATCAGAGTCCGCGAAAAGTGCTTTTGACCCACAGGACATTCGGGCAGGTAGATTCTGAAGTTTACCTGCCCGAATGAAATCTTATCTGCTTATTGACCCATTGAGGCTAATAAGACTTTTTCATATATATATATAATTTCAAAACTCTTGTGTTTCACCAGGTAGGATTATTTCATAATGATTATATTTGACTTTAATCATAATTGATCCCAAGCTGTATAAGTGGTGTGATTTACTGCTTTACAGAAAACCCGCCAGGACCCCTGCTAAACTGGCTAGTTGTTTGCCACCTTGCTGAGCCTCAAATCTTGTACAGATATATGTAGGGCCTGTACCAGCTGAAGCTGAACATCGCTAATTGCAATTAGCTGAGGTATCGACTCTTGCTATATCTAATTGCAATCCATGTGACACTCCTGAGTCCAATTTGAGTTATTAAGGTTTGCTAATTTCATTGGAGTCTTCAATGGTCTGTCCTGATTGCATTGGCTGCAATGTCACCCCATTGACTCTGTAGCATACCTGTCGGACATTTGGGCAGGTAGCCACTCTACTTTTGCCGGTCATACGCTATTTTTGCCGGTTTTGACCGGAACAGGCACTTTTCGCGGACTCTGTTCCTAATGGTGTTTCAAAATTCTTTTCTCCTTTTTTTTGCTTTATGCTTTTTTAATTAGTCAAATGTCACAACTAAAATCCTGGATTATGAAAATAAATCCTATTAGAATTATCTTGTTTAAATATCAGGAAAATTAACTTCCCTTCTGAATTACTTCAAGAACTGTTGGTGGTGTCGAATGATATAGTAATAATTACATGGCTTTGGTTTATTATTTCGGGCAGAGGAAGAGGATTAGCCCACTAGGTAGTGATCTTGGCTTCCAACTGCTGGGTCCAAGGTTCGATTCCAGCTCTTGCCGGGTCATCTGCTCCTATGCAGCTATGTTGGATGGCAGTTTTAATCATACTTCGCCTCATTGCGGCGTCCTCCTCCTGTCCTTATTAGCCTACTCCATGCATAAATACACATCTTAAAGCACCAACCATCCATTAGTTCAATTATTTGTTATTTCAGGCAGACCATGGCGACCAGATGCCAGCTTACTTCAGATTTCTGACCATCATGGCCTTTCATGTGTTCCTCAAAGAAAAGGTATGTTCCTTTTAAATTTTAAAATAATCTTTTAAGCGCATAACACAAAATTGAATTTTGAACATGTCATAATGGGCATTTATGTAATGCTAATAGTTGTCATAAACTGTTCGCTGGTGCTAGACTGCTAGTCTTTTATCGAATTTTGTACTGCTCACCATCGCATATGTATAATTTTAAAAAACTTTTTTAGTTTTAAACAGTGGGTTTTAAGGTTTCTCTTGTAGCATTCACAGTTTGTCAAGCCTCTCAAGACCTTGACAATGTATGCACTTTTGGGTTTTCCTCTCATATGAAATGTTATTTCTGTACTAGTTTATTTTTGCAGCTGTTTAACCTTTAAAGTTATTTTTCATCTTTTTAAATTTCTTCAGGTTGATGTTGCAATTATTGAAGTTGGGATAGGTGGTCAGTATGACTGCACCAATATTTTAAGGTATGTCAATTTATGTATAAGAGGAATAAATTCTTTTCAGACGTTTTATTTTCAATATAGTTGAATTCGTCTTATACATAACAGATTTTAGATTCTCTAATATTAAATTCGCTATTTATCTGACGATATCTGAAGCTAATTACGTTTCCAGTTTAGTACAATGTAGCAGAAATGTTAATCTCAAGGCCGGACATATTTAATTTTTAACTTCTCAGATTGATCGACTGAGCAAATTTTTCGCATGTAGAAAAAAAATTGAGATTACCCACAATTTTTATTTTGTTGACATAATAAAAATTTTAGATTACTGATTTTTTTTGTCCTACCGACCGACTCTAGAAAGTGTTTCAAGATGATCCGAGAAGCTAAAGATTAATTTTGTCTGGCCTAACTGTATCCGGGGGGGGGGGGGGGGGGGGGGGGGTTAGTTCAATGGTAGCATACTGGGATGCCAATCGCTGGGTCCTGGGTTCGAATCCAGCTCTTGTCGGGTCACCTGGGCCTATGTTGGAGGGCTGTTTCAATCATCCTTCGCCTGATTGCCGTGTCCTCCCCCTGTCCTAATTAGCCTACCAAGTACATAAATACAGGACGTAAAGCCCCAATCATCCATCCATCCTAACTGTATCCTTCTGTGTTTTATTTTCCAGGAGTCCAGTAGTGTGTGGAGTGTCCAGCCTAGGCATGGATCACATGAGTATCTTAGGGGACACAATTGACAGCATAGCCTGGAACAAGGGAGGGATCTTCAAACCTAACGTCCCTGCTTTTACTGTTGCGCAGCCTGACAACTCCTTGCAAGTACTGATCGACCGAGCCAAGGAAATCGGGGTAAGAAACTGAAAAATAATACTGAAAAATAATTACCTCAAAGCGGGAATATCTGCAGACATGACTTAAATTGGGAAATCTGATATCAGATTATAGTGGTAGATTTTTGGCAGAGATGGACATATTTTTTAAATTAAAAAAATAATTTTTCCCATCCGAGATGTAATTAGGATGATTTAAGACCCCCCCCGTTCCGTCATGAAAGGTCATGGAAAAGGCAGATAAATGAAAATATTTTGAAAAGTCATGGAAAAGTCAACAATTTGCGCAAAAATGTATCAAATTTCTGTGGTAATGACGGTTGGTTGACTGGACACTGGATGGTCACACAGTACAAGAAATTTGTTTCCAGGCGAGTCTGGACCTCTGAGAAAGGCATTGGTCATAGAAAATCAAAAATTTGGTCATGGAAGTCATGGAATTCCAGTCGTAAAATTTTGTTGGAACTCTGGATTTTTAACGCTAACTCCAAAGCCCTTCCCACAAGTCTTCTCAATATTATTGTTTCATAATGAAAATTATTAGAGAAGTTGGCAGAGTAATGCCACTGTGTGATATGTCCTCCATGTTCAATTTGGAATGGGGTATGACCTACTTTGACAAATCCTGTTTTGCTGACCAGACAAATGTCTTCTATAAGTAAGTCTTTTTTCTGAAAGAATCTCCTACCTAAATTTCTGTATCTTATTCCAGAATCCTCTGTGGCTAGTTCCTCCCCTGGACGAATACCACTGGGACGGAGAACCTGTCCGATTGGGTATCCAAGGGAAGATGCAGAAAGTCAATGCCTCCCTCGCCATGCAGATGTGCCAGGTCTGGCTAAAGGACCATGACAAAAGTGAGTTTAATATGTCATTCGGCTAGACATAATTGATCTTTCGCTTCTTGGATCTTCTTGAGGCACCAGTGGCGTCAGTGTAGGTGGGGCTTTTTGGCCAAAGTATACATGTTTCTGAATCAAAAAAATTGCAATTTTCCCCCTGACACCTTCCACGAAGGTGTGACCACTATTTGCCCCACCACTTTAAAACGAAACTGACGCCCCTGTGAGGCACTTTTTCTAGGGTCGGTAGGACGAAAAAAGAAGCCGTTATCTAAATTTTTTATAATGTCAATTTTATCAAAATTGTGGGTAAGGTCAAATTTTTTTTCTCAAAGCAGAAAATCTGAAGGGTTGGTTGATCCGAGAAGCTAAAAATTAATATGTTTGGCCTTGTCATCAAAAGATCCCTCACATGGAGTGAAATTTTAACATGTTGAGGACTCTCTGCTCTCTCTTCCATCTCATCAAATCAATCAACCCTCGTGAGTGCCCAGAACTTCACTCAGAGGGCTGCATTTAAGATATTTGTCTATCTATCTTGTGACTTGTCTATTACCTTGTAAAAACACTGCCGTCATTCTCTTGTGACAAACCGACTGAAGGTGGATTTTTTAATGTTAAATATTATAATATCTGTAGATATATTTTGTAAATAAATTTGTACCTAAATTTGAAAAGCACAATTTCATTAAAACATGTGATATCAATAGTTTATTGTTTAATTCTACCAGTGTGTGCCATCTTTATAAAAAGAGATCTGAGAACGATATTTTAAAGACCCACTTCAAATTGATAAGAAGTACTTTGATAAGGCACAATGATTACGATCACCAATTTAAGAGAATTTGGTGTTTCTTTCAGGTAATTGTGCATTGCCGATGCCTCTGTATCACACACCTTATCCATCGCTCATGTGCCAGAGTTTAATTTCAAGTTTCAATTGATAAAGTTAATTTATACAAATTTAATTTTTTTTTCAGGTATCAAGGAGAGACAATCTCAGTACAAAGACCTCGGCATCCCAGAAACGAACACAATAACCATTTCACCCCCTCTGACGATTAACAAAAACTATGCAACAGGTAAAATTTTTACAGTACTTTATTTTTATCCCAATCATGATAAATAATTATTTGAATAGCACGAGTCTGGAAGTAAAAAATTTATTTTAGAAATAAAATGTCATTTCCACAACAAAATCTATAAATTATCAAAAAACGAGTTGGTATCATAGTGGTACTGTATGTCAAGAACTTCTGATTATATTGCTCTAATTATTTTATTTCCTTGATTTTCATGACAGGTTTGGAACAGTGTCATTGGCCTGGGAGAAACCAAACAATCAAAAAGCCTGGATTGACGTACTACATTGATGGGGCGCACACTCCCCGCAGTATTGAGGTAACCAAGCCATTTACATGTACACAGCCCTCTAGTGGTCACACTGCCCTCTGGTGGTGAAATCTAGAGATCAAATTCTGCGGTGCCCTCTAGCAACCAGGATGCTGAACCTCTCTATTACGGCCACCTCGCCAATGCGACCACTAGGCCTTAGAACCATTGGTGGTCGTAACAGAGAGGCTGAAGTGTATATTATAAATTTTTGTTTCTTTCCTTCCTTCAATTCATTTTCAATTTGTTTAGTTGCTCCAGATACAGTGATACAAATATTAACAGCCGGCAAATAATTTTGTTGATTCTTTGTAAAATTAGTAAAGGAGCTTGGAGACCTCAAAGGTGTACTTTATTCCAACCCATGGGTTCTTGATTTTCTGAATATTTTATTTAACTTTTTTTTAGCAATGCATGGAATGGTTTCAAGAAGTTTCAACTGCTGAGAGTTCGAAGCTGAGGTGAGGCGTTAGTCCCTTGATCAACCAATTATTTTCTTTAATTTAAATGATACAAATGGAATAAACTGCTTTAAAGTTACGCTCTGTCAAACTGATGACATGAAAAACCTCTGCTAAATAGAAATGGTAATAAAGTTCATTTTCTGGTTATTATGTTAGAATTTGTGAGATGTTACTGAAATTTATCTTCAGACAAATTTTAAAATGTTGGTTAAATCTGTGGTCAGTGAGTCTTTAAATTCTATCATTGTCATCATCTCATCTTTATTTGATATAATTTATCTTTCAGTGGCAAAGTAGTGCGTGTACTGGTCTTCAATGCCACAGGAGACAGACGGCCAGAAACTCTTCTTAAGGTTGTCCAGGTAGATTAGAATGTTTTCTTCCTTCCCTCCTTCCTTAATTATTAGTCCGAATAACTGTCTGGTCCACTTATTTGGTTGTTTTTTTGATGACTAGATGCCTGACTGATTCATAAGTAAGCTGTCATGAGCAGCGAGAGTTAGGGGGTTGTTAACTCAGTTGGTCACACTCTGGCTTCAATCACAAGGTCCCAGGTTCAAATCCAGCTCTGGTCGGGTCACCTGGGCCCATTTTAGACTGCAGTTTCAATCGTCATTTGTCTAATTGCTGTGACCTCCTCCTTTAATATTAGCCCACCATGTGTATAAATGCAGGACGTAAACCTCAATTGTTCATCCATCCGTGATTAATTGATATTTGACACAAAATTACCTGATAAAAAGTACTCGATTGAATGATCAGCCAGTTTCGGACTTATGTTTCCTTCCTGTAAGTAATAAGGTATCGTTAATTTGTACTTTTTGTAGTTGTGTGAATTAAGTAGCTGTGTGACAACTAATGTCAGTCTTTGTTATTGCGTGTGTTATTTGGTGTTAAATAATCCTTTGTGATCAAACTACCATTTGAGCATGTGAAACCCTCATAGTGTCCTTTCTCTTACTAAATTAAGTTGTGCATCTCTTGATGCTATTAGCAGATTAGTGATGCCCTATAATTTCCTATCATTTTACTTTCGTTTGTGGTTCTTTGATGACTGAAAAGTCATAAGTCTGCAATTAATCCAGTGTCTGTCACTTGTCCTAAGGTTATTTTGCCCCTTGAATCGTATCTATATATAGAAGCCGTGCAAAGTTATGTAAATTTTATATGTAATAGAGCAAAATGCAAGATAAGCAGCACAATTGTTTCAATTTTATATCAATGATTAGGTACCATTTAATTTACGAAAAAATTGGATAACTTGGCATGTTATTAGTCAATGATGAAGATTGATAGAAAATTTATTAGAAGTTATGAATATAATCATATCGGTCATGTCATACCCTTTAAATTTAAATAAATTTTGTTCTTTCAGTATGGACAGTTTGATTGTGCTGCCTTCTGTCCGAACATCGCCACCGCCTCGACTCGCAATGCAGGTAATTGCGATGAATTGTAATTAGGGGAGACCTTTAGATATTGAGGGCGGGGTGGGGGAGGAACTTTTGAGTTTTCCTGCAAGGAAACACTACTAACTCATTTCGAGTATGCAACGTCCTAAAAAATTGTGTTCCTAAAATTTAAAAAAATCCCTCCATTGCTATTATTAAGCTCAAGACCGGTAGGAAATAATTTATTTGTAAAAACCTCCTGGTAATAAGCTTTACTAGAGAATGATTTGAGATGAATTAAACTTGTGTATGTAAATTTTTGAATTTTTCATTAACAGATCAAACAAATTACACCATTACCATCGAATCACAACTTTCTCGGTGTCACGCAAACAGAAGCACTTGGATCAGACTCCATTCGCCTTCCCCAGAATTGCAAACGAATGTAAATTTCACAAAGGACAATACTGACAGTGCTGGGGCTGCTGCTATGCCCAACGGCTTTGATTCTGAGGTATCTGAATCACTTCTCGAATCACAATCATTTTCTGAATCATCTGGTACCTCTGAATCAAAATCTGAATCGAAAACTGAACCATCAGATCTTACGACGCATGGAGTGAGTCCGAAACCTGAAGTTACAGATCGAATCATCGACCCACCTAATCTAGAAACCGCCCAGATGTTTTCAAGTATTCAAGACGCCCTGTTATGGGCCGGTCAAGGACGAGATACGACCTTAGCCTCCACAGACACTAAGAACGTGGTCGTTCCACCAGTGTTAGCAAACGCCGACCATATTCAAGTCTTATGTACAGGCAGCTTGCATTTAATTGGAGGAGTAATCAAGCTTGTTGCTCCGAATGTAAATGACTGAGTTGTAAAAACTGCAGATTTTATTACAGCCAAGAAAATATGAATGATTACCTTTGTACTGTGAGCGAGGTCATACCTGAAAACTTTCCCATAGATGTAGGAGCCGTGACCTATTTAGAGGGGCAGTACATTATTTTGCAAATGGGGCTTGCTGCCTAAATTTTTTTGCCCTTTGCCCAAATTTTATGTCTTTTTATAATGTTGTCAGATTTTTAGGGGTCCACCTGCTTTCTTTGCCAGTACTGAGTACCTTCTACCTTGCAAATGCACAAATTTGTATCAATGGAAATTTTGTCGAAGTTTTTAAAATGATAGTACCTACTGTCGTTCAAATCGCTAATGTTACTAGGCCTGCTCATATCAGTGTGAGTCACATCTACCTTAAGTTTACTATGTAATATTAAAGTACAGATCAGTGCATGAGTTAAGTTTTAATTATCTCATCAGAGATGTCACATTTCTATCTGTGATAAATTGACCACCTATTCTATGAAAAAAACAGGACCAGGAGTGACATCACTGACATTCTCAAAAGCCAAAGGTAATCACGCATATTTCTGCAGCTGTAAAACATTGATGAATTATTATAATTGTGCGTATCAATTATGAACTGTTATCATTTCTGTGTTTACTGAGCAGTGGCACTAGCAGAATGCCTCTCATCTGTCTCTAATCTGCAGGCTGATGGGACTTTAATTTAAGGTCTGAAATTTTCTGATTAATTTTAGAATCATCTTGGGCTATTTTGAGGCTTGAGAAAGCCGGATGCAGACAGCATGGCTGGGAAAAGTAAGGAATTTGGGCATGTAATTTATAAATTAATAACCTGGAAATTTCTAAATCACCATTTACCTATCTGGAAGTTTTGAAGAAAGGTGAAAATTCTTTGATTTAGGAATAGTGGCCATTTACATAATTTTTTTATTTAATTGCCTGGAAATTCACATTTTTCAAGCCCTGTTGGTGTAATACAATAGAGGGTGGGAGGAATCGAATAACTGATAAATGCAAGTAAATAAGGTGACATATATGATATCATCTTAATAAATGTTGTATATATTTGTCACTTCAGCAAAGCCTTCAGTGATTAAGTCAGACACACCCACAAAACTGACCAATGAACAGACCTTCAAGCATGTTATGCAAATGAGGCCAATTTCGCTGTTATTCACTTTCCCGTAAGGGTTACGGGTGTTATTCTTATATGAGTAGATAGGACTCTCTGAGACCTTTAAAATGACATCTCATACGTCTCTGAGACGTTAATAGTTGCTTCGCAAATTGCCGGTAAACTGGTGAAGTGGAGAGAAATGCTGAGCGCTGATTGGCTGAGACGCTCGTGACGTAAATCTATCATAATTTGGAGTTCCTAAGAGATTCTTCTAGGGTTGATTCTCTGGGTGATATTTGTAGATTGAAATTTTAATTTTATAAACGAAACATTCGCTGTAGACCTGTGTTCCAAATTGGGTGGATTATATTTTAATCATGAATTAATATTTTTACAAATATAATATGATTGTGTTACTGCTGGATTTTCAAGAATTGATGTGCCTTAAATAGAAACTGATATATATTTTAATGCATGGGTTTTTTACAACAATTTGGGAATTTGGAGTAGACTGTAGATCTTGAAATAATAATGTTGTGTATATTTTTCTTAACCGGATAACTAATTACTTCAAATTATGGTGCACTTGTTACTAGGCCTACAACAAATGTTACACATTGAAAAAAGGAACCTTGTTTATCTAAAAGATTTAATTTTCAATGTGAGGTGAAATTAATGAATTGTGAGCAGCATTAGCAAATCGAATCAATTGCAATGATTAAATGCAAATTTTTTTTAAGTGTCAAAATTGTAACAATACTGGCTGTGTGGGTCTATACTATTCTATAGTATATGTACATGTTTACTATTGTTTGATCAATTAAAGAACCAGTTGAATTTTATTTCAATCATGACTTCTTAGCTTTTTCGTTTTATTAATTGTTACCTTTTTAAAAGAAACTGCAGATTTCGGAAGGATTTTGAGTTCTTGCACTATTCTGTAATGGCTGTTTTAAGACTCACATGAGCGAAAATTATAAGAAATATCGTGCACTAATGGTTATGTGCAAGCTTGTTAGATCTATGTATATATCAAGGGGTCCTTTGATAGGAAAGTGGCTCATGCTGCCCTCCTCCACATCCCTGCCGGGTATAAGATGCAAAAATCATGGGTGACATGCTCACACCTGCAACAGCTAAAAACTCCTCCCCGAGCAATGCCACTCACCTCAACTGTCCACCTATCCTTATTGCTCTATCCTGTCCTTCTGATAACAGCAAATAACAGTAAAACAGCTCCCTTATTTACGTTTTCTGCCTCTACTGTTGTTTTCCCACCAGGGGCGCATGAATCTCCATCGTAGTTCCGCTATTGCTCACGTTTAGGACTGGCGCCACCGTCTGCCTTCCCGCCAAAAACATCCACACACTTCACTGCCTGCACCCTGGCTGACCTACTTCTACTCATCTTATCTTCGCGATCTTACCCTCATTTTAAAGCTCTTTCCAAGCCCTAGACGTATCAAGATGTCTCACCTATTATCCAAGCTCCTACGCGCTATCTCTCAAGTCCAATCTGCATAGCAGCATCCAATCACCAATGCATTTTTCCCTTTGCCCAGGTTCAATCTCAAAGCAGACGACTCAGTGCACACCCCTGCTGTGTAGCATTTGGCAATGTGCCAAAATATCACTTATTCTTTTTCATCACCAATATACTTTCTAAACTCCATTCACCTATTTTCCCTACTCACATATTTCTCTACCATTTCAATCAAATCACATGCTTTCAGACAAACTGCACATTTTTTTCATTGCCCAGTCAATCTTTCCAGTGCCATCACTGGGAATCTAACTCTTCATTTTCACATATAGTGGGGGGTCGGGAGGGGGGGGGGGCTCCATTCCCCCTAAAAATGTCCCTCAATGGGTATATCTAGTTTGTTTATATTTTCACACACTAGGTGGCAGTGTTTGTCTCTCATCTGGTACATGGCGACACCTGTGGCAATGTCTTGCATTGTTTCATCACCATTGAGGTGCATATTGATTTGATTTGGCATATTTGTGCTAATATGAGGAGAAACTGTTGGGTCATTTCGGTGGTCTGAGGCTCTGACAACTCATGAATGTGATGCAGGTCTTTCACATTTAAAGGTTAGTTCAGTAATTCGTTAATCTGTGGTGTTAATTGTTGTTGGAAATGGCACAATTGGCTTAATTAGCAATTAGCTTGAAGAGGAGCTCTAGGTGATCAAGCTTCAAGCTGCACTGATAAATTGCAAGGGAATCAACAGACTGAAGTGCTGAAATCTTGTAATTCTATGATTAATTCACCAAGCCTGAGGTACAGGTCTAAAAATATTCCTTGTGGGACTGTGTTTGATATAGGCAACTCTGAATATCTACTGATTTATTAATACAATTCATCAATTTGTTGATAAACCCCTCATTCGCCCCCCCCCCCCTCCAATTTTTAAGAATAATCGGTAGCTACTAATCTGGTTTATTGAAACATTAAAATCTCCTAATGCTAATTGATCAGTTATCAGTGTAAGATTACCAGATTTATTTGGGGGGGGGGGCGGTTGGGTACAACCCGACCCTGCCCTTCCCCTTTGGTCTGTAGATTTTATTGTAAAAAAAAAATCCTATTTTTCAGTTAGTTTTTTGTTCTGACATTTTCTTGGTCTGCCATGAAAGAAATCTGATGACTGATGAGTGATGACTCATAAATGATCATGTGGATTACCCTACTTTACTTTGTATATAGTCAGTAATATTAATAACCCCAGTGGCCCAAATTGGTTCGATTCCCAGTCCGGACGAGACATTTTGGATAGTTGTTTCATCCTGTGTCACAAGTGTGCCTCGCCTCCTTACCGCCATCTTGCTTGTCCAATTGAGCCTTTAATCAATGCAAAAAATGCCTAAAATACAGGACGTAAAGTCCCGCCCGATCATCTCCGTGTCCCAAAGACAGACATATATGTAGAAAATATCTGAGCTTTAAGTTTATGATATAATATATGAAAGTAAACACTGGCGGCGATATGGTTATGTAATTTCGCACAGCTACTTAAACATCAGAAGTTAAAAATAACTTTATTGATTTATAAGTTCACGGTCCACTGAGCGGATAAGACATATACCTGGAGTATATGTATTGTTTGGCCGGAAACCACTTTTTATTAATTGATTAACATTTTTCCTGAGTGCCATCCTTGATGATATATTTCACTACCATCCTCAATGGCATAAACTTTGAAGAGACAGACAGATAGATGGATAGATAGATGGACAGATAGATAGAAATTTAGATAATGAATACATTTAAAAAATAGACAAGTAGCCAAAATAGGGGTAGATTAATAGAGAGATAACAGAGCGATAGAGATATTGATAGATAAATGGATAGATATAGATGGATAGATAGATGGATATAAGTTAGAAAGATAGATAGATGCATAGATTGATTGATTGATAGATTTATAGATAGATGCATAGATTGATACGCATAGATAGACGGATAGATGGATAGATAGATATATAGAATTATAGATTGATAGATAGATATATAGATAGATAGATTGATTGATTGATTGATTGATTGATTGATTGATTGATACCTGTGATAGTTTCATCTACCGATTTACCTCTTAAAAATATGTTAGTATCATGATAAAAGATATAGTGAAATTGTTGTAATTATAATGTTGAAATTTATTGTATCAAATTGAAGGTTAAAAGGCAAATACACCTTTTAGGTGTCAGCCTGCCACTTGTTCTTTTTGGTCCAATAAACTTGAAACTTGAAACTTGGAACTAGATAGATAGATAGAAATTTAGGTGATAGATACATACAACAATAGACAAATAGGGATGGATTGACCGACAGATAGATAGATAGATAGAATGATAGACAGACATATAAAAACGTACTACTACTACATATAAATAGATAGACAGTTAGTTAGATAGATTGGTTGGTGAAAAGATAGATAGATAGATAGATATATAAATAGATATATAAATAGATAGATAGATGGATAGTTAGATAGATAGATAGATAGATAGATAGATAGATAGATAGATAGATAGATAGATAGAATATGAATTAGATGCAACAGAAAGTTGTTGTAGTTGACCAAGTGTCCTTCCAACTCACACGTGAACACCAGTATTTATCACATTACTGGCCACGTGAGAACGAAGAAACATTTTATTGATCACTCAAATCTAGGTGCGATGTTATGGCTGTCGATGAATGGACTATGGGAAGCCCTAACCCATTTATTGAATAATTTATATTCTACATCATCCCGGTTCACAAAGATTATTGCACTGTTACAACTCTGCATTGATTTGTTTCTATTTTTTGCCTTTGGTACTTTTATGTCTCATCAACTATAAGGGGCCGACCAGACGATAGTTATGGCTTTTACCCCTGGGACGAACTTTTTTTCATTCACTAAGCGTCGACGAACAATGTTTTTTTGCATGCGGACGCATGAAATTTCAATATTATGGTACCCTCACTACAGGTGGAAACAATTTTTTTTTTTACGTCCTGAACAAACTTCTTTTTTTTAGCTTCAAGCGGGAAACAAACTTTTTTTCACCAAAAAAGCCGTAGCCCCCCCCTTCCCCCATAGGTCATCTGGTTGGCCCCTAAGTATCTTTATCAACTTCCCCAGCCAAGAACACTGGTTGAAAAACGGGGTATTTTTTGTGCCCAGGTAATCATGGCTATTCAAGTTTTTTTGTCCCAGTCATTATGCAGTCATGTGTCTTTTGGTGCTTGACGATTTTTCCCAGGTAATCATGTGTCTTTTGGTCCCAGATAATTATTGCAATTCATATTTTTTACGCCCCCAGATGTGTCTTTTGCTCCTAGAAAATCATAACTATTAATGTTTTCTGCCCCCAGATAATCATGTGTCTTTTGCTCACAGACAATCATAGCTATTCAGTATTCATGTTTTTTGTCCCAGATAATCATGTGTTTTTTCTTCTCATGGCTATCCAATTTTTGTCCCCTGATAATCATGTGTCTTTTACTCCCAGATTATCATAGCTATT
Source organism: Platynereis dumerilii (assembly GCA_026936325.1). Classification (NCBI taxonomy): domain Eukaryota; kingdom Metazoa; phylum Annelida; class Polychaeta; order Phyllodocida; family Nereididae; genus Platynereis; species Platynereis dumerilii. The sequence continues at coordinate 9,957,671 of JAPTHN010000006.1, read as the reverse complement.
CAGTGTTCTATTCTTTTTTTTTTCCTCTCAGAAAATGATGTGTCTTTGGCACTCTAGGTAATAATTGCTATTTATAAATGTATTTCTGCTCCAGATAATCAATGTTTTTTCTCCAGATAATAATGGCTATTCATGTTTGTTTTTTTCTGTTTAATCATGTACTTTTGCCCTCAGATGATCGTGTGTTTTTTGCCCCCAGATAATCATGTGACTTCAGATAATCATGTGTGATTTGCTCTTAGATAATAAATGCTCTTTGCTTCAACATGACTTTTTGTGTGTGTCCGATGTTTAGACCTTTTATCAATAAAAAAAACTATCTGTCTAATTCTATGGGGGGGGGGGTTGGTCTAGTGATAGTGTGCTGGACTGCCAATCGCTTGGTCTAGGCCCAGGTGACCCAGCTCTTGCCGGGTCACCTGGGCCTATGTTGGATGGCTGTTTCAATCATCCTTCGCCTCATTGCCGTGTCCTCCTCCTGTCCTAATTAGCCTACCAAGTGCATAAATAAAGGACGTAAAGGCCCAATCATCCATCCATCCATCTGTCTAATTCTACTCATCTATCCAGCTTTCTGGCTATATATGACTTTTCTTACTTGGCATCATATATTGAGTTCTCTTTCTGATGTTTGTCATGTTTAATTAGTGGAAATCTAAATAGTTCAAGTTTATGCATGGACATGTGGTCTACAATTTACATTTAATGAAAAAACAACAAAGAAAAAAGAAAACAGATTGATTCCAGGTATTATACATCAAATGTTCTGTTCTATTTTTGGCTTATGTATTGATTGAAAAAGAGGGGACCCTGTCCCGATCCATGTGGTAGTTGGAATAACAATTTAGCAAGTTGACCGATTAATTGTTAATTACTATCAACACGTTAGGCCATTAAGGTTAACCTAATTGGCTGCTTGGCCAATTTATTGAATATTTGATGGGACCATGACTCTGAATTTCCTGAATTTCTCCAGTGTACACTCAGGCAAATGTAAGCTCTGGTGTCCTAAACAGAAGAATACATTGGCAAATTCCTAAGCTCTGGTGTCCTAAACAGAAGAATACATTGGCAAATTCCTAAGCTCTGGTGTCCTAAACAGAAGAATACATTGGCAAATTCCTAAGCTCTGGTGTCCTAAACAGAAGAATACATTGGCAAATTCCTAAGCTCTGGTGTCCTAAACAGAAGAATACATTGGCAAATTCCTAAGCTCTGGTGTCCTAAACAGAAGAATACATTGGCAAATTCCTAAGCTCTGGTGTCCTAAACAGAAGAATACATTGGCAAATTCCTAAGCTCTGGTGTCCTAAACAGAAGAATACATTGGCAAATTCCTAAGCTCTGGTGTCCTAAACAGAAGAATACATTGGCAAATTCCAAATATTTGGTAAGTTAGCTGTGAATGGGAAAAGGATCACATATTAAAATGGTAAAGTGGTATTTTGAGATGTATCTTACAAGTTCGAAGAGATCCGGGTTCCTAGCTCAGCACCAAATATTATTCAATCATCCCAGGCTCCCAACATCTGTATATATGGTCATGTATCTTCACTCGTCTTACAGTCTATCTCTTCTTTTGTCTTTAAATTATTTCAGTCTATCTGTCAGTCAAGCCTTAAAACTACTAAGTGCCAGTAACCATGATCTCTATCTACCAATCTAAGATTACAACTACCTTGGACTCAGTAAATAAGTATGTCCACTACTTGTCAATCTAAGTTCACAACTATAATGTACCTAAGATCCAGATGCTATGTCCACTATCTGTCAATTTAAGCTTACAACTACCTGTGAGCCAGTTGCTGTGTCCAATACCTGTCTATCTAAGCTCACAAATACAATGTACCTAAGAGCCAGATGCTATGACCACTATCTGTCAGTCTAAGCTTACAACTACCTAAGAGCCAGAAGCTATGTCCATTGTCTGTTAATCTAAGCTTATAACTACCTAAGAGCCAGAAGCTATGTCCATTGTCTGTCAATCTAAGCTTATAACTACCAAAGAGCCAGAAGCTATGTCCTTTGTCTGTCAATCTAAGCTTACAACTACCGAAGAGCCAGAAGCTATGTCCATTATCTATCAATCTAAGTTTACAACAACCTAAGAGCCAGATGCCATGTCCACTATCTGTCAGTCTAAGCTTTACAACTATATTCGACCCAGAAGCTATGTCCACTATCTGTCAATCTAAGGTACAACTCCCCAAGACCAGAGCCAGTAACAATGCAATCACTGAGACATCTACCTATCCAGTGTTAACCTATTTGCACTATCTACACTATCCTTTCTATCTGTTTGACAACCATTGTTCTTTGAAGTTTTAGACCTTGGTAACTACCTAGTTTCATATACAGTACTATACACCATAATAAATGTAGGCCTACAACAATGTACAACTTTACTGTACAAATAGGTAAAATTTGCACTATTGCACGGCTACAATACGTTGAATGCATAGCCCCTCTTGCTGCACCGTATAACAACACGGCTTGCATCCCACTACCTTACAGCCTCATCACCTAGCTGCATCTGACGGATCAATGGTGTTGCCTGGCTTCGGAGGCGACTGGTCCTGCAGCTGAGTTTTGCCTGATCAGTCAATGGGGCTTGACTTGGAGTCTATCGAAGGCTATTAGGCTTACATGTTGGAGTTTTTATCCTCTATTGTGCGGTGGAGACCATAGAGACCGTAGAGACTGTGGACACAGTGTGGAGTTTTGCTGTTGACCGTGGATTTCGTACCTGAACAACAACCGTTTTGAAGCAACTCGGTTAGTGTGTTATTAGTTGTTATTGTATGGAATGAGAGATTCAGTATACCGTGTACCTGGTCCGTGCATAATATCAGTGGAATATGTTTAATCTGAGGTAATTTTGAGTTTTGTGGTTGGCCATGGATTTCGTTCCTGAACAGCAACCGTTTTGAAGCAACTCGGTTAGTGTGTTTTGTTGTAATGAATGTACTGTACACAACATCAGTGCCTGCGGGTAGAAAATCTGAGGTAACAAGGTGTAGTTCTGTTGTTGACTGGATTTCGTACCTGAACAACCATTTTGAAGCAACTCAGTTAGTGTGTTATTTCCTATAATGATCAAGTTTGTCATTGTATATGGAATGAGAGATTGAATATGTACTGTGTTATGTGTATGACATCAGTGGGATATGTTTAATCTCAGGTAATGTTGAGTTCTGTAGTTGACTGTGGATTTCATACCTGAACAATAACCGTTTTGAAGCAACTCGATTAGTGTATGTTTCTTTTGTTGTTAATGAAAAAGTATTGGGAGATTTAATATGTTTACTGTGTGCAACATCAGTGGGATATGTTTAATCTGAGGTACCGTAATGGAGTTCTGTTGTTGACAGTGGATTTCGTACCTGAACAATAATAACCATTTTGAAGCAACTCGTTTAGTGTGTTATTTGACAAAATGATCAAATTTGTCATTGTATGGAATGGGAGATTGTATAATTTGATGCATTGCAGATTAATTGATCAGATTCTGAGTGTGGTAAAATAGTGGCTGATTGTTATGCCATTATTGTTGAGTTCTGTTGTTGCCCAAGGATTTCATACCTTTATTGGTTGATTTTGTACAGGTCTGCAACATTTTAAAGCACCGTGGTCACTATGGCCAGTGCAATAGTGATGCACGGATAGTGAAAATAGCTGGATACCTGATAATCCGGCTACACCAACTGCCGGATACCGGATGGTAACCGGATAGTTGGAACCGGATAGTAAACATACGAAAATGGAAGTTTTTCAGCATTTGCGTTTGATTATAAATATTTTTTCTGGGAGCCAAGAGATATCATGTCAGGCAGGAGGACTGTTTTTGTCTGATGGAACATGTTTCGTTATGTTCTGTAGCTGAATTACAATTTTGAAGATGGTTACATCATGTTTTTTAATCTGTTCTTGCAACATTCTTTTATTTGTAATCAAAGTTCTTTTAACTTTTTACTTATTTTTGAGGATCCCAGATATCCGGTTCTGACACCCTTATTTTGCCGGATACCGGATATCCTGCAAATTCTAATATCCGGTCGGATACCGGATACCTGGCCGGATATCCGTGCATCCTTACAGTGCAATATTACAGTTGTTTATACAGAATCATGGTTTATTGTCAAACAGCAGGAATTAAGTTTGGATCACGTGTCCACATCTATTATTCATATAATTTGTATGTATGTCAGTGGGACAACTGAGACGACACAATCATTGACTGATCTTGCATGAGGTTTTTCTCATTGACCGAAGTTTCTTTACCACCAATGGTGTAGCCTAATGTTGTCATTGACCCTCACTTTATATCTCCAATGGTTTAATGTTGTCATTGACCAACAATTTCATACCTCCAATGGTTTAATGTTGGCAATTAGACCAGCAATTTTGTCTCTCCGATGGTTTAATGTTAGCAATGACCAACAATTTTGTATCTCCGATGGTTTAATGTTGTCATTGACCAACAATTTCATACCTCCAATGGTTTAATGTTGACCAACAATTTCATACCTACAATGGTTTAATGTTGTCATTGACCAACAATTTCATACCTCCAATGGTTTAATGTTGTCATTGAACAACAATTTCATACCTCCAATGTTTTAATGTTGACCAACAATTTCATACCTCCAATGGTTTAATGTTGTCATTGACCAACAATTTCATACATCCAATGGTTTAATGTTGTCACTGACCAACAATTTCATACCTCCAATGGTTTAATGTTGTCATTGACCAACAATTTCATACCTCCAATGGTTTAATGTTGACCAACAATTTCATACCTCCAATGGTTTAATGTTGTCATTGACCAACAATTTCATACCTCCAATGGTTTAATGTTGTCATTGACCAACAATTTCATACCTCCAATGGTTTAATGTTGTCATTGACCAACAATTTCATACCTCCATGGGTTGGATGTTGTCATTGACCAACAATTTCATACCTCCAATGGTTTAATGTTGTCACTGACCAACAATTTCATACCTCCAATGGTTTAATGTTGTCATTGACCAACAATTTCATACCTCCAATGGTTTAATGTTGTCATTGACCAACAATTTCATACCTCCAATGGTTTAATGTTGTCATTGACCAACAATTTCATACCTCCAATGGTTTAATGTTGACCAACAATTTCATACCTCCAATGGTTAAATGTTGTCATTGACCAACAATTTCATACCTCGAATGGTTTAATGTTGTCATTGACCGACAATTTCATACCTCCAATGGTTAAATGTTGTCATTGACCAACAATTTCATACCTCCAATGGTTTAATGTTGTCATTGACCGACAATTTCATACCTCCAATGGTTTAATGTTGTCATTGACCAACAATTTCATACCTCCAATGGTTTAATGTTGTCATTGACCAACAATTTCATACCTCCATGGGTTGGATGTTGTCATTGACCAACAATTTCATACCTCCAATGGTTTAATGTTGTCATTGACCGACAATTTCATACCTCCAATGGTTTAATGTTGTCATTGACCAACAATTTCATGGTTATGTTTAAGTAGAGGAGTAATTTGGTAATTTTTAGGGATGCAATAATCGATGCCTGGTACTGGAACCATTAAAACTGAAAGAGCAGTGTTTGTCTCGGATCAGAGCCCAGTATGGTATATAGCCAAAAGTATCATTAGCAGATTGGCATCAGTATTGAGAAAAACACCAGCATCATTGAAAAAACTGGTTATGTCATTTCATGGGAGGCTAGAGTTTTGTTATAGTATGTAATATTGGATATTTTAGAGAAGCACATTTTCTTGATTTCCTATCTTAGATACATAATATCCTTGTTTACGTATAGAAATGTTGTTAGCAGTTACACCATATCATATGTGTCAGCTGGTCATGCTATTTGATTTTTGTTTAGAAATTTCCATATAAACAGCGTAACATTGTGTATTTATTATTTTAATGTTGAGTAGGTGCTGGAAGGTTAAAGATTGTATGATTTGAAGTGCCGATTGTTTAGCCAGGAAACTTCGGTCAAGGCCACCATTATAGCATTATCCATTATCTAGGCCATCATCTTTTCTTGAGAGAAATTACAGAAATGAAGACTATTGAAAAGATATGGACTAGTGGATGCTTTCTGTCCTAATTTACTGAAATGTACAGCATGTGGTACACAAGATAGAGCTTAACAAAACTTGGCCAAGAGCGTTTTCAATTTCAGAAACAGTATAGAAAGGCGCGAATGTACAGAGGTGAAGGTACTGGGACTATGTTATATCATTATAAGACCACATTGTACCACCCAGGACTGGCCGGACTACTTGAACTGGCTTGAGTCCATCACTTGGACAATGGGCAATCATGTAAGTGTCCAGTTGAATGTCCACTCCAGTGTCCAAAGGGCTTACGTTGACCAGCTGCCCACTCGCTGCCCACCAGAACTGACCTTAAATTGCCAGTGAAGAGCCACTCCAAATGACCAGCTTAGCCGCAGGCCATGACATCACTGCTGGGACACACAAAGCCAGACAACAAACATGGGGTCATTCAGGGAACTGATTATGTGACCAAACTTATTTTCAAAACTGATAAATCCTCGGAGATTGCATGTGTTACAAGGGCCATTACCTATACTCACCAGGACTGACCTTAAATTGCCACTAAAGAGCCACTCCAGAGATGACCAGCTTAGCCACAGGGCAGTTATGTCACTGCTGGGATGCACAAAGGCAGGAACAAACACGGGGTCATAGAAGGAGCTAATTATGTGACCTAACTTATTCTCAAAACTGGTAGATTTCTAAATCCTTGGAGATCCGGATGTGTTACAAGGATCATCAACTACTTACAAACAGTGACCTCGCAGCTAAAGAGCCACTCCAGAAATGACCAGCAATGCTGCCGAGCAATTACGTCACTGGTGGGATACACAAAGGCTGGAACGAACATGGGTTCTTACAATCATGTGACCAAACTGATTCTCAAAACTGGTAAATCCTTTGAGATTCTGATGTAGCTTAATCTATTTGAGCTTAACTCGGTCCTCATGCTTAGCTTCCTTTCTGCGGTTTATCCGAGACATCTGCGACCAAGCATAGGTTTTACAATTACCAATTTAATGGATTAATCTCTAGGGTAGTTCAGCATGGTTAAGGTTGCCATCTGCTCTGCGAAGGGTCTTTGCTTGCGTGGGTTTGAACCCCAATGTCCGACTTGAACACAGAACTTAAGAAGAGATGAGTGTGATAGACAAAAATAAGAAACCCGAAGAACAGCAAAAGAGACAATTTTAAAAATGTCCATACCTTGCTTGAAATGTCACATTGTTAATTGAATGGCTAACTTAAACAGAAAACTAGAAAGGACGAAGCTAAGAAATAGATGGAGGAAGCTAAGAAACAGACAGACAGCTACTTCCAAACTTCCAATGGTCTAACAGAGCAAATGAGACAATTTGAGAAAGGTTCATGCCTTGCTTGAGATGTCACACAGCTGCAAACTGACCATCCAGACATTCACTGCCACATTCAACTAAACCAGGGTAAGCCACAGGGTGCCATACACTGCCATTGAGCCTAACAAGCAGCCAAATATAGCTGCACTGAGCTGCATTCCAGCAAGAACTTCTCCTGACCAGGGACTTAGGAAAAAGAAAGACACATACTTCCAATGGTGAAGCATGCTGAGCAAATGAGACAATTTGAAAAAGGTTCATGCCTTGCTTGAGATGTCACACAGCTGCAAATGACCATTCAGACATTGACCTCAATTGAAGAAGCCAGAGAGAGCCACAAGGTGCCATGAAGCGCCGTTGAACCTAACAAGCAGCCAAATATAGCTACACTGAGCTGCATTCCAGCACTACATTCCGGGCGGCGTTTTCCCTGACTGGGTAATCCAGTTAAGCTCTTTCAAGCTCTTGCCTCCAAAATGGTATGGAGGGTCAGGCCAAAAAGCTATTGATGAAACATTCATGACAAGTCAAGAGAAAAGTTGACTACAATATCTGTATAAATGTTGGCCAAGCCCTTCTATTCAGGAGAGAGGTGGGAGCCACTGGAAGGACAGTTTTCTCTGTCTTTGTTTTAGAATCAATCTCTGACTGCCCCTTGATATTTCAATGCTGGAAATAGCAAGGATGGATGAATGAGTTGGGCTTTATGTCCTATATTTATGGACTACTCGGATAGGTTAATTAGGACAGGAGTAGGACTGTGCAATGAGGCAGAGGATGATAGTAGCTTCCATCCTTGTGTTGGGGTCCAGGGCTAGGTCCAGGCAACTGGCCAGAGCGGGATTTGAACCCATGTCCCAGTGCTTGGAAGCCCAAAGTGCTACCAAATGTGCCAACCCCCCTCCCTGCTGCCTCTTCAGAAGTGAGAGTTGATTTCTAAAAACTCTCATTGATAAATAAACTTTCAAACCGCCCTTTCGATAAGAGTTCCAATTTTGAGTTGGACAATTTTACAGCATTCCATGTGTTTATTATCATTCGGGCAAACACCTCCCTGTCCTGAAATATGCGAATAACAGGTGAATACAGTGTATATATGTACACCACTTACAAATACTAATCTGGAATTTCCAGAATGAAAACCTGTTGTAAAAATCAATGGATTTAAGCCAATTTTTATGTAATCCATTTCGATTTCCTGGGTTCATGATATTTAACAAAAAGACTTGGGCAAACTTAGCGGATAATAATGTTTAGTGCTGCGAATGTGGTAAATGTGTTGATTTGGTAATTGGAAACGTTTATTTTTCTATAACAGTCTGTCATTTTGATATAGGAACGAGTGGACTGTTGCTTTTTGAAAATAGCACTTTGTGTGTCATCATGCTGATGATTTGTCATGATCATACCCAATACTTTGAGGAGTGTATAATTTCTTTCTGCAGTTCTGCAGTTCTGCAGTTCTGCAGAAAAAAACTACAGAATTCTGCAGTTTCCAAAAAAAAGTGCAGAATTCTGCAGTTCTGCAAAAAAACTGCAGAATTCTGCAGTTTCCAAAGGAATTGCAGAATTCTGCAAAAAAATTGCAGAATTCTGCAGTTCTGCAAAAAAAGTGCAGAATTCTGCAGTTTTCAAAAAAGTGCAGAATTCTGCAGTTCTGCAAAAAAACTGCAGAATTCTGCAGTTTCCAAAGGAATTGCAGAATTCTGCAAAAAAATTGCAGAATTCTGCAGTTCTGCCAAAAAATTGCATAATTCTGCAGTTCTGCCAAAAAAAAGTTCAGAATTCTGCAGTTCTGCAAAAAAAGTGCAGAATTCTGCAGTTTTCAAAAAAAGTGCAGAATTTTGCAGTTCTGCAAAAAAAATTGCAGAATTCTGCAGATCTGCAAAAAAGTGGTACATTTAAATTTCTTCCTCCACCTGCATATTCTGCAATAAATTCTGCAGTTTGGGAGTGAAATTGCAGAATTCTGCAATTCTGCAATAAATTCTGCAGTTTGGGAGTGAAATTGAAGAATTCTGCAATTCTGCAATAAATTCTGCAGTTTGGGAGGAAATTGCAGAATTCTGCAATTCTGCAATAAATTCTGCAGTTTGGGAGGAAATTGCAGAATTCTGCAATTCTGCAATACATTTTGCAGAACAAATTTATTGCAGAATTCATACAGTATTTGTGAACCTCTGGTACAAGGGACTTGTTATTACCCAGGAAACGTTTGTTGGGGGGGGGGAGGTAGCAGTTCTGGGGTCGAGTTGGGGGGGGGCTGCTTCAAAATAAACCTCTATGCCTCTATGGACGTTTTGACACTCTGCTCGGCCAATTCTCAACCAAATTTCACTCTGAAAAAAGTGGTGGATACCCTGCAACCAGGTCTATTTACTACAGTCGTCAGTTTTTGTCTGTCGTTGTTTCTTTTTGCCGTACGGCACTTTTTTCGGCGATCGGTAGGCTCGCAAAAATTTCATTTTACAAACTGCTGCATCAAAATAAACCTCTATGACATTTTGCCACTCTGCTCGGCCAATTCTCAACCAAATTTCACTCTGAAAAAAGTGGTGGATACCCTGCAACCAGGTCTATTTACTACAGTCGTCAGTTTTTGTCTGTCGTTGTTTCTTTTTGCCGTACGGCACTTTTTTCGGCGATCGGTAGGCTCGCAAAAATTTCATTTTACAAACTGCTGCATCAAAATAAACCTCTATGACATTTTGCCACTCTGCTCGGCCAATTCTCAACCAAATTTCACTCTGAAAAAAGTGGTGGATACCCTGCAACCAGGTCTATTTACTACAGTTGTCAGTCTTTGTCCTTCGTTGTTTTTTGTCGGCAATCGGTCAGCTCGCAAAATGCATTTTTGCGAGCTGACCGATCGCCGAGAAACGTGTCGTACGGAAAAAAGAAACAACAACAGACAAACACTGTCAACTTCAGTCAATAGACCTGGTTGCAGGGTACCCGCAACTTTTTTCAGAATGAAATTTGATTGAGAATTGGCCAAGCAGAGTGGTAGAACGTTGACTAATCCACAAGAAAACAAAACATGCAAGTGCTGCTCCGCACAAGAGTGGCGACCTGGGAGAATGGACACCAACAGAAGAAGAAGAAGAAGAAGAAGAAGTCCATAGCAGTTCACTTTGAACTCCAGCTGTTGTTGTGTTGAAATTTTATTGCAGAATTCTGCAATTTCACTCCCAAACTGCAGAATTTATTGCAGAATTGCAGAATTCTGCAATTTCCTTGAAAACTGCAGAATTTATTGCAGAATTGCAGAATTCTGCAGTTTCACTCCCAAACTGCAGAATTTATTGCAGAATTGCAGAATTCTGCAATTCCCACACAAACTGCAGAATTTATTGCAGAATTGCAGAATTCTGCAGTTTCACTCCCAAACTGCAGAATTCATTGCAGAATTGCAGAATGCTGCAGGTTTATTTGAAACTGCAGAATATGCAGCTACCTACCTGCAGAAGTGCATAAAACCTCCCAGGCTGCAGAATTCCTACAGAACTACAGATTCTGCTGCAGAAACTTTTCAAAAAGCTGCTTGGACAGGTGAGCATCAAAACCCCAGACCTCCCAACCGACCCCCGAATGGCTACTCCTCTCCCCCCCCCCCAACCAACATTTCCTGGGTAGCTGCAAAACCCTAGTTGAAGAGGTCTGAACTTAACAGATGCATTGCAATTGATAAGCTGGGTTAAATACCAGAGGTTCACAAATACTGCATGGAGCTGCAGAACTGCAGAATTTATTGCAGAATTGCAGAATTCTGCAGTTTCTTCCAAAACTGCAGAATTTATTGCAGAATTGCAGAATTCTGCAGTTTCTTTCAAAACTGCAGAATTTATTGCAGAATTGCAGAATTCTGCAGTTTCACTCCCAAACTGCAGAATTTATTGCAGAATTGCAGAATTCTGCAATTTCCTTCCAAACTGCAGAATTTATTGCAGAATTGCAGAATTCTGCAATTTCCTTCCAAACTGCAGAATTTATTGCAGAATTGCAGAATTGCAGGAAGAAATTTAAATGTACTGAATACTTTCAATGTTAATTTGATTTTAGGAAACGTGTCCCGCTTGTTGGTGACAGTCAAACGAAAGGATTATGCATCTGATTTTCACTCTAAAATCAGTTATGACAAGTCGAATAGCCTTTTCTAGATCATGAATAATCAATTAACAGCCTCAACGTTTCCCATGTTGAAAGTAGAGATGATGACACTTCATCGTTTATCATGAGTCACAAACTGCATTTTTCACAGTGAACTGGTCCTCATTACTTCTATATCAAAGTGACAGGCTGTAAGGTTATTTCAAATTCTGTTTTCCAAGGTCATAATCCACTGAGACCATTTACCATTGTTATTGAAATACACATCCTACATTTGGCAAGTTAAATACTGTAAATTTTTCTGAAAGAAAGAACGGGAGATAAATAGATAGATAGATAGATAGATAGATAGATAGATAGATAGATAGATAGATAGATAGATAGATAGATGGTTCAAACATACTTTACGGAGAGGGGAAAAGTACTGTCGTCCTTAGTGCATAATCAGTAAATTGAATATACACCATGAAGTACATTGATCCTAATTAACACTGATTTGTTATTTTTGTAACAAAGAGCCAAGAGGGCTGTTAGTGTAATGTTATGTATCTAATTTTGGCAAGTTGTGATTTAATTAACCCAGTAAGTACAGTGAAATACTTAGAAACTGCGGTGCCGCTAGTAAGGATGTGAAAGGAATGATGTTTTGCCATAAGGTCAATGTTAAACCTATTTGGTCACAATTTTAACATAAAGGACGGTGTTTGAGGCATATGGGATAACAATGGCTGCCGATTTTCTTTGCTGTACTCAGAGTTAGGTATGGGTCAAAGTCTTTGATAAGTAAGTGAAACACAAGACACAAGGCCAATGTTATTTTGATCCATACGTAAACGGTTTGTAGGGCAAAGGAATTTGGCAGCCATTTGTATCCAACTTGCCTCTAATATCGTCCTTTATGACCAACTTTGTTTTCTTCTCGTCGGATGAGCATCCTTGCTTCCACAAGCAGTTTAGTTGAGGATGATTACATTGACCCAATTGCAAAACATCACCTGTTTCACTTACTTACTTGCAACTCTGTTGGTTTAAAGTCTACAAGCAATTTAGGTTTTACCAAGTGCTGCATTTGTCTACCAACCATACCCTGATTCGACTATCATCCCAAATGAAACTACCTATGGTACCACCCTGAATGAAATGTTGTCAGTACCATCCTAAATGGTGTTTAGACAAGCAAGAATAACTTAAGATTACTTAAGTTAGTGATAGTGGAAACAAGATAGAGAGACCAGATAACGTTAGATAGATAGATAGATAGATAGATAGATAGATAGATAGATAGATAGATGGATGGATGGATGTTTGGAGCTTTACGTCCTGTATCTATGCACTAATGATTGCACTTGGTCGGCTAAGTAGGACAGGAGGAGGACACAGCAATGAGGCGAAGGATGATTGAGACAGCCGTCCAACATAAGCCCAGGTGACCCGGCAAGAGCTGGATTCGAACCCTGGACCCAGCGATTGGCGGTCCAGCACGCTACCACTAGACCAACCCTCCCCTAGATAGATAGATAGATAGATAGATAGATAGATAGATAGATAGATAGATAGATAGATAGATAGATAGATAGATAGATGGATAGATAGATAATGGCAATTGTCAAAGAATTGATGAGAGGGCTGCACTATCTCTATATTTACCTGGTGAAAATATAATTGTAGTAGCCTATGACTATGTTAAGTTATGATAGTCTTTCACTATCAGGGAATAGGTACATACACTTGGTGACACATTTTTTATTGGCAGCCATGACAGGCTTTAAGGCATTCCATATTTTCACCTTAAAGTATATCTGTCAAATATAGGCTGTTTCACAGTTAGATGTATATCGTACATGCTAACAATCATTTGTTATTGTAGACTTTATTGCTCTATTTAACTTTGTTGACCTACTTTACTGTTTGTTTATTGGTGGTCGATAATTTCAAGTTAGCAGAAAACATGTATATCACACACATATATAGTCTGATGTTTATACATATATGATTTATGCATCATATTGCTGGCTATTGGGAGTTATAATTTCAACATTGGATCATTTAGTTGTTGCATAGCATATTGGATGGTACTGGTACGAGTTTACTTCGACAATTTGTAAGTATTTGTATAAATTTAGTTTCATTTCTTTTCCAATCATTTAGGCCTACTATTCTCAACACTTCACTTTGCTTGGACTTAGTTGAATAATTTTATTGATAGGCCTGTATTCATTCAATTAATTGCTTGATTACTTTACATTATTAATGGTTGCTTCTTTGATATATTGATAAATTGGTTGATTGATAATTTGGTTGCCTGATTGATTGATTGGTTGGTTAATTGGCCGGTTGCTTGATTGATTGATTGATTGATTTTACCGCAAAACAATTATTGATAAATTGTCTCAGACAGTTAGTTTCTGATACATTAAAATTATCTTATTAAATAACATTCTAGGTGGTTTATTTGATTGATTGATTGATTGATTGATTGATTGATTGATTGATTGATTGATTGATTGATTGATTGATGGACACCACAAGACATAAGCCCATATCTGTAGAGGCTATTCTCCAGATTTTATAATAACTCTTTTTGTGTATTATTTACTTTGTAATTTTGAAAAAAAAAATCTCAATATGTTTACACTTACATCCAGCTTATCTGATAAGTTGATGATAACTGATATCAACAAGAAACAATGCAAAGTTTTGTTTTTGCTAATCTACTCCTGTCATTTGATCTTCTTGAGTGCAAATTAGCACTTCGATGGTTTTTAAAAGCACTCAACTTTTTTTCAAAAGCTTGTAAAATACTAAATACAATCGTATTGATCAGTAAATTAGGAGACTCCAACTTGAAGATATTTTCTTTCTCTGTGAGTGCTTGTTTTTACTGTAGATCCAAGATAGTGTTTTAGGGAGTTGAAAGTAGATGGTCTGTTTTGCCCTGATGTATTAATTTATAATAAAGTACATATACAGTCGCTCTTAAAAGTAAGTACGCCCCTCAGTTGTTTCAATTGAATCCCATGTTTTAAAAATGTGTCTCTCAGTAATGGCTATAATAGTGCTCACTGATATTGCTGGTATCATTTGGGGGGAGGGTTGGTCTGGTGGTAGCATGCTGGGCTGCCAATCGCTGGGTCCAGGGTTCGAATCCAGCTCTTGGTAGGTCACCTTGGCCTATGTTGGACGGCTGTTTCAATCATCGCCTCATTGCCATGTCCTCCTCCTGTCCTAATTAGCTCACCAAGTGCATAAATACAGGACGTAAAGCTCCAATCATCAATCCATCAATGCGGGTATCATTGATAGAAATGTTATGCCAATGGAGCAGGTCATGCACAAACTTTAGCACGATTTTGACTGAGCACTATCTGGCTTCATCACCCCTGATGATGCAAATTCAATGGACATACAAGTAAAAATGATAGATAGATAGATCGATAGATAGGTAGATAGATGGATAGATAGATAGATAGATAGATAGATAGATAGATAGATAGATAGATAGATAGATAGACTAAAATATCACAATTTTCACCTGCACAATGGTATAGTAAAAATTTAGATTCATTTTGCAAAATAGACTCCCACATTTGAAACCTTCAGTAGAATGCTATTTAGTGATTGATTTTAAGGATTTTTTTAATCCTATTATGTGGGATGGTCTCAAATGAATGAAAGTCATTTTAGGACAGTTTTTGTACATTGTACAATCAGCTGATGGAATATGCCTGTATTTTTGGACTGTATGATATTTCGACAAATGCATGAAAATAAATATATGTCTGTATCGGCATGGAAAGAAGACAACGGTACGATGCTTTGGAGCTTTTCAGTTACTGATATGCACTTTTATTCTCTGGTTGGTAATATGTTGATACCTCTAAAGTTAAATTTATTCATAATTATTTTCCCAAAATCATAACAATTTTTTTGAAAAACAGAAATGTCAAGGTTGTACCGGAATCTGGGCCGAAGTTTTTGAAGGAGACACCCAACTTTGTATATATATTGTTTTTTATGTCAATAAAAATGTATATATATATATATTAATTAATTTTATGTATATGCTGGTGCCATAAAGTCAGGAAATTTTAATCCAAAATGTGATTTATTGAATTTTTTTCAAAGGAATTATAGAATTTTGTTCGAATTTATTAAATGTTTTGGCACTTGAGTATTATATTGGCATCCTCTGAAACAAAAAGAATATGGCAGGAAATGAAAAATTTGTTATGTTGAATTTTCCTCAAAGAAATTACAGAATTTTGTTCAAATTTATTGAAAGTTTTGGCTCTTTTTTTCTTGTTCAATTTTGGTGAAATAAATAAATAAGTTTTGGCCCTCCTCAATCGAAACGTGGCAAATCTGCAAGTAAAATTGAAAGACAGAAAGTGCGACGCCAACCGAAGAATGCAAGTCAAAAAACTAAAGATGCCAATTCCACCTAAGAAGTAACTTATAGATATTCTCTTTTGAATATTTCAAACTTCACTAGTTTTCTTGATAAACCATTGATTGTATTTCCACTTCCTGGAGGATTTATTATTTTGTTCAGTCACACTACGTTCTTGGTTCAATTTATCAATTAGGCTTCCACAGCTCTGTGTGTCAATTTTGAAACACACATAACTGACAGTGTATTTTAAGCTACCCTTGATAAAAGGCTGAATGACAAGAAGCAGCAGTACTTCATTGGCTCTGTCCAAAAAGGTGTGCAAAATAACTGCGGTGAAACCCTCACCGCATGCAGTTTGTATAAGAGGCAGTTCCCGTAGGCCTACCCATTAGTGTTACGTACGCTTTTCCTAAACCCCTATCATGGTGACCTCTAGTTATTATATTGGCATCCTCTGAAACAAAAAGAATATGACCTGAAATAGTTTATTGGTTTTATTTAATTACAGTGAAAATTATACTTACGTAGGCTTATATATATAATGGAAATTTTTCACCTACTGTATGGCAATACTGGATGCGTCTAATTTTTCCCACCCACTTAAATCAAATTTGACATTATGTTAATTTAAATTATTTGTTTGTATACCTCTAATGTACCTACTATATAAAGCATGGGAAAATTTTTCAGTCGAGGTGTTATATAATATGCCTTGTCGATTAGATAAACATGAAATTGTGATGTTGACATGCTCATGTGTGGAGGTGCACACACAGTGCAGCCTGTAAGTAAGTGAAATGAGTGATGTTTTGCCATTGGATCAATGCTAATCATCCTCAACTCAACTGTTGTGGAAGAAAAGGTGCTCATCTGATTATGTTGAAAAGAAAACATATTGGGTGCTCTACAAACAGTTGCATATGGGTAAAAAATCTTTGGTAAGTAAGTGAAACAACCTTTCCATTGAAATGACATTGGCCTTGTCACTTGTGTTTCACTTACTTATCAAACACTTTGAACAATACCTAGCTCTGGTTAGAGCAAAGAAAATGGGCAGCCATTGTTTTTCCAAATGCCTCAAATACCGTCCTTTTTGACCCAATATGCTTTCATCTCATCGGGTGGGAATTCATGCTTCCACAAACGGTTTGGTGGAGGATGAGATTAAAAAGTAAACATTTACTTGTATTTCAGAAATTTACCATGGAAATCACTCTAACTTTTCTTCTAGGAACTGGAAAAAATTTAATTGTAAAAGGATTGACTTGATACATTTCACCATCAGCAAAGTTGTCAATTATGCAATTTTCAAAATAACTTTTTTTAAGCTAATGATGTGATATAATGCACTTGAAGTGTACACATAGTACGTTTCCAGTACATTTTCCAGCACTTTTGGAGTAAGCTTTTAGAGTCAAAACAAAATGTGCTGTCTGGTCGAAGCTCGTAGCCAAGTTCTTTAAATATTAATTCGCGAAATAGCCGAATGGTTGGTCTGGAGCCAAAAATTCTGCAGAATGTCAAGGACGATTGCATAACACAAATGGGTAATTAAAAAAAGAAAACATAAAAATACAAAGTAAACACTACAAAGAGTCCAAAGTAGTTCATTTCAAACATAAAATTCACAGTACATAGTGGTGGTGAGTGCGTAATAAAAATACTTGTGATCGATGGTGAATGTTTTGAGTTCGTTTTAGTGTACTATATTTTTATGCATATATTTTTTGGATAGAATTGTTTGTCATTTGCCATACTGAGGTGATATTTATAGTATTTTTTTAAGGCTCTTGTTTCTACACTGGCTCAATATAATTCAGACAATATGAAGTACTCCTACAACGCGGAATATTTTTTTGTGACAAGACAGCAATATCAAAAAAGAAATATCGCACAACTTTTCTCAGAATTGCAAAGAATCTTTCAGAAAAAAGTTCAAAGTCAAATATTAAAATCCCACAATGGTTTATTTATGTTGTTTGAGCGGAGTCATTTTGGCGACATTATTATGGCATTAATAGTCGTGATGACGTAAAAAATTTATGACAAATTTTTGACGGGCCATGCTTCTCATATCAAAATTTGTTGACATTTAAGACAATAAATGCATGCCTGGATCCGTGGTATCTTAGCAATAAACCTAAGTACTGTCGTCACACTCCGTGATGTCATACATTTTAAAGATTGTTTTTTTTGTGTGTGTGAGCTCCTTCCTTTTTGGAATTGGTGAACTCTTATTTGTAAATCAGTGGCAGGGACCTACATGAAAAGGCAAGATTTTTTTTTGTCTTGGTGGATAGATAGATAGATAGATAGATAGATAGATAGATAGATAGATAGATAGATAGATAGATAGATAGATAGATAGATAGATAGATAGATAGATAGATAGATAGATAGATAGATAGATAGATAGAGTCTGTGTGATATTCTTAATTTCCTGGCCTTGGAACCATACTTTGGTCTCCCTTTTGATATATTTTGTATTTGCTACAGTTATGTTATTCGTCTAACTGTAATATTTATATATACGGTTTCTTATTCATGTCAATGGGGAGGTGTGTTATGTGATAGGTAGAGCAAAAATATGCAAATATTGGTAGTTCATGTAAATATGGGAATGGTCCAAAAATCAGACCAAAAATCTGTCATTTCACATGTGAACACATTCAGCAATTTTTTTTTAAATACATTTTTTAGAAGATTTTTAATAGCTGCTCCAAAAAAATTGTTTTGTAAATGTCTGCATAGCACATGATTCCACCTGAATTGATCAGTTTTGAATCTGTGTCCCAATAGTTTTTCTGGGGGATTAAAAAATGGCTAAGTAAGTACTTTTTCGTTTTCACATATTGGTAAGTTGCTTCAAGCATTCTTAGTGAGAAAACCCTTTGCTAATTGCTGTGGACTTGGTTCAATTTTGCTTAATTCCTTCTTTGGAAACAGAGTTCATACAGAGACCCACATTCACATTATACAGTGCAGCTTGTTAGTAAGTAAAACGTGTGATATAGTGCCATTGCATCAATGCTAAACATCCTCAACCAAACTGCTTGTGGAAGCATGATTTCTCATTCAATTAGGGGGGGGTGTTATTTTAAAAATTTCAGAAAATCATACCTGTGTGGATGGAATATGAAAATATAGGTCAAAAGAAACCCAAAGGTACCTCAATCGCATTATTTGGTTTTAAAAACCCATATGGACGGAGGCTTTGAAGATAATGGCTTTTGCGCCAACTGCAAAATTACCCGAAAATGCCATATCTCGAGAACGAATGCACATACAGACTTCAAAATAGGCTCAAATTATTCGCAATCCCGAAGTTTATATTCGTCTTTCATAGTAAATATATGCTTATCTGCCTTATTTTTTAAGATATAGCCAAAAAACCTTGATTTTGTGCAAAACCTTATATTTTCGATTTTTTAGGAACTTTATAGGCTTAATTTGAAGAATGTTAGCTTTAAAAAATTTCTGCTCCACTTGCTCTATCATCCAAAAGTTAAAGTATCATCCTAAACATTGAAGATTGATGTTGCAGTTTTAGCCAAATCAGTCTTTCTGTGTAACAGTGTCTATCTTTGTCTTAGCAGTCTTAGGTGATGTATGTGTTCTGGTTTTATCCTCGTCAGCACTATAATGACTTGGGATTTACTTGTCTTCAGTCATTTCCTCATATTTTAAAGTAAGTGTGTGTTTGGTGAAGAAAAGTAGGCCTAATTTTGTTTACCAATTTTCATGTAAGAAAATGTAAGGAGTCTCCTAGCGACAGCACATTTCGCTATATTTGTAATTTTACTTTTTGGTTTGTTTCTTTTCTTATCGAGAGGACACTGACAGGTTTTGCAAACTGAAGCAGCATTATCAAGTTGAAGCTGTGAATGTGTAAGTCTTAAGTATTCAGTGAGACATTTGTGTGGCTTCTTATGGTGGTGATGGATCAGATATTCTGATATACAAAGGTGATCTTAAATTTTCAACCTAATATTGCTAAGCAGAAATATTTAGTTCCCATTCACAAAAAAAGGCTTATGTTTATTCCACCTTCTGTAGAAACATGTCACAAATTCTAGGAATTGAGAAATTTTGTATTTTTGGCATGTTGTATCTCAAATTTTACAATCTGTCTATAATTCTATACATATGTGTAACATTTTTCTCTTTACTGTGCAGCCACATCCACTTTAAAGTGTAACCATTTTTCAAACAGATTTGATCTGACTAAATAAATAACCTGACCTGACAATTTTTTTTTAATTTTTAGTTTTTGCTACTTTACAGAGATTGTCAACATCTCTATTGACTTGCATGGCTAACTTGTTAGAGAAGAAAGATTCTCAACATCCCAGTTTCATGCCTGAAATTGTTTCTGAACAAGAAATTGATTGACTTGTTCTCCTCAAGTAGTACTTCCTGGTCATCTTTTGTCACATGTTGTCTGTGTAACTTTTGCTTCTCTTTGGTTACCTGTTCATTGGTCAAAAGTCAGTTGTTTCAACGAGATAAAGAGTGCTAAAAACATAGTGCTCAGTCACAAGATGCTGGGGAATTCAATGTCACTGAAGGCATTCACCACAGAATTAAGCAAGGGGGTGTTGGAGAAAGAACTGTATTTTTTAAGAAGTCCCTGGGATTGGCACAATGTCACTTGGCAGAGGTAGATGTTTCAGCTTAATCTTTCTCTCCTCAGAGAAACAGCTTACATACATGTACTCTATTTTCAGAGCTATATGCAAACCCAAACTTTGAGGGTATGGACCAATATTCCTGATAAAAATTTTGTGCATTAAGATGTCAGGCACAGTCAATACATGTAAATTGTTTTGTTTAGTCATACTACTGGTAAAAATGATTAGATCCTGTCTCATCTTCTTGTTTCTCTTAAGACTTCTTGAAAAATCCTCTATTTTCTTGTTATAATATATCATTACTGCACAGTGGTGTCATTGTAGGTGGGGCTGGTGGGGCATTTGCATTTGCCCCACCACTTTTTTACCAAAGTATACATGTTCCTGAATCAATAAAATATATAATTTTTCCCCTGACATCTTCCACGAAGATGTGACGGCTACTTGCCCCACCAAATTAAAATGAACCTGCCATTCCCTGTTACTGCAAGATGAGCATAGGAAACAAATGAATGTGATTAACAATCAATTTTAGAGTTACTAGTCCATTAGGGATGTCATTTTCCAGTATTGGACTTTTAGTATTAATAGATTCATTATTTATGCTATCCTCTTTAAGTTAATTTCATGCCATTACTGGCATTACTGCTGTCTCACATGTGAAATAGAATTATTATGGTGTTGTGAATGTCACTTGTTTTATAAGCTTGTCAAAGATCTTGTCAGTGAACCTCAAGACTTTTAAGATAGCTGCACACAGAGTACCACGTGGTTATATGAAACTAAATATTAATGTTATTGTCATAAGTAAATCAAGTATCTCGCTGATCAAATCAATTTAGGCATAATCTATGCATGGTATACAACAACTTGGTATACACTCCTGGGCAAAAAAAATGGACCTTCGTAGAATTTACGTCATTTCAATATGCTTTGATTTTTATGGGAAATACACAGCAACAAAGCTTCATTTCCTGTCAGTCAATCAATAACGACATTATCTTAGTGTGGAATTGTGTTTTATTTTGAATTTTTAAGCAGCACAGTCTTTTGGCTATGCTTTTTGACAACTTTGTGCACCGGAAAATGTCCATTTTTTCCATTCATATTACAGCGCTTTCCAAGGCTCCTCTGCGTTGCTGATTTTCTGTACTATTACATTAACATCAAAAGTCAAAAGAAAAAGCATTTCCATACTAAGATAAAATTGCTATTGATCGACTGACAAGAAATCGGTCTTGCCCTTTGTATTGAAACAATGTGAAATTCTATAAAGGTCCATTTTTTTTGCCCAGGAGTGTAGTATGATACAGTAATTGATAATATGGAATAGAACTGTAACATGCATATATATATTAAATGTAAACATAGATTGAGCAATTTTTGCAATTATTTAGGCTCTAACACTACACACACAGTCTGCAATGCGAGTTTACGCTTGTATACTGTCGGAAAAGAGCAAAAAAACAGTTTTTGTCCAATAACAAAAAAAATGTTGTACTTAGGCCTATAGTTACTATGAAACACTGATATAAAAGTGAGGATTCTGGTTAATTTGAGCCTATTCACAAGTCTCTAAGACCAATAGTTCTCGAGATATGATTTTTTTTGGTAATTTTCGTCATTATTTTGTCGCATCAACCTTCAAAGGCTCCGTCCATATGGGTTTTCGGCTTATATTGACAAACGGAGGCAACCGTGTTGCCTAACTAGGTCCAGGTCACACAAAAAATGCCACACAGAAACATTTTGGAATTATCACCCCCCCCTAATTCAATGAGAGGGAAACATATTGGGTCATAAAGGCTGATATTTATAACATGTGGGATGGTAATGGCTGCCAATTTTCTTTTCTGTAGTCCGAGTTAGGTATAGGGGTCTAAGTCTTTGATAATTAAGTGAAAAACAAGCCCAATGTTATTTCATAGGGAAGAGTGGTTCACTTATTGTCATAGACTTTGACCCATACCTAACTCCGACTACAGCAAAGAAAATTGGCAGCCATTCTTATCCCACTTGCCTCAAATGTCGGCCTTTTAAATATGACCCAATAATTATGTTTTCCTCTCCTCGGATGATAATTTATGCTTCCACAAGCAGCTTGGTTGAGGATGTTTAGCATTGATGCAATGGCAACATTTCATGCGTTTCACTTACTTACAGGCGGCACTGTACCTGGTATCAATATTGACACTGAGATGCATCCTGTTGTTGCTGTTGCCACTGTCTGTCATAGGTGCAAAAATTCTGGACATTCACCTTTTACCCACCAGTGCTTAAAGTGTTGATTTGCTCTTTATACTCTTTAATGTAATATTAACTGTGTTGCCAAAAGACTTACATGTTGTGATGTAGTCTGTATGCCATGTATGGATAGGGTGTGTCCAGTCTGTATACACACTATATTAGTTATAAAATGTGCAAAAAGTGCATTTATGACTATTTGCATCAAGTGAGTTGCATACATAACTAATATGCAACATTCTGCCAAAATTGTGTGACATTTGAACATTAGCCAATTTCAACATGTAAGTAAGCAGTCATTCATAATTTCTTTACTATAGGTATATCTATCTATGAATGGATTTTATTTTTTCTTTTAATTTTTAAATTACCTTTCTTGAGGGAGCATGGCTGGATGTTGTTATTTTGGACTGCACAATTTATGCACCATTGGCATATTTTTATATGCGCACTCCCTTATTTAGCCTAAAGTATTTTTGTCTATTTTGAAAAAAATAAATAGTACCCCAGCACTACTTATTCATGTGTACATGTGATCATTTTGCCAATTGGAATATACTACATGCAATGATCAGTAAGTTGAAAATATTGTCATTTTGTAGCATAGATAATATTATATCATTGCAGGCATTGTTGTGCTTTTTACTTGGAAAAAAGATGTATCTAACGTAGGCTGTTTCATTTTGAAAAGTGCAATGTCCTCTTACCTTTAAAAAAAATACTGCTGCAGAAATTAAAAAAATTATCAAATTAATATCTCTAAAAAAAGTTTGCATGGTCATTGGTGTTATAAAATTAAAAAAGGACGGGAAGAACTGTTGAACAAGCAGCTGGGTGGCTAAGTGGCCTAGGTAACTGCCTGCTTCACTGAAGGTCTTTGCCTGCATGGGTTCGAACCCAGGTTGGGGAACCCAAACTTTTCAGTGTGCCTTCATGAGCAAAATCCCAGCTGGATGTCGTTCGGATGAGATGTTAAATTGGTGGTCCTTTGTATCAGTGTCTGTGCTGGGCAAGTAAAAGATCCCTCACATGGGGTAAATGTGTAACATTATGAGGACTCCTGCTCTCTCTCCCATCTCATCAATCAACCCTCGTCCAGAACTGGGCTCAGAGGGCTGCACTTACCATATCTATCTATCTATCTATGATGGTGCTGTACACTGCTACGACTATAGGAAGAACATCAGCATCTGCATGTGCACCAAAAACTATATCTGCTGTACAGCTGTATGTACTTCTTGCATCTTCATCAAAATTTAATTGCCTCTTTTTAATGATAATTGTAAAAAATACTCCCAAATTGCATTTGAAACAGTGTGGCGGTTTGTGCAATCACTTCCTTACTAACAGATAGACAGCTAGACAGATGGACTGACACACGTACGAATGAACACATAAGTTCCTTGATAAAACCAGTAACTTCATTAAAGGGCCCTGATAATAACATTCATTGAAGAAAATCATACCATAGACTGACTATATATCTCAGCCAGACTTGCATCGAACACTTTAAATGCAAATGAAAAGTTAAAACTTTTGAATGTGAAGGTCAGTGCAATAACTAGATGAATATGTTTGATTTACAACCGAGACAATAAATATATTTTTTGTTGAATCACCTGCCAGCTTGCTGTGAATTTTTGAATTTAAAGAAAAAAGTAAAAATGTGTTCAAAATTATAAATAACAAATTTAGAACATTTGATTTAGATATGTATGTCACTTTTTCTGATAGGTTTGTATTTGTTTGCGTTGTGATGAATTTACAATGTAGGCTTGGCTGATGTCGAGAATATTTAACGAAGGGATTTATTTTGAGGAAGTGACAGATGATTGTTGTTATAAAATAGTGACTTTATAACTTCAATCAGTGTTGGAAATATATTTGAAATATTTCATTTGATTTTGCGTAGAATGTGAGAAAATGTAGATCTTGGTGGTACCAATTGTAAAATATCAGTGACGTGTCGTTTGAATGAAAATTGGTGACCCCTCGTATCAGTATCTGTAATGGGCGAGTAAAAGATCCCAAGCATGGAGTGAATGAGTA
Organism: Platynereis dumerilii; assembly: GCA_026936325.1. Taxonomy (NCBI): domain Eukaryota; kingdom Metazoa; phylum Annelida; class Polychaeta; order Phyllodocida; family Nereididae; genus Platynereis; species Platynereis dumerilii. The sequence goes on along the minus strand of JAPTHN010000006.1, from coordinate 9,932,798 downwards.
ACATGTTAGAGACTCTCAATCAGCCACCTGTTCTGTCCTGCTCAGCTGAAGGACTTTACCTGCTTTGGTTCGAAACAATATATATATATGTTATTTTTTTCCAAGAGGATCGAAAGTCAAATATCTGAATTCCTCCGGGGCTTGTTTATCTCTTGTGCAGTTTTGGCAGCTGGGTGGCAGAGTGGTTAAGGTTCCCACCTGCTCCGCTCGAGGTCTTATAACCTGCATGGGTTCGAAGCTGTAATGTTCAGTGGACCTTCATGAGCAAAGTCCCAGCTGGATGTCATTTGTAAGAGACGTTAAATTGGCGGCCCCTTATATCAGTGTCTGTGTTGGGCAAGTAAAAAGATTCCTCCCATTGACACACTGGCAGCCCTAAATATGTTACATGCAGAGGAACCCGCACTCTTTCTCTCATCTCATCAATTGACTATCGCGAGCAACAAGGACTGGTCTCCAAGGGCTACACTATCTAATACTTACATTATTCATACCTGACTTCCTACTAGTTGCTCCAATAATAAATGTTTGACCTTGGACCTGGGTTCAATACTTGGCCCTCGCAACCCGGATGTCTCATATAACCATGGTCCTTACCTGTCCTGTTAATGTTATCAGTGAAATAAAAACATAAGCACGTTTAACTACGTCATCCACCCACTAAATTTTCAATTGGATAGATGCACTGTGGATTTTTCGGTCCAATTCCTGTTAATCGGCACTATAATAATATGTCATAAAAGTGAGGTGTTCAATTAAAAGATTCACATTTGCACTAACATTTTATGAACTCATATTATCAGACCTGCCGCAGGAGGGGCCTAATGTTTTCTCCCCAAATGGTACCTTTTCAATAGAGTTCTTTTAAAGTTATGATTTCTTTTCATTTTATTTTGTTGTCCTGCATTTAACCATTATGACAAAATTATGTTTATAGTTGCCATGGTTACAGTTACTTTGAGAAATCTAGAAACAAATATATTTACAATGTAAAGTTGCCATGGTTACAGTTACTTTGAGATACTAGAAACAATTAAATATATTTACCATGTATAGTTGCCATGGTTACAGTTACTTTGAGATACTAGAAACAATTATATATATATTTACAATGTATAGTTGCCATGGTTACAGTTACTTTGAGAATCTAGAAATAACTAAATAAATTTACAATGTGTAGATACAATTAAATGTTTCTTTACATCAAATTTGTTGTCACACATGTTGCCTTGATAACAGTGACTTTGTCACTTTGAGCATCTACAAACAATTAAGATTTCTTTACATTTATTCGTTGTCATGCATGTTACCATGGTGACAAAATCATGTTTATAGTTGCCATGGCTACAGTTACTTTGAGAACCTAGAAACAATTAAATTGGTGCAAAAACCAGTACAAAGTTCATCATATTCGGTCGTAGTACACATCATTGCTTATATGTCACTGTTTACTTTTGATCTTTGATAGCACATGACTTTTATATCTTCTCTGTCTGATATGATATCATAAACATATGTTCTGAATGCATCTAGACAAGTAATGGATGTATATTGGATCCAATGTGGATGTAGATTGAAGAGGTACAATATAATGTTATTGTGATTTATGATATTGTCACTCAACATTTGTCTGTGGGGATTTTGGATTACTGATTATCGACATGATATTTCTGCACATGTAAGAAGGTAAGAAGAGGGATATGCAGTTATGCATATTGTTTGTTTGTGGTAATCCTCTCAATGAGAAAAAGGTATATACTCGAGGCGTCTTTTGAATCTTTGTCTGTTAGACAGATAGATATGGTTTAATGTTTTAGAGAGTGGGAGTGAGTCCGCAACCTGTTATACATTTGCCCCATGTGAGGGATCTTTTACTTGCCCAGCACAGACACTGATACATGGGGCCACCAATTTAACATCTGAACCATAACCACATCTTCAGCTGGCATTTTGCTCATTAAGGTCCACTCAAAATTTCAGGTTCCCCAACCAGGGTTCGTACCCATGCAGGCAAAGACCTTCAGCGGAGCAGGCGGGCACCTAAGCCACTTGGCCACCCAGCGGCCTCTGTTGGATCGAGTGACAAATTATCCTTACTCAATCTTTATTTAGCCAATCCAAGCACATTTCATGTAGTTCAAATGGAGGAATCCCAAATCTGTGTGTACAACTGTTCATGTGGCATGTTTGGTGGAGTAATAGCATGCAAACCAAGTCTTTCCGCATTACATGTAAATGGAAAACTGGCTAATGCAATCTGTGTTCTCATGCAATCGAATCTATCAAATCTGGATTTACAGAAATAGGGGATTTTGTTGGCGGCATTACTATCAGGACTTTAAGAATCGGAGAAATTAGAAAATTGGTTATGGTGAACTAATTGCGGAATGGCAACGTTTTGCAGAATGGAAAACTTAATTGGGAATTCTGGGATGTCCAGGAAAATTGTTTCTGTGAGTTCTACCATGACATTCATGGTTCTACACTAGTACACTGTCTGTCTCTTGGTCTCCACCAATGTATTCCTCTATCGATCTTCGGAACTTGACTGTGTTGTTATAATATCTGATTACCAATAATCTGAGTATTGATCTGAGGATAAACAAGTGCAATCCTATTTCTCTGCGTGGTTTCTTTGTCTGATTGTCTCATGAATAATTGTCTCACATTTCAAGGTTAGTGGTTCATTGGACGATCAATTGGTTAATGGGGATTGGCAGGTGGATGGAGGCCGGTCGTTGGTGGGGGCTTTACGTCCTGTATTTATGCACTCAGTAGGCTAATTAGGACAGCAGGAGGACACTGCAATGAGGCGAAGTAAGCTAAGTTGGACAGGACAGGAATAGCAGTGAGGCGAAGGATGATTGAAACTCCTGTCCAACATAGGTCAGGGGAATCGGCCAGAGCTGGAATCAAACCCTGGATCCAGCATTTGGACGCGCAGGATGCTACCAACTGAGCTAATTAACCCCCTCCTTGACTAATGGTAGATGGATAGAAGAATAGATGGATAGATAATCATTTGGCTCTTGGTAGATAAGAGAGATGAGAACATCAATTTATGGTTGGATAGGTTAATTAGTTATTGATTGGTCTGACAGAGTGAATAAGAAAGATGGATGGAATAAGGTGTGATAAGTCACTCTCTATTTTCCTTCCAGCTTTTCTTTCATGCATCAAAACATTTATCTCGCTGTTAACATTCTCCTATATATATTGTGGGGGGGGGGCTGATCTAGCGGTAACGTGCTGGGCTGTCAATCGCGGTTCAGGGTTCGAATCCAGCTCTTGCCGGTCACCTTGGCCTATGTTGGACGGCTGTTTCAATCATCCTTCGCCTCATTGCTGTGTCCTCTTTCTGTCCTAATTAGCCTGCCAAGTTCATTAATACAGGATGTAAGGCCTTTCTTCTTCTTTCTATCAAGTTTTAAACACAAGAGGTTTTTACATTTTGATTTCCTTATAATTATATAGTTCTGATTGCTTCTCCGGTGAAAAATCTCCTTAGTCCAACCGTATTTAGCCAATCCAATGGAGGGATCAAAATCAGTTTCACGTTAAGTGTACAGTGTGTATAATGTGAACTGTACATGTGGCATGTTTGGTGGAGTAATAGCATGCGAACCAAGTCTCTCTGCATTACATGTAAATGGAAAACTGGCTAATGCAATCTGTGTTCTCATTTACAGAAATTAGTCTTAGTCTTGGTCATTACTTTGCGGATTTTGTTGGTGACATTACTATCAGAGCTTGCAGAATGATGGAAATCAGGATTTTTTTTTTTGTTGAAAACTTAATTGGAGTTTATTTCACAAAATTATAACCATTGACCAGCACTGTTGTTGAAAAATTACTGGCAATGCCTGGCATGTACACATTTTATGCATGAAGCATCCGCTATCAGTGAGCCCATCGTGTATCATACCAAAGCATCAGTGAATATACTTTGTATGTGTATATCTCTCATAAATCATGTACATATTTATTGATTGATTATTCATGTTTTGTGTTGATCAGCATGGAACTTTACTGTACTGTGTGTGCACTTTGTGCACTGCTTGTTGTTGAATTGTCAATATATTGAGATAATTGCCTAATGTAATATGGTCTCGGGGGAGGGGGGTAGGTTTGGTCTAGTGGACCAGTAGTGGTAGTATGCTGGGTTGCCAATCGCTGGGTCCAGGGTTTGAATCCAGCTCTTGCCGGGTCACCTGAGCCTATATTGGACGGCTCTTTCAATCATCCTTCGCCTCATTGCGTGTCCTCCTGGCCTACCGAGTGCATAAATACAGGACGTTTAACATAAATTATCCATCCATCTTGGTTTCTTGGTGTGTCTCCTTGGAAGATAGTTTTAAAACTAGAGTTTCGATCGGGACCGATGCGAAGGGAGAGCTCTCGCATGTCGAGTGGGCGTGGTGTAGTTAGGTTGATGTCACCTTTTCGTCACTGGGAATGAGTATTAAAAGAAATAGTGTGTATCTTTCATTAGATATATTTCAATGTAGCGAACTGTGACTCTGTTGCATATATGCAGCATCAGTAACAAAGCACCCGGGACTAGTTTTTGCACTGTATTTGGCATTTTTCCGAAAGTATATATATAGAATGGTCTGCATTTGGTCAGCATTTGGTCAGCATTTGGCCTGCATGATGAGAATTTTGGTCTGCATTCTCCTAATCTCCTAGAAAAATTCTTGGTTATTTATGCTCATTACCTTTTTTTTAAACTACCACTTAAAAGACTGAATTTTATTATTTTAAGACAGGGTCTTGTAATCAACTGTGGATTACAGAGAGTGGAAATCATTGATGATGGCTTAAATGCAATTAATAGAAACAACCTCGATTGGATGAAATTCTAGATTATACAGCCTGCAAAACAAAATTTGTATAGCCTTCTTGAAATAAACTTTGTTGATAGGGGTATACATGGGTCTCAAAAACAGATGGGGAGTCAAATGTTGGAATTTAAAGGAAAAATGAATGTCTCATGTCCCATTTTATCGAAGCATAAATGATAAAGAAATGTATCAAATGTTTGTCACTTTTTATTAGTCAATCTGTCAGTGTCTCTCGATTTTTAAGAGGGCCAGTGTCCCTGTGTCACTTTTTAAGAAGGGCAGTGTTCCCATGTCGATTGTTAATTGCCATTGATTATTGAACTTCCTCAACAGCAATAGGTCAGGTGTCATCTTCAAGTGAACTAATCCACTCAATTACAATTAGACAGTTATGTTTTTCCACTTTTCTGAGTTGAATAAAACAAGTTTCCATATTTTTTATTTCGATTTCTTGTAGGCCTATATAGGCCTATAATAAAAAATTCTAATAAATTGTTGTTTTTTTGCAATCTATCATTTTGAAGAAAAATAAAGTCCTGATATTCAGTCATAACTGTCCCCATGTCCCCGGGTGTGACGTCCCCATGTCCCCGGGGGTTAAGTCCCCATGTCCCCGTGGTTACGTCCCCATGTCCCCGGGGGTTACGTCCCCATGTCCCCGGGGGTTACGTCCCCAAGTCCCTGGGGGTTACGTCCCCATGTCCCCGGGGGTTACGTCCCCAAGTCCCCGGGGGTTACGTCCCCAAGTCCCCGGGGGTTACGTCCCCATGTTCCCGGGGTTATGTCCCCATGTCCCCGGGGGTTACGTCCCCATGTCCCCGGGGGTTACGTCCCCATGTCCCCGGGGGTTACGTCCCCATGTCCCCGGGGGTTACGTCCCCATGTCCCCGGGGGTTACGTCCCCATGTCCCGGGGGTTACGTCCCATGTCCCCGGGGGTTACGTCCCCATGTCCCCGGGGGTTACGTCCCCAAGTCCCCGGGGTTACGTCCCCATGTCCCCGGGGGTTACGTCCCCATGTCCCCGGGGGTTACGTCCCCATGACCCCGGGGGTTACGTCCCCATGTCCCCGGGGGTTACGTCCCCAAGTCCCCGGGGGTTACGTCCCCAAGTCCCCGGGGGTTACGTCCCCATGTCCCCGGGGGTTACGTCCCCATGTCCCTGGGGGTTACGTCCCCATGACCCCGGGGGTTACGTCCCCATGTCCCCGGTGGTTACGTCCCCATGTCCCCGGGGGTTACGTCCCCATGTCCCCGGGGGTTACGTCCCATGACCCCGGGGGTTACGTCCCCATGTCCCCGGGGGTTACGTCCCCAAGTCCCCGGGGTTACGTCCCCATGTCCCCGGGGGTTACGTCCCCATGTCCCCGGGGGTTACGTCCCCATGACCCCGGGGGTTACGTCCCCATGTCCCGGGGGTTACGTCCCCAAGTCCCCGGGGGTTACGTCCCCAAGTCCCCGGGGGTTACGTCCCCATGTCCCCGGGGGTTACGTCCCCATGTCCCCGGGGGTTACGTCCCCATGACCCCGGGGGTTACGTCCCCATGTCCCCGGGGGTTACGTCCCCATGACCCCCGGGGTTACGTCCCCATGTCCCCGGGGGTTACGTCCCCATGTCCCCGGGGGTTACAGCCCCATGTCCCCGGGGGTTACGGCCCCATGTCCCCGGGGGTTACGTCCCCATGTCCCCGAGGGTTACGGCTCCATGTCCCGGGGTTTTACGTCCTATGTCCCCGGGGTTACGTCCCATGTCCCCGGGGGTTAAGTCCCCATGTCCCCAGGGGTTACGTCCCCGGGGTTACGTCCCCATGTCCCCGGGGGTTATGTCCCCGGGGGTTATGTCCCCGGGGGTTATGTCCCCGGGGGTTACGTCCCCATGTCCCCGGGGGTTACGTCCCCATGTCCCCGGGGGTTACGTCCCCATGTCCCCGGGGGTTACGGCCCCATGTCCCCGGGGGTTACGGCCCCATGTCCCCGGGGTTACGTCCCAATGTCCCCGAGGGTTATGGCCCCATGTCCCGGGGGTTACGTCCTATGTCCCCGGGGTTACGTCCCATGTCCCCGGGGGTTAAGTCCCCATGTCCCCGGGGGTTACGTCCCCATGTCCTCGAGGGTTACGTCCCCATGTCCCTGGGGGTTACGTCCCCATGTCCCCAGGGGTTACGTCCCCGGGGGTTACGTCCCAATGTCCCCGGGGGTTACGTCCCCATGTCCCCGGGGGTTACGTCCCCATGTCCCCGGGGGTTACGTCCCCATGTCCCCGGAGGTTACGTCCCCATGTCCTCAAGTGTTACATCCCCATGTCCCCGGGGGTTACGTCCCCATGTCCCCTGGGGTTATATCCCCGGGGGTTACGTCCCCATGTCCCCGGGTTACTTCCCCATGTCCCCGGGGGTTACGTCCCCATGTCCCGGGGGTTACGTCCCCATGTCCCCGGGGGTTACGTCCCCATGTCCCCAGGGGTTACGTCTCCATGTCCCCGGGGGTTACGTCCCCATGTCCCCGGGGATTACGTCCCCATGTCCCCGGAGGTTACGTCCCCATGTCCCCGGGGTTACGTCCCCATGTCCCCGGGGGTTACGTCCCCATGTCCCGGGGGTTACGTCCCCATGTCACCGGGGGTTACGTCCCCATGTCCCCGGGGGTTACGTCTCCATGTCCCCGGGGGTTACGTCCCCATGTCCCCGGGGATTACGTCCCCATGTCCCCGGAGGTTACGTCCCCATGTCCCCGGGGTTACGTCCCCATGTCCCCGGGGGCGTGTCCCCATGTCCCCGGGGGTATGTCCCCGGGGGTATGTCCCCGGGGGTATGTCCCCGGGGGTATGTCCCCGGGGGTATGTCCCCGGGGGTATGTCCCCGGGGGTATGTCCCCGGGGGTATGTCCCCGGGGGTATGTCCCCGGGGGTATGTCCCCGGGGGTATGTCCCCGGGGGTATGTCCCCGGGGGTATGTACCCGGGGGTATGTCCCCGGGGGTATGTCCCCGGGGGTATGTCCCCGGGGGTATGTCCCCGGGGGTATGTCCCCGGGGGTATGTCCCCGGGGGTATGTCCCCGGGGGTATGTCCCCGGGGGTATGTCCCCGGGGGTATGTCCCCGGGGGTATGTCCCCGGGGGTATGTCCCCGGGGGTATGTCCCCGGGGGTATGTCCCCGGGGTATGTCCCCGGGGGTATGTCCCCGGGGTATGTCCCCGGGGGTATGTCCCCGGGGGTATGTCCCCGGGGTATGTCCCCGGGGGTATGTCCCGGGGGTATGTCCCCGGGGGTGTCCCCGGGGGTATGTCCCCGGGGGTATGTCCCCGGGGGTATGTCCCCGGGGGTATGTCCCCGGGGTATGTCCCCGGGGGTATGTCCCCGGGGGTATGTCCCCGGGGGTATGTCCCCGGGGGTATGTCCCCGGGGGTATGTCCCCGGGGGTATGTCCCCGGGGGTATGTCCCCGGGGGTATGTCCCCGGGGGTATGTCCCCGGGGGTATGTCCCCGGGGGTATGTCCCCGGGGGTATGTCCCCGGGGGTATGTCCCCGGGGGTATGTCCCCGGGGGTATGTCCCCGGGGGTATGTCCCCGGGGGTATGTCCCCGGGGGTATGTCCCCGGGGGTATGTCCCCGGGGGTATGTCCCCGGGGGTATGTCCCCGGGGGTATGTCCCCGGGGGTATGTCCCCGGGGGTATGTCCCCGGGGGTATGTCCCCGGGGGTATGTCCCCGGGGGTATGTCCCCGGGGGTATGTCCCCGGGGGTATGTCCCCGGGGGTATGTCCCCGGGGGTATGTCCCCGGGGGTATGTCCCCGGGGGTATGTCCCCGGGGGTATGTCCCCGGGGGTATGTCCCCGGGGGTATGTCCCCGGGGGTATGTCCCCGGGGGTATGTCCCCGGGGGTATGTCCCCGGGGGTATGTCCCCGGGGGTATGTCCCCGGGGGTATGTCCCCGGGGGTATGTCCCCGGGGGTATGTCCCCGGGGGTATGTCCCCGGGGTATGTCCCCGGGGGTATGTCCCCGGGGGTATGTCCCCGGGGGTATGTCCCCGGGGGTATGTCCCCGGGGGTATGTCCCCGGGGGTATGTCCCCGGGGGTATGTCCCCGGGGGTATGTCCCCGGGGTATGTCCCCGGGGGTATGTCCCCGGGGGTATGTCCCCGGGGGTATGTCCCCGGGGGTATGTCCCCGGGGGTATGTCCCCGGGGGTATGTCCCCGGGGGTATGTCCCCGGGGTATGTCCCCGGGGGTATGTCCCCGGGGGTATGTCCCCGGGGGTATGTCCCCGGGGGTATGTCCCCGGGGGTATGTCCCCGGGGGTATGTCCCCGGGGGTATGTCCCCGGGGTATGTCCCCGGGGGTATGTCCCCGGGGGTATGTCCCCGGGGGTATGTCCCCGGGGGTATGTCCCCGGGGGTATGTCCCCGGGGGTATGTCCCCGGGGGTATGTCACCATGTACCCGGGGGTAAATGGTCGCCCCCTCCTTAGTATATATTAAATGGTCGCCCCCTTATCCTATCTATCTATTTATGTATCTATCTATGTATCTATCTATGTATCTATCTATGTATCTATCTATCTTGTTATCTTAGCACCTTAGTAGATATTAAATGGTTGGCCCCTTATTCTTAGGAGATATTAAATGGTCGCCCCATTAAATGGTCACCCCCTTATCTATCTATCTGGCAAAACAACATACACATAGAACTCGCATGTGTTCCGCTTGCGACACAAATTCTAGTTTTGTTTTCAATGTGCAGTCCCCCCCCCCCTGTCCTAAGCCCACTCTGCCCATTATTTGCAATGTCGGAGAAACTTTTCTTGGACAAGAGGAGTGACCATTGGTCAGGCTGTCATTGCACATGCCACATTAACAACAACCACTTACAAATGCAACCATTGGTTAGGCAAGATCCTTGTGCCTAAATTGACAGCAGTTCAATAATCCAAATAGGCATGTAGTGCGTGTTTACTTGACTAGAAAACAACCTGTCAATTTCAGCTGCAATCATTAGGGGAAAGCTATCGCTCTCCCAATAAATGTCACAGCTGGTGTTCTCTCATCCTAGGAGTCCCATTGTTTTGTCAAGGTCTTGACAAATCACTGTTTTCTGGACAAGACACATCCTTCGTAATTCGAATTTTTTACCTTCGTCTTTCATTTGTCTTAATTTCTTTTCTGTGTTTACTTTCAGAACTGTCGCACGTAACTTCTCCATCGAATGACATCTCCTTCGATTACCTCAAGCCTTTTTTCTACAACATCTGAAATGCCAAGGGGTCTAGCTTTCTAGAAGATCAAGCCTTTCATACCATCCAGCCTTCTATACAAAGCATCTAGCCTTCTATACCAACTAGACTTCTATAACATCTAGACCTCAAGTCTTCTACCACTACACTTCGATAACTTTTCGACCTTTTGCATTCTTGCATGCCCAACACCGATTAAGCTTCTTCGATCAGGACCAAGCATCGAGCTTCTAACTTCGGCTTCTTACTTCAGCTTCTAACTTCACCTTCTAAAGTCCGCATCATATTTATAGCATCCCTGACCACATCTTTTTTGGTCCGGAGGCTGGGAAAATAACACGATGCAGATGTTGTACGGATGCTGAAGAAATCATGGGTTAACGGAGTCAGCCAGCTTGGGGAAAGTATGTAATATATATAATTAAGAGCTGTGTGTTTATGTGGATAGATAGATAGATAGATAGATAGATAGATAGATAGATAGATAGATTGATAGATAAATAGATAGATAGATAGATAGATAGATAGATATATCGATAGATAGATAGACACTATTAGACAAATATATTGATCAACATATCAATAGATAGATCTACACAGATATATATATATTGACAGATAGATAGATAGATAGATAGATTATTTGATTGATTATTAATGGATCAATAGATAGAGTGATTTGTTGATTGATTAATTAATTGATAGTTCAATGGATCGATAGACAAAGTGATTTGATGATAGATCGATAGATAGATCAACAGATCAGCTGATAAATAAATAGATAGATAGATTTATAGAAGATGGATGGCTGATGATAAGAACTAAATATGAATATTTATATATTATATGTTATATATGGTCTATTGTAATGCATTAATTTATACAGTGCAAGAATAAATTTGGCCATTATTTGGAAAATCGTGTATTTTTACCCCTTCAGTTAACACCTACTTTTGGATAGTTGACAAAATGTTTTGACCTTGCTTTTATGTATGTATTCATATTAGGGAGAGTAGACCTAAAGGTCTTTAAGACTACTAAAATACATAACTTGTTTTGACAGTACTTAAATCATGGATGGTGAGTTTGGTGACACTTGTCATAAAGTTCACAGAACCATTCCAATTGAGTTTATTTTGGTCAATCACTCATGACAACAAATAAAACTTTTCTCTCTCTCTCTTTCAGAGGTTATGGATACCTGTGACAAACTTGGAAAATACCAAAGAGTGAAAAACATCAAGCTGACAACAATGGATTGAGAAACTGTCAAAATGGATTACATTGTGAAATATAGTGTTCATCAAAGATGAATGAAATGTAGAAGAAGGAGGAAGAGCTTTCAATTTTGGATTTACCATTCTCAAGATGTCAGGGTGGCACAGCCTCTCTGGCTATCTCCACACCAAGGAGGGAGGAGGTACGGTTTACATTAAATATATTTTATTTTCTCTATATTAACTGAAATGTTAATGAATTTTTAAAATGCTGCCTTTATTGGCCTCTCTCGATTGTTCTGTGGAAGTTCTTTCTCCTTTGGTTTAAAAATTGTCACTTGCTTTTATAGTGAAACAGATTTTGTATTGTGCTTTTCTTGAGGATATGCTGTAGAAAAATAATTGAAAAGGTCGAAATTTAAGTACAACTTCAGGCCCGTAGCCAGGGGGGGTGTGTAGGGTGTGTACACACCCCCCCACAGCCCAACCTCCCCCTTGAATTCATAATGGTCTTACGCGTTTTTGCAAGAATCCGCGAATGTCGTTTCACGCAGCCTGCAATGCTTTTTGATTGGATTTATTTCCAAAGATAAGCATATTGTTCAAGAAACAACAGTGCTCGACCATTTGAGGGACCATTCAGAATTTCTTTAAATAGGCCTTGCTGGTAGTATCTATGAAAGACGGGGTATGAGAATATTTTTCTTTGATTTCAAGTGGTGGCGAGATTTTATGCATTTTTGCCAAGTAAAAGCTTACACGATGATACTCATCCACATATGAGAGGTGTTTTCATTGGGAGGGCGCAGTTCAATGTTGCGATAAACTGTACACCAAAAAATTGGAGTAGGCATCGGTATTGATTTTTAACATATAAGGGATCGTTCAGAATTTATGACTGGGGGGTGGGAGTTTTGGCCGAGGGGGTTGTAACTTTTCATGTGTTTTAAGGGGGGGTATAAATTTTTGACTATATTTACTATATAAAAGGGCCCCGGGGTAAGAAATTTTAACTAAGAAAAAATGTTATAAAACACACATAAACTCACTTTATCAGCACCTTTTAAAGCAAAAAAGTCCACGAATCTGTACGCGTGACTGTGTATAACAGTATGTGTGTGTGTATTCACTGTATTGCTTTGTATGTTGAGGCCCCCCCCCCATAAAAATACGCTTGAAACCTAAGTATGGGGTACTAAAAATCCGCATGAAACTCAGGGGGGGGGGGTAATCAATTTTGACAGGAAGTTCCAGCAAAACTCCCACCCCTTGTCAAAAATTCTGAACGGTCCCTAATCAGGTGGAAAAAATACGCCCCCTCACAAAGAAACCCTGAATGGTCTTGAGGGATAGAGCAGGCATTGGCCCTATGAGCATGCAAAGGTGTATTGCTGTTCAACAGAAGGTCAGTATTGCTCTACTCCAAAGTACACAATTTCTAAATAATATTCTGGCCAGGGGGTGTGAAAAGAATGTTTGCACTGCCCCGCATCTAACAGAACCTCCGCTTTTTCGAAAAAGCAAAATTGGAGAAAAGAGGAAACAAAAACTACAAAAACGAAAGAAAGTGGCACAATGGCATTTTGAAATCAGGGCCGTTAATATGAATACTTTAAAAGGGGGGAACAATGAGACAGGGGATATCTTTATATCTCATGCCTCCTTTCCAGCTCTTGCCGATCTTCTTCTACTCTTGGAGTTGGATTTCGAAAATTTTCTAATCCCTTTGTGCCTCCTCCTTCTTCAGTCACCTTACTCTCTAGAAACATCCCTGCCCTCTCCCTCACTTCTGCCTCCTTCCAACGTTCCTTCTCCTCCCTCTCTGGGTTTCTCCCTTTCCATCTCTTCCATAGCCATTCCCTTGTTCATGTTATCCTCCTATACCTCTCCAATTACTCTAATTCTAGCTATCTGTCTCTTTGCCCCTCCCTCATTTCTTGGGCCTCTCGCATTACTCTCTGCCTTCTCCTTAATGCCTCCATAGTCCATACTCTCTGGTCTTCTCCTCTGTCTCCTCCCTTGTCCTTCCTTCTTCCTTTTCTCTCCTCCCAAACAAATCTTCTCTCCTCCCTCTCTGCCCTCTCCATGACATAATGCTTTCTCCACCTATTACTCCATTCTCTCTGCTTTCTCCCTCTCTGCCTCTTCCCTATAGTTCTTGAGGCTCCTCACTGGCTCCTCCCTAGCACCTCTCTCACTGTAAATTCTGAAATCCTGAGTTAGCTCAAATTATTGAGTGAGACGGCTGCACAATTTGTTTGAGCCATGATAGCTTGCTGTTTTGAGTTATGATAATCTTTATGTTGTTATAACTTGCAAACAACAAGCTATCTTGGCTCAAAGGAATTGTGCAACCATCTCACTCAATCAATTAAGCTGACTCAAATTTCAAAATTTACAGTTTGCTTTCCACCTCCTCCGTTACATTTCTGCATAAATTTCTCTTGTCAGAAGAAATGCTCGGACTAACTCCTCCCCAGTTTTTGCCTCCTCCTGATAGCTCAAGCCTTTTCCGGTATTCATCCCCTTCCTTCCCTAATCATCTCTATCTCTCTGACTTGCACCTCTCCACATTCTCCATTACTATATTTCTGGAATCAGAAGAAATGATTGGACTTCTGTAACTTTAGCTCTTGTGGCTGTCTTGCCTCATTCTGATAGATTTAGCCTTCTCCAGTATCAATCCTCCACCTCCCTATTCACCTCTATCTCTCTGATATCATACTCTCCATTCCTTCTATTGCCTAGCAACAGCTACTCCTTTTCCCCTGCACTAGTCACCTCCATCATCGGCATTCCTCTATAGAATTCAATTTCCCTGCAAATAACTCCACATTATATGTCTATGTGCTTTCACAAAAGCTAAATGACACTAATAGTAAATGCTACAAAAATGGTTCAAGATGTTAAAATTGAAAACTGATGATTATCTCAAATTGCAGCGAAATTCCATATAATATAATTATTAAAACCCATTGATTTCAAAAATAATTTGCTCAAAGAGTGTCCTTTGATATTTAAGATGTTGAAGTTTTATGGGAATTTTTCTTTCAAATTTAACTCTCTGGAATGCTCAAAATGCATCTGAGAGTGTCTAAAATCCGCTGGCTTCTGGGGGCCTTAAGCGGCCCCCAAACCCCCGGCCGCAAAGTTTCGGCCCTACGGGCCTCAGTTCCCCCTCAATTACGTTCCACACACCCCCCCATAAAAAATCCTGGCTACGGGCCTGAACTTGTTTCTTATGTTCCGTTTTTTAAATACAAATCTTGCACAGTGCTTTAGCCCATTCGTCAATTTACTGGCATAATTACAAAATAGCCTCCACCCTCTGATATCGCAATGAGCGAAACCATTAATTGAATGGTATAGGCTGCTAATCATTTCGTGGCATTTGCTGGACTTATTTCGTGGTTATGTCGCGTGCTAGGCTGCCAATCGCTGGGTCCTGGGTTCGAATCCAGCTCTTGCCGGGTCACCTGGGCCTATGTTGGATGGCTTCTTCAATCATCCTTCACACCATTGTTGTGTCCTCCCCCTGTCCTTATTAGCCTACAAGGTGCGTATATGCAGGACGTAAAGCCCCAATCATCCATCAATTCATCTTTTCTCCTATTATCACTCATTGTGACTTTCTTTTTAGTTCTCTCTTTTTCGCTTCTACCCTTGTCAAAGTTCTTATTCTTTTATAAAAATCTTCATCTTTCCTTTCACGGAATCTTTATCTTTCCATTTCATTACGTTTCCAATTCTCTCATTATCTTCTGATTCCATTCTTTAAATTGCAGCTCTCGGAAAACTGCGAATGAAACGGAAACTTTTTTACGCCTTCGACGAAAAAGAATGTCAGCTGCTGTACTACCGATCGCAAAACGATTGGACGGAAGGAAAGAGTTCCCTTGGCAACATCGACATCAAAGGGGCTGCCATTCGACTCAATCTGAGCGAGAGTAATCAATTCGTCATCATGTAAGTGTTGCTGCCTTTTTTCTTGGACTTGAAAGTTGAGGAGATATTGATATGTAGGATACTTTTCCTGTTTCTATGGTTTTCTGTGATGTGCCATGTGGTATTGATGATGAATCTGAGCTAGTCAGGAATTAATGGAAATGCGACACTCCATATATGTGCTTAGAGGACAGGGGAGGGTGATTTTACATTGGTAGCAAGTTTCCGGTTGTTGGGTTCCACCTTCAATTCCGGCTGAGCTGACGTATGTTGGACAGCAGTTTCAATCATCCTTTGCCTCATTGCTGCGTCCTCCTCCTGTCCTAATTAGCCTATAGAATGCATAAATATAGGAAGTAAAGCCCGGTCATCCATCCATCTTGAACTTGGAAGCAGGAGGATATGTAGGATACTTTTCCTGTTTCTATGGTTTTCTGTGACGTGCCATGTGGTATTGATGATGAATCAGAGTTTGTCAGGAATTAATGGGAAATGAGCACACTACACTCCATACCTATGTGCTGAGAGGACAGGGGAAGGATATTACTTTGGTAGCAATCAGTGTTTCCACTTGCTTGGCCCTTCTTTCAATTATAGTTAAACAAAAACTATGTTTGACAGCAGTTTCAATCATCCTTCGCCTCATTGCTATGTTCTCCGCCTGTCCTAATCAAAATATCGAATCATTCAAATGCATAGATATAGGAGGAAAGCCCTTGCCATCCATCCATCCATCCATGACCTATAAATCGATTGATTGCCTTGTCAATGACCTGTTACTGGGTGTGCAATGTGCATCTATGGAAATAGTTGGGGGGGGGAGGGTTGGTCTAGTGGTAGCGTGCTGAACTGCCAATCGCTGGGTCCACGGTTCGAATCCAGCTCTTGTCGGGTCACCTGGACCTATGTTGGACGGCTGTTTCAATCATCCTTCACCTCATTGCCGTGTCCACTTCCTGTCCTAATTAGCCTTCCAAGTGCAAAAATACAGTCGTAAAGCCCCAATCATCCATCCATCTATGGAAATAGTTCATGTAGGTCAATTAAGTTACTGTATTTGGTACATTGAACTTTCGAAATACCTTAATTAGTATTTTGAGAGACCAGGTCAAATACGTATTGCAGTGGCGTCCATTGCCAAATTTGTGCGGTGAGCTGAATGAACCTTTATATTGATAGATTTATTGATCAACTTTGTTTTATAACCCATTTTTGACAAGAGAATGAATGGGTTTCACAGCTGGCGCTGAAGCAGAAGAAATTATATAATGTGGGTTTCTTTGTTTGTTCGAAGTTTTGAGCTTCAATGGTTTGAACTTTCAAAAGGTTATTGTTATTATTCTTCACAAAGGTTTATTTTAACTTGTGATGTTCTTAAAAGTTCATTGTAAAGTTGGACTGTATTGGTCTGTATGTAACTGAAATTTGAATGTCATAAGAACTTATGGTCCCGTCTTACGTAAGAAATATTTTGTAAATATGCTTTTCTTTTGTGCTGTAATATATTGGGCAGAAAATGGTGACCTGGCCTGGGAATAATGATTTTATTGGACACAGATTGAAAAAAGAGTATGGTTTTCATACACTACAGCAAAGCATTCATTTTGGCTTTTAAGATTGTCAACCACATAGCCACCTCGTGCGAGCTCCAGCGAGCGGTCAACAGAAACTAAGTGTGAGGAATTCAACACCTTTATTCTGGAAGAAATGAGGCTTATTCCTGAGTATTCTCATGCCAAATGTTGGCATTGTCCACTTTTTAAGAAAAATTATTGCGTATTCTTACTTTTAATTCGATATTGAACAAAACTTTGTGAATTTGCAATAAAGTTGGAACTATTTCTTGGAACAGCATATAAAATATATTTGTGCCAGGAGCAGGCAGTTATGAGTTTCAAGGAACTGTGGAAGCCTTGGCCCTTCAAACCATGGTCCCAAACCACGGTCCCAAACCACCATCCCAAACCACCGTCCAAAACTACCGCCCCAAACCACCGTCCCAAAACACCATCCAGAAGAGACAGCCTCTCCATACTATTGTGAAAAACACTCTCTTTCAAAACACATGCACAACTTCAGAAACGTATGAAAACAAAGCAATTTATTTTATTGATTTTTGAAAGTTTGAAGGAAATACACCGTTAACCTCCTGAAGTGTATAATTTATGACTACAGTCTAGGTCATCCTGATTTTACATTGTCAAATTTTTTCATTGTTGGTTTAGCGTTCTTTTTTGTACGACTTGTTTGCTACATTCAGCTGCGATAACTTGACTAAGTTTAATGTCTATTACTTTCAACAAAAGATGAGTCATTTAATATATACAGCATATGTATAACAATTGAATGTATGTGTGTAAAAACATTTTTAAAAAGATTTCAGATATGGTGATTCGATCGGTCATTATCCGTAAGGTCATTTGAGTAACTTTTTAATCCGAATGACGTTCGCATCACCAGCTATCTAATCCAGATGTTGTTTGTCCTTATTTATATATTTTGTAGAGTTCAAGCTTTTGATTGTGTGTTTTAGTCATTAACTCATTGACCAAAAGCCGTTGTGATACTCCAGATTGCCTGACCGACTGGGGTCAATTCAGGCAGCGTAGTTATTCTTTCGAGCATGCGAAGTCCGAAAATGTGTCTTTCAAAATCAACCCCATAGAAATGATTTATTTCAAGACTGCAGGGAAAAACTTTCAGATAGATATATAGATAGATAGATATGGTAAGTGCAGCCCTCTAAGCCCAGTTCTGGGCGCTCACAGGGGTTGATTGATGAGATGGGAGAGAGAACGAGAGTCCTCAACATGTTACACATTTACTCAATGTGAGGGATCTTTTACTTGCCCAGTACAGACACTGAAGAAGGAGCCACCAATTTAATGTCTCATCTGAATGACATCCAGCTGAGATTTTGCTCATGAAGGTCCACCGAAAATTTTGGGAGCCCTTACCAGTGTTCAAACCCTTACTGACAAACCCTTCAGGAGCAGCAGAGCACCTGAACCACTCTGAGTGTCATCTAGGGGGGAGGGTTGGTCTAGTGGTAGCATGCTGGACTGCCAATTGCTGGGTCCCGGGTTCGAATCCAGCTCTTGCCTGGTCACCTTGGCTTATGTTGGACGGCTGTTTCAATCATCTTTCGCCTCATTGCCGTGTCCTCCTCCTGTCCTAATTAGCCTACCAAGTGCATAAATACAGGACTTAAAGCCCCAATCATCCATTCATCCATCCATTTCTAGTATGCGAAGTCTGAGAGTATGTCTTTCAAAATCAACCCCATAGAAATGATTATTTCCAGACTGCAGGGAAAAACTTTCAGATAGATAGATAGATATGGTAAGTGCAGCCCTCTAAGCCCAGTTCTTGGCACTCACTGGGGTTGATTGATGAGATGGAAGAGAGAGCGAGAGTCCTCCACATGTTACACATTTACCCCATGTGAGGGATCTTTTACTTGCCAAACCAGTGTTCAAATCCTTACTGGTAAAGACCTTCAGCGGAGCAGGAGGTCACTGGAACCACTCTGCTACCCAGCTCTCTCAGAGTGTCATCTATTTTCATTAGAACTTGTTTTAACCCGCAAATGTAATATCTTCTCCAGACAACATCCGGCTGGGAATTTACTCAGGGAAGTCTGCTGATGATAACTTTTTTTTTTTTAACGGATTCGATCGAAGACAAAAATAGATGTTTACCAACCGTGATAGTTGGTTTTCTATTTTGGTAATCTGTTATTTTCATATCATGGCTGAATTTTTTTATATGTCACTTGTATCAGTGGTCCCTATTTATATTCATATATATCTGTTGATAGATCTATGAAGCAAAACAGCGAATGAATAATATCTTATCGGCTATTGAACCGCAGAAAATAGCGGAAGCATCAGCAACATATCAGCCTGAAATCCTCGGAGGTGAATAATTCATAACCTAGCAATGCCTATTGACGACTAATGTCAGAGTGCATTGCCTTTATGTCCGAGATCGATAGAAAAATCTTTCACAGCCGTAAAGGTCTGTCGATCCAATGTACTTACTAATATATCAGTCATTATGCGATCAACACCTTTATTATCGCTCCGAGTCTGAGTTTATGTGTTGAGCGAGTTGGGGACTTTATAAGCACTTTGTGGCAATTTGTTTGCATCTAAACGCAGGCCCAAGCCTCATAATCTAGTCTTGTCACTGGTATATCTGAAGGTATCATGCTCTTAATGTGCCTGCTTACTTCATCTGGGCAGAAAATAGGTCACTTTTTTTAATTTGGCCAATCAGAGAAGTTCTTGCAGATGTAGGATTTGTAAAAACTTGTCTGATTGGCTGATTCCATAAATGACCTATTTTTTGTCCAGAAGAAGTCAACAGGCTCAGTCAGATTAACCAAGACTGTCACTTCAAAACAATGGGTATTGTGGCCCAGTGGATAAGGTATTTGACAGTGACAGCAATGCACATGGTTTCAGGTTCAAACCCCAGTCGCGTCAAGGAGGAACTAAGCATATCGATATCCTGCTTAAACCACTGCTTCACGAACCCAGGCGCAAATGGGTACTTGGCAATAGGCAGGGATGGCAATTATGGAATGCTTGACTCAGGAGAGCATGAAATTCACTGCACACTGCTGTACGCTCCCCGAGGAGCTTAGAAAGATTCAAACTTGATCAGGCCTGCCAAGGATGTAATTTTAAAGTTGTCCGAGCTCGTAAGAGGACCTCAGATGATGCACCCATTACATTTACATCTTAGGTCATGCATACTACATGCCCTGTTAAAGCTGTTTGCTAATCTATATCTACAGATAAATATACTTAGCGACAGCTTATTCTGAGTTCTGACACTAAACATGTAATCCCTAGACCACCCAGAAAGTTTGATTTTGAACTTTTTTTACATTTATATTAAATCAATTAAATCAAATAACCTTGAAATTAAGTGCTCATCTTCCCATTGACCATCACATAAACAGGGTTGTTAGTATGTTAAGCCAAAATGTCCACACAATATTTAAACAATCTCTGTACAGCTTCTTTACAGCCAAATAATATGTATTGATTTGTTTATACCATTTCAAATAAAAGAAACCCATTTGTTAAATCAGATTTGCTCGAATGGCGACCATATGGTGCATCTATGATATAATTCTATTTTATCTATGTATCTGCCCATGATATCAGCTGATCCACAACATGTGAAAGTTGGCTTCAAGTGTAAAAGTCCATCGAAATGTATAGATGGCTAAGAAATATACATTTTGAACTTTTGTGAGAGATTTATTCAGGGCGGTGTACAAGATAGATGATAGATAGATGAATAGATAGATATATGGTAAGTGCAGCCTGCTTGGCCCAGTTCTGGGTGCTCATGAGGGTTGATTAATGAGATGGGAGAGAGAACACGGGAGTCCTCAACACGTTGCACATTTACCCCATTTGAGGGATGGTTTATTACGGGGGAGCGTCAGCTTAGTGGTAACATGCTGGGCTGCCAATCGTTGGGTCCAAGATTCGAATCCAGCTCTTGCCGGGTCACCTGGGCCTACGTTGGACGGCTGATTTAATCATCCCTCGCCTCATTGCTGTGTCCTCCTCCTGTCCTTATTAGATAACCAAATGCGTAAATACAGGACATAAGCCCTAATCAATAGTAATCATCCATCCATCCACAAGAGATTGTTTACTTGCCTGGCACAGACATAAAATGCAGGGCTGTGTATTATGATTTGAGATATCTTGAATTCTTAATAAAAACGAAATGTGTGACAATAAAAAGTGTGGGAATGTTTGATTAGACTATAGTTCAAATGTATAGCTTTGAGATATGTAAATTTTAATGTGAGCTCAAATCCAGGGTCTGTTTGTATTTACTAAATATAGACAAAAATCTCAACTCTCACAAGTTGAGTCACATTTGAATTTTTAGTGATGGATGAGTTTGATTGCCTTATTTGATCAATTCTAAACTATTTTAATTCTAGTTTAAATGTTTTAAAAAAAATAGCCACATGCAGATAACAAAAAAAATGTAAATAGGCAATTATAATAATGAAGTTCTTATGGTAAACCAAATTAGTCTGATCAATCGTGGAATTGGAAGATGGGATCAGATGGATAAAATTTTATGATATGACAGTCATTCACCCCTTGAAATTGAATGCGAGTGGTTTACAAATTAAAATATAACTTCTGCTGTTCCATCCAAAACCCCCAAAAAATTGGTTGAATTTTAAATTGTCAACAGTTACTCAATGACATTTGAATTTATGGCATGAATTCTATCATAGAGAATGTTACTTCATTGATATTGGTGTCTTTTTGAAAACAAAATCAAGAATGAGATTCTAATTTTAATACTTTGCCAAAATGGCAAAAACAATTTTGTTTGTATGAGAGAATATTTTGGAAATGCTAGTCTTTACATATGGATGCTTTGGGCAAAATTGATTAAAAAAACTTAACGCATCCCAAAATAGACAAGCATCACAACATTGCTGTCAACCTTGCCTTTTTTTCCGCGTTTTTTCATGGAGATTAACTGATTTGGCTGAGAGTGAGACTAGCAATTTTCCAGAAGAACCTGACAATGTTTTTTTACACAATCAATCTTGCTCTGATCCGATCAATGAACATTGTAAGGCAGTAACTTGACAGAGAAAATCTAATTTATCAGGAACTCTGCATACACGATAAGGGAGGGTGCAAGATTGGAAGACTCGGGTTCTTTCGAAAAGCTGAGACTTAAAAGAATGAGACTTTAAAAGAACAGAAAATGTAAACAAAGGTAAAGAATATAAGTCTATAAGCTAGAGAGGACTTTTTTGATGAGTTTGAAAGACTTTTTAAAAAATGAGGGAGTTTAAAATTGAGCCTGTAGTTTAACGATTAGTATTTCAACTTGGATGGATAGAATGCTGGGTAAAAACAGATGGAAAGAAATTACCCCTGATAGGTTAGGTGGTATAGAACTGGATAAGTTGGGAAGATGATTCACTGAGGTTCTTGTATCTAGGTGCTTGCCAGTTACCAGGGTAGATTTTTGAACCAATTTACCTATTTATAACATTTTCACAATTTCAATGCAAGCTAGATCGCAATTTATCATCGATCAGTAGATAGTGCTCTGTGTCCGCCGCGTTCTATTTCTGCTCTGGCCCGGTCACCATTTTCAACAGCTGATTCAATCATCCTTTTCCCTGTCACCAGGTGGCAGGGTTCTATTCCCTGCTCTGGCCACCTGTTGGACAGGAGTTTCAATCATCCTCTGCCTCATTGTTATGTCCCCCTCGTGTCCTATTTAGCCTACCAGTACGTAAATATCTGACTGAACACAGTCTGCTGTACAAGCAGGCGAGCGAGCGAGGCTGCAGACTGATGAAATTCAAGTCGAATGGGTATCGAATTGGAATCTAGGTCACTAGAACTGCTGCCCCTAAAGTCCGCGCTGCTGCCTGTCAGGTCCGCACCCAGCAGGACTCAGCAGAACTTTGTTGGGCTGCTTCAAAAATGCATGTAAGCAAGGACCTGATTGGAAGCACCTCCAGGGAAATGTTGTAGCCTGCTCGCTGTCGCTCGCAACTGATTTCGCAGGCTACTGTAGCCTGCGTAAATATAGGACATAAAGCCCTAATCATCTATTCATCGATTAACATATAATGTATCATATTATTGTTGCTCAACCATTAAGATGATTTATGTTACAACCCAAATAACTCGTTATATTTCTTTATAGCCCATGAAATGTAACATCCTGCCAGTAGTTCATCTGTTACATTTGAAAACTGAATTTCAAATTCATAAACATGACCAACACCTTATTAAAGAGTTATTTCAATGCGCGAGCAATCATTCATAAAATCATTGCTATTAATTATACAAAATCGATTTTCTTATCCATATCCAGGCATGTGAAAAATTGCTAATTTTGTGTGATTAAATTCTGTTTTCATCATGTTTTGACAGTTCTCTGTGAATCACAGAAGTTTATGACATATTGTCAAGAAAAATTATGAATCGTCGAATATTTATTCAGCTGTTGTTGAGTGACATACAGTGAATGGAGAAATCTAATCGATGGAAATGCTTCATAATCTGATTATCATGATTATCTGTTGAAAAGATATGAATTAATCGTGTTATATGATATATTAGTTGAGGGCAATAAGTGAGAAATGTGTTGTGTCAAGTAATAGGGAACTGCTGAACTTCATAAGTAAACATTGGAGATATAGATAGATATGGTAAGTTCAGCCCTCTAAGCCCAGTTCTGGGTGCTCACGAGGGTTGATTGATGAGATGGAAGAGAGGGAGCGAGAGTCCTCAGCATGTTACACATTTAACCCATGTGAGGGATCTTTTACTTACCCAGCACAGACATGGATACACGGGGCCACCAATTTAATGTCTCATACTACCTTCCACCTGGGCTGGGATTTTGCTCATAAAGGTCCACTGAAAAATTTTGCGCTCCCCAAGCCATACAGGCAAAGACCTTCAGCAGAGCAGGAGCGAACCTTAAACAATCTGTTAGAAGTCATAAGTTGTACATTCAGAAGTGAAAAAAGGCTGTAGTTGAGAGTCAGAAGTGAAAAGAGGCCGCAGTTGCAAGAGAAGTGAAAAAATGTTGCAGTTGCGAGTCAGAAGTGAAAAAAGGTTGCAGTTGCGAGTCAGAAGTGAAAAAATGTTGCAGTAAGAAGTGATAATATGTTGCAATTGTTGTCAGAAGTGAAAAAAAATGTGGCAGTAGTGGAGTTAGAAGTGAAACATTGTTGTGGCAGTTCAGAGCATTTTTAAAGGATTTTCGACTGGGAGACAGACCTAGCTCTCAAATACACCCCAACTACAAATCTTGACAAACCAATGTGAAGTTATTAAGAGTTTCTTGGAAAATTGGTCTCCCAGTGATACCATTTTGGCAATGACTGGGAGACCAAATATGTCCACTGGGAGACCATTATTTTGGTCTCCCAGTTACTATGTTAAAAAATGCACTGTGGCAGTTTTAGCTCTAGTCATAAGTGGAAACGATGTTGTTATTGTGGTGGAACAAGAGAAAAAAATTGTAGTTTGGAGTCAGAAGTGAAGAAATGTTGATGTTGAGTAGTCAGAAGTGCAAAAAATGTTGCAGTTGGTGTCGCGGGTAAAACGTTGCTTCAAACCTACAACATTTTGTGTTAGAAGTCAAGGAGTTCTTGATGGCATCGGGCAGCATTTCAGCCATTTGTACAGTCATGCAAATAAAAGTTGTGAAAGAAACATAGTCATGGAAAATTCTAATTTTGATGATATGATCTTCAGTTTAAAAGAATGGAAGATCCAAAATTTACTGTACAATGTGAATTGTAGAAACGTTTCTCAGTTGCAGTACTTGTAACCCGATTGAGCACTTCACATGTAATCTCAGCTGGACATCTGTACTGTAGTCATCAGATTGCTCATCAGATCTAAGTTTCAGATGTTAGTACAACTTGAAGCATGACTCAACAACTGAGATTTATAGTATTTTTGACCCTTTCGAGTGCCTGGATTTCAATTCAATTTACATTTCGCATAAGGTTGTGCAATGTAGATTATAATCGACAATCAATTTTTTTTTTCTTTATTTTTTTTTATTGCTGAAACATATGTTGAATTTTTATGATGTCGTTTATTGTCTCCTATACAAACAAATACTCAAACCCAAAATAAAACCTCACAAAATGTCTAGATTTATATTTCTTTAAGTCCATACTTCAATAAACTGCAAATAAAATTTCTTTTATTTTATTATTGTTCGACATTTTATTGACCTGTCGATATGGTTTGTTAGGTTCTATAAAGGTATTGTGTGGACATTGTGGTTCAGCAGGCTGACATCCCCTGTTTATTTTCAGAATAGATTATGTATGTCTGTTTTACATGTACCTCTTAATCGTTGTGTTTATGCAGAGCTCTCCACAGCCTTCTTTATAACTTCGGTTCTCTCATATCTCATGTTGTAAAGATCCAAAGTCTTCCAATCTCGCAGCCTCCCTTATCGTGTATGCGGAGTTCCTGATAAATTAGATTTTCTCTGTCAAGTTACTGCCTTACAATGTTCATTGATCGGATCAGCGCAAGATTGATTGTGTAAAGAAACATTGTTGGGCTTCCGACACTAAATTGCTGCCACTCAGCCAAATAGTTTCATCCTTGTTGCAAAAATGTACACAGAATGAAACCATAAAGATGCCTTTTTATTTTTCAAGGTTAGCATATTGCAAATTTGGTTTCAAATTTTATAAGATATCTGCTTTGTATGACCCCACATTATGTCTTCTGCTTTTGTAATTGCTCACAGCCAAGCTAGCTATTTCTGGAGTGGCTATTTAAAAGTGACAATTTAGTGTCTCTTCAAATGAGTAGAGCCAATGGTTCTTGTGACACATCCAAATCTCCTAGGATGATTAGCTCCTTGTATGACCCCATGTTCGTTCCAGCCTTTGGGAATGCCAGCAGTGGAGTTGCGTAATTGCTCTTTAGTGGCAATTTAATGTCGGTTCTGGTTGGCAACTGATGGTTCTTGTAACACATCTGAATCTCCGAGGACTTACCATTTCCGAGAATGAGTTCGGTTACATGATAACCTTCTTGAATGACCCAAGTTCGTTTCAACCTTTGTATTTCCAAGCAGTGTCGTAATTGCTCTGCAGCTTAGCTGGTCATCTCTTTAGTGGCAGTTCACAAGGTTCACATGATCACTTCCTTGTATGACCACACATTATGTCTCCAGCCTTCGTATATCCAGCAGTGACATAACTGCCCATCAGCTAAGCTGGTCATCTCTGGAGTGGCTCTTTAGTGGCAATTTAAGGTCAGTTCTGGTGGGCAGCGAGTGGGCAGCTGGTCAACGTAAGCCCTTTGGCCACCGGAGTGGACATTCAAGTGGACACTTACATGATTGCCCATTGTCCAAGTGATGGACAGAGGCCAGTTCCAGTTGTGTCGTCAGTCTTTACAATTTACGTAGTCTGGTCGTATATACTGTAATATGTTATACATACAGTGGTTTCTGTATTGTAGGACTATTCCTTCTGTCATGATGAAGTGGTCTTTCATGGAGATGTGGTCTTTCCTTGGGGTGCAATTTGCAATTTTGCATTCGATTAGAGTATGTCAACCTCAGTCAATAGGCCCATTTTTCATATTAAACAAATCTGCATAACCGTGGATACATTTTTTATGTGAAATAATTGTGTATGGTTAATAGTCATGGATTTAAATTAATTTTTTCAATTAGTTGATGTAGTTGACTTTGGCCTTTACAATATACCTTTGTTTTATAATTATTTTCATTGCCGAAGGTTATTTCCAGTTTTATAAACGAAAGTGTAGATATGTTGGTGGGAAAAGTCACAAATTGAAAAATTTTTTAATTTATTTTTGGAATATATGTTTTATTCTATATTTTATGTTCCTGATGATCCTCCCACTTGTCATAGTGTTATTGTTACTATTATTAATAAATACAAATATATTTTATGCTTATGCAGTTTAATCTGCAGTGAGTTTATATTTTCCTGTTTGTTTTTTTCAACTTTTGCTAATGCATATTTTAAATGTGGAAATGAAGAAAAAGTATTCCTATATTTTTCATTTCTGTGTGGATGGCTTCACATAGAAATATGGCTGTGATATATATATACATGGAATTCTCCTGACTTGACTTGATATGAATGTTTCATCACTGCCTGTTTTTGCCTGACCCTCCATACCATTTTGGAGGCAAGAGCTTGAAAGAGCTTAACTGGATTGCCCAGTCAGGAGAAGTTTCTGCTGGAATGCAGCTCAGTGAGGCTATATTTGGCAAATTGTTAGGGTCAATGGCAGTCTGTGGGACCCTGTGGCTCGCCCTGGTTTAGTTGAATGTGGCAGTGAATTTCTGAATGGTCAGTTTGCTGAGCTTTTTTTGACATCTCTGGCGAGGCATGAACCTTCTTCAAATTGTCTCTTTGGGTTCTGTTAGACCATTGGAAGTTTGGAAGTAGCTGTCCTTCTATTTCTTGGCCTCTTCCTTCTCTGTTTAAGTTAGACATTAACTGTAGGTGAATGTCTGCCGTATGACATCTCAATTCTCTCGCAAGGTATGGACCTTTTCCAAAGACGGAGAAAACTTCCCTTCCCCTCACTCCTGAATGGAATGGCTTGGTCAACATCTGTACAGATATTGTAGCCAATAGTTTTCACCATGAATGTTTCAGCCTGACCCTCCAATAGCATCTTGGAGGCAAGAGCTTGAAAGAGCTTAACTTGATTATCCATTCAGGAGAAATTCCTGCTTCGATGCAGCTCAGTGGAGCTATATTTGGCTGCTTGTTAGGTTCAATGGCGCTTCATGGCACCTTGTGGCTCTCTCTGGCTTCTTCAATTGAGGTCAATGTCTGAATGGTCATTTTTCAGCTGCGTGACATCTCAAGCAAAGCGTGAATTTTTTTCAAATTGTCTCCTTAAATTTTGCTCAGCATGCTTCACCATTGGAAGTATCTGGCCTTCTTCCTAGCTCCCTGGTCAGGAGAAGCTCTTGCCGGAATGCAACTCAGTGTAGCTATATTTTGCTACTTGTTAAGCTCAATGGCAGTCTATTGCACCCTGTGGTCGACCTGGTTTAGTTGAATGTGGCAGTGAATTTTCTGAATGGTCACAGTGAATTTTCTGAATGGTCGCAGTGCAGCTGTGTGACATCTCTGGCGAGCCATGCACCTTTTTCAAATTGTCTCATTTTCTCTGTTTGACTATTGGAAGTTTGGAAGTAGCTGTCTGAAGAGACGTAAAACACCAACTCTCTCTCTCCCTTGGAAGCAGCTGTCCTTCTATTTCTCAGCTTCCTCCTTATTTCTCTGTTGAAGTTGGACATCGCCTGAACTCAAGAAAATGTAGGAGGAAGGAAGGAGGGGTGGAAGATATTGATTGGTAGATATCTACCGATCAATCGATAGATAGATAGACCATCTGTCTTTCTTATCTATCTGTCTATGTACAAGCACCTGTTAAAGTGCTTGCACATTATTGTTTTATTTGGTTGATAGTTTTCAGAAGATATTGTTGGTTGCAGTTGGATCTATGCATGATTACATTTATTCTAGCGTCTCATATTGTCTAGTGTGTCTCCTGTCTCAATCTCAAACAAAGTGCCAATTCAAGATTATTGATATGGTCTACTTTGCCCTACAATTGCAAACTAGAAAACATTGCGAAACAAGCAACAGATCAAGAAAAGGAAAAAGCTGCAGAAACGAAAATCCTGGTCAGCAAAAAAATCTTATCGACTTGATCTACTCAATGTAATATCTGCTTGATGTATTGGGTTGTAGCTGGTGGCTGACAGCTTCATTTTCTAGCACTGATGTGTTGGACGACATTGATGTCAGAGGTCAGTAAGGGCAATAGTTATTGGTGGTAACATCAATAGGAATGTCATGGTGTCACAAGTTGTTCAGATGCAGTGTGTCGCTATTTTTGCAAGACCGTAATTATTGTCTTTAAGGAGTAATTAAGGTTGTCAACAATCACAATGTTTATATGACAAAAGGATTTGAATTAGGCTATGGCTGCCTGACCAGGCTGTATAACAGTGATGCAATAGGTTTAGTCTCCTTCGAGGGTCAGAAGGTAATAGTGGGGTTAACCAGACAAATTGTTGTTGGACAGATGTTTCATCCTGCACCAAGAATTACTTTGGTCCCTGCATGGCCTATTAAGTCTAATCTATGCCTACAATGTATGCTTATCTTTGGCTAGTGCATTCATTAGGGCTGACCCGAAATGAAGTGTTGGTGTATACATTGTCAGTCATAAATTACTCATGGGCAGGCAAGCCAGTTGAGATTGATACAATAAATATATGAAACTGTATCTGGTGATTGTGCCGTACCCCTGCATCGATCTTCTTCTAATCAGTTCTGAAAGATCATGCGTAGTTTCACAAGTTTTCCCTGAATCTTGTTAAGAGACAGACAGACAGCTCTACTGACAGATGGACGGACATTTGGGAATGAACACATTAGTCCCATCCTATGGCGGGACTAACTAGAAGAGGCTAAACGACATCGCCTCGTTTACCTCATGCGATGTTTACATATGTCGCTTACATATATAAATTCTCTGTAGACTGTGTACAAGCACTCCCCACAGAGTACAAGTAGTACAAGTAGTTCTACAAACCATACTAGCTAAAAACTTGGTGTGGACTATAAAAGCATGAGAGCGCAGTATAATAAAATATAGCAGCCAGTCGTTTGTATGCCGAAGGAAAGTGTTGATACTCGGTTCCACACTTGTGCAGCTCGTCGAATGAAATATTCATGTGGTGCTCGCCCCGGCAATTTATAAGTGTTCGGGCAAGAGATGGTTAAAGCTAACACGATTATCTGTGTTTGTCACTTCAGGTGGTTTTTGGGGTAGAATTGGGTTGGAGCAGATTTATCTGTTAAACGGTGTTGATTTTTTCTTTCTTAGGCAGTCTGGTCACTCTGATGAGCTGGTTATTGGGCTATTTAGGTTTCTGACTTTGTGTCTGGAGTTTAAATATGGAGAGGGTAGCTCAGTTGGTGATTCTTTGGGCTTACATTCACTTGGTCCCTGGTTGAATCTAGTTCTGGCTGTGTTACCTGGACCTGTGTTGACTGTCAAGCAGTTTCAGTCATCCTTTGCCATGTCCGCCTCCTAGAAGTACCTTCATCAGCTTGCCTATATGTATAAGTACAAGATGTAAAGTCTCAATCATCCATGCATAATGCATTCATTGATCATAAGTAGTCCCAATTCCTACCAGAGTCCTGCATTTTCTGTCTGCATTCTGCAACCACTATTTCCTAAGGTATCAAATACTGAATTTTCCTCATGTCCAGCACCAGCTGTATCCCTTCTGTAATTTGCAATGCTCTCAATAAAACTGTCACTTCTAGTTTCGAAGGTGATACACTTAGTGAAATTTCCTGAAGATGCAAATTGCTGCTTTAAGTACACTCAAAGAATTCCTACACACTGCCTATTGTGCAGCTGTTCATCAGTTTCTGTTCTTCCATGTGTCTTTAGGAGCCCTGTTCTATTTTACGATGTCTCATGTCTGCTGTGTTTGTGTCGGGAATATAAATTGTTCTACGTATAGGGTTAATGTATAACAAGTTGTGGATTGAATTTTTTAATCATGCGCATTGCAATTTTGATTATTGCCAAACAAGGAATTGTGGTATATTTCATGGGGCACTTTGGCCTAAATTCCAAGGCGCAAAATGGATTACTGCAATTCTACACAACACACTTTCATTGCACACTGGCAGCTGGTCTGTTTCCAAGTCACCTAGAAGGAAAATGTAAGAGTAATATATCACTGTGACTTGCACGCTGTGCACAGCATTCACATGGACTGAATTTTATATCATGTGTGTAAAAGCCTGCATTTTACATAATGCTTTGTGTTATCTTAGTTTCATTCATAAGGATGGACCATTCCTGCCAATTAATTGTATTTGAGGGTTTTTTGTATGTAGTGATCGAGTGTGATATGTGTGTTTTCTTTCCTCTTTTTCCTTTTTTGTGAGTGATGTCAAAAATCAATATATATGCTATCCATGGTATTTTCTTTTGAAGAGTAGTTCAGTAGGATAGTTCAGTGCATTAGCTTCATTGTATAAGTAGTAAGTACTGTGCAATGTGTAAATCAACTTCCAAAGCTACTTCAAGCTGTAGACCTGTCCTAACATAATAAAATCTCATGATATGAGACCTACTTACTTTTTGCTGTATATGCTACCTATCTATCTTGTATGTTAGGCGTTATTGGGAGTCGCTTTTTGAACTATTTATTTGTAGATGGAATTGAGAACCCATATTAGTATACATGTAGTTTGATATGCAATGTCCCAACAAAATTCTCTACATCATTTTTCTTTTGCAGTGTGACAACTTGTCTGTTTTAACTTTGTGTTGACCATAACTTACAGATGCCTGACCTGACATCTCATGCTGACCTTATTCATTGGATACCGATATGGTCAGGAGTGCAGTATCTGGTCTGTGATGTGCGGGTTCATGGCCTTAGATTTTTCTATGTCCTTGGCACCTGAGGTCCTGATCTGGCTCCTTAAGCCAACTTAAGCCCTGGGAGTGAATTCAGGATGAGAAGGCCTGATACATTGGCAAGAGGGCAATTTTCCTCGAGACCAGTTTGGAGCCTATGTTTAGGGGAAAACTGATAACACCGCAGAAAATGTCATGTCCCAGGGGCAGCTGGTGATATACTGTATATAGACTATTCAATCTGAAGGCATGTATGATTTTTATGTAAACAACAATATTGGCATTGATACTAGATGGTATGACATTTTGACTAAACTTACTACCGATTGGCCAGTCTCGTCTTGAGGTGGTCATTGAACAGGTCTTGAATTTTGTCTTTGTAGGGTTTTACACATTGGTTGTATGATATGGTTTCCCAGTGCCTGAAGTTATCTCCGGCAACAGTGACTTGTTTTAATGAATTGTGTCATAGGCATGGACGGGCCAGTTTGGCACACTTGCTTTCGCAAAACATTGGCGTCTCATATTGTCTGGTGTGTCTCCTGTGTTGTCCTGAATGAAAGTGGCAATCCAGATTATTGAAATGATCTACTTTGCCTTACAATTGCAAAGTGGAGACAAGCAACAGATCAAGACCAGGAAAATCCAACAAAATTAAAAAGTCTTGGTCTGCGAAATAATCTTATCGACTTGATCTACTCGATGTAATATCTGCTTGATGTATTGGGTCGTAGCTGGTGGCTGACAGCTTCATTTGCAAGCACTGATGTGTTGGGTGACACTGATGTCAGGGGTCAGTCAGGGCAATAGTCATTGATGGTTACATCAAGAGGAATGTCATGGTGTCAGAAGTGGGTCAGATGCAGTGTGTCACTATTTTTGCAACAGCATAATTATCATCGTTAAGGAGTTATTGAGGTTGTCAACACTTGTTATGTTTTTGTCAAAAGGTTTGGATTACTGGCAGAGTTCACCAGGTGCCCAACCAGGTTGTGTTTCCAACAGTGATGCGATAGGTTAGGCTCCTATAATACTTAAGACGTAATAAAGGGGTTAAGCCAGACAAGCCCTTGTTAGAAGGATGTTTCATCCAGTGCCAAGTATTACTGTGGTCCCTGTCTAATCTATGCAAATCTTTACCCAGTACATTCATTAGGGCAGACCAGAGATACCGTTTTGTTGAGTGCATGGTCATGCATAACACATTGGCAGTCTTGTGAGGTAAGATTGATACAATAAATATAATATATGACACCCTATCTGGAGTATCTGGTGCATCGATCTTCGAATCAGTTCTTCCTTATGGCAATTGGAAAAATTCACTACATGTAGAAAGCGCGCAGTAGTTTTCCCTGAGTCTTTTTAACAGAAGGTCAGACAGCTATACCAATGGATGAACAGTTTGAACACACATTTGCAAATGAAAACATTAGTACTGTCCTATGGCGGGCCGACTTGAAGAGACTATGCGACATTGCTTCGTTTACCTCACGCAATGTTTAGTATTGTTTACATATGTTACTTATATATATAAATTCTCTGTAGACCGTGTACAAGCACTCCCCACAGAGTACGACTAGTTCTACAAACCGTACTAGCTAAAAAACTTAGTGTAGACTATAAAAGCATGGTAGGGGAGTGTAATGAAATATAGCAGCCAGTCGTTTGTATGCCGAAGGAAAGTGTTGATACTACGTTCCACACTTGTGCAGCTCGTCGAATGAAATATTCATGTGGTGCTCGCCCCGGCAATTTACAAGTGTTCGGGTAAGAGATGGTTAAAGCTAACACCATTATCTGTGTTTGTTGCTTCAGGTGGTTTTTGGGCGTAGAATTGGGTTGGAAGCTTGGAGCAGATTTATCCGTTAAATGGTGTTGTTTTTCTTTCTTGGGCAGTCTGGTCACTCTAATGAGCTGGTTATTGGGCTTTTTAGGTTTCTGACTTGTGTCTGGAGTTTAAATATGGAGAGGGTAGCTCAGTTGGTGATTCTTTGGCATTCACTTGGTCCCCAGTTAGAATCTGGCTCTTGCCGGGTCACCTGGACCTGTGTTGACTGTCTAGCAGTTTCAGTCATCCTTTGCCGTGTCCACCTCCTAAAAGTACCTTCATCAGCTTGCCTGTGTGTATAAATACAAGATGTAAAGTCTCAATCATCCACGCATAATGCATTCATTGATCATAAGTAGTCCAATTTGTGCCGGAGTCCTGCATTTTCTGTCTGCAACAACTTTTGTACTAAGGTATCAAATACTCAATTTTCCAGTACCAGCTGTGGTCCTTCTGTAATTTGCAATGCACAGTAAGACTGTCACTTCTAGTTTCGAAGGTGATAGGCCTACACTTAGTGGTATTTCCTGCAAATGCAAATTGCTGCTTTAAGTACACTTGAGGAATTCCTACAGTCCTCCACACTCGCCATTCTGCAGCTGTTATGCAGTTTCTGTTCTTCCTTTTGCTCCATTTTTCTTCTGGAGCCCTGTTCTGTTTTACGATGTCTCATGTTATTAACTGCATTCCTGCTTGGAATGTATATTGTTCTGTGTATAAGATATGTGTATAGGGTTAATGTGTAACAAGTTGAGCCAAGAAGAATTTATTTTAAATCATACGCATTGCAATTTTGTTATTGCCATACAAGGAATTGTGGTATTATATATTTCATTGAGCTATAATAGGCTGTATCCTAAATTCCAAGGCGCAAAATGGATTACTGCAATTCTACACAACACACTTTCATTGCACACTGGCAGCTGGTCTGTTTCCAAGTCACCTAGAAGGAAAATGTAAGAGTAATATATCACTGTGACTTGCACGCTGTGCACAGCATTCACATGGACTGATATCATGTTTGTAAAAGCCTGCATTTTACATGATGCTTTGTGATATCTATAGATCTTTCAAAGGGATGGACCATTCCTGCCCATTGATTGCATTTGAGGGTTTTTTGTATGAAGTGATCGAAAGTGATATGTGTGTTTTTCTTTCCTCTTTTTTTTCCTTTTTGTGAGTGATGTCAAAAATCAATATATATGCTATCCATGGTATTTTCTTTTGAAGAGTAGTTCAGTAGGATAGTTCAGTGCATTAGCTTCGTTGTATAAGTGGTAAGTACTGTGCAATGTGCCAATGTGTAAATCAACTTCCAAAGCTGCTTCAAGCTGCAGACCTATCCTAACATTATAAAATCTTGTGATATGAGACCGACTTACTTTTTGCTATGTGTGCTGTCTATCTATATATAGGACGTTGCGATATATATAGGACGTTGGGCATTGTTGGCAGTTGCTTTTGGACTATTTATTTGTAGATGGACTTGAGGACTGATATTAGTAGTTTAATATCCCACCAAAATTCTTGACATCATTTTTCTTTTGAAGTCTGACAACTTGTCTGTTTTAACTTTGTGTTGACCATAACTTGCAGATGCCTGATCTGATGTTCTGACGTCTGATACTGACCTTATTCGTTGGATACCAGTATGGTCAGGAGTGATGTATCTTGTCTGTGGTGTGCAGGTCCATGGCCTTAGATTTTTCTATGTCCTTAGCACCTGAGGTCCTGACCTGACTCCTGAAGCCAACTTAAGCCCTGGGAGTGAATTCAGGATGAGAGGTCTGATACATTGACAAGGGGGCAATTTTCCTCGAGACCAGTTTGGAGCTTATGTTTAGGGGAAAGCTGATAACACCGCAGAAAATGTCATGCCCCAGGGGCAGCTGGTGATGTACTGAATATAGACTATTCAATCTGAAGACTTGTATGACTTTTATGTAAACAACAATACTGGCATTGATACTAGATGGTATGACATTTGACTAACCTTTGGATTATCCTCTTCTACAGATTGGCCAGACCAGTCTCGTCTTGAGGTGGTCATTGAACAGGTCTTGAATTTTGTCTTTGTAGGGTTTTACACATTGGTTGTATGATATGGTTTCCCAGTGCCTGAAGTTATCTCCGGCAACTGTGACTTGTTTTAATGAATTGTGTCATAGGCATGGATGGGCCTGTTTGGCACACTTGCTTTCGCAAAACATTGGCGTCTCATATTGTCTGGTGTGTCTCCTGTGTTGTCCTGAATGAAAGTGGCAATCCAGATTATTGAAATGATCTACTTTGCCTTACAATTGCAAAGTGGAGACAAGCAACAGATCAAGACCAGGAAAATCCAACAAAAGTAAAAAGTCTTGTTCAGCGAATAAGTCTTATCGACTTGATCTACTCAATGTAATATCTACTTGATGTATTGGGTTGTAGGTGCTTGCTGACAGCTTCATTTGCAAGCACTGATGTGTTGGGTAGCACTGATGTCAGGGGTCAGTCAGGGCAATAGTCATTGATGGTTACATTAAGAGGAATGTCAGGGTGTCAGAAGTGGGTCAGATGTGATGTGTCGCTATTTTTGCAACACCATAATTATTGTTGCTAAGGAGTTATTGAGGTTGTCAACACTTGTTATGTTTTTTCGCCGGTGTTTGGATTACTGGCTGAGTTCACCAGGTGCCCAACCAGGCTGTGTTTACGACAGTGATGTAATAGGTTAGGCTCCTACGATGGTTAAAAGGTAATAGTGGGGTTAAGCCAGGCAAAAAGTTGTTAGACGGATGTTGCATCCTGCACCAAGAGTTACTCTGGTCCCTGCATGGCCTATTAAGTCTAATCTGTGCCTAAAATGTATGTATATATTTGCCCAGTGCTTTCATTAGGGCTGACCAGAGATGCAGTTTTGTTGAGTGCATGGTCATGCATTACACATTGGCAGGCTTGTGAGGTAAGATTGATACAATAAATATATGACCCCCTGTGTGGAGTATCTGGTGCATCGATCTTCGAATCAGTTCTTCCTTATGGCAATTGGAAAAATTCACTACATGTAGAAAGCGCGCAGTAGTTTTCCCTGAGTCTTTTTAACAGAAGGTCAGACAGCTATACCAATGGATGAACAGTTTGAACACACATTTGCAAATGAAAACATTAGTACTGTCCTATGGCGGGCCGACTTGAAGAGACTATGCGACATTGCTTTGCTTACCTCACGGCTCACGCGATGTTGGTATTGTTTACATATGTTGCTTATATATATATATAAATTCTCTGTAGACTGTGTACAAGCACTCCCCACAGAGTATGACTAGTTCTACAAACCATACTAGCTAAAAACTTGGTGTAGACTATAAAAGCACGGGAGCGCAGTGTAATGAAATATAGCAGCCAGTCGTTTGTATGCTGAAGGAAAGTGTTGATACTCCGTTCTACACTTGTGCAGCGTTGAATGAAATATTCATGTGGAGCTCGCCCCGGCAATTTATAAGTGTTCGGGCAAGAGATGGTTAAAGCTAACACGATTATCTGTGTTTGTCACTTCAGGTGGTTTTTGGGTTGGAGCAGATTTATCCGTTAAATGGTGTTGTTTTTCTTTCTTGGGCAGTCTGGTCACTCTGATGAGCTGGTTATTGGGCTATTTAGGTTTCTGACTTTGTGTCTGGAGTTTAAATATGGAGAGGGTAGCTCAGTTGGTGATTCTTTGGGCTTACATTCACTTGGTCCCTGGTTAGAATCTGGCTCTTGCCGGGTCACCTAGCATATATAAACAGGGCTCATTTTGTAGCCCCTACAGACGTCTAGAGGGTCTAGAGGTAGCCGTTTTAGGGTTCTTTGAGACGTCTGTAAGGGCTAATTTTATTGGATATCTAGACAGTCTGTAGCTGTTCTGTTTAGGGTCCACTGAGACGTCTGTAAGGGCTAATTTGTTTTGATATCCAGACGGTCTGCAGGCAACAGATACATCAGTGCTACAGACTACAATCTAGACCCTAATTAACTATTGTCTGTGGTCTAGAGATGGGTTTTCATTATTTGGAGACGTCTGTAAAGGTTCTAATATGGCATAGTATAGACTGTCTGTTATACATAGAATTCCGAGCATTCCAGACGTCTGTAATTGCTCAGAAATGAACCTCTTATGACGTATGACCACATTTGGAAAATACAGAATTTAATGATTTTTAGACTGTCTACATTGGACAAATATTGTCCATTAACAGACGTCTCAAGAGGTCACAAAAGTGATGGCTATAGACACTCTAGACGTCTGTAGAACCCCTGTTTTGGCTCCTGTTTATAGCTGCACCTGGACCTGTGTTGACTGTCAAGCAGTTTCAGTCATCCTTTCCCGTGTCCACCTCCTAGAAGTACCTTCATCAGCTTGCCTATGTGTATAAATACAAGATGTAAAGTCTCAATCATCCATGCATAATGCATTCATTGATCATAAGTAGTCCCAATTCCTACCAGAGTCCTGCATTTTCTGTTTGCATTCTGCAACCACTATTTCCTAAGGTATCAAATACTGAATTTTCCTCATGTCCAGTGCCAGCTGTAGACCTGATGTAATCTGCAATGTTCTCAATAAAACTGTCACTTCTAGTTTCGAAAGTGATACACTTAGTGGTATTTCCTGAAGATGCAAATTGCTGCTTTAAGTACACTTAAGGAATTCCTACAGTCCTCCACACTGGCCATTCTGCAGCTGTTCAGCAGTTTCTGTTCTTCCATGTGTCTTTAGGAGCCCTGTTCTATTTTACGATGTCTCATGTCTGCTGTGTTTTTGGTAAGTCTGAAATTCCTGTCTCCAGTGTTTAACAATAATTTATGATGACAGGAAGGCAAAAGCAGGACTTCTGGTTGTTATTTGTCGTAGACTAGGATATTAGCAAAAATTGTGTAACAAAAAATATGTCACAGGTTACTTTTGTCCCATCCAAAAATAGCATTGAAGTGGCCAACCCCCCTGAAAATGGCCTGTCTCCACCAACATTTTCTTTGAAAGATCGCATTACAAAAACTAGTACAGAATCCTGATTCAATTAAACTCTTCCATACATTGAGACTTGACTATCACCCTTCTAAAATCTAGTTACCAAGAACTGAAAGAATATTCTGTATAAGTGCAGGAGATTGTTTTGTCAATGGCCCCAATATTGAGTCATTAGCATCACACCAGATTTTCTTTCTTAATAAAAAAGAAAGGGACACACATTCGGTGAGAAAACCTTGTGTCTGATGTAGTCTGAGAACCCTACAAAATGACTGCACTATCTGTAGCTCTCAATCTTTTATGTAAACCACAATATTTGAGTATTGCTGTTGGCATGTCAGGTGTCCTATCTTAATTTGTCATTAGCAAACGCCTTTCTGCTCTATTTTGACTGCATATTTCTGGGCCAGAATCACTGTGAACATGTGTCTGTTGTTCATAAGTACATTGCATGCACATTTTCCCAGACTGCTAGTTTTGCACTGGTCCCAGAAAATAATTTTACCTTAATTATCATTAGCATCACGCTGTCATTAGCATCATGTCAAAAATGACTTATTGCCTTTAACTCACTACAATTTTGTTGCAGGTCACTGCAGTTGAAATTGGTTGAATATGTATTATCAATAAATGTTTCAACAGAATATTACATGACATTTCTGCATTTTCGTTGAATCTGACATGCTTAGTATGAAGTTTGGTGCTCCTCTGGAGTTACTAATAAATATGGGGTGCCAATGACATTTTATCATTGTCTAGCATCTGAAATATGGTTCAGCAGTGACATTGGGCACTTGAGAGAATAGTGGAGATCATCTTCGTTATTCAGAATCCAAACTATTGGTGAAAATAGTATTTTTGTTTCTGTTCGTAAATTTCTGGTTCAAGAAAATGTTCTATCTCAATAACTATCGGTCATAGAGACCTGAAATATAGTTTAATGTGTGCAGAATAGCCACTTTCCCATACGTTGGTAATACATTCTTCAGCTCTAAGTGGTGCGGATTTCAAGTTATAGGCGTGATGCTACTGACACACATATTTGGTATTTTAATTGACAAAAATGCAGTATCTCAAAAATAATTGGGCTAGAGACCTGAAACTTGGCCCAAAACGTGCATACCACTTTCCTAATCATTGGTAATTGATTATTTAGCCCTAAGTGGTCAGGATTGTTTAGTTACAAGTGTGATTTTTAGGAGAGTCAAAAAACATTACAGCTGTATTTATCACATCAGTACAGATCACCAGAGCATTTGGACATGAAAGTGCAGTGATAGCTGACAGTTTGACCTACCCAATGCCAACTGAAATAGGCATTTGTGGACCGAAAAATTTTCAAATTTTTTTTTAGCTGAAATTTCAAGGTTTTCAAATTTTGACCCATAAATTGTTCTATGTATAGGGTTAATGTATAACAAGTTGTGGATTGAATTTTTTAATCATACGCATTGCAATTTTGATTATTGCCAAACTAGGAATTGTGGTATATTTCGTTGAGCACTATATCCTCAATTTCAAGGCAAAAATGGATCACTGCAATCATACACAACTCACTTTCATTGCACACTGGCAGCTGGTCTCTTTCCAAAATCATCTGGAAAGGAAAATGTAAGAGGCTTGATTGCTATGCACAGCATTCACATGGACTGATATCATTTGTGTAAAAGCCTGCATTTTACATAATGCTTTGTGATATATTAGTTTAATTCAAAAGGATTGACCATTCCTGCCAATTGATTGTATTTGAGGGTTTTTTGTATATAGTGATCGATAGTGATATGTGTGTTTTCTTTCCTCTTTTTCAATTTTTGTGAGTTATGTCAAAAATCAATATGATATCCAGGGTATTTTCTTTTGAAGAGTAGTTCAGTAGAATAGTTCAGTGCATTAGCTTCGTTGTATAAGTAGTGCCAATGTGTAAATCAACTTCCAAAGCTACTTCAAGCTGTAGACCTATCCTAACATAATAAAATCTCATAATATGAGACCTACTTACTTTTTGCGATGTATGCTATCTGTATGTATTGGACAACGTTGGGCATTTTGGAAGTTGCTTCTGAACTATTTATTTGTAGATGGAATTGAGGACCCATATTAGTATGTGGTTTGATATGCAGTATCCCATCAAAATGCTCAACATCATTTTACTTTTGCAGTCTGACAACTTGTCTGTTTTAACTTTGTGTTCACCATAACTTACAGATGCCTGATCTAACATCTCATGCTGACCTTATTCGTTGGACACCAGTGTGGTCAGGAGTGCAGTATCTGGTCTGTGATGTGCGGGTCCATGGCCTTAGATTTTTCTGTGTCCTTGGCACCTGAGGTCCTGACCTGACTCCATAAGCCAACTTTAGCCTTAGGAGTGAAGTCAGGATGAGAAGGCCATATACATTGGCAAGGGGGCAACATTCCTAGAGACCAGTTTGGAGCCTATGTTTAGGGGGAAGCTGATAACACCACAGAAAATGTCATGCCCCAGGGGCAGCTGGTGATATACTGAATATAGACTATTCAATCTGAAGGCTTGTATGACTTTTATGTAAACAACAATATTGGCATTGATACTAGATGATATGACATTTGACTAACCTTTGGATTTTCCTCTGCTACAGATTGGCCAGTCTGGTCCTGAGGTGGTCATTGAACAGGTCTCGCATTTTGTCTTTGTAGGGTTTTACACATTGGTTGTATGATATGGTTTCCCAGTGCCTGAAGTTATCTCCGGCAACAGTGACTTGTTTTAATGAATTGTGTCATAGGCATGGACGGGCCAGTTTGGCACACTTGCTTTCGCAAAACATTGGCGTCTCATATTGTCTGGTGTGTCTCCTGTGTTGTCCTGAATGAAAGTGGCAATCCAGATTATTGATATGATCTACTTTGCCCTACAATTGGAAAGTGGAGACAAGCAACAGATCAAGACCAGGAAAATCCTACAAAAGTAAAAAGTCCTGAATGAATAAGTCTTATCGACTTGATCTACTCAATGTAATATCTGCTTGATGTATTGGGTTGTAACTGGTGGCTGACAGTTTCATTTGCAAGCACTGATGTGTTGGGTGACACTGATGTCAGGGGTCAGTGAGGGCAATAGTCATTGATGGTTACATCAAGAGGAATGTCAGGGTGTCAGAAGTGGGTCAGATGCAGTGTGTCACTATTTTTGCAAGACCGCAATTATTGTCGTAAAGGAGTTGTTATTGAGGATGTCACCTCTGGTTATGTTTTTGTCAAAAGGTTTGGATTACTGGCTGAGTTCACCAGGTGCCCAACCAGGCTGTGTTTACGACAGTGATGTAATAGGTTTAGTCTCCTTCAAGGGTTAGAAGGCAATAGTGGGGTTAATCCAGGCACATTCTTGTAAGACGGATGTTTCATCCTGTGCGAAGAGTCACCGTTGTCCCTGTCTGTCCTATTAAGTTTAAACCATGCCTGCAATGTTACCCTATGTAAGCATATCTTTCTCAATTGCAGTCATTGGGGATGTAGCTTTGGGTGTATGCTTACAGTCATGCAGAACACATAGGCAGGCTAGCCATTTAAGATTGATATAATGAATATATGATACTGTATCTGGTCAGTTTGCCGTGTCCGCTGCATGGATCTACATCAAAATTGAAATCTGTTCTCGTTGTGGAAAATGGAAAAATTCCTCGAGAGTTTCACTCTTGATAGAAAGTGTGCATCTTCCCTGAATCTTTCAAACATACAGACAGAAGGCCCTACTGACAGATAGACATTTGCAAATGAAAACATTAGTCCCCTCCAATGGCGGAACAAACTAGAAGAGACTATACGACATTGCTTTGCTTACCTCACGCAATGTTTAGTATTGTTTGCATATGTAGCTTATATATAAATTCTCTGTAGACCGTGTACAAGCACTCCCTACAGAGTACGGAATAGTTCTACAAACCATACTAGCTAAAAACTTGGCGTAGACTATAAAAGCATGAGAGCGCAGTGTAATGAAATATAGCAGCCAGTCGTTTGTATGCCGAAGGAAAGTGTTGATACTCGGTTCCACACTTGTGCAGCTCAACGAAGAAATATTCATGTGGTTCTCGCCCCGGCAATTTATAAGTGTTCGGGCAAGAGATGGTTAAAGCTAACACGATTATCTGTGTTTGTTGCTTTAGGTGGTTTTTTGGTAGAATTGGGTTGAAGCGGATTTATCAGTTAAACGGTGTTGGTTTTCTAACTTAGGCAGTCCGGTCAGACTGATGAGCTGGTTATTGGGCTATTTAGGTTTCTGACTTTGTGTCTGGAGTTTAAATATGGAGAGGGTAGCTCAGTTGGTGATTCTTTGGGCTTACATTCACTTGGTCCCTGGTTAGAATCTGGCTCTTGACGGGTCACCTGGACCTATGTTGACTGTCAAGCGGCTTCAGTCATCCTTTCCGGTGTCCGCCTCCTAAAAGTACCTTCATCAGCCTGCCTATGTGTATAAATACAAGATATAAAGTCTCAATCATCCATGCATAATGCATTCATTGATCATAAGTAGTCCAATTCCTGCCAGAGTCCTGCATTTTCTGTCTGCATTCTGCAACCACTATTTCCTAAGGTATCAAATACTGAATTTTCCTCATGTCCAGTGCCAGCTGTAGACCTGATGTAATCTGCAATGTTCTCAATAAAACTGTCACTTCTAGTTGCGAGGGTGGTACACTTAGTGAGATTTCCTGCAGATGCAAATTGCTGCTTTAAGTACA
Source organism: Platynereis dumerilii (assembly GCA_026936325.1). NCBI lineage: Eukaryota > Metazoa > Annelida > Polychaeta > Phyllodocida > Nereididae > Platynereis > Platynereis dumerilii. The sequence continues at coordinate 9,889,993 of JAPTHN010000006.1, read as the reverse complement.
CTTAAGGAATTCCTACAGTCCTCCACACTGCCTATTCTGCAGCTGTTCAGCAGTTTCTGTTCTTCCATGTGTCTTTAGGAGCCGTTTCTTTAGGAGCCCTGTTCTATTTTACGATGTCTCATGTCTGCTGTGTTTGTGCCGGGAATATAAATTGTTCTATGTATAGGGTTAATGTATAACAAGTTGTGGATTGAATTTTTTAATCATGCGCATTGCAATTTTGATTATTGCCAAACAAGGAATTGTGGTATATTTCATGGGGCACTTTGGCCTAAATTCCAAGGCGCAAAATGGATTACTGCAATTCTAAACAACACACTGGAGTTCCTCCGTGGCCTAATGGTTAAGAGTGCTTGTTTACACTACCACTGGCTCTGAGGGCGTGGGTTTGAATCCCGCCCCGGAACTCAATTTAGTCCGAGCCCATGGGACATTAAATGGAGGCGGTTTGTATCCAATGTTCTCTGCTGGGGCAACTGAAAGACCCCGGGCATCCCTGAATTAATAGGGTATGTACCAGACTCAGTCTTCTCATCTCATCATCATACAGCGATCACCTGCCTCGATATAGCCCACTAAGGTGTTGCAGAGGCGTAAAACACAAACAAACAAACAAAAACAAAACAAACAAAACTACACAACACACTCTCATTGCATACTGGCAGCTGGTCTGTTTCCTAGTCACCTAGAAGGAAAATGTAAGAGTAATATATCACTGTGACTTGCACGCTGTGCACAGCATTCACATGGACCGATATCATGTGTGTAAAAGCCTGCATTTTACATAATGCTTTGTGTTATCTTAGTTTCATTCATAAGGATGGACCATTCCTGCCAATTAATTGTATTTGAGGGTTTTTTGTATGTAGTGATCAACAGTGATATGTGTGTTTTCTTTCCTCTTTTTCCTTTTTTGTGAGTGATGTCAAAAATCAATGTGATATCCAGGGTGTTTTCTTTTGAAGAGTAGTTCAGTAGAATAGTTCAGTGCATTAGCTTCGTTGTATAAGTAGTAAGTACTGTGCAGTGTGCCAATGTGTAAATCAACTTCCAAAGCTACTTCAAGCTGTAGACCTGTCCTAACATAATAAAATCTCATGATATGAGACCTACTTACTTTTTGCTGTATATGCTACCTATCTATCTTGTATGTTAGGCGTTATTGGGAGTCGCTTTTGAACTATTTTTTTGCAGATGGATTGGAGGACCCATATTAGTATACGTGTTGTTTGATATGCAATATTCCACCAGAATGCTCAACATCGTTTTTCTTTTGCAGTCTGACAACTTGTCTGTTTTAACTTTGTTTTGACCATAACTTACAGATGACCTGATCTGACATCTCATGCTGACCTTATTCGTGGGACACCAGTGTGGTCATGAGTGCAGTATCTGGTCTGTGATGTGCGGGTCCATGGCCTGAGATTTTTCTATGTCCTTAGTACCTGCTGTCCTGACCAGACTCCTTAAACCAACTTAAGGTGGTTCGATACTCGTGAACTTTCTAATATAGGATTTCTCAAAAATAGTTTAGAATGATCCAAAATATAGTTTACAGCAAGGATATGTAAAAACAAGTGGTTGCAACCAACCTTTTTTTCGAAATATTTGAGGTTATGTACAAGAAAGTCAGTCCACGCAAACCTGAAAAACTCAATTTTTTTCTTTCTTATCTTTCTATCTGTGAAGTTTGTCCTGCCATTCAGTTATCATGCATCCCATATTATGAAATAAAGCATGGAATTGAAGAAAAAACTTCAATGGAACTGCTGATTACAATTTCAAAGAGATATATTTAGTTTAAAGGACTTCCCAAGGGGCTCGGAATAAAAGTTTTGATTTTGACAATTTTAATTTTTTTTATAAACCATGGCGCTAAAAAAAATTGACGAGATAGGATTTCTCATTTTTTTGTCATTAATTTCCAAATATTGTTAGGAACAATAAAATGTATAAGAGAAGGTTTGCTACCGCAATAGAAATTGAGATAAAAATTTATTTATATCTCAAAGTCAATTTTTAGAAATTAGACCTGCTTGCCAAAAATCGCGTGTAAAAAGTTTCTTTTCGGAACATAAAGCTGAATCTCTGGCATGTCATAGTGATGTTCATAGCACATCTAATGCTTCAAACCAGAAGTTTCTAACCCTAATAGAAGTGACGCAAATGACAAACGAAGTGGCAGTCGCACGGAATTATAAAAAACCTAAAAAGCGGTCCACAGAGCTCAGCCATCCTCCCATGCAGGTACCCTGCCCACACAGTAGCCCTCAGCCACTATTCCAGGCATTGACATAGTTTGCCCTCTCAGCCAATAAGCTAACGGGATTCAAAAACCCTAAGGGTATAATTTATGTGACCTTCCAATTTGAGGACAAGGATTCTTTATAGGGAGGTCATTTTGAATCTTTAAACTGGCTAACCACAAAAATAGCAACCCTTTATGGGCTATTTTGAGCATAAGAGAGAAGATAGTGTGACAAACTCCCATTAAAAAGTAGTTTACACCATTTTGAAAACTACAGGAATGTCACATGCCAGGAATGACCAGTAGCTCATGAATATCCAATTTTTACCCCAAATAGTCACTTATGCAGCCTGTGTGGGCAGGGGTTGTCTTGGCAGGGTGAGCTCAGCAGGCTGTTGTTGCTATGGTGACGCCGCCATTGCAGCTCCATGAGTAGCGAGCCACCTTAAGCCCTGGGAGTGAATTCAGGATGAGAGGTCTGATACATGGGCAAGGAGGCAATTTTCCTAGAGACCTGCTTGGAGCCTATGTTTAGGGGAAAACTGATAACACCGCAGAAAATGTCATGCCCCAGGGGCAGCTGGTGATATACTGAATATAGGCTATTCAATCTGAAGGCATGTTTGACTTTTATGTAAACAACAATATTGATTTTGATACTAGATGGTATGACATTTGACTAACCTTTGGATTATCCTCTGCTTTTGGTTTCCCAGTACCTGAAGATATCACTGACAACTGACTCGTTTTTATGGATTATTTCATAGGCATGGACGGCACAGAGTGGCACACTTGCTTTCGCAAAACATTGGTGTTGCATATTGTCTGGTGTGTCTCTTATGTCATTCTCAGTGAAACTGCCTATCCAGATTATTGATATGATCTAACTTTGCCCTGTAATTGCAAACTAGGAAACCGGCAACAGATCAAGAAAAGGAAAACGCTACTGAAGCAAAAATCCTGGTCAGCGAAATAATCTTATCGACTTGATCTACTCGATGTTATATCTGGTTGATGTATTGGGTTGTAGCTGTCTGCTGACAGCTTCATTTGCAAGCACTGATGTGTTGGACAACAGTGATATCAGTCAGTGAGGGCAATAGTCATTGATGGTAATATCAAGAGGAATGTCATGGAGTCAGAAGTGGGTCATATGTGATGGGTCACTATTTTTGCAACAGCGTAATTATTGTCGTTATGGAGTTATTGAGTTTGTCAACACTCGTTAGTTGTTATGTTTTCATCAAATGATTACTGGTGGAACTTTTTGGAGATTATACCAGTGGGAGTTCACCAGGTACCCGACCACTGTGACCAGGATGTGTTTACAACAGTGATGTAATAGGTTTAGGCGACTACGAGAGTAAAAGGTAATAGTGGGGGTTAAGTCCGGCAAATTTTTGTTAGACGGATGCTTCATCCTGCGCCAAGAGTTACTATGGTCCCTGCATGCCCTATTAAGTCTAATCTATGCCTACAATGTGTGCATATCTATCAGTTCTTCATTGTGGCGATTGGAAAGATCATGCGTAGTTTCACAAGTTTTCCCTGAATCTTGTTAAGAGACAGACAGACAGCTCTACTGACAGATGGTGGACATTCGGGAACGAAAAAATTAGTTCTCTCCTATGACGGGGTTGCCTCTAAATAGCCCACACTGGTGCTGATGGGGGGTAAAACACAAATTTACTCACTCACTCTCCTATGACGGGACTAACTAGAAGAGACCATACGACATTGCTTTGCTTACCTCACGGCTCACTCGATGTTTGGTATTGTTCACATATGTCGCTTATATATATAAATTCTCTGTAGACCGTGTACAAGCACTCCCCACAGACTACGACTAGTTCTACAAACCATACTAGCTAAACATTTGGTGTAGACTATAAAAGCATGAGAGCGGACTCAGCGGAGTGTAATGAAATATAGCAGCCAGTCGTTTGTATGCCGAAGGAAAGTGTTGATACTCTGTTCTACACTAGTGTAGCTCGTCGAATGAAATATTCATGTGGTTCTCGCCCCGGCAATTTGTAAGTGTTTGGGCGAGAGATGGTTAAAGCTAACACGATTATCTGTGTTTGTCACTTCAGGTGGTTTTTGGGGGTAGAATTGGGTTGGAGCGGATTTATCCGTTAAACGGTGTTGATTTTACTTCTTAGGCAGTCTGGTCACTCTGATGAGCTGGTTATTGGGCTATTTAGGTTTCTGACTTTGTGTCTGGAGTTTAAATATGGAGAGGGTAGCTCAGTTGGTGATTCTTTGGGCTTACATTCACTTGGTCCCTGGTTAGAATCTGGCTCTTGCCGGGTCACCTGGACCTGGGGTTGACTGTCAAGCAGTTTCCTTTGCTGTGTCCACCTCCTAAAAGTACCTTCATCAGCCTGCCTATGTGTATAAATACAAGATATAAAGTCTCAATCATCCATGCATAATGCATTCATTGATCATAAGTAGTCCCAATTCCTACCACAGTCCTGCATTTTCTGTCTGCATTCTGCAACCACTCTTTCCTAAGGTATCAAATACTGAATTTTCCTCATGTCCAGTGCCAGCTGTAGACCTGATGTAATCTGCAATGTTCTCAATAAAACTGTCACTTCTAGTTGCGAAGGTGGTACACTTAGTGAGATTTCCTGCAGATGCAAATTGCTGCTTTAAGTACACTTAAGGAATTCCTACAGTCCTCCACACTGCCTATTCTGCAGCTGTTCAGCAGTTTCTGTTCTTCCATGTGTCTTTAGGAGCCCTGTTCTATTTTACGATGTCTCATGTCTGCTGTGTTTGTGCCGGGAATATAAATTGTTCTATGTATAGGGTTAATGTATAACAAGTTGTGGATTGAATTTTTTAATCATACGCATTGCAATTTTGATTATTGCCAAACAAGTAATTGTGGTATATTTCATTGAGCGCTATATCCTAAATTGCAAGGCTCAAAATGGATGACTGCAATCATGCACAACACACTGTCATTGTACACTGGCAGCTGGTCTGTTTCCAAGTCACCTAGAAGGAAAATTTAAGAGTAATATATCACTCTGTGACTTGCACGCTGTGCACAGCATTCACATGGACCGATATCATGTGTGTAAAAGCCTGCATTTTACATAATGCTTTGTGTTATCTTAGTTTCATTCATAAGGATGGACCATTCCTGCCAATTAATTGTATTTGAGGGTTTTTTGTATGTAGTGATCGAGTGTGATATGTGTGTTTTCTTTCCTCTTTTTCCTTTTTTGTGAGTGATGTCAAAAATCAATATGATATCCAGGGTATTTTCTTTTGAAGAGTAGTTCAGTAGAATAGTTCAGTGCATTAGCTTCGTTGTATAAGTAGTAAGTACTGTGCAGTGTGCCAATGTGTAAATCAACTTCCAAAGCTACTTCAAGCTGTAGACCTGTCCTAACATAATAAAATCTCATGATATGAGACCTTACTTTTTGCTGTATATGCTACCCATCTATCGTGTATGTTAGGCGTTATGGGGAGTCGCTTTTTTAACTATTTATTTGTAGGTGGAATTGAGAATCCATACTAGTATACATGTGGTTTGATATGCAATATCCCATCAAAATTCTTGACAACATTTTTCTTTTGCAGTCTGACAACTTGTCTGTTTTAACTTTGTGTTGACCATAACTTACAGATGCCTTGATCTGACATCTCATGCTGACCTTATTCGTTGGATACCAGAATGGTCAGGAGTGTAGTACATGTATCTAGTCTGTGATGTGCAGGTCCATGGCCTTAGATTCTTCTATGTCCTTAGCACCTAGGGTCCTGATCTGGCTCCTTAAGCCAACTTAAGCCCTAGGAGTGAATTCAGGATGAGAAGGCCTGATACATTGGCAAGGGGGCAATTTTCCTCGAGACCAGTTTGGAGCCTATGTTTAGGGGAAAACTGATAACACAGCGGAAAATGTCATGCCCCAGGGGCAGATGCCAATATGGGCTCTACTCAATCTACAGGCATGTATGACTTGTATGTGAAGCTAAAATATTGGCATCCATACTAGATGGAATCACATTGGAGAAACTTTAAGGATTAGTTTTCTCTACAACGTTTCACTGTTTTACTTTTGGTTGTATAAATCATAGTTTTCATGCACAACATATATATCTTAGAGTGCTGCAGAGGCACTTTTTGATGCAAGTCGAACATGTAAATCCAAGCTCTGTCTCACTTAACTGACTGCGGAATTTTTGCAGAGATCTAACCTGAGTCTGCCATCCCACGAAGATGGGCCATCCCATTAAGATGACCTTAAAGACCTGAAGGATTCAAGTTGATGTTTTCATCTACTGTAATGGTGTTTAAAGCCTTTAGTCCACCCCATATCTTGAACTCAAATGTCTCACTGTATTTTCCTTATGCCAAGTACAACCTTTAGTCCATCTGTAATTTGCAATGCTCTCAATGAAACTGTCACTTGTATTTTCTAAGGGTATGGTCAGGACAAAAACTACAGCTGTAATCTCAATTTTTTATAATTTATTTAAGAAAAATTGAGGATAAACTAAATTTTGCCCCCGTAGGCAGAAAATCTTTTGGGTCGGTCTGAGACGTGCGAAGCTAAAAATCGAATATATTTGGCTTTGAAAAACTCAGCGATGGAATCATTAGAGTGACCAGACTGCCCAAGAAAAAAAATCAACACTGTTCAACAGATAAATCTGCTCCAACCCAATTCTACCCCAAAAACCACCTGAAGCAACAAACACAGATAATCGTGCTGGCTTTAACCATCTCTCACCTAAAGACTTATATATTGCCAGGGTGATCACCACATGAATATTTCATTCGACGAGCTACACAAGTGTGGAACCGAGTATCAACACTTTCCTTCAGCATACAAACGACTGGCTGCTATATTTCATTACACTCCGCTCCCATGCTTTTATAGTCTACACCAAGTTTTTAGCTAGTATGGTTTGTAGAACTAGTCGTACTCTGTGGGGAGTGCTTGTACACGGTCTACAGAGAATTTATATATATAAGTGACATATGTAAACAATACTAAACATCACGTGAGGTAAACAAGGCAATGTCGTGTAGTCTCGTCTAGTTAGTCCCGTTCTATGGCTGGACTAGTATTTTCATTCCCAAAAGTCTGTCCATCTGGAAATACAGCTGTCCTTCTTTCTGTCTATCTGGCAACATGATTGAGGAAAAACCAATGAACACTGAGCAGGTTCTTATGAAACTAGGCTGGCTTGGTTCATTGGCCATAACGAAGAACTGATTAGATTTTAGTGGAGATCTGAGTCATGGATACGAATCGATGACTGGATATATTTTTACATATCCAGATAGTTTTAAAGACCCTCAGCCTGCTTCTATGACTTTGCACCAAATTGTTCCAAAAATAGTTGCATTGCTGCTTTTGTGGTGCCACAATCACAATGTGACTCTATTCAAAACAATGCGTAATTTCCTTTATTCAGGCACGGCCTATAGGACCTGGTGAACTCCGCCAGTAAACCCAAACCTTTTGACGAAAACATAACAAGTGTAGACAACCTCAATAACTCCGTAATGACGATAATTAGTCTTTCAAAAATAGCGACACACACATCTGACCCACTCCTGACACCATGACATTCCTCTTGATATTACCATCAATGACTATTGCCCTGACTGACCCCTGGCATCAGTGTCGCCCAACACATCAGTGCTTGCAAATGAAACTGTCAGCAAGCACCTACAACCCAATACATCAAGTAGATATTACATTGAGTAGATCAAGTCGATAAGATTTTTTTGCTGACCAGGATTTTCGTTTCTGCAGCGTTTTCCTTTTCTTGATCTGTCGCTTGTTTCACAATGTTTTCTAGTTTGCAATTGTAGGGCAAAGTAGACAATATCAATAATCTTGAATTGGCACTGTGAAGATGAGACAGGAGACACACTAGACAATATGAGATGCCAGAATGAAAGTATTCATACACAGGACCAACTGCGACCAACAATATCTACCCCCAAAAAAATCTACCAAATAAAAGCCCAAGTTGGATGTTGAACCTGACCCACCAATGCCTATCAAATAATCCATTAATTCAGGCATTACCTATAATATATACAGTCAATGTCTAACTTTAACAGAAAACTATTGGAAGGAGGAAGCTAAGTAATAGAGGGACAGATACTTCCAAACTTCCAACGTTCCAGCACTCAGCTGAGCAGTGGCAAAAGAGACAATTTGGAAACGGTTCATGCCTTGCTTGAGACGTCAGGAAGTGCTCAGCAAACGAAACATCCAGACATTTCAGACAGTGTTTTCCCTGACAGGTAATCCAAATCAGCTCTTTCAAGCTCTTGCCTCCAAAATGGTATGGAAGGTCAGGCCAAAAAGCCTGTTATGAAACATTCATATAAAGTCAAGTCAGGAGAATTCTATGAAGCTATATCATAGCCATATTTATACGTTATCCATACAGAAATAAAAAATAAAGGGCATCGTTTTCCATTTAATAGATGCATTCGAAAAACACACGTAGAAAACTTACGTCACTGCAAATCAAACTATATAAGCATAATACATATGTATCATCAAAATTTAAATTAAATAGCAGAAGGTTCCCAATACAGACACAGCTGACTTCAGACACTTGAGTCATAATAAAATACTGGAGCAGTGGGAGCAGACCAGACAGTTTGGGAGACTGTAGACATTCCCTTAAATGTACTTGAAGCATCTTCAGGAAATTTCAGTGAGTGTATCACCTTCGAAACTAGAAGTGACAGTTTTATTGAGGGCATTGCAATTGACATAAGGACTACAGCTGGTACTGGACGTTAGGAAAATATAGTAGGACTTCGGGATGTCAACGAAAATAAATTGATTGTATTTGATGGTTTTTTGTATGTAGTGAACAATAATCGATTGTGATATGTGTTTTTCTTTCTTTCACTTTTTTTCTGAGTTGAGTCAAAAATCAATATATATGATATCAAGGGTATTTTCTTTTGAAGAGTAGTTCAGTAGGATAGTTCAGTGCACTGTTTGATACCTTGCAGTTTCTTCCAAAAAGATGTCGATATAGCCCAATAAGGTGCTGCAGAGGCGTAAAACACAAACACAAACTTCCAAAAAGATGGACCGGTTTAGCCAATTGATCGCTTATGAGGGTTTTTCTAGTGTAGTGGACAATGATCGATAGTGATATGTGGGTTTTTCTTCCCTTTCTTTTTCTTTTTTAATTGTTTGCTGAAGACCATGCAGCTTTGGATGTTGACAGTTGGTTTTCAACATTTGCAGTTGGATCCAGGACCCATAGATACATTAATTTTCTTGGATATAATTATGCACTATAACCTGCCAATAGACCCGCACTTTCATTTTTCCTTGGCACCTGAGACCCGGACCTGACTCCTTATGCCGACTTTACCCTAGGAGTGATGTCGGGAAGATTTATAAGTTCTGATATATGGCAAAGGGGCAATTTTCCTCGAGACCTGCTTGGAGCCTATGTTTAGGGGAAAACTGATAACACAGCAGAAAATATCATGCCCCAGGGGCAGATGCCAATATGGGCTCTACTCAATCTATTATCTACATGGATGTATATGTCCTAGGCCTATGTGAAGCCAAATTATTGGCATCCATACAAGTGGCAACCATGTTCAAGAAACCTTCGGATTAGTCTCTACTATACAGTGTAATAGCTTCATCCAAGTGACCGTAGGATTTGATGCAACGGTCGGAATTGACTCTGCCACTTCATTGAGACTGCCTTAAGGACCTGAAGGATATAAGTTGATGTTTTCACCTGCAGTAATGACATTTAAAGCATCTAATCCACTCTAGATCTGGAACTCGATGCCCTCCAACATCCACGAGGTCCGACTGTATTTTCCTCATGTCCAGTACCATCAGCAGTCCTTCTGTAATTTGCAATGTTCTCAATAAAACTGTCACTTCTAGTTTTGAAGGTGATACACTTAGTGAAATTTCCTGAAGATGCAAATTGTTTCTCTAAGTACATTTAAGGAATTCCTAGGCTGCAGTTGTCCACATTGTCTTTTCTGCAGCTTCTATGCAGCTTGTGTGCTCCCTTGCCTCATCTTTCTTCTGGAGCCTTGTTCTATTTTATGATGTCTCATGTGTTACAGCCGAAAGATCTACATGCCCGATTTGCAAATCGGGCTGCTTTTTGCATGCCAGACACTAAAATAGGTCTTTGTCACAATATCTACTCCCCTCACCATGCTCTGCCAATATCCCTAATGAAATATTCAAAAAGGGCAACCAAGCCACATTTTCTACTGAACTTTTCCAAAAGTTCTAATGTGCTATGTTAGAAACTTTGTCATAGTATATTGACAGCCATCTCTTCTACATCAAATAGTGACCAAATAGTGTCTCATGGTTAGAAACTATTTGGACACTATTTGTTAGAACTTTGGGCTGTCATGCACTGCCATCTCTTCTACAACAAAAGAGGTCACTTCAATGTAAATGAAGTGCAGCATGTATCCAAGGCCTCTGAAGTTGAAGCCCCCTCTGCTGGATATTTTAGAACCAAAAATAGGACCTGGAGAATAATTGGCAGCTGCCAAAGCTCCATACGGTCTGCCAAAGCTCCATACGATCAGCCAAAGCTTAAGATGGAATATCATCTGATGAAATAGGGTCTGATGAAATATCCAAATAGCGTCTTGGGAGATATTTGACCTTTTCAAATATCCTCATAGTGCTATTTGGAATATCCAAAGTCTTTTAAAAAGCACTTTTTGATATTAGACACAATGGCAGTAGAGACATTGTCACAAGCATCATGTCAGCTATGATGTCTCATGTCAGCTGTGTCTGTGTTAGGAATGTTAATTGTTCTGCTTGTAGGGTTAATGTATATTAACTGTTCCGGAATTAGATTTTTTTAAAACTTGTTCATTTTAATTTTGATAATACTGAACAAGGAATTGTGATAATATTTTACATCTATGTCATTTAGCACTGCACTTGAATTGCTGGTCTTGACAAACCAACGCACAAAATGGATTATTGCACAGTGGCAGGTGGTCTGCTTTGGAGGAAAATGTAAGAGCAATATAAAGCTATGGAATATCATGTGTGTAAGTCTATAAATATTGTGTGACATCTTGGAATTTACAAAGAATCTACATATTATGTGGATTGGAGACCAGTTATGAGGTCTTCTTGATGCAAATCCAGCTTGTAAATCCGGGCTCTGTTTCCTCAATGTGACTGCGGCGGTTTAAGGCAAGGATCAGAACTGACTCTTGACTTGACTTGTGTTGTGCTGGTATACCCCAGATCTGGTGGGTAGCTCAACCACCGTCTTTTGTGTAGGGTACTTCACTTTTTATTTTTGGTGACCACTGATGAGATGAGATGACTGGGAGTCTTGAACATACCCTATTAATTCAGGGATACACATGGTCTTTCAGTTGCCCCAGCATAGAATACTACAACCCGCTTCAATATAATGTCCCATGGGCTCGGACTAAAGTGAGTTCCTGGGGTGAGATTTGAACCCACGCCCTCAAAGCCAGTGGGCATGCGTTCTTGACCATTAGGCCATGGGGCAGCTGTCTCGGCCACCCTACTAAGATTGCCCTCCGGGATTTAAGGTGATGTTTTCTTCTGCAGTAATGACATTTAAAGACTTTAATCCATCCCAGATCTGGAAGCTCAAATGTTCTTCTGAAATCCGAATCCTCTATACTAGAGTCTATAGCTCTTTGAATGGGTCTGGTGCAACATGCCTGGTGGGCAGTTTAGTCCCTGTGATGCTTCCTGGACTGGGCAGTCTCAGACTGAAGCAGTCTGGTACAAGTGACAGACAGATAACTTAAATCCTTTCACAAAAATTTTAGTCAACTGAAAAACAGGTAGGTATTGTGTTTTTAAAAAGAAGTACTCAAGTTTTGATGGTGTTTGGAGTTTCATATGAGTTTCTGAAAGCTGTGTTGCAGAAAGAAAATTAAACATATTTTGTGATTATAAATGTATACAGCCTTCAGTCTACAGGCAGTGAATCCTTTTTGACTGAGGGACGGGGAAGCAGCAATTGAAAGCCAAGTGCGTTACAAAGTGACCAAACCGCCCTCCACAACAAATCGGTAAATGTGTGACATATGTGACATATGTGTGTCGCAGTTATGGGAAACTGCAGGGCAAAAAAAAAACAACCATGGAAATAAGGCTGGCTGGTCCTTAAATCAACCAACTTGCAGTAATTTCAAATTCTTTAATTCTTAGCTCCATTTTCCTTACATCTGCCATGTCCAAAATTGATTGCTACAATTCTACATTCAAGGCGCACACTGTATCACACACCGCTCACAGGCAGCTGGTCTATTTCCGAGTCATCTGCAGAAAACACAAGGGTAATATATCATCTGAGAGCAGGCATGACACACAGCCTAATATACACAATAGCATGAATGTTTTTGGCTTCTCATAAAGGAAAAAAAAACATATATTATATGTGGCTCTGTGGTACATTGGTTAGCATGCTCGCCTTGTACACAAGAGGATGTGGGTTCAAACACCGCCTTAGCCATTTCCAGAGGTTATCACTATAATGATTGGTATGATTGCCATTCCGTATGGTGAGCGCCGGATGGTGAGCAGATTTATCTGGAATGGGTGATTTATAAAATCATACTTGTTGTATTGTAGTAAAAAGACCACCTGATCATTTATACAGATATATCGAGTGCTGTCAATAGTCATGCAGTCATGGTTTCAATCATAGCTTCTAAATTATGTGGGGGGAGGGTTGGTCTAGTGGTAGCGTGCTGGACTGCCAATCGCTGGGTCAAGGGTTCGAATCCAGCTCTTGCCGGGTCACCTGGGCCTATGTTGGACGGCTGTTTCAATCATCCTTCACCTCATTGCCGTGTCCTCCTCCTGTCCTAATTAGCCTACCAAATGCATAAATACAGGATGTAAAGCCCCAATTATCCATCCATCCACCTTCTAAATTATGCAACAAAGCATCACATTACACTATTTTAAGTAGGCATGAGACCAGCTATGCATCCTCTAGCCCAACCAGGCCCCAATGACTGTAAAAGATGATGCAAATAATAGCAGACAATCAGACAATTTGAACTAAATCGTCTAAAATGAATTGCCATTAATTGAGAATTTAAATTGTAAAATATTGGACAAATTCATTTGATCTGAGATAAGGACATATCCATCATACTTAGTCAAAAAGGATGTACTTCCTGGAAACTGAAGGCTGCATTCTTTTCTGATCACAAGATATGTTTAATTTTCTTTCTGCAATATTGCTTTTGAAACGTAGGCCGCATTGTATATGTAATTCCCACCATCATCAAGATTTAGAATACAAACTCTTGTTCATGGAATACATACCCGTTTTTCTCTTTATTTAAGTTTTCGTGAAAGGATTCCAAGCAAATGTCTGTGAATTGTTTTTACGACCGCTTCATTCTGAGATTGTCTAGTCCAGGCAGCATCAAAAGGATAAAACTGCCCACCAGACCTGTTGTACCAGGCCCATTAAAACGAGCTATGGATGATACAGATTTCAAAACATTTGAGCTTCTAGATCTAGAGTGGATTAAAGGCTTCAAATGTCATTAGCGCGAAAGAAAACATCACCTTAAATCCCAAAGGTCTTTGAGGCAATCTTTAGTGGGGTGGCCGAGTCATTTTAGATCCTTGCCTTAAATTCAAAAGTCACTTTGAGGAAACAGAGCTTGGATATACATACAGGAGTTGCATAAGGAAGACATCACAACTGGACTCAAACCTATATACTTTTTTTTGTAAGATATCACACAGTATTTACAGACTTTGACACATGATATCGCTTCACAGTGATGCTTTACACAGCAAGGAAGCCACACTGAGATGTATTGCTCTTACATTTTCTGTATGTTGTGTATGATTGCAATAATCCATTTTGAGCCTTGTTTTGTCGAGACCAGGAATTTTAGGCTACACTGTTCCATGACATATCTATGTAAATTATATCACAATTCCTTGTTTGGTAATTATCAAAATTGCTGAGAAAACAATCGAAAATTCAGCCCGCAGCTTATTGTATGTTAACCCTAAATACAGATTGCCGACCAATTAAGATTCTCAGCACAAAAATAGCTGACATGAGACATGGTCAACTAAAACAAGACTCTAAAAGACACACGGAGCAAAGAAAAGAATAAACTGCAGAAAAGCTGCTGAATAGGGAGTGTGGATGACTGTAGGAATTCCTTAGATGTACTTAGAGCAGCAATTTGCATCTTCAGGAAATTTCACTAAGTGTATCACCTTCGAAACTAGAAGTGACAGTTTCAATGACAGTGTTGTTAGTAACAGGAGGACTACAGCTGTTACTAGACATTAGGAAAATACAGTGGGACCTCGTGATATCAGGAGGGCATTTGAGTTCCAGGTCTAGGGTGGATTAAGGGCTTTGAATGCCATTACATCAGATGAAAACATCAAGTTAGATCCCTCAGGTCTGTAAGGCAATCTTAATGGCTCCAACTTAGATGATTAATGACACCAAACACTGACTGCATGTTAAGGAATTCCACGGAAACAAATTGCTGTACATTCCCCTGATTGAGCTTTGGCATATTTGAAGGCTTTAGAAGCCATAACTTCAGCCAAAAACATCAGCTTAAATCCTTCAGGTCTTTAGGGCAATAATATGAATAGGGTGCCAGGGTTGGGTTAGATCAGGGAGTCAGATTGTTGTAATAGATCTTAGATTTAGAAACTGGATTTAACCTGTGAAATCAACCAGCGACTCGTTGCTATCCTATCTACAGCAACAGCAAGCAGTATAATCCATGTTTTCTTCCATTATATGTTATCTTTGCTGTGTATGTATTTTGTCACTTAATCATGGGACATTGTTACTGCAGGAGCCTGACATAAAAATAATCTGGGCTGGCTCCAAATGCATTAAAAAGAGTTTATTTTTACCACTTTAATATGATATATAATATGTCAAAAATATTGTTTTCAATGTGGTTGTCACAATGGTTCCATTGTCTGAGATCTTCCAGTCAAATGTTAAAATCACATTCAAGAATTTGATCGTGCATTTGGATTTTGACTCCAAAATCCTACCATGGCAAGACTCCATCCTTTCTTGGTATCACTATCAGCAATATCCTCTTATGTTTGCCAATGTATTGGTGTCAGTATGTGATTGCTTAGTTCCGTTCTTTCCCACTGGTAAGAACAGTGGTGATTATATATAAACGGCTTTAAAAGCCTGTAACTTTGGTAAGAATCGTCAGCTTGATTCCTTCGGGTCTTTAGGGCAATCAGAATGGGTTTGCTGAGTCTGATTAGATCCAGGAGTCAGATGTAAGAGCCAGATTAGAGAGAATTAGATCTTGGATTTACACTCTGGATTTACCAGTGAGGACTGCTCCGTGACTAGACGCAATCCTTTCTACAACAGCAGCCTACTGCAACAGTCTCTCAGATGTATTCTGACCCCAGGATTCTGACCTGTTTTGGCGCTATGACAGATTGTAGGCCAATAGGCCCAAATAGATCCCCTCAGGGCACCCAAGCTCAATCCTGTGGGTCTTTGCAGTAAATAGACCTGGTAATAGTAGAGGAAACAGAAGCCAAAAAGTCCAATATTTAAGGAGATACCCCGCACGGAAGTACAACAGGCCGAATCATATACCAAAATGTTCGCCAGAATGTCAGCTATCTGAATCCGGCTAAGAAAATTACTGGTTCCGGGTACTAACTGAGGGACAGCTGTTGCCATGGAAACAGATTTATTAAAATTGTAATTGGCAAATAATTCATTTTTAATGCTTTTCTTAAACACCAAAGTTCACAGACAAGGTTTTCGTGCCTGGGCAAACTATAGTTGAGACAGACTTCCCACTGGCAGACCAATTTTGCTCCTGCATTGTATTGGTTGCCATGGAAACGAGAAATCATAACAAGTTTGAAGTTTCCAGTCATTATCACACACTTTGATATCTTATACTCCAAAATGATTTCATTAAACCCGCTAGTGTTTTATATGGAAATGTTGCTGAGAGTGTCCTCTTTCAAAACCTGAGCGAGATTTTTATGTTTCATGTCTAGTTATTGCACTAAAATGGTTTCCAAGGCAATAAGTCAGGACAAACATGTTTATAAGAATTTTGGAATTTATCAATATCTAAACTAATAGACATGCCATAGTGCTCATTTTTGGACATAATCATTGTGGCAGGATGACCTTCAGAAAAGTGAACCCTCAGATATGTGGCATGGTCTTGGTTGCCATGGAAACAAGAAATCATAACAAATTTGAAGTTTCCAGTCATTGTCGCTAACTTTGATCTCTTATACTCAAAAATTATTTCCTTAAACCCACTAGTGTTGTTCATGGAAATTTTGCTGAGAGTGTCCTCTTTCAAAACCTGTGCGAGATTTTTATGTTTCATGTCTAGTTATTGCACTAAAATGGTTTCCAAGGCAATAAGTCAGGACAAACGACTTCACAAGAATTTTGAAATTTATCAATATCCCAACTAATAGACATGCCATAGTGCTCATTTTGGACATAATCATTGTGGCAGGATGACCTTCAAAAATGTGAACCCTTGGATGTGTAGCATGGTCCTGGTTGCCATGGAGACAGGATATCATAACAAATTTGAAGTTCTGGCCATAATTAACACACTTTGAACTCTTATACTCTAAAATTACCTCATAAAACCTGCAGATGGCCACATGAAAAAGCTTGTGAGAGTGTCCTCTTTAAAAATATGGGCATGATTTGTATGTTTCATGGAAATTTATTTCATTAAAACTATTTCCAAGGCAACATATCGGGTCAAATAATTTGGACGAGGTTGAGACATTATCAATATTTCAACTAATAGACATGTCATCTTGCTCATTTCCGTATATAATCATCGTTAAAGGATGAACTTCAGAACAGTTAACCCTCCATGACATTTTATTACAAGTATTAGTTACCATGGAAACAAGAAATAACAACTATGATGCTTCGAGGGGATTCATAATTAACACACTTTGTTCTCTTTTACTCCAAAATAATTACATAAAACCAACAAGTGTTGAACATTAAAATGTATTGTGAGAATGTCCTCTTTCTGAACCTGGACAAGATGTTTAATGTATGATGTAAAATTTATCCACTGAACGGTTTTCAAGACAATGGAATAGGTAAAGACAATTGAAGGATTTTTTTAATTCATCAATATCTTAACTGATACTCTTGACAACTTGCTCATTTTATGACATAATCATTGTGTATGTATCTCCTTCAGAAAAGTGAATCCTCCATGGGACATTGCAGTCTTGTTTGTAATGGAAACACATACATACTATTGATATTTTAGATAACTTATTAACCATGTATCATTTTAATTGACTTCACAAATTGTCACCGGAGTCACGTCGCTAAAGTAAAATAATTTTTAGTGGCACTAAGCATCCGCTTATGCCATTCAGATGCTGGGAACGCTTGTTAGCACGTTTCAGGTCATCCTATCACTAATCTAATTTAAGCTTAACATAGTCTCAACAAATCGTACTTGTGCTCCAGTCCTGCATTGAATTAAAGCTTTTTAGGGGTATCCTAAATATTTTAGATACCATTGAGGTAGATAGGAAGACCCTCCTGGAAAGTGCAGCTGTCAAGGATGGGAAACAAAGCATAGTAGAACAGTTGCGACAAGGTATCTTGTCGCAGCTGTTTTGGGGCTGTTTTGAGTCTAAAGAGAGGTATGACTTTGTAGAAAATGCTTTAAAACATACATTCTGTGAACATTTCAAGACATTCCTGCAATCTGAAGTGTCAAAATAGGCTGATTTTCACCGATTAACTGGCTGAAATGACGCAGATTCTCAGTTTAAAGGTGATGGAGTTTGCATATATAATGTGATAACTCTTGATCTGCAAGTTTTTCATGTGTCATAATTTTTCACTCAGACAATCTACTGAAGTGTAACTTTGCAAACCTAAACTGAAGCAGTGACATCTTGCATTTCACACATTTGATGCCAGTCCCTTGTAATCCCCAACTCTCCTCGAAAGGCTCCCAAAATTCACCAAACTGATCATAAAATGCCATGTCATAATAAACATGGATGCCTTCATGATCAAGTAATAAAAATTATACAATTACATTGGAAAACCATTGGAAGTACCATTTTTCAAAAACAGAAGTCCATATTGCTGTCAAAACGCGTCATATCACAGCAAATTATCCTTAGAATGTGTCTTTAGGACACTACTTTAGTCCTGTGTGACGAACCATCAAACCCTGCATCTCTCGGAAACATAATGGCAAGTGGAAAATTCCCAGTTCAGTTTCCCATAGGAATACTAATAGTATTGTCAAATCAGATGAGCTCCATCAATTTCAAGATATTTTCAATTGCATGGCCAGTCATTGTTGCAATGTGATGTTCTTTGCTTTGGGGTGAGCTCTCAACCTAAGGAAAGCAAGATATAAGTTTGATAATAGTTTCATATTTTATCTGGCTTACATGATCTTTTCATTGCAATAAATGGCAATTTCAATGCTACATGTCAATGAAGGATAGTTATAAGCATTTTTTGATCATGAATTCATCCATGGTTGAAATGATGGTTCTACATTTCACTGTGTTATGAGGTAAACATTCATGGTATTTATGATCAGTTGGATAGATTTTTGGTGCTTTTCGAGGGAATTTGAAGAAATTGCATAATAAGTGTGAACACCCAAAACTTGACTGTTTGTCACAACACCTCATTGAACTGTCAGTTTTTGACAAAATTGGTGTATTGGCTCCATGGCACATATATGACCATGTGTAAAACAAATCCAAAAGGCGATACATTGAAAAAACACGGGTACATAATAGGTCGGACACACTTGAATTGAAAAATGCCTAATTATGTACTAATGCATTGTTGATTGGAAATTCATTGATATCACAAAATTTAATTTGTTAAACTCTCAAAATTACCTATAATATCTAAAGATTTATGCATTTCCATGGCAACAAGGACCACAATATCCCAAGGAGGGTCACTTTTCTGACGGTCATTGCTACGTAATGGTTAGTCATAAAATTTAACATGATGGTTAGGATATAGGTTGTGATATTAATAAATTACAAAATTCAAATATATTGTTTGCCTTGACTTGTTGTCTCAGAAACGATTTTGTAAGATATATATATATATATAAATTACATAAAACATGCAAATCTTGTCTATGTTTTGAAAGAGGACACTCTGACAGACATTTAGATTCACAACCCTTTTTTTTTGGTATTATGAATAACTTTAGTGCAAAAGAGACCAAAGTGTATTATTTATAAATCAACGGGTAAATTCAAATTTGTTTTGACTTCTTGTTTCCATGGCAACCAAGGCACATGACATGGAGGGTTCACTGTTCTGAAGGTCATCCTTCCACAATGATAAGATCCAAAAATGAGCAAGATGGCATATCAGATTCTATGATCTCTGAGATATTCAGAAATTCCAAAATTCGTCAAAATTGTTTGACCCGATATGTTGCCTTGGAAATAGTTATAATTAAATAAATGTCCAAGAAACTTACAAATCTAACCCATATTTGGAAAGAGGGCACTCTCCCAAACATTTTCATGTATCACAACTGCAGGTTTTATGAGATAATTTTAGTATAAGAGCTCTAAATGTGTCAATTATGACCAGGACTTCAAATTTGTTATGATATCCTGTTTCCATGGCAACCAGTACCATGCCACACATCTGAGGGTTCAATTTTCCGAAGGTCATCCTGCCACAATGATTATGTCCAAAAATGAGCACTATGACATGTCTATTAGTTGAGATATCGATGAATTCCAAAATTCTTATAAACTTGTTTGTCCTGACTTATTGCCTTGGAAACCATTTTAGTGCAATAACTAGACATAAAACATAAAAATCTCACACAGGTTTCGAAAGAAGACACTCTCAGCAACATTTCCATATACAACACTAGCGTGTTTAATAAAATTATTTTGGAGTATAGGAGATCAAAGCGTGTGACTACGACTGAAAACTTCAAATTTGTTATGATATCCTGTCTCCATGGCAACCAAGACCATGCCACACATCTGAGGGTTCACTTTTCTGAAGGTCATCCTGCCACAATGATTATGTCCAAAAATGAGCACTATGACATGTCTATTAGTTGAGATATCGATGAATTCCAAAATTCTTATAAACTTGTTTGTCCTGACTTATTGCCTTGGAAACCATTGTAGTGCAATAAATAAACATAAAACATAAAAATTTCGCTCAGGTTTAAAAAGACGACACTCTCAGCAACATTTCCACATAAAACACTAGCGGGTTTAATGAAATCATTTTGGAGTATAAGATATCAAAGTGTATGATAATGACTGGAAACTTCAAACTTATTATGATTTCTCGTTTCCATGGCAACCAATACAATGTAAAAGCAAAATTGGTCTGCCCGTGGGAGGTCTGTCTCAACTTTAGTTTGATCAGGCACAAAAACCTCATCTATGAACTTTGGTGTTTAAGAAAAGCATTAAAAATGAATAATTTGAGAATTACAATTTTAATAAATCTGTTTCCATGGCAACAGCTCTCCCTCAGTTAGTACCCGGAACCAGTAATTTTCTTAGCCGGATTCAGATAGCTGACATTCTGGCGAACATTTTGGTATATGATTCGGCCTGTTGTACTTCCGTGCGGGGTCATCATCAAAAATGAGCTCATATTTCCTCTACTATAACCGACTTCAGATCTTGCGTCTAATTCCAGAATCTACAAAGAGGAAGACAATCTTGGATTTAGATTCTGGGATTGCTTCCAATCCAATTGAATACAGCAGCCTAACTTCCTAGGTCATGTAAGCGAAAGGTTGCTCCCAATGTATTCTGGACTGTATTCCACTGAGATCCTCCAAGTACAAGTAGAGACCTGTGCCAATGTTTTGACCCATTTACAATATCGTACATGCCTGTAGATTGAATGGAACCCATATTGGCAGCTGCCCCAAGGGCATGACATATTCTGCTGTGTTATCAGTTTTCCCGCTGAACTCAGGCTCCAAACTGGTCTCGAGGAAAATTGCCCCCTCTGGCACGTATCCGGCCATCTAACCCCGACTTTGCTCACACCAACTGCAAATAAGCTAAAGATGGCTTATATCCCATAATAGCCAGTGGGCTCAGCTGATGTTGAAGATGTCTGAGGAAAATGTTGGGTGGATTAGCCCAATGGTAGTGGTCCAATGGTGTGTTAACAAATAAGTTCTGTGTTCACTTCCCAGCGGGGTGGCCAAGTGGCGTAGTTGCCCGCCTGCTCTGCTGAAGGTCTTTATTTGCACGGGTTGGAACCTCCGGTGAGAATTTTCAGTGGACCTTATATGAGCAAAATCTCACCTGGATGTCGTTTGGATGAGACATTAAATTGTTGGCCCCTTGTATAAGTGTCTATACTAGGGAAGTAAAAGATCTCTTACATGGGGTAAATGTGTAACATATCGGGTAATCCTCCTCTATTTCTCCCATTTCATCAATCAACTCTGGTGAGTGCCCAGAACTGGGCTTAGAGGGCTGCACTTGCCATATTTATCTATAGAATTTGATTAAAAATAAAGTCTTTGATTAAAAAATTAATTCATTATAGCATGAATGGATCAATATTATATTCCCAACATCAACCTAGCCATAAATGTGAAGTGAGCCAATTTTGAATGAATATTCATAATCGCCTCAGCTCTATTGCAATAAATATAATATTATCTTTGATATGCACTATATCAGTGTTTTTAGAAACAACACATTTTCACCTTGGATCACATTGCAGGAAGGTTTCAATGCTACACAAATGTTTTATGTATATTTAATTCCATATGCAAAAGTATGCTGATTGTATTTGCATATATCCTGCAATGTTTTGGTTAGTATTGATCCTGCAGTTCTCAGAATAGAATACTCATTCATAATTTATTAGTTCCTTGTGTTGTGAATATTTTGAGGATCGAATTATATATACTGATCCATTTGTGTATTTACACTATATGTACAGGATACATGTTAATTTGTATCGTTATCGAAACGTTTTTCCGGTTGACAATGTGTGATACTTCCTGAATATTTTGAGAAACGTGTATTCAGCATATCTCAACATGTCTGCGCCATAAGTGATCTGACTATTAAATGTTCCCACTCATTAGGTTGGTTTTAAAGTGATTCATTTGTAGTAACACTTATTTTCGGACTCTTCATTTCTGTCATATCCTGGCTTTGATTTTAACCCGGTGCTAATTAGACACAGTCACTCGCTCACTTAACGTGAACCGGTTAGTGGCTACATGTATACTCAACCATTTATTGCTGATGGTTATACCTTGGGCCCTAACCTTTATGATCAAGACATTGATTGTAATGACTAAATATATTTTATTTCATTACCATTGTCTTTGTTGTTTAAACAACCAGACAGTCCATATTATCCTTATTAACTCTACCATTATAATAACCAATCTAAGACTAACATTGTATCAGGACACCTTACTGAAAATTGCCCAATTCCCACATACATATTCACCACAATTTTTTGGTTTTTTAAAATTTATTTAAACCTTTATTGCAGACAACAACATGTAGGCCTACATATAACAATATACAGTGGTCCATATCCTATATAAATAAAACACTAAATAACTACTTGTTGAGTGCGAGGCATTGTTAGCACCTGCGACCAGTGTCGTCGTAAAGTTGAAGTCCAGCGCAAATCACTCTGCAATATTGCCAACACAAGGCTGTTAGAAGACTTCTGTAACCTCTGCATGATAAAATTTGTATATAACATTTCTAATAATAAAAGTACTGTTTCTAATTCTATTCGTAATAAACATCTCACTAACACTACAATACTCCGGCAATCTCATCAAATAGCAGAAAATGTTTATTTATGCATCACTATGTCTGCACCTCATATTTTAGCTCATAATCTCCAAACTTATTGCGTCTTCAGTGTCCTTCAGTCCCTCTCAGTCTCTCTTATTCTTGCTTCCCTGTGTCTGCATTTGCTTATGTACTTAGAGCCCAGCTACATGTAGATAAGCTGCTCCACATTGTGCCTCTTGATTATTGCTCAATGTTGTATGGCAGGGTGCCCCATTGTGGCTGTGCATATTACCATTGTGTGATGCTGTGTTGTGTGGCAATGGGCATTGTGGACACTGTGTGGTTCTTTTGTATGGTTGATTGTGTTTTTGTGTTGGATCTATTGGGATAATTCTGAGAACATTTCTGACATGATCTTAAGGGCGATTTGGCTGGTAGAATTTAAAATGCTTGTGACTGTTTCCTTGCTGTTTTGTTGTTTCAAAAATCAAGAACGGAGTACAGTTGCAGGGGATATGTTGTTCGGGATATGTTGATTTAAAGATGTTTTATAGTAAAAAAGAAAGAGATCATGTGTTTTGTCACACGTGGTCTAGTTCATTACATGTTTGTGCCTCTTAATAGCCCACACTGGTGCTGATGGGGTGTAGAACACAAACTCACTCACTGGTTGTACGTCGACCTTTTCAGATTAGACACTTAATTGGTGCCCCTTGTTTCAGTGTCAGCGCTGACGAATATCAGATCTCTCATACGGGTAAAGTCTCACTTGATATTACATTCCGGGTGCATTGTTCCAATATGCCAAAATTATTACCATATTTGCTCGATTAACAGCCAAGTTCAGCACTTATTTGAGAAAATGTGGTATATTGCCAAAACCCGCTTTCTATCCTACTGTTGGAACATGCCATACAACATAATGCTTATGCCATAATGATGTGAATAAGCGCGTCATACAGTAATTTGTTAAGGGAGTTCGTAATGAGGGAGAAACGCCCTCAGAGAATGCGAACGACCCCGGTGCAGATCTGACAATGTCATGTTGATATATTGTGTGTGAGGCATGTTTATGCAGTTCTGTACGTTTTTCATTGGTATAATGTGGCAAATTTTTGTGCGTCGGTGTCAGTAATCACTTACTGAAATCCCACTAAAGCGATATAGGCCTATATAGAGAGAAATTAAATCTCAAGATTTGATTTTGGAGGTGGCAAAAAATACTTAATGAAAGGTTATCGATTTGTAGCAAAGACTAATCCAAAGGTTTATCCAATGTGGTTACTTCTAGTATGGATGCAAATATTTTGGCACAAGCCTATAAATTGAACACAGCCCATATTGGCAACTTCCCAAGGGGCATAACATATTCCGCTATGTAGTCAGTTTTTCCCCTGAACTCAGGCTCCAAACAGGTCTCGAGGAAAATTGCCCCCGTGGCACGTATCCGACCATCTAATTCGACTTCGCTCACACCAACTGCAAATAAGCTAAAGATGGCTTATATCCCATAATAGCCAGTGGGCTCAGCTGATGTTCAACCTGTGTAAAGAAATTGTTGGGCATGGTGATTATATATCAACCATAATAACCAAGATATTGGTTGTAAAGACCAAATACTGGTCATTTTATTACCATTATCTTGTCAACAACCACTCTTTGCTGAACTTTTAACCAATCTAAGATCGTCTATTAACCAATCTTTACAGAGTATCCCAACACTACCCAATGTCCCCTTGCTTGTATTCATCACTGTAGCCACACCTCATATTTTATCTCATAATCTCCAAAATTATTGCATCTCTCAGTCTCCTTCAGTCTCCTTACCCTTGCTTCCTTGTGTCTGTATTTGCTGGTGTACTTAGAGCCCAACTACATGCAGATAAGCTCCACATTGTGGCTCTTGATTATTGCTGCTTGTTGTATGGCAGGGTGCCCCATTGTAGCTGTGGATATTACCATTGTGTGATGCTGTGTTGTGTGGCAATGGGTATTGTGGACATTGTGTGGTTCCTTTGTACGGTGTATTGTGTTTTGCTGTGTTGGATTTATATTGGGACAATTCTGAGAACATTACTGACGTATTGGTCAGGGCGATTTGACCAGTAGAATTTGGAAGGCTTCAGGTTGTTTTCTAGCTATTTTGTAATTTCAAAAATCAAGAAAGGAGTACGTTTCAAATATGTGGTTAGGAACTCAGTAAGATCTTTCGATTGTAAACAAATAAAGATTCAGGAAGATCTTTTGATTGTAAAAAAAAGATTCATTGTCTTGAGGGACATTGTCTGGTAGTTCATTATATGTTGAGTCATTGTCGACCTTTAGGTAGGTCCAGGTGGGTGCTTTTCGGGTGAGAAACTAAGTTGGTGCCCCTTGTATTAGTGTCTGTGCTTGCCAAATGAAAGATCCCTCACATGGGTAGATTATGACCAAGAATGTGTAACATGTGAACTGCTAACACTCTATCATGTCAACAATCAACCTCCAGAATGGTCAGCGTAGCAATTTATCTTTCCTTTCCGCATGCCGTTCTGTATTAAGCACTCGCTCGATATTACATTCTGGGTGCATTGTTCCAATGTGCCAAAATTATTACATTATTTCCGTGAATAACATCCAACTCACATAACTTATTTGAGAAAATACGGTATATTGCCAAAACCCACCATCTGCCTAACTTATGCCATAATGATGTGAATAAGCTCGTCATACAGTAATTTGTTGAGGGAGTTCATAATGAGGGAGAAACGCCCCTCAGAGAATGCGAATGACCCCGGTGGACATCTGACAATGTCATGTTGATATATTGTGTGTGAAGCATGTTTATGCAACTCGGTTTGTTTTTCGTTGGTTTGGTGTGGCGAATTGTTGTTATGTGTGCATTCACTTACATTTAATTTGTCCAGTTGTTAATTGAACGCAAAAGTATCTTGGTTTCATATTGGAAATATTGTAGATGTTGATAAATTTTGGATGACATTATAGATAACATTGACATTTTAAGATTAATGTTCACATATTATCAAATATGTTCAATGACTTCCAATCACTTGGTCCTGGGCTTGATTCTAGCTGGTTCTGGTCGGGTCACATGGACATATGTTGAACAGCAGTTTCAATCATCCTTCACTTCATTGCTGTGTCTTCCTCCTGTATACACATACTAATAGCTGAAGTAAAGTGCCAATCAACCATCCATCCTTATTTTCTCGTACTTTTATCGGTGCAACATAGATGACATCGGGCCATTAAACAAGAACACTCCTAATCGAAGGCGCACAATTTTTTTTTGTCCAAGCAAAAGATTTTCTAGTGGACACTTTTTTCCCTGACGAAAGTTGCATTTCTACGGCAACGACAACCATTCAGTGAGAAGTTTGCGGACAACTATTGTAGCAGTTGTTAATTTACTATGTATTGCATTAATGAGCTCACAAACACAGTATATACATATATAATTACATTGTGTTGTATATATTGTGTATATGGCAGCTTGTGTAACAATCAGAATGTCATCAAAGTGATGGATGAGACAAAAATATTTTGCTACATTTTGCTCCATCAGTTACTACGCGTGCATTTAAGTGATTTAATGCTTTATGGCATGTCTATTTGCATGAAAAACTGTAGGCTCCCTCAGAAATAAAAGGAAGCCAGGAAAAGTAATTTAAAAAAAACAATGAATAGCTTTCGTCAGACAATCATGACACTTTGAAAACTGTCCTTATCATTCATGGTAAAATTTGATCCATTATCACCCAAAAGTGAGCTACATAACGTTCACTGATCAGACCCACACAAAAAAAATTCCTTACAAAATTTAGATTAATATGAGCCTTGTCTGATGAGTGAACCCGATGTAGCTTGTAGTGAAAACTGGCCTTAAAAGTTTGAATCAGGGAAATTTCAAAATGGCCACCATTTGTTATTGCTCTCTGCACATGCTCAATAGGTCTGAGCATGCTCAGTGGAATCAGGTCACTCCCGAGCATGCTCAGTGCCAAATTAGGTCAGAGCAAATTTTCCATTGCATTTCTATAGTGCATGATGGATGGATGATTGGGGCTTTATGTCGGATATGTCCTGTAGGTAGGCTAATAAGGACAGGAAGAGGACAGAGCAATGAGGTGAAGGATGATTGAAACTGCTGTCCAACATCGGTGACCCAGAGTCCAACCCAGAAGCCCAGAGCACCAACAACTAAGCAGACCCACCCCTCCCATGAATATTATTATTGTTATCATTTACACGATTTTAAAGAAAACAATTAAAAAAATGATTGTGAACTAAATATTGCCAATCCTTGTGAACTTCGTTGGCATTTGAAAACAATAAAATTAATTAGCAGTCTTTTCGAACCGTCATGAACAACAATGTTAGCGCTCGGTTGATATTTGCCAGACATTATTGAGAACAAATATTAATTTGCCCAATGTCTGGCTAATCATTCTAATGGCCTTGTTGCGTAATCAAATAAGCAAAAATGGAAATGAGTCTATTGGAGGGATGACATTACACAGAACTTTGTTGGCAGGGAGAGAGCATTTTTCTCTGAGGAATTTTTGTTGGATGTTGTGTATATTATGGACTCATGGAGGCACTATGAACTAAGTGATATATGTTCCATAGTGTTCTCATATAGCTCTATAGAGGACTGCTGATTATATAATTATCTATCCAGATCCAGGTGCAGACATAGGCATGTTGGTGTCTGTGCTTGTCTGTCCATCCGGCTGGGGAGGAGGGTTGGTCTAGTGGCGGCGTGTTGGACTGCCAATCGCTGGGTCTAGGGTTCAAATCCATCTCTTGACGGATCACCTGGGCCTATGTTGGACGGCTGTTTGTCTTGAGAAGGTCCTCTGGCTCTAAATTGTATAATATCTATATGCCATCAATGTAATTGTTTTATTTTAAGAGGAAATAAATTATGTGTCATTGTCATTGCCGTGTCATCATCCTGTCCTAATTAGCCTACCAAGTGCATAAATACAGGACGCAAAGCCCCCAAAATCCATCCGTCCATCCATCCTTCTGTCCATCCGACTGTCTTTTATTTGGGATGATCTGCCTATTTGTCTATCAGTCTGTATATTTTAAAAGTGTAGGTCTTCCTACTTGTCTATCAGATGATTTTATCTGTCTGTGTCTATCTATGGCTACATGTCTGTCTTTTGTATTCTATCTATCTACATGTCTAGCTGTTTTTAGGGGTTAGCCCAGTACTGCTCTGGGCTGCTAATCGATCGATCCCGGGTGCGAATCCAACTCTTGCCAGGTCACCTAGGTCTATGTTGGACGGCTTCAATCATCCTTCGCCTCATTTCTGTGTCCTCCGCCTGTCCTAACTAGCACACCAGAATGCATTAAGTTCTACAAAATCATAAACCCAATCATCCATCCATCACGAGTAACATATATCCTCTGCTAAGATGATTTTATTGTCATTTTTTCTGAAATCACCAAGTTTGGACAGATTAATACATAGGTATAGAAGACATTCAAGACAAGATAGGCTGTAGATAGGCAGGTTCAACTAAATTTTATTTTATCTCAACAGAAACAGCACAGCGCTATGAACTACATAAAAACAAGAAATAGTGGAGTATTTTAACAAGACTAAGTGTTAAATGCAAAAATAGATGAAATACAATCTGTGTGAACAAAATGGTGTTCTGTAACAAAGTGCAAACATAGCTATAACATGAAAAAATACAGAGATTTTGTAAATCATCAAATAAACTTTTTGCAGGAATTAGCTTATATACATGCACTGTACATCTTGTGGAATTGTGGATTCATAATACAATTTTTACATGAGATTGGGTCACTCATATGCACAAGTAGTTGAGTTCCAGGCTGATGGTTAGATCAAAAGAAAATTCTTTTTTACTTATTTATGTAATATATGATTTGGCAGTGTTGAATTTTCTTCCTTGCATTCTTTCAGTTGTAATATTTTTTAATTTTATTGATATGTTAAGGAATTGAGTCTACAATATAGATGTACATGCAATTTGAAACTTAATAGATGAGTCCAAAAAAGTATAAACTTGAAAATAGGGGGGGGGGGGTAATGAAGATTTTTAAAAAGGAATCATTATAACTAAATATAGCATTTTCCCGTGATAGAAGAATATGACTGAGTGGCACACACCATTTGGGGAGGCCCAAGCCTTGAATGGTCATGGAAGGTACATAACAGGGAAAATTACCCGGGGAAAATTATAAGATGATACATTGAGTATTACTTGAGATATTTCCCGGATCTTATCATTTTAATTGTAAGATAGTTGTTTGTGTACAAATAATTGTGATACTTCAGAAATTATTGATTTGAAATATTTCCCATAAATCCACTTATTTTCACTTGCCATATTATGAAGATTCTTCACATGAGATTTGGTAGCTTTCCTCATATGCACAGTCAGTTGAGAATAAAGTTGAGCAGTACATCTAGACAGGATGACTTGTCTTGTTACTTATTCGTGTAATATATGATTTGACATTGTTGTACTTTCTTCTTCACATTTTCCTTCTTTTTCGAGATTCTTTATCCTTTGTTTCAAATACGCTTCTTTTTCGTCGAGACCATATTTTGTTTTTTCGTTTGGCGGACATTCATCAAAACATGGTACGGAGGCACGGAGAGAGCTGAAAATGGGATAGAAAGATATTAAATTTTATTCAATAACGTTCGTCGTTATTCATAAATTGATAAGGGAACGTTCAAAATTTATGACTTGGGGGGGGGGAGGGGTTGGGAGTTTTGCTGGAACTTACCGTCAAAAATTGATACCCCCCCCTGAGTTTCATGCAGATTTTTAGTAGGCTACCCCACCCTTAGGTTTCACGCGTATTTTTAGTACCCCCACCCTCGCCATACAAAGCAATACACACATATATACTGTAATACATGGCCACGTGAACACATTCGCATCATTTCGCGGACTTTTGTGCGTAAAAAGTCCAAATAAAATGATTTTATGCGTGTTTTATAACATATTTTCTTGGTTAAAATTTCTTACCCCCCCCTTGGAAGTGTTGTCAAAAATTAATAACCCCCTTGAAACATGTGTGAAAAGTTAGTACCCCCTCAGCCAAAACTCCAACCCCCCACCCCCCAGTCATAAATTCTGAGCGGTCCCTTAGTCACCTCGGTACCATAAAAACTGATATTGCATAGATGCTTTGCAATAACTGTATAATAATATTATATTTGAAAATACAGTTATCTGAGCTTTTTAAGACCACCCCAATATGAGGGCTATGTTGATGAGTTTGGGAAATGACTGAAGAGGAAGTATTGTTTGAGTATGATTAAGTGTCTGGAAACCCCAAGAAAATTAGTAAAAACTGGATTGAAAATAAGGCCAAAAGGCAACTAGTGGAAAATATATGTAGTGCTCGGTTTACGCTGATGAGAACAGAATTCAGGAAGCGGAGCTCGAAATATAAACAGAGGACAAGTAGAGTCTTGAAAAAATGACATGTTCGTCGCAAAAATTGATCTGATTTATGTCTTCCAGAAAAGTTATGACCATTTATTGTTATAATACCATGAGGAATGGAGAAACGTTTTTATCACCAACATCTCTGATATCATTCTTCATAAGTATCATGATTGGAGTGTTACGTCTTGCGGAACACTCGGCATATTTTCATAAAAAGGTTGTTTAAAATTGTATATTTGGTCACTCATTCAGTAGATTAAAAAAATATATAAAATGGTATCTGTGGTGACTGATTAAGTAATAAAGCATGAGAATTTTAAAATTGTTTCATGGTCAACCGATTTAGAAGCAAGAGTTCAGAAGCAAAAATTTTATATCTTTGGCAATTAATGTTTTAGCAAATTAAACATTAGAATTTTATAATTGTAATTATTTTTAATAGTTGCAAAGTCTGAATTTGAAATGTGCCTCTTGGTGAACTAGTTTTTTAGCCGATGCCCAGGCCCTTAGCAGTACAGGATATGTGAAGTAACTTACTTGCCACAGGCGGATATATGTTCACCACCAAGAGTCCACCAGGTGGATTTGTCAATGGAAATAAGGAAACATGTGTGAAGACACATCATCAAAGTTTGTGCACTTGTGGGAAACTCTGGGCTAAATTTAGACATGTTGGGGAAATGTCAGTGTGACCTTGCTGCAGCTGAGATTCCCAGAAAAGGCCACAACTGCATTGTGGCTCTTTTCATGGAGCAGAGGAGATCTTTTAGAGCTGCCAATAGCACAGATCATCTGTCAGATGGTTAAATAAATATAATAGACAGACAGAAGATCTGTAGACAGGTATATAAGTAGAAAGGCTATGAAAGAGATCAGACATGAAGGAACTTGCAGCATTGAATTGAAGCTGTGAATGGAATTCTCTTCAACCTCTCAACAAATCTCTTTTAAAAATCCCATTATCTAGCAAAACAAATTATAACTACAAATATCGGCTATATTTTTTTCCGAAAAAAATTTTCTTGTTATTATAAAAATCATATCATTGTCAACTTACTTAGAAGCAAAATATCAGAAGTAGAAAATGTGTACCTGGCAACTTGTGTATCAGCTATTTAATCATTATAATTGGAAAATCAAACTATTTTCATGGCAAAAAATCAGAATTTGTCAAATGATCTAGTAGCAAAACATGAGAATTTACCAATTTTCTACTGATTCACTGTACTGGCAATTTACCTTCCAATTTACTTGTACCTGGTAGTTTATTTGGCAATTGATTTACTGATAAACATATTTCACAACTTAGAAATGAAATTAAAGATTGTCTGTCTGCCATTTGATTTTGTATGTCCAGGATGCCCAATCCAGTCCTGATATTCATTCTGACTTACAGTACAACTTTAGTTTCATACTAGGTCAGCATCAGCACAATTTTGAAACATTTTATCCTAAAAACTGGTGCATATTTCTCTTTTATGAGTTATCAATCAAAAATAACCACCTAAGTTTTATTGACTGGCTATATAAGTTGCCTAAGTTTACAATATAAAAAGAGAACACAAACAAAATGTTCATTTAGGGAAAGATCTGGCAAATCAACAAATTCATTGGTTGGGCGAATGGGGAATTACATTATAAACTTCAAAGGTTTTGTGCAACCCCTCTAGATTTTTACTGATTTGCCTCAGGGGGAGGATTGGTCTAGTGTTAGCATGCTGGACTGTCAATCGCTAGGTCCAGGGTTCGAATCCAGCTCTTGCCGGGTCACCTGGGCTTATGTTGGACAGAAGTTTCAATCATCCTTCACCTCATTGCCGTGTCCTCCCCCTGTCCTAATTAGCCTACCTAGTGCATAAATACAGGACGTAAAGCCCCAATCATACATCCATCCATCCACTGATTTGCCAGAAATTTTGCCGGTGTTTGTTTTACTTCTATAGCCGTCAATTTCTACCTTTGAATTGGGGGTTTTAGCAGATTTGATTTTACCACACAAATATGGACCACATCGGAAGCATATCATTTTTATTGGAAGAAATGTTTTTTGAAAATTTAAAACTGAGTATCAGTTTAATATGCGCTCACCTGCATGTCTGTTCTTGGTCTCTTAAGTAATGTCTTTGAAGACACTGGTAGGTTTCATCAATGCAACCCATATGCAATACGAACCCATGTGCAGAGCAAACCTGGAAAAAGACAGCGGGTCAAACCATCAATAGACCTTCTTGGCCATTTATCATATAACATTTTTGTCAAATCATCAATAGACCTTCTTAGCTACACCTGACATTTCGTCAAATCGTCAATAGACCTTAGCCACACATGACATTTCGTCAAATCGTCAATAGACCTTCTTGACCACATATAACATTTTTGTCAATCCGTTGTTACAGCCGAAAGATCTACATGCCCGATTTGCAAATTGGGCTGCTTTTTGCATGCCAGACACTAATATAGGTCTTTGTCACAATATCTACTCCCCTCACCATGCTTTGCCAATATCCCTAACGAAATATCCAAATAGTGCAACCATGCCACATTTTCTACTGAACTTTTCCAAAAGTTCTAATGTGCTATGTTAGAAACTTTGTCATAGTATATTGACAGCCATCTCTTCTACACCAAATAGTGACCAAATAGTGTCGTCTCATGGTTAGGAACTATTTGGACACTATTTGTTAGAACTTTGAGCTGTCATGCACTACCATCTCTTCTACAACAAAAGAGGGCACTTCAATGTAAATGAAGTGCAGCATGTATCCAGGGCCTCTGAAGTTGAAGCCCCCTCTGCTGGATATTTTGGAACCAAAAATAGGACCCGGAGAATAATTGGCAGCTGCCAAAGCTCCATACGGTTTGTCAAAGCTCCATACGGTCAGCAAAAGCTTAAGATGGAATATCATCTGATGAAATAGGGTCTGATGAAATATCCAAATAGCGTCTTGGGGGATATTTGACCTTTTCAAATATCCTCATAGTGCTATTTGGAATATCCGAAGTCTTTTGAAAAGCACTTTTGGATATTAGACACAATGGCAGTAGAGACATTGTCACAAGCATCCGTCAATTAAGACCTTCTTCGCCACATGTAACATTTTCTTCAAACGTCAATAGACCTTGGCCACATATTTTTGTCAAGCTGTCAATAGACCTTCTTGGCCACATATAAAATTTTTGTCATTCCGTCAATAGACCTTCTTGACAACATATAACATTTTTGTCAATCCGTCAAAAGGCCTTCTTGGCCACATATAACATTTTTGTCGAATTGTCAATAGCTTCTTGGTCACATATAACATTTTTGTCAAACTGTCAATAGACCTACTTGATAGTAATTCATATTGAACGATTATTTTAAATGAAAAAAAAGTTTTTGGAAATTTTTTTTATTTAATAAAAAGTCATATTGCACTCTGACTATGAAATATGAAAAAATCGGGGAAAAAATTGTGAAAAAAATGTTTTGCAAAAGGTCTTATATTGCGCTCGAACCATGCAATGTGAGTTTTTATGAAGTTGTCATGTGACTGATTTTGGCCAATCAGCATCGCTCTAGCATAGTAGTCATGTAATAAATATGTATACATATCACTTACAACAATGAAGATATTTTTCCATATTTGTTAGATGAAATAATTACATTTTTTGAAAATAATAATTTTGTGACTTACCAGCATAGATGTGAACACTACTACATATGGAGTGTTAGATGTTGTCAGTAAACGTATCATTGTTGTGAAGTTGAAGAAATCTGTAGAAATTGAGGAATTAATAATTAATAATCCAGAACAAAGTCATATAATAATACTAGCTCTATAGATTTATTGCTTATAGGAGCTAGTACATATGAATCTGCCGGCAATATATAGTTGATTTGTCCATATATATATATATTCAGTGACAACCCACATGTTTGGCTATTTATCCTATGGCAGCAGAGGGCAGTGTAGCAGGGGATTCCCATAACTCGGCCTACGGAAAATTGCAAATAATTTGGTTTTTATACACAGCCTTATATTATTCTGAGAAAATGCAGATATCGGGTATAACCGATGAATAACAAAGGCAAAATTAATCGACATGATATCTTCTTTTTTTTGGGATAATTTTAGGCTATTAGGGCTTTGTTGGGATTATATTATGGAGCAGGGATTCAGGATCAGTAGCCAAATACATCCATCACCATTTTTAGCTCGTCTTTCTTTTAAAACGAAGAGCTATTGTCGTCACTCGATCGTTGTCAGCATCGTCTGCATCGGCACCGTTAAGGTTTGTGTAAGTGTCCATTTGTGACCTTAGTATTTCACTTTAGAGTTATGAAATTTGATGCAGATATTGGCCTGTGGGTAACACTGGGTATGGATCTGGAACATGTCGAGAAATCCAAGATGGCTGCCAAAATGGTCACTACAAAATGGCTGCCATTGTTGAACTGCCCATTTGGAGCTTATAGTCCAGGAGACAGAGCACATTTATTTGACTTTTTAGTCCCCTGAGAGTTTTTCATTAGGTCTTATAGCAAACTTTCTGCTGTTTTTGAAAATTGAATTTTTAGAAAAATTCTTTTGGACAATTTTTTATAAAACGGCCATACCAACGACAACGTTTAAAATTCACTTTTCAACCAATATTACAGAAAAAATCAGATTATGCTTAACTTTTTGCGTGAATCACAGTACTGGTTAAGACTCCCAATAAGAAATTCTTGGAAGAAAAGTTGGCTACCTGGAACCGACTGTTTGCATGAATTTCATTCTTTTTCAAATGGACACAAGATTACAATTACAAATGAGTTAGGGTGTGTTTGACCATGCAGGGCAGGCGTATCGCAGGGGGGGGGCAGGGGGGGCAATGGCCCCCAAAAGTTTAGGAAACAGTAAGATTCGGGCAAAAAGGCTGAAAAATTCGGGCAGATGATTAAATAATCACTATTGAAAATTTGTGATTTCCAGGCAATTTCATTTGAAATGGTATTAAATCTAGATATTGAAATTTGGGCAAATGTCGCTCATCCCCCCAAAAATCGGGCGCACCGTGCGCTTATGATGCAGGGCATAGTTATAAATTAGTAAACTGCACTTCCCATGGCACTGCCCATGGCACTTCCCATATGGGATCCAGATAGTGAGTGGGTGATCACTTTCAAATTTTCAGGGTGGTCTCAATTTTAGAGCCTCCCAGAATTGGTATGATGATATAGTCATCATTGTTTTAATTATAGACTGTGTGTTCCTGCTGTTTTTTTCTTTCCAAAAATAGACTAATGGTTGTTCTAGATTATCAACCGGCTAGTTTATAAAGCTAATTATAGTTTTCCATTCATAAAATAAATAGGGGTATTTCTATGCCCTGTATGGTGATATCCTACTTCAATTTTGATTTATTCGAACCTAAAATTTGGTGTTTAATAATAATTATATATTCATTTAATTTAATAACTAATATTAAAGTCATAAGCACATGACAAGAAAATAAATCAAATTCTTGTAATTTAATAATAATTTCAACTTGTGATAATTACAATTATTATATCTCATTTATGGTTTGTACAATAATTTTTAAAATTAAATTTCAGTTGTTTAAGAGTGGCACTAAAGAATTGTTGCAGAATATGCGTTTTTTGGTTGAAATTAGATCTGAATTTGTACATTTGTGGACTATGCTTTCTTGCTATAAGTGACTACTTAATTGAATGTAATTTGTTTATGCCAATGTTACTTTAATTTAATTAACTTGGATGTTTTACAATATCAGAAGTATAATCATACAACATGGACAAATCCCTGAAATTTAATAAAAAATGAAGTAAAAATATGCGATTAATACAGTTGGTGCCCCTCAAGAAAATCACGTAAATCCCCGGTGTTGTTTCCCCCCCCCCCCCAATCCTTAGTTCGCGGACCTTTGTGTAGGGATGCGCCACGGCTACTTTGAAAACCAGAATCATTTTAATCCGGAAACCAATGCCAAAACCACAAACCATTTTAATCTTTTTGTAAAAATATCCACAACCAATTTAATCTTTATGATTTTTATACCATTTAATCATCTTTTCAAGCTGATTCTAACGGTACCAAACTTATTAGGGGAGCAAAAAGGGCAACCAAATTAATCTGAATTCCTAAAAAACCAAGACCATTTTAATCCTAGAAGGCCAAAAAACCTAAACCATCCAGCGGCGCCTCTATATACACCGTTTCAGAGTGAATATCCCCCCCCCCGGGCTAGTTATTAACCAGGAAAATAAAATTAACTTTTCACTTCACATTCCTGAATGATGTGACAGGATTTTGAAAACATAGTTTCTGACTGCCATGGTCAACATTTTTTAATGTTCACCCAGGTGAGATGTTTATGAATAATTCATGAACATTCATGAATTATTCATGAATTGTTCATGAATGTTCATGAATAAAAATTCATGAACATTCATCAAAGTCCGTCAACTTGTTCATGAACATTCATGCATATTCGTGAACAACAAATGGGACAGGTGCATGAAAAAGTGAATGTTCATGAACTATTCATCAAGTTACCGAAGGGAAAATGTTTCTTGATATTTAATGAATATTCATGAACTT
Organism: Platynereis dumerilii; assembly: GCA_026936325.1. NCBI lineage: Eukaryota > Metazoa > Annelida > Polychaeta > Phyllodocida > Nereididae > Platynereis > Platynereis dumerilii. The sequence continues at coordinate 9,852,849 of JAPTHN010000006.1, read as the reverse complement.
TGATGAACTTGGTTCATGAGAGTTCATGAAGTATTCGCTAAGTCACACAAGAGTCAATGTGTGTGGTGTCAGTTCATGAACATTCATGAAGTAATCATCAAGAATGTACCATAACTATTAATCAAGATTCATTTATCTTGGTTCATGAACGTTCATGGATTACTCATGAACAACAAAAATGGGACAGGTGCATGAAACATGAACATTCATGAACTAATCTTAAATGTGTCAGTTCATGAACCTTCATGAACTGATCATCAATGTATCAGTTCATGGACATTCATGAACTATTCATTGATTCTTGGTTCACGAATCTTCATGAATTATTCGTGAACAACAAAAATGGGACAGGTGCATGATACATGAACATTCATGAACTAATCATTAAATGTGTCAGTTCATGAACCTTCATGAACTGATGATCAATGTATCAGTTCATGAACATTCATGAACTAATCATCAATGCATCAGTTATATGAACGTTCATGAACTGTTCGTGAACTGTTCATGGACCACCTACTATGATGGTTCATCAAAGTTCATCACATCGTTTAAAGTACATGTACATATAAACAAAAGACACATGAAACCTAGCATAAATCAGCTTACAAAGTCTTTTAAATCTCAAATGCCTGAATGTAAAATTTCAGTTAAATAACTCACTTGAATGAATAGCATGAATTATGACATCACACTGTCCTTGGGCACATTGTCCTTGAGTAAGTTTTGTCCCTCACCTATGCCTCCTGCTTTTTCCTGTATCACATACACACACTGTTGTCAGTCCTTAGCACTTTCAAAATAATCCATGACACCATCAAGTGCATCCTGAGAGGGAACTTGTTGATTGTGTGAAATATTTCCTTGATATTGGTAATCATCCAGTTGATATGTTTAGAAACTGCAAGCATGAGCCATGCATGCTCTTTTTCTCCCAGGAAGTGATGAGAATTTTAATTTTGAATCAAACCACAAGGTCTTTAGACAGTTTAGTTTCAACTTTATCCTGAAGGTGGCCATTTAAATTCATGAAGTTTATTGAGTTCATGAACATTCATGAACCACCGCAGAGGGATTTCACAAAATTTTTCTAAGTTTTTTTTGTCCATCTGAGGTTCATCATAATTCATCAAAGTTCATGAACCTGAGATGATGAACTGTTCATGAACTAAGTTCATGAACCATTTTTGATGAATCTTGACGGACTTTGACGGACATTCATGAACCGTTCATGAACATTCATCAAATTCACCAACTTCATGAACTACATCTCACCTGGGCAGGAAGGCGCGTTTACATTCGCCAGCTCATTTCCTCAGGGATGCATGTTAACTGACTTTTAGAAATGTACATTGGTTTACAAAACTGATTTCTTCCTGAAAAGTGCACACATTCCTTGGTTATTCTGTGAGAAATCATGTTATTGGTTAGTAGTATTATTGCGAGACTTTGGTTATTGTGAGAAAACATGCATTTAGTCCCATGAATTGCTGTTTCTGTTATCATACATCTTTAATTATTTCCTCGATTATTAATATCCTGGTTAATTTATGTTGTATGTAGAACAACTGGTTTCACAATTAACTTTCATAATGTCATTATTTTGTTGAAAATTGGCAGAATTGAAACTTAGCAGAATTGAAACTACTTCCTCTATTCATAATAATCATTTGAATAAAATTTTTGATCAATCTGTTATGTCCAGTTGTTGTGTGACGCTGAAGCAATATATATATATATAAACTTGTATTAGACAACTAAATATCATAAAGATATATGTGTAAATATCATAAAGATACATGTGTAAATATCATAAAGATACATGTGTAAATATCATAAAGATACATGTGTAAATATAATATAAACAAACAATCATTTTGCTTTTAATTTAATAAAAAGTTTATCTCTCAAGAACTGCTTGTCATTGTCCTGTTTAATATTTTTATTCCAACCTGCGATTGCTTCCATTTATCATAAATCTAAGTCTCATTTCAATTTTTTCCAGGTCCAATGGCAAGGAATTTATGCTGACTGCTGACAACCATGAGTCCATGATGATCTGGTTATTGGGATTGCAGGTAAAATAATAAAAATAATTTTCTAGCTTTTTGAAAATGATGGCTTCCTCAGTTTAAAAATGAACTGTCAACATAGTCTTGTAATATCTCTCATTTGAGAATACTTCAGGAACATTAATCTTTTGTCTCTATGAATTATTGTTTATTCAGCTTTTTATTATCTAATGTCATTTTAAAAATGATAAAAAGTTTTAAAATTGTTTATTTTGGTCATATGGCTATTATATTATTGTCACATCACAGTGATAGAGCAATTGAGGCCAAATCAAGATAAAAGTCTAAAGTTTTTATTTTTCTTGTTTGACTGATGTTTTTCATTTTTTTTCCAGTTCTTAAATTTTTGGCATAATATTTCCTGACGATATAATTATAATATGATATTGTATGTGCATATGTGCACATACAAGGACATAATGTGCATGTCTTCTTGCACAATGACTGTAAACCCCCTTATTTTGTATTCACATTCCATCCCAGCAGCACAAAATTCTTATGTAAATACAACATGAGATGATGTATATCTTGGGTGAATCATCTTAGAATACAATTTTCTGAAAAGACACTTTCTAGGAAACAATGGGTAACATTTTCCAGCTTTATATGTATACAAAGCATAGCGTTACTTCAAAATTGTAAAAAAAGGTTTGAAAAAATTGTGCTTCGGTGTAGAATTATGCTGATGCATCAAAAACTGACGTGTAAATTCATTCATACAATACCCGGAAGGAAAATGTCATATAGGATTTCTTTTGTAGATCTGAGATATGGTGACTGATATTGTATCTGGAAACTTTAGTCACTAAGTGAATCCCCTTAGAAATGGTGAAATAGATAATGATTAGAAAATTCTAAATGACTGATTTGAAAAAACTTTCTATTATATGATTGATATATAAAGATTTGTTTTGCACACGACAGATATGATTATATTATATCAATAGGAAATCTATAAAAAAAAGAAGTATTATATGATCAATCAAAGACTTCTGTTCTCGTTAATGACAATAATTTGAAGCGTAACACTAAAAGTTTTTTTTTTCCCTTTGAAATTTTAGTCTTGTTTTTCAGTCATTATCTGGGAATAAGTCCTAATGACAAGAACATTTCATGTTGTGAAATGTTGTATTTTGTCATGTTTTTACTACCTCTGTTGCGGATTTTCTGTTGGCCTGAATCCATCAGAACATAATTATAATCTTTGAAATTTTAGATTTATTTTCAGTCGTTACCTGGGAAGAACAATGAACATTTTTTTTTGCGAAATGTTGTATGTTATTATATTTTTACTAGCTCTGTTGTTGTTTTTCTGTTGGCCTGAATTAATCAAAAATATATAATCTTTGAAACATATTTTCTTCTATTCAATAAAATTTCAGGCAAAAAGAGATGCATTTTCTCAGAAGGAGAATAAGAAAGGAACAATGCAGAGAGAAGATTCAATTCAGGACAATTCGGCTAAACAGAAACCTCGCCACATGGTAAGAATATATACGATGATTGTTTTTCTTTTTATTATTTCTTTGACTTACACTGCGTTCCCAATTATTATGCAACTGGGCTTTTTTGTGATATCTCCAAAAGGAATAATTCTGTTTGGACTTGGACATCTTTAACACATAATGAGCAATGTGTCATGGAGCTAATACCCTGTCAATTTCGTTAAAATCTGTTAGCTCAGTTTGGAGTTATGCCATATAATCAGGTTTTGAGATGTTCCCAATTATTATGCAATTTCTTCGAAAAGCATCCATTGTCACCCAAATCAACCAGAATGATCCGAAAATGTCATGAACATATACCCCACAACACTAAAGGAAAATTAGAACCATCATTTCAAATATGGATCTATTCATGTCCTAGAAATCCATGTTATACCCTTGCATTGAAATAGCATTGAAATTACAGTTTTATTGCAATAAAAAGCCGCTGTTGGCAAGCTAAATCATAAAATCATTACCAAACTCCTTGTCCACTTTCCTTAGGTTTAGAACTCTCCACTAAACCAATGAAAATAAAATTGCACCACCGTACTTGAAAAATATCTTGAGATGAATTGAACTCATTCGATTGCCAATGCTATTCCAATGGGAAACAGTGGTGTGAGATTTTGACTTGATGTCATATGTTGTAGAGATCTCGGATTTGGTTGTTTATCACAGAATATTATCCTAGTGCCATAAAGATATATTGTAAGCTGAATTTTTGGTGATTTGACTTTTTTTAAGAACATGGGAGGCTTCCATTTTGAGGAAAAAGCCAATTTCAATGGTTTTTCAATGTAGCTCTATTATATGTATTCCTTAGTAATGAGGGCACCCACATTTGAAATGATGGTTCTGTTATTTATTTAGTGTTAGGAGGTATATGTTAAAAGCATTTGACAATCAACTTTATTGATTTTGGGTAGCAATGGAGGCTTTTCCAATAATTTGCATAATAATTGGGAACGCCCCAAACCTGATTATATAGCATAACTCCTCATTGAACCAACAGAATTTAATGAAAGTGACAGGATATTTGAATCATGGCACACATGTCATTGTGTGTAAAGGATATCCAAATAGTGCTATTTCTTACAGAGATATTATGAAAACGCACAGTTGCATAATAATTGGGAACGCAGTGTATAGATTTTAGTGTTCTTTGTTGCATGAACTTTTTTATTTCAAGAGTTGAAATTTTGTATTTTTATTTTTAATTTTTTACTAACTTTGTTTAGCTCGTAGTATATAGTATATGCTTTTCATATGTAGTTTATATTGATTATAGAATAAGATTTTTTCTTTGTGAAAATTAAGTTTCATGTTGGCTATTTATTGGATTGAAACTATTTTTTTCCTTTTTCGTTCTATTTTGAAGATTTTTTTGTGTCGCCTTTGATTAAGCTTGCTTGTTTATTTATTGATTTTTTTGCAACATTCACAAGTTGTTTTTTTTAATTAGTCAGTTGTTATATTATTAAGAATTTAACCACTGGTTGTTGTCTTGTGCATTTAAAAGCATCAGCACTGCCAATGTGTATGTATTACAAATTAATTTTATTTTTTATCCTCTCTGAGTACTATATTTAGTGACATAGAGCTTAAGGGCTCTCTATTGAACTAAATATTGTACATATTCAAAATTATGAGACCTTACTTGGATATTTTCCCTGATTTTTCATCATTTTCACCCATAAATTGATTTTTTACCCATTTTGTTTCTTTTATTTCTAATATTCATCAATGCATACAAAATAAGTTACTAACAAAACATTTACACATTTAGTTGTTTATGTTACTGTTGTATTTTTAAATGGTTAAAATTATTTAATCTTAAAATACAATATTCATTTGTACCTGACCAAAGATTTTAATGTTTTATTTGAATATAAAGTTGATTTACCATATTTTTACGATTATTTGCTCGGAAATTTTTGCAGAGATTTCGTAGATCTTATTCCTTGGTATGACATCGAGTTATTTGGGTGTGCGGTTTATTTTAATGCTTCTTATGGTGCAAGGATTTTTTTTTTTAATTAGTAGTAGATAGTAGCAAATGTATATTATGGAATATAAATAATATATTTGTAATATATTATTATATTTAAAATATATATTATGATAATTGCTGAAATGTCAATTTTGTAATTTTTTTTTTCAGTTAATTAAAAAAGTTGAAAATATTTTATGTTCCTGAAATGAGCAGTAGTTTTCTCTATATACCACATGTCAATAGATTTTTGATAAGATTTTTGATTTTTCAGAAATAAATTTCATCCATTTTCATGGAATAACAGTTATTTTTAAAAAAACCTAAATTAGTGTATGCTTCCTTGTCAAGAAGGAATTATTTGAAAAAAAAAATTTCCAAACAAATTTATTTATTAAAAAGCATTGTCACATTTTCTCCGTAATTATTATCAAAGTGTCATTATGCTTCCGTGTGCAAAAATGGTGATACCATTGTCTAAGAGTCTATGCATCAATCTTCCATCGCATATTATTATTCATTCAGATACTGACTATTAATCCCACTGGCTATGAAGCTATTTTGGCACATATAGCTGTGACCAGAGGGAAAAAAAAGCTTCACATCAATGTAGAATTTGCAGATCATAACAATTATGGAATCTTTAATTGAGATTTAAAAGCAAGGCAGGAACTTTAGGCGTGTGGATTAACTTAATTCTGTATTTCTGGGAACAATGGAAGACGCCTGAATGTTCTCAAAAGGGTAACCTGCCCTCATTTCCCGTCTTGCCTAATATCAGTCTTTTGACAAAATGGCCAATCAGAGACTTGCATCATGGCAGGTAAAATGTTGATTTCAGTCGCGGGCCAGCATAGAAATTTTATGATAAAACTTAATGGGAGTGTGGTTCACAGCAATGAACCTCATGAATGTCAGGTCGCGGAAGAATACAACACGAGTCCGAAGGACGAGTGTTTATTCTGCAGCAGACCTGACATTCATGAGGTTCATTGCTGTGAACCACACTCCCATTAAGTTTTATTTATATCCCACAATAAAAACTGACCTGCAGTGATAATAATTAATAATTTCAAGAGGCACTATTTTGTTTGAATGGCCACAAAAAGATCCCTAGCAACCACATCGACCAATGAGAGCGTCAAAACATTGTGACGTCATCACTTCACTGCCCATTGTTCACATAACAACGTCAGATAATGAGATGCATGTGGTTCACAATGATGAACCACATGGCTTGAATCACATGGTTTTTTGCCAGAACTACACTGCCTATTGTGGGATATCACAGATTACAGTCCTTCTACTCAAATTTGCATTTTGTTTGCAAATTTTACGCAGTCAGAGCTCAAGTAAATTATTTTTGATGCATCACATGTAATTGACATAATCATGTTCCAGGAATGGAAATCAAACCCTAAAACAATTATTTTAATGATTTCTCTGGATATATTAATGAATGGTCATAGTGTGACTCTGAATCAGTAATCCATCTATTTGAAATGATTCATTGTCATAATTATATAGTATCACGGTACTACACGCACATTTCCGTATTGTAATTGGCCATGTTAACACGGATGTTTACATAATTTTTTTTGAAGGATGCAGACATCATTTATTCCTGCAAACAATGTGACTCTGACAGGATGACGCCCAGTGTTTATGTAATCCATACAGGCCTATGATGGGATAATGCAAACTAAGCAAATTTATTATTGTAGGTTTTTCAGAATTACTTGAAGCACTTACTCATTTTCATTTCTGCAACCATTAAGCCTAGATCAAAGTTTATTTAGGCGTTAGTTTATGTATTTATGTTGGTTGCAAAATATCCATTTAAAATGAGGAGGAGGTCCTTGTACTGAGGACACAATTTGCAAATAGTGGAATTTGCAGGGAGGAGGGTTAGCCCAGTGGTAGTGTGCTGAGCTGCTAGTCGCAGGGTCCCAGGTTCGAATCCGGCTCTTGTCTGTTCACTGTGGCCTTTATTGGACGGCAGTTTCAATCATCCTGTGCCTCTTTGTCGGGTCCTCCTCCATTCCCATTGGCCTAATTAGCCTACCAAGTGCGTAAATACAGGATGTGAAGTCACAATCATCCATCCGTCCAACTATCTGTGCAGTAAAGTTCTAATTCTAAAAAGGAGGGGTACTCATTTCCTCATACACTGCTCATAATTATTAAACCGCATTACCTGTAAGCCTATCTTGAAGGATGATTAGGAGGAGGAGGATTGATGCATACTTAAAGAAATGGTGGCAAAAGTAGTGATACCATTGATAATTAAGTGACAAATGTGACACGTCATGCTTTAAAAACTTTTAATTTTGTTGTTGTATGGTAAAGAAATAGATTGTTATAAAGAAATAAATTGAGCAATTAGAACATGGTGCCAGGTCCAAGCTTTATAGAAGGATATATGTAGCTTAATAGCTGTTGCTTTTATGAATGAAAAAAAAAATCATGATTTAATTATACGCAGAAAAAAATTATCTCAAATTTTTATAATTGGGCAAAAAATGCTAATCAGTCGCTTGAGCTTATGCAGATGACGTCCCTGGTCAACATATTTTAACACATGTAATAGCCCATGCTTCTTCCTTGATTGTACTAACTTGTAGAGTAGTTTTAACAAGTAAAGCGCACAGGTCGAAAACCGAAAAATTTCCTTTTGATAAGCAACTGTCTCATTACGGGCATTATAAAAGGGCGGTCTTACAATTAAATGCAGCGCTGTCCTCTCCGGAGTATGTGTGAAATTGCAATTAACTTAGAAATGAGAGCTAATCAATGGTCATGTATTGCAATTATTCTTACAACTTGGGCATAAATTATGCCAAATGACAAAACATGATATTAAAAAATCACATGTTCAGTGTAAATTAGACTTATGAAGAAAACGATGAAATGTTCATACTTTATCAAATTGATCATGTACATGTAACTATACACTGTACCTACCTGCAACTGCTTAGATTCCAGTACCTGCTTTTGCCTATACCCCTTTGCAATATATTATAGACCTATGCAATATATTATTTGATTGCTTATTCAAATATAGCAAATATTGTAAATTTCCAAATTCTAACAATTTCAGAATTGTGAACAAGAATCAAAATTGGAGGTAAATGTCTTCTTGATTGTGTTCAAGATTGCTGTGAGATCCTCATACTGACACTCTAATTACTCTGTTAATTACCAATCACTCAAATTAATGTGAAAATCCTCATAATTAAACTTGAACCTTCATATCTATGATAATCTATCCCAGCAATGTATACCTCATGTGTGTACCTTTTCGCACATTGGCACAACTGCTCCCAACTTTTCGTAAAGTGATGTACATTTGTTAATAACGACACACGCTTTTCCACCTGTAAGTTGTAAATATATTCTGTATACTTCATTGTGTATCTTATTGATGTGAAAAAGAAAACTGGACAATGGCTAAATGCCACCACAATGGTATTTTTGTAATCCAGGAGATTCCAAGTAGTTCAGTCGTCAACTGTTAGAAGGACAAGGCCTTTTCTCTTTTCTCGTTGAATAGCAATAATATTTAGAATATATTATATCACTGCAAAAAAAAATCATATTAAAACAATTAATGTAATTGGCCTCTGAAAATTTTCAGATTTATTTGATATTTACGGTAATATTATTAATTTTTACTGTCTTTCGAATATTTGTTAAAATGGCATTCTTTGCTTCATGGTGAATATTCTGCTATTCGTGATCTGAGACAATTTGTACGAATAGCTATCTGCTTCATTTCTGTGTTTTCAAACTTTCTAGTTAGTCTGGCTTCAGCAAGTAGCCACCAAAAGGCTGTAGAATGTAGATAGCATTAAATTATGCCAGGCGCCCATATCATGTTCACTATGATTCAAATCCAATCAGATTTCTTTTTTTTTTTAAGTTTAACATCAAAAATTTAATTATTTTTGAAAAAAAAAATTGTTGCATTACCCCTTGAAGCGAAGCTTTTCACAACTAAAGAATTCAGGATAGAGAGAGAGAGAGAGAGAAATTCTTTATTTACGTGAAATGGGCTCACATTCTAGCCCCCAGCCCTCTTGGGCTTACAATTCACTTCAAAAACAATAATACATCAAAATAACAATTTTTGTTGAATAATACAAATTTGAATTAAATTTGAAATGATTTGTTGATATACATATATACATTAGTCCAATATGTAATAGCAATCCCAAAAAATATAAACTTTGTTCGAGTTATACTATTAGATATATAATTCTTACTCTTGAAATGTTAATTTTCATTAGGCCTATTTACATATTTATGAAATTATGATATTTCTGTCCTACAATTTATTTCTACAAGGTGAAGACAGAACAAGTTTTGAGGTCCGCCTTGAGCTTGTAGCGGGGCCTGCAGCTTTGGAGCAGTCGATTCGCTAGCCAGCCTTATACATAGAGTATCTAGAAGGAAACTTTATTGAAATTTATGCTCTATCTGCAATACTGCTTCTGAATCAATAAATGTTTACAAATCATATTACTAGTCCAGTCTTTTAATACTAATTAAAAAATGTATTGGTCAATATTTTGAGGAATTTTAATATTCTTTCCTGGCTGCCTTTCAACTTTTAATTAATTTTTTCTCTTGCAGTATACAAAGCACTTTCACAATATTATATATCAATATTTTTTACAAGAAATTCTGAGAGTTCAGAATTGAATTATGTTTTTATTGTCTTTTGTTATTATTGCTCACTGAAAAAAAAACTAAAATCACTATGATATTAGTTTGAAGAGCTTCTATAATGTTCCTTACCTTTCAATTTATTCTTTTTCCAGTCGGAACCATGCAGCGACAAAGCTTTGGCCCGAGACTCCTTCGGAAGATCTTCGTTCCAAGGTCGGATAGATTCCGCCCAGCATCAGAGACTGTTGAGGAAACTTGCGGAGTCCATGGATGATGGCCTGGATATGTTGGCTGATGGTATGTTGGGTAATGGGCGGGATTTTGTGTAATTTACTCTCAAGAAGAGAGAATGGTTATACACCTCATGGAAGATTCTGTTTTTGGCTAAATTGCATGTGGTTTAGAAAGCACTACTTATTTTCAAAATTTCAAAAATGCTACTGTATATTCTACTATATTAAAATGATAGCGTACGGGATTTATCAAAGTTATACTCAATGCCTAATCTTCTAAGTCATCCTGTCTCTTCCTGGCCATATACTAAGGCAAAACTCTCCCTTTTCAGCTCAATCCAAGTCTTCTAAATATCCTAATTGATGTGAATTACATTTTTTGCACAGCAGACAATACACTATAACCAGCAGGTGCACAAAAATGATCTCGGCCCTATCAATCAAAATATCAATGTCGGCCTGTGTATCTATCTATCTATCTATCTATGCTATTATGGTCTACTTTGTTATCTCCAATCTACAGGCAACTTACTTGTTAATTATAGTAATAGAATTATAATTGAAAGACAGATGTACAATTCTGTGCACAGACATGCAAGTTGATGTAACTACCATGTTGCAAACAGGCCTAAAGTGTTTTGATTATGCCTACAACTAATTTTTTTCCTTTATCATTTTCTAACTCTTTCAGCTGATACAGTGTTCGAAAGAGGAGTTCCCCAATCCCGCAGTCTGGACGCCATGCCCCAGATGTTTCCTCCTCTGGCCGACAGAAATATGGACGGAAATTACGACCGACCTGGCAGCAATACAAGCAACGAGAACTGCAGTCTGTCAAGCAGCATGGGGGGCAGTATTGCTGAAGAGGTAAAGAAATCTGATAAATCTCATTGGCCTTATGTGGTTAAAAGTTGTGTGTGACAATCTGTTTCATTTCTGGGACGCACAGTTAGCATCAAAAATCTGACTAAATAAAGAACCAAAACATCACAAAAATGTGATAAATTACAAATTGGCTCTTCTATCCCTGAGTATCCGTGTTTCTACTGTGTGACCTGCAGATGAGGAGGAATTGGACCAAACACCAGTTTGCATGTTGTGAGACAAACTGTAGTTGGCATTGTGATGTACCTGGTACTCTGAATTTCAAACACCATGAGCAAATTGTGTATATGTGAAATATTTTAGTAGCCACCACAACTTTGTGCACTGAACAGAATAATATCTGGTGTAAGTTAAAATTATGCATGAAACAAATGTGTTGCCAAAGTTTTGACAGATTAGATTCTTATATACTATGGAAGAAGACTTAACACTATATCAGATAGAATGTATGAACATAACTTTGGAACCAGGCAGTGACAGCAAACTATTTCACTGCTCATGAAAAACCAATCTTGTTCTTTTTTGATGATTAGTGGAAATATTTAATTTCTCCTTAAAAACGTTTCAGGTATTTTCGGACGAATGCGAAAACATCCACTTTGAAGGAACTGAAAACTCAGGTTCGGAGAGCAACGGAAGTAAAAACAAATTAAAACGACCCCCTTTAGAAGACCGAGTGCAGGCCTACGACAGAGAAAACAGAGAAAGATCAAGGTGAATATTCATGAATTTAGTACAATTTGCAAAAATGTCCTTAATTATATTGTTTTGTCTTTGAATTTCATTGCACAGATTGAACAGTGTAAAGCTTTGGCCACTAGTTTGGCTGAGATGCTGCCTTCGTGAAATTGTGATGCAATTATTTTACTTCAAGCTGCAATGAGTCTTACGTTGATGCACCATGTTTTTACATAATAAAATTATTTCGCTTATGAATGTAATGTTTGACTTATGTCATGATTGGGAGAAATTTAATGTTTTTTTTTTAGTTTCGCTTTCGAAAATATTTTTTGTGGGCCAATATATTTTGCACATATTTGGGCTGAAGAACTTATGACAGCTTTCTTTGACAATGTGTGTACTGCCAGCATTTTATGCTCTTGTGCTAAACTGTAATTTGTTAGAATAATGAATCTGTGTTAAAATATTGAAGTGTTTGCCATGTTGTTTTAATGCATAGGAGCCTTTCTACCAGGTCTGCATTTAGTGATTCCGGAGTGTCAATGGACAAAAGTCAGGATCTCGACACAAACCATCATTTGTCCGATCTCGAACAAGAGTTGTTGTAAGTTGTTAGTGTGTGTTGGTCTGTCTAGCTGTCTGTCTTGCTTTCTGTGATTGTGTATGTCAAATGCCAGGCATATAAAATGCTTTCTCTGTCTCCTGAATATATATATGTGTGAAGCTCGGTTGCTGTGTTGTCTTCTTGCCTTCTGCTGATAGCTTCTGATCACCTGGGCCTGTGTTGGATGGCAGTTTCAATCATCCTTCTGTCTACTTCTACTCTTGTCTGTGTTATGCATTTGCTTCCTGTGTTTGTTATTCTTGTTCTGAATGTCTGTCTGTCTGTCATCTGTCTTTGTGTGTCTGTACATCTTTGACCCTTTGCTTTTACCATGGACAGTTTCCATGCTTTTACATACTGCTTTTCTCTGGTATGCTTTGTAACTTTTTCCTGCTCACTTTTCTTTATGCTTCCTTGTATTTAAATCCCCACGATTTCATCCTTCCCTGTTTCTTGGTTAAGCTTTTGGTAAGAATGTGAGATGGGGATTTGGTTATTTTTCAATGTGGTGTGTCCTGCATATCAAGAAGTCCAGATAATGATAAGTTTAATTGCCATAAGATTTAGAAGTACAAAATATTTTTTTCAATGTAAAAAGAACATTGATTTTGGGATAGCACAATTAAAATATTATTTATGTTATGTGATATTCCAAAATTACTGAAATGCTTGTTATCTTTTAGATAATGATAAGTTTAATTACCATAAGATTTATAAGCACACAAAAAACGAACAATGATTTTGGGATAGCACAATTGAAATACATATATATTTTTTTATTATCTGTGTTATGTGATATTCCAAAATTTTTTAAATGCTTGTTTTCTCTTAGAACGGCCAAATTGGAAATAGCAAAGATGAAGAACCAAGCCTCGGCATACCAGACGATTCTGGAAAAAAGAGATGCCCTTATTTTGGATCTTGACGAGAAACTTGAAAGACTCCAGGAACAGAACAAGCAGCTTAAGCAACCAAGTTTGTGAGTATGATATTTGAGATTTGATTTGAAAAACCCAAAATTTGAATTTTATTGATAGCTATGATACTACCTGGACACAAACATTTTTTTATTGGAAACAATTTGAGATTAAATCTGTGAAAAAAGTTTGTTGATTCATAAAGGAAGCACTAGATGAAGAGGCATTTCTGTAGTTTAACTAGTCCGCAAAAAATGTTCAATGTCTCACATATTTATGCTGTCAAGGGCAAGAAGGGGCAGAAAAATGCATCCATTGCAGGAGAAAACCATCAAACCATCGCAGAAGTGGTGGCACCCTGTTTTTGCAAATATTTGTGGCTCCATCTCGTATTATAATAATTTTCCTCAATATTGATCAAGAAAATGGTTATTACAGTTACAGTGTGGAGAGTTTACCCAAAGAGAGCAAAAGTTCTTCATTCTTTTCAAGGTATTGCTATGGTAACGCGTTAGTTGCTGTGACCTTATTTAGAATTTTTATCTTGTTTGGATTTTTCGTCTTGTGGTTTTTGAAATTTCTTCAAATTTTCCTCTTTTCTCATCTTTTAGATAATTATCATTCTCTTACTTTGAATTTTTTTAAATTTATTCTTTATAGTTATTTCGTTAATTATTGATAAGTTTTGTGGCGAAATAATCGGATAGTTTGACTTAAAAGTAAATGTGAAGTTTTATATTATGTTTTGGTTTTTCAGTCTCATTCATAGAAATATTAACTTAAAATTTTCAAACTGAAGGGGTCAATTAAATAGACTGGAAAACCAACCCATAAAAATTCATAATTAGTTATGCGGTTAAATATTAGTTGTACAAACATCCAAAATCTAAATTTATCACTTTGTTGTAGCTTTTATAGTGTTATTGTCAACTTAAATGTACAACTTCCAAAAAGTCAAATCAAGGACTGACGAATGTGAGGATGTTTAGTTTTATACAAACTATCGATAAAGACAAAATTACCTTGGCATGTAGTTTTTTCAACATACATCTGTCATAAATGTTTAAATATCATGAAACAAGGTTGACAGTATATGATTTCCCCCGTTGTGTACATTTCCCTACCCTTCAAAATTTTTGGCGGAAAATAACTGACAATACTTACGCCAAGTGACCGTAGTCCTAGCACTCTAATAAATTTGGAAAAGTTAAAATAATGGCTGATTTTTTTTTTTGTATTTTTTAATATTTGATAGCTTTGTCAATATTTAGATCTACACTAAGAACACCAAATCACCCTTTACTACAACTTGAGTTTTTACACATGTATGGGTTTTACACTGGAATTTCTGCAATTATTTTTATTTTTCACTTTTTATGATTTTCTAATTCGCACTCCACTTAGTTTCAGTAAAGTGTCATCCAGCAACAGGACACTTCACATTATTATTTGTTTATTCATGAAATACTTTGTTATCGATTTCAGAGGCAACAAGAAAACCCTTGAAGAAATACGAGTTCTTCAAAACCAGAATTTATTTCTCAACGGAGAAGTAATCAAGTTAGCCAATCTCCTTCAACAAGAAAGAGAAGTCCAAAATCAGAAGGACTTGTAAGTCTGATTTTTTTTTCTGATGATGTTTAATTAATGACTGCATGACATCAGACAATTGATATGGTCCCTGAAGAGTTGACAGACGACCTAGAACTTTTCAAATATTGTTGTTGATAGTTGTGAACTTATTTCTCAGACACCAATTCAAAACACTTCGTTGTTGACCTAAAAATATTATTCGGCGGGCTTTCAAAGTGTGTCTGTTTGGTTGGGCATCAATGAATGCCTATAAATCATCCTAAAAATCATCAAAATCTATTCATTAGTTGTAGTGTAAGGGCGAAATTGGGCTTCGTTGGACCTTTGAATACAATTTTTAAAATCTGATGATTTGGAAGTCTAAAAATGTTTCGAACTGGCTATTTGTGGCTGTTTTTGCTCCATTCAAGTATTAATACAATTAAATAGTTGCGGAAGATCATCTCTGGGTTTTCCAAAAATTTGGATAACTATAAATTAATGTATCAGAAATAATTATTGAAATTTTTAGTTAATCTGAATAACTAAATAGTCCAATTATAGGAATTTTCTTCCTAATTGCTGAAATATTGTTTTCTGCAATTGCTTGTTTTGTGCTAATAATTACCCTTTTCTTTCTTTGTCTTATTGCTGTATCCTGCTCCTGTCCTAATTAGCCTACCAAGTGCATAAATACAGGATGTAAAGCCCAAATCATCCATCCATCTAATTACCCTTTCAATTATTTTCTAGGCGAATCAACCAACTGCTGTCTTTGATTGAACAATGGAAGAGGGATTACGTCTACTTGTTACAGTCCTCCATAACTGTCCCTACTGGAGATATCAGCGATGGAATGGAGGTCCGATTGTATGGCGGAGATAGGGTACGTAGATTTTATCGAATAGTTTGTAAACCTCAATGTGGGTAAAGAATTCTGCAATAAAGTTGACAAATTAGAGTACCCCTGTTTATGTACACATTTTCTATGGCCTCCGTGAACTCATCTCTCTTTTTAAAAAAAGCAATGTAGAAATGCTGTTATTCCTAGATGTGGCAGTTAAGATTAGTCTTGTCCAGGGCCTCCTGTTTTACCAATAATAGAATCATTTCTTCAATTAAGTTACAGTATGATTTGTTCTTGCATCAGAAGTGTAATATTATTTGTTATGTTTTGGCTGTTTTTAAAACTATAGCCAGTCATACGTTGTGCTTTACTTTAAATACATTCTCTGTGACCAAGTTGGCTTATCCAGTCGTATTCCTTTGACAATCATAAATTTAATCTATTTACAGACGAAAACTACAAATATTTTGATAATATTTTTCAGCACAAAGAAAGAATCAAAGACTTGTTAGAGGAAGCTCGTCAGTCCAACCCCTGGCTACCGACGTTCGACAAACTCGCACGATCGGAAGTCCACGTGGATAACTACGGTTTCAAGCATCACCACAATTCAGAGGAGTTATTGTTACACTATATTTGTACCCAACTCCACAAATTTTACTCCTGTCAATTGTCGAGCTACGAAGAACACCAAAGAAGATGGAAGGAGATTTTGACGAGAGCAAAGACTAGCCTCGTTAAAACGGTTAGTATTGATTGTTGTTGACGGACAATTTTTTTATTAGCTAGTCGACGAGTCGACTAGCTCTTAGGAGAAATGAGAAAAAGCCCGCGAAAATCGGAAATTCAAAATACCGTGAGGCAGATTTGCCTCAGGATTCGTCTGTGGGCCCAGGAACTACCTAGAATCATCATGCGGCCGAGGTATCACTGTAATGAATCCACCACAATCAAATTTACGATCGATGCAGCTCAAAACAATCCTGTGCACGTATCACGATGCATGCGCTGCATGATGATGCGGCGCAACGCTCGAGCAAGCAGTGAACCCAATGGTGCTGTTGGGTCCCGCTAGGGGGGAACCTAAAAGCCGCCCGGGACAAGCAAATCCCGTGACTCAAATGCTAAAGCATATATGTGGCAGCTTCATTTCTTTTGGCCAAGATCACGGGCACCATAATCCACATGATTGTGAGTCTGTCATTCCACTCATAATTCTGTAATTCACATCGTTAGAGATCAGTATCTGGGCGCATTCATAACGTGGTCTATAGGCCTAGGTGGGATGTGGTGACAACAGAACTTGACAGGGAGGGGGGCACTCTCAGAAAGGCATAGCATAGGCCTAGGCCTATAGGCTGAATTTAATTAGGCTCAGTCTAAATATAATATATATATGCAGTGTAGGCCTATGGGGCATTGTCGGGGGCAATAACAGTCTGAATTCCCAATAAAATAATTTATTGTCATTAGATTTTATAAGCATGTAAGGAACATGTAAAATCCCACAATTAGAAAGAACATTGACTGAGTCTTTCATGAAACAGACGAAATGTTCAGGCTTTAAAATTAAATTGATGCTCATCCACTGAATAATGCAACTTACATCAAATAAATGAATAGTCTTAGATAGGTTGGAGAGAGTGGAAGAAATTAGAAAAGAAGCAGAAGGTGAGTAAGGAAAAAACAGAAAGAAAGAAGAAGCAATTAAGAAAGGAATGCATAGATCATTGACACAAGTAAAATAACACCATGCGAAATCAAATGGATATGGATAAAGGCAAATTAGTAGGCAGATAGATAGATAGATAGATAGATAGATAGATAACTTCAATTCACTTGTCACTACAATTTCATCATTGTGGCTATTGACCAAATTTGATTGTTATATAACTGAAGAGCCTGTCTGCTGTAAAAGCTCCCAACTGGGGCATGTTAAGTATACTGTGACCTGAGTAAATAGCCCGAGAACATGGTGCATGCATTGCATGCTATTTTTGAATATAACAATGGATGTGTATACACAGAGCATCATTATACAGTACAGTGCTGTTGTATTTATAGTCCGTGTTATGGGCCTACATTTCTAGTGGAGCAACAAAAAAAACTGATAGTTCTATTAATTTACATAATTTAGGCACTATCTGCTCTGACTATCTGATTTTAGTCGAAAATGATCAACTAAGTCACATAAGTTAGTCGAAAATGGTCAGCTAAGATGAAGTCACAAAATGTTTGGCAATCAATCAGAAGTGACAGTCATACACTTTCAGTTCAATGCGCATCAGTTAAATAAGTTAGTCAGGTATGTTAGTCACAAATGCATGACTGACTTGGCTCCAGACTCTACATGACATTATTGCAAAAACTACATGATAAGTACTAGGTGGGACAAGTAGAAATTATAACCTATGCTACATTTACCTTGAGTCTTAAGATGTACTGAAAAGCCATTATCCTCTCTTTTTTCTCATCCTCTTTGGCATGTTCTTCTTAAAGCATGTCTTGTTGTACACTGAACTGATGTACCAAGGCTGGTCTTTATATACTATTTACTGAGCAGTGACACACTCAGAGTTGACAGCTAGTGTCAAATGATTGCAATTACTCATTGAGCAGTGTCAAAGAAAATATCAAATCAATTGGATTGAGTTGGCAGGTAGTGTCAGATGATTGCAATTGCTCATGGAGGAGCTCAGTCACTGTCAAAGGTAATATCAATTAATGGCAATTGACTTGAGTTGGCAGGTAGTGTCTAATGATTGCTATTATTCATTGATCTGTGTCAAACAAAAAATCAAGTTATTGCAATTGCAGAATATCAAAATTTCTTGAAAGTATAACACAATGCTTTTAGTTAATTGTAATTATTTTGTATTTTATATTGTAAATTACACCACAGTGTGAATGAGAGTAAATAATTGAAAAAGTGTTCATTAATGTGTTGTCCAATTGAGCAGATTATAGAAGAAATATCAATTCAATTGCACTTACATCATAAGTTACATGTCTTCTTTGATTTATTTTGTCTTATATCAAATAAATTACAGCCCAATAGAGAACAATTTTTGCAATAAGTGCTATATTTTTGATTTATCAAGACATAACTGTGTAAATAATTATACTTTTACCAATTTGGCCGTGTGGTCTTAAAACCTTACTCTCCTGTTCGATTGGAACTGTTTGGAATTTTTGGTTTCCAATTTTTTGATTTCCTGTTGTACCACATCACAACAATAGCTTGTTTATGTGTAGGCCTATAAACAAACAGGCCTGGACTCGGTTCCATTTGTATTGCAACCAGTGCTGTTGTTAAGCAATTTCACACACAAGCTGAATTTAACACATTTATCAGACACAACTAAAAAAACACAACAGATCAACAAAAAAGTGTAGTTGGAAATGAACAAAAGTCAGTGCAACTGGTCTGCTTAGTGATAATATAATGATAAGTAATGCACAGTAGACTGAAGTATCACAATCTGTTGTGTTTCATTGAACAATATTTAAATAAGGAATTTCATTTTAGACACATTGCTTGAAAACAATTTGAGATCAGGGCAATTAGACCTCACTTTGGTTACTTAACCTTCATATGATATCAATGCATGTTTTCCAAATGTTTGGTTAGTAGGCTTTTAAAAGTAAATGTGCATGTCTATTTTGTGTATGTACAAAGTACAAACTTATATTTCAAAAGATTTATAATAATATAACTATCTTGGGTGCACATAGACTGCACAGTCAACACCACTCTATATACAGAACACAGAATGTTATGAGAATTTGTGGCTATTTTTTCTGAAATGCTCTGTTTTTGATGATGGCCTTTGGAAAAAAATGCTGTCATACTGTGTAAATTGTTTGTTTTAACTGATGAGCTTCAAGAAATAACAGCCTTTATAGAGTTACATCTTTTATAATAATTTCTTCGAATCTTCATTTGCCTTTTTCTTATGTTTTATCTTAACATTTTCACTAAAACCAAAGCTGCTTGGCCATTCACTGTTGACTTAAATATTCTTATTAATGATTAATGCTTTCTGAAAACTCATCTGTACATAATTCATCCCATCATTTTGCCCTTTGTTGTTTGTTGATTTTACCTTGTCGGTCAAAAGCTTTGTAGCTTGTGTTGCTTGTTTTATTTTTCATCACCAACTTTAAATAAAATTTTACTTTACTTTACTTCCATTTCGCAGCTACCTGATCTAAAACCTGACTTTTTTTCCGCAAATTTCACATTATTTATAGTTATGATAACCATGCCTGCAAGCCAGATGTAATATATAGAGGAATATCGCTGTCACCCATTCCATGTTAATCACTGCTCCATCAATATAGGCCTAATACCGAATCGACTAGCTTTTGAATCCATGGATTCTTGTTAGACATATAAGCCCAGTGGGGCTGGTTTGTTTCATTTAGTGTTTCATATTTTCATACATATTTGCATACTTCATGTTTGAAATGGATTTTGTAGCGGGTTCAAACCCCACCCCCTCCTTAGGCCTGTAGATTTTAACTTTTAAAAAAAGATTAAAATCCGAATATTTTAACATTTCCATTTTTAAACACTTCGGTCCGATATTTTCTGGATCCGCCCTTGTTCTGTATGTTTATAGTTTAAAACTGCAAGTTTAATTTTACATAGAATCTGCTGATCTAATAGCTCAGAGTGGGGGAGGGTATGGTTTTGTTATCAAAACAAAATAATCACGTTTGATTGTTATTATGGTAGGAGAGAGGATTTCGAAAAGCTTATAATAAGCTAAACCAGGTAACGTTAAAAATGATGATGTTCTTATGAATAATTGTTGTATGGGGAAAAGATATGATGGAAATGAGGAAACAATTCATTGTATTTTGGTATTGTGGAAAAATGGTAATTGTGGAAAATCTTCTTTTGCTACCCAGTTGCTTGAATGTTATAGAATGCTTGAAAAGGTCAATTGTATTGTTTTAAGTCATGGGTACTGTCCTGTGCCGAAACTGCTGCATATATATGGTCGCTGGTGCTTTATATGATATGGATTGATTAATTAGTGCTTTCTTTATTTCAAAATATGACATATTTTGAAAGAAATGTAGAATAAATCTTTGAAAAGTATTCTGATCGATGCCTCGTCCTTATCATGTTGCTTATAAATCAGTCCTTGTAGCTAGAAATATATAAATTCTGCTTCAGAAAATGCATCATAATTATTAGAAAGTGAGAAAACTTTTTGGGTTTTTGCGATTAGAAGTAGTTGACAATAAACTCTGCTTTGACAATGTAGGCGGCGATTGTGGAAGAGTTAATTTTGAGAACATTATTAATCTTCACTTCAAATTTTTAATTTTACTTTTTGTATTTGAATAAATATTGTACTGCCTTAAGGTGGCTCGCTACCCACGAAATTACGTCACCTGCACATATTTCCGCGCAGCCAGACAGGCCCTATCTCTCGTAACGTCACCATTCAGCTGAGCATTGCTGGCACTGATTCAGGATGTTTTTTTAATTCTTCGAATTTCATGCGTCGGTCGCTTCGTTCAGCATTTGCGGGACTTCTAGTAGGGTTAGAAACTTGTGGTTTTCAGCATTAGATGCGCTATGAAGAATACTATACACCGACGGACGTTCAGCTTTCTGCTTTCAGAAGAAAATTTCTACAAGCGATTTTCGGCAAGCATGTCTAATTTCGCAAAAATGACTCTGTTATATAAATAAATTGTTATATCAATTTCCAGGCCCGTTGGAAGCCTTTTCAATATAATTATATTGTTCCTCACTTTATTTGGAAACATATGACAAAGAAATGGAAAATTCTATCTCGTCCTTTTTTTTAGCGCTATGATTCATAAAAAAGATAAAAAGTTTAAAAATCGAAACTATAGTTCCGAACCCCTAGAAAAGTTCTTTAAACTAAATATATCTCTCTGGAATTTTAATCAGCTTTTCCATAAAACTGTCCTCTTTAATTCCATGCTTCATTTAATAACATAGGATGAATGGCTATTGAATGGCAGGGAAAACTTCACAATAAAAATATTAAGAAAAAAATTTAGTTTTTTCAGTTTGCGTGGACTGACTTTCTTTTACATAACCTCAAATATTTTGAAAGAAAGGCTGGTAGCGACCACTTTCATTTATATATCCTTGCTATAAACTATATTTTGGATCATTTTAAACTATTTTTAAGAAATCCTATCTTGGAAAGTTCACGAGTATCGAGCCACCTTAATGAAAGAAGCTGCTCAGGGGGTATTGAGTATTGTCAAGTTTGGGTAACTTTGTTTTGTGATGAACAACTGAAAATATTGGGATAAGAATGTTCATACAATTAATTTAGTAAAATAAATCATCCCTTGGCCTGGGAATTGGAGTCACTTATGAATGGATGCGCAGATGTTGATTTTAATTTATGAGACATACGGATAAATTTAATTGGAAAACATTGGTTTTTATGCTTGGTGTATGATATTATTGTGTAATTGTAATGGTGAGATAAAACTGGTCAAAAAGAAATTCTGTCAACAATCTTGTTGTCTTCAAAAGAAAATTACCATGCAAAGTTGCAAATATATTTGGGGTAAAATTTAGTTTTTTCTTAAAGATGTTATCAAACGTTTGAAAAATAGAGTTTGGGGAAACATTGGAATAAAATGTCATTTACTAAACCATTGTAATAATATTATGGTAGATTGCTGAGTGATATGGAAGGAATCCACCTGTTTCAATCAGACTAGAGAAATAATACATACATTTTTCTTTTAAAATTCTATTTATAGAAAGAACTAAAAGTTCTTTGCCGGAAGGGGATTCCCCCGCAATACCGACACGAGATGTGGCGCCAACTGGTGTTAAACCAAATCAACGACGTAAAGGAAGAAAAGGGACCGCACTACTTCAGCAATCTGCTCAACAACATACACGAATCTGAGGTAATAAAAAAATGGCATGCCATGCGTGCACTGTGTCCTCGGGCCTTTGAATCAGTGTTTTCCTCTGCCTGGTAAGTGGCAGGGCAATCTGGAGTTTGTTTGTGTCCCTCCCCTCTCTCTTAGGAGTCTAGGGAGAACCGAACTACTACTACTACATGTACTGCCAGGTTTTTGCGAAACAAAGGTATGTTGGATGTCAAATGCTGCATGTAATCTACGATGATTTTTGCAATTACAATCTTATATTCAAGAGGAGAAAAATGAAATTCCAGGTAGGGTATCATTATGACTAGTGTAACCACTGGCAAGCATTACTTTGCATTGTAATTTCACCTGTGAAATGTTTTAGGGATCATTACAACTTTCATACTTTCATTGTTAACACTTTTACGAAGCTGCATCATGACAAAAGGCCTGAGGCGACCTCGGACACAAAAAGTATCTCATTTCCAGGGTATTAGAAATATTATGATATCTGCTCTGAGTTTTCCGAAAAGGAGCCCTTTTCTGAAATGATTTGCTTTTTATGCTCAATTATATGTATCCGTCCAACTGCGGCAAAAATAGTTTTTTTATATTTCAGGAAACTATAATAGTTATAATATCCACCCAGTTATTGTGGTGCAGTTTTTTAGCTGTTAATATTCCAGGAAAGTTTGTTATAAAATCATTCGGTTTGAAGTGATATTAACTCCCACGACTGCCCTGTATTCAGAAATGTTTTTGTAACAGTTTTGGCCTTGTGCTTAGGTGTCGGAGTTCAATAATTTTTCAGTGGGGTTTCCAAAAAATAATGTCCTAATTGCCCCAAAATCTTAAATTTTCATAGTATGCCTTAACCTAAAAAAAATTGCTTTTCCTATTGCCTTCTATGCACATGGCCTTAATAACCAGCACTTGGAAGTCTTAGTCATGGCATCTCTGGAATAGATGTGCCTTGTGTAATTATATTGAAAATTCAAATATGAAAGATCAAATGCATGACAATGTTTGATCAGTAATTAGACTAGCAGGGCTAGTCTTTAGGGATACTAGGTGTCGTCCAGTTCCGAGTCTACCATCTCCATGGCAACCACAGTAGTAGTACTGTCTATTTACACAAGGTGGCTACACTTTCTTCTTCTTCTTATTGGGAGTTCTCTCCTGTGTTTTGGAGCTCCCCTATTGATAGTTATGATATGGTCAATGATGTCAATCAATGTTAGTCAGTGATGTCAGCCGGGATATCAACCAGTGATATCAACCAGTGATGTCAGCCACTGATGTCAGCCACTGATGTCAGCCGGTGATGTCAGCCACTGATGTCAGCCGGTGATGTCAGCCACTGATGTCAGCCACTGATGTTAGCCGGTGATGTCAGCCGGTGATGTCAGCCGGTGATGTCAGCCGGTGATGTCAGCCAGTGATGTCAGCCACTGATGTCAGCCAGTGATGTCAGCCGGTGATGTCAGCCGGTGATGTCAGCCACTGATGTCAGCCACTGATGTCAGCCAGTGATGTCAGCCGGTGATGTCAGCCGGTGATGTCAGCCGGTGATGTCAGCCACTGATGTCAGCCGGTGATGTCAGCTGGTGATGTCAGCCACTGATGTCAGCCGGTGATGTCAGCCGGTGATGTCAGCCACTGATGTCAGCCACTGATGTCAGCCGGTGATGTCAGCCAGTGATGTCAGCCAGTGATGTCAGCCGGTGATGTCAGCCGGTGATGTCAGCCACTGATGTCAGCCAGTGATGTCAGCCGGTGATGTCAGCCGGTGATGTCAGCCGGTGATGTCAGCCACTGATGTCAGCCGGTGATGTCAGCCGGTGATGTCAGCCACTGATGTCAGCCGGTGATGTCAGCTGGTGATGTCAGCCACTGATGTCAGCCGGTGATGTCAGCCGGTGATGTCAGCCACTGATGTCAGCCACTGATGTCAGCCGGTGATGTCAGCCACTGATGTCAGCCGGTGATGTCAGCCGGTGATGTCAGCCACTGATGTCAGCCGGTGATGTCAGCCACTGATGTCAGCCGGTGATGTCAGCCACTGATGTCAGCCGGTGATGTCAGCCACTGATGTCAGCCGGTGATGTCAGGTGGTGATGTCAGCCACTGATGTCAGCCACTGATGTCAGCCACTGATGTCAGCCACTGATGTCAACCGGTGATGTCAGCCACTGATGTCAGCCGGTGATGTCAACCACTGATGTCAGCCAGTGATGTCAGCCACTGATGTCAGCCGGTGATGTCAGCCGGTGATGTCAGCCATTGATGTCAGCCACTGATGTCAGCCACTGATGTCAGCCACTGATGTCAGCCAGTGATGTCAGCCACTGATGTCAGCCAGTGATGTCAGCCACTGATGTCAGCCGGTGATGTCAGCCACTGATGTCAGCCACTGATGTCAGCCGGTGATGTCAGCCGGTGATGTCAGCCACTGATGTCAGCCACAATGTCAGCCAGTGATGTCAGCCGGTGATGTCAGTCGGTGATGTCAGCCACTGATGTCAGTCACTGATGTCAGCCGGTGATGTCAGCCACTGATGTCAGCCACTGATGTCAGCCACTGATGTCAGCCACTGATGTCAGCCGGTGATGTCAGCCACTGATGTAAGCTGGTTATGTCAGCCACTGATGTCAGCCGGTGATGTCAGCCACTGATGTTAGCCGGTGGTCAGCCATTGATGTCAGCCACTGATGTCAGCCAGTGATGCCAGCCGGTGATGTCAGTCACTGATGTCAGCTGGTGGTCAGCCATTGATGTCAGCCACTGATGTCAGCCAGTGATGTTAGCCACTGATGTCAGCCAGTGGTTAGCCATTGATGTCAGCCACTGGTGTCAGCCGGTGATGTCAGTAACTGATGTCAGTAACTGATGGCAGCCGGTGATGTCAGCCAGTGATGTCAGCCAGTGATGTCAGCCGGTGATGTCAGCCAGTGATGTCAGCCGGTGATGTCAGCCAGTGATGTCAGCCAGTGATGTCAGCAACTGATGTCAGCCGGTTATATGATGATGTCAGCTGATGAAGTCAGCAATGATGTCAGCCGGTGATGTCAGCCAATGATGTCAGCCGATGATGTCAGCCAGTAATGTCAGTCAGTGATGAGGTGAACAAACTGCTGATCGACCCCCTGCTAGTCTTGCATATGGAAATATGCTCCCGTCTAGTATATTTTGTAATTTTTTTTTTTCAGAATGCCAGTCGTTACAAGAAACAGATCTCATTGGATTTACTGCGTACCATGCCAAACAATATCAACTTCAACTCCATGAATTCACAAGGAGTAAGTGTAAACTTTTTTTCATCAAAACATAATGTGATCTTCAAACTTCGGAGATCATACATAAAAGTTCTGTAAAAGAAAGTCTTTACAAAGTTACAAGTCAAAAGCTTCATCAAATGTTGCATGCACAATGCACTGGCACAGTCTTTTGCTTTAAAATTCATTCCAACCCTGATAAAAATGAAAAATTTACTGTAACATACAAACTTTTCATTACTTGAGATTGTGTATGGTAGCTAGAAGACATCTTGAGCTGAACAGAAATTTATATTATCCCCGAAAAACACAAAACATTAACTTTTATTTTTCTGTTTTTAGATTCAGCGCCTGCAAGAGGTCCTGTTAGCCTTCTGCGTCCACAGCCCCGAAGTTGGTTACTGTCAAGGAATGAACTTCATCGTCGCCATGTGTCTTCTCTTCATGGACGCTGAGGATGCTTTTTGGTGAGTTTGCGAAGATTAAATATGATTTGTTAAAACTCTGGTTTCGTCTCTGGAGTTGATTTCAACCATCCTTCGCCTCATTGCCGTGTCCTCCTCTTGTCCTAATTAGCTAGCCTACCAAATGCATAAATACAGGGTTTACAGCCCCAATCATCCATCCATTCTCAATCCTTATTGCAGTGTCCTCTGCCTGCCACACTGCATAAATGTAGGATGTAAAGTCCCAATCATCCACCATCTTCTCTGAGTTGAAAGTTAATTATACCTAGCCGACTAGAGTGCATATAGGGCTACAAGATGTAAAATCCGAATGACACATCTGCTGCGTGGATCGAAACCTACTGCATGTAACTCTACTCTAATATTTAATGCTTTTCTTTTCCAGGGCCCTAGTTGCTATCACGGAGCGCTATTTCTCCCCGAATTACTTCGACAGCCATCTAAGCGGAGCCCAAGCTGACCAGGACGTCCTGAAAGAACTCATGATGGAAAAACTTCCTTTTCTTCACGATTACATTGATAACATGGAGATCGAAATCTCGACTGTCACCCTCAACTGGTTCTTGGCCATCTTCTTCGATGGTGTGCCGTTTGAGGTAAGAGTTTCGTTTTAGTGTTTTTCAAAAAGTTTGGTTGTTGTTACATCTGTTGTGCTTTTATTCATCGTTGGGACCGAGAAATTCCACGTTTGATGATGTTTTCCAGTGAGACGGAGTACTATTTTGAGTTTGTAACTATATATATTTCTTGATTTAGGCCAAAAAGCGACTGACAGCCAATCAAAATGGTTTTTTTTTGGTTCCGCAAACTACTTTCTTCTGTACGGTGTTCATCTTCTTTTTTCCTTGTGGCTTGTGAGGATACAATTCTCATTAAGAAAGAAAACTGCTGTTATCTCAAAATGAATGTTTACCATAGCAACCCAGAGCATCCTGGTTCATTGGTAATGTCCCAGGTGGAGCTTGATGATATTCTTCAGCTGATACACCATCTGGTGGCATAAGCATATCCTACAGAATTTCAGCTGAAAAATATAGCAACATCTTATCCCACAAGTTTATAGAGAAAAATAAAATCACCGTTATGTTGCTGCATTGTTGCATTGAATAGGTATACATTTATTAATTATTACGCATTTCAACAAATAAACCAACATTTGACAGATTATACATCGAACATGACATCAATTGTGTAAGTCTATATTGAATCAGTATAGGGTATTCCATAAGATACTGCTAATGGATTTTCAAAAGATACATAGCCTACTTGATTTTCTAACTATTCTTTTGCGAAGGTTTATTATGGAATGGGACATATATATACTTTTGTGCGCATAATGAACTGTCTGTCGTTAAATAATATTTAACATTACATTTTTCATTAAAAGATCAAAACGTACTTTAATATAATAGCTCAAGATTTCTTCTACATTTCTTCTAATATAGCAGTGTACCCACAAATGGTTTATTTATTGACATACTTCCAATATATAATTATAATGTAATAGAAGACTTGCTAAAGAAGTCTAGACAGTTTTTCAAATATTTTATATAGAGCCTACAAATGGCCGGAATAGCCAAGAAAGCCTTCACAAGTTCACAGCTTTAAAACTTGAATTTATACCAGTTCATTGACAGTTGTGTTTAACTTAATAGTCCATATATAAATTAAAATTAACTACACTAATAACTCTAGGTAAGAACACAATATATATACATTTCACTGTTCATTTAAGTATATAAATATACAAGAACCTAAAACAAAAATGAGGTTAAATAATGAAATAACATAAACATGATGTATTCAAAATTCATACAACAAATTTCATAATTGACATTCAATATAATAGACATTCAAAATAATAGACATCCAATATAATAGACATCCAATATAACAAGATAATTGAGTATTGATACATAATAGGTAAAATATAATATAAAAAGTTAAAAACCATTTTCACTTTTGATTTCCCATCATTTGCGCTAAAAATATACAGATCTGTGTTATGTCCATACTAGCACCAATAAAACCAGGGGAAAAGTAATAATTACAAAATAATAAATCCATATAATATACATGATAATATTCTCATCTATAATTTACCAGTTTTAGAGATTACATTTGTCAATGGCATTGGTTGCCACTGACAGGTCTTTGTCCAATGCATTCATGTTCTAATTCCTTGCATTGAGTTTTATTAGAAACACAGGCATTTTATCATTTCCAAGACAAGCGTATCTTGATTGATTTTAGTTTAAATGTCAAATATTCATGGAAGAATTCTGCATATTTGTTTATGAATTAATTTTGCCGAATAACTTTAAAATGTCTCCGTTCAAATTTAGAAGAACGTTGCAAACATTTATTCTTGCATATTTGAGTTTTTCCTAGCTACTACAAAAAGTACAACGTGCATGCTGAACCTTCATTATTATTTTGACATTTCTGTTGATAAAGTTCATAATTGTCAATCATTTTTACTCAAATATAACTCCTTGTTTATGCAACTTGAAGCATAAGTTGCATAGCTAAAGTGTTTCATTCATAAATTAATTAAAAGCATTGCATAGATCCTACACTTCTAATATGGCTCGGACTAATATATTGACAATAGAGAAAGTCCTTGTAGTTTAGTATACTGAAGTAAGTCCTAGTATCTATAAGTCACAGTATGCCTCTTTTTCTACCTATAAGTCTTAGTAGTTGGTAAGTGACAGTAATGACTTTGGACTGGAAAGCCAAAGCAATCCTTTGTCCTTGTAACTTGAAGCCTGTAAGTCCCAGTAGCCTATACATCCTACTGCTTGAAGTCTTGGTATAGTTGGTCTGTAAGTCACAGTAATGACTTTTGCATTGGAAACTTAAGAAATATGCTATGTCACAAAAGCGTGTCATAATAAGTCCTAATAAGTCCTAGTTAATGTATACATGTATATTTGTAAGTCCTAGTAATGATCGGTTGCATCTAAGTCCTTGTAACTACTTTCCATTGAAAGGAAATAAGAGTCTGGACATAAAGTATGTAAGACATTGTAAGTCCTTATAAGGTTGTCAGTTGTAAGTCCCAGTACATGTAAGGCTGCTATTCATAGTAAAGACTAAAGTTACTGATTTTATTTTGCACCCACTAGAAGCAGAATTAAATGTCTCAAAGGACTGCAACTTCTGCAAATCATTGGAAGTGCACTCTGAAAGTCCTAGGTCTGAGCTACTGCACTAACAACAACAGTATAGGCCTATATGTGCTTTTTGTTATAACTTACAGAAGTTCTGGTAAGTCTTGGTAGTTAATTGGCATATGAAGGCATACACACATGGTGAAATTATATTGAGTTATATTGATTAGTCTTAAGTCTTAGTATATGTGGCTAACTCTTAACAACTGACCTGTGTCAGCATGACAATGAAGATCAACAGGCACAACAAGACACTATTTCTTTTAAAAGTCTTTGTAAGTCTTAGTAGTCAATTGGCAGAATGGCTAATAAGTTTTCTTGTATAAATACAATAGTATCGACAATAGTTGAAGCAGATCTGGAGTCCTTGTCCAAGAAATTGAAGGGTTAAATTGCACTCAAGGTCCAAGGCTGGGAGAGCCTATGTTCAATGAAAAGGTGTATATTGTATATATATATATATATATATATAATGGAAGTATTGGAATTCGGAATTGACTAGAAAAGTTCGATTTGGAATATATGTGTTTTCCATCTGGCTACTATGGATTTTTGAGACATTTGCTGCAGACGCTGCATGTATATTCTTTAGACTGTTGATACAATATATATTAAGATCTTATCTCCAATATATATTAAGATCTAATCTCCAACTTCAGATACTTCACATTTAATACAACTTTCCCATGGATGTTATGTAGACCATCGTCTGTATAACTAACAGTTAGCCTCCATCTATGGATTCTATAAATGTCATAGATCTGTACAGATACACTTTATTGATCGCATGGCGAAACTTGTCTCTATAGTAAAAATGTTAAGTTCAATTCACTCCTGACTTCTGCCGATCACTTCGCTGGACCTTCATGTTGGTGTCATGACTTTATACCATCCTTTACCGTCTTGCATTGACTCTTCAAAGTATTGGTTTTCTATCCAGACTATTCGAATCGAGACCTCAATAGAGTCACTCTATAACTCTACGAATGACAATCCTGATTTAATGTCAGGAGCCTCAATAACAACCACTCTATAACGAGTTATCTCCGGATACTTCCAGTCCAAGAATCGTAAATGACCATTACAGAGACTTTAGACTAAGATAATGGTTGAGACCTAATTAGTGTTTTTTCTGGGTTTGGGAGTTTACTGATTATCGGTAGGCCTAAAGTCTATAGGGTCTCTCCGCTTCCTTGGCCGTTGCCGTTATAAATCTGTTCTGTAGCAATTTGGTTAGTGCTCTCTTTTAAAGGTCGTATCTTCATCACTGTCCTCCTCATTTGGACCCACTGGTCCGAGTCTTGATTGAACCACACTACGCCAACGGTGTATCTTCCGTTTAGGTTGCAGTAGTGGCAATGTTTGTACCACCAGCCAGACGTGTAGAATTTGGCGCAATGGGTGCTACTAGCGTCGTTATCTTGGTCCTGGGTGCTAAACGGCATGAAGTTAGAGTATCGGAGGGCATCCGTAGCGTTACCACGGTAACCATCGATGTGCAACCGATAATAGGTCGATTCTTCGTCGACCTTGAAGAAGTCGTATTCCGCGAACCAATATTGGTTATTCAAATCCCACATATCGATACGAAGCTGGTAGTCATCCTGAGTCGTTAAGTAGTGAAGATTGTCGTTCCCGATCCAATATTCACGGTCGGCACTACCGAAGCCATTTTTGTACTCCACCCAAGTTTTAGCGAAAGATGTCGTACCGTCCAAACGGCGTTGGATGACGGTCCATACACTCCGGTCTCTCTGGTCCGATTGGCAGTACGCCAAAACGGAACTGAGGCTTCTGGAAGGTTTGATGAGGTAGGTCGAGGAATAAGTGGAGGACGCCCTCTCCAGAGCTGTGTTGCAATCTGCAAGAATATGATAAATAGGTTATAACAATTTTAACATATATATATTATGACATGTACTGAACTTAAATCTAATCCTTAAACTTATATTATGTGGGGGATACCAAAATATAAACATTAGCTCAATGCTAAGTGATCAACTGCTTTGAGCCTTTGATGATACAAAAGCATTTGACAATATTAAAAAGATTGACATTGTTTCGAGAGGGGGAAAACAGCATTTGACGATATTGAAATGGGCAACTGCTTTATGGGGGCTATGTGATTATCGTTAAGGGCACCTTGCCTGTTTGGTGTGGTCCATGCCTGTCCTATTAAGCCTTCTCAGTGAAAAATTACAGGACATAAAACCGTATCACCAACCAATTGTTCTCAATTAATCATCATCCCACTTCAATAAAACTGAAATTTTATAAAATAAATTAAGTGATGACATCTCACATGGTAAATCTTTGTTGTGCCGTCATCTTTTAACTCCCAAGGTAAAATAAAGGTATAAAACCAAATCACATGATGATATCATGTTCATTTTGTGATATTCCTTTCAATGTATCTGAATTATTTGCATAGTGAATAGCTATATCAATTGCTCAGTAGTGACCTAAGCTTAAATGAAAACATTGATAGCAAACATTGATGGATACAGTTCAAGCTTTTGGACAAACAGGGTGACAAATTTCAAGTAGTCTCAACTGTTAGGTAAACATAGGACCAATTCAGATATTATGTCATGAGCATTATGCACTTTAATGGGAAATGTATGGAATGTTATGTATACCACAGACTGATTGTATGACATGTAGTACCACCTGGTACTAAAATATTGGAATCCCATTTATGTAGGCTATTACACCCATTTGGAAATTTAGATAATATTGGTGTTGATATTCACTTTTTATATTGCATTTGACTTTTAGGGGGCCATGTTAGGGGGCCAACATTTAATCTTAAGGGGGGCTTGGGAGTTTTTAAAAAATAAATAATTCCTCGCTCAATTTTACTAAAATAAATATTCTTTTTGGGCAGTTTTGAAATAAATAATTTCTGGAGGGGTTATTTCGAAATGAGGCATTATTTGATTTGGGTATGAATATTCGAGGACTTAAAGTTCACGCACTTGAAATAAATAATTATGGCTAGCGTTGCCGTGAAATAAATCATTTACCGCTGAGGAAAACTCCAAACCCCTCCTGATTATTAAATGGTCGCCCCCTTAGCTGTCACATTCATCTGGTATTTGATACATCATTATCATTGTCTATTTTGAATTTCTAATTTTGTGGTATTACCCTTAGAACAGTAATTACAGCGTCTGTTACGATTCAAAAGGTGTATGTGTCCATTCTGCGAAGTGCAAACCTGCTCTGAATTTTTAAAAAATTTTTTTTACATTTCATGGTTTCCACAGCTTTTGGAAAGTACCAAGTCAGTTCAGTAAAGTTCTCCATTTTTCCCAAGCCAAGGACTAAAGAACCAAGAATAACAATTATTCTTGTCTCATTCCCAATTCCCAATCAGATTCAAATTACTCACGACTTGGTTCTTCCTATGCTTTTATCTAATACAAGAAACTATCTCTCTTGGCCAATAAAGTGTCCAATCTGTACAAACCCCTCCATTTATTTGATTAAGTCAATGTCTTTCTGTAATATTTTTCATAAATCTTCCATTTTTAAAATCAAATATAGAAGACTAACCGAGTATCCGTCTTCGCCAATGAAGAACCATATATTTATCTGTAAATAAGGCGCCCCATCTATAAAAACCCCTTCTATTTATTAGATTTTCAATACCCTTAGAGATTCCATACCTCTTGGCAGGTGGCTGATCAAATTGGAGACCTCATTTTTCAGAACGGACAGGTCGGGGACGATCCTTATAACTGCCTCAGTGTTCTGCGTAATTGTGTCGATACTTTCCGAGTGCTTTTCCACCTCTGAATAGAGACGCGATATTCCTCTGTCCATTCTGAAATTAAATATAGCAAGATTTTTGTGTGAAATGAATTTGCTGATCAGAAACCAAACGGGAAAAGGTACATCTCTTGATTAACTGTCCGTCCAGTATAAAGTCTCTGGTTGTGTTTGCAAAGCTGGACTGTGGATGGATGTGATGTTGGAAAATGTTCTGATTCTTGAGTAGTCAACTCATGAAAAGGTTGAATCACTGGGTCCAGGGTTCGAATCCAGCTCTTGCCGGGTCACCTGGGCCTGTGTTGGATGACTGGTTCAATCATCCTTTGCAACATTGCTGTGTCCTCGTTTCCCCATTAGCCTACCAAGTGCACAAATACAGGATGCAAAGCCCCAATCATCCATCCATCTATCTTGGGGAGAGAGACATTTATATAGAACTCCCCTCAAATGATATAATAAATTATTATATATTTACCTTGTAATCTGGTGCTCATAACCTCCCACTTTGTCTCCCATGTCTTCTACTAAAAGACCAAAGTCGCTGATTTTCTGATCT
This sequence comes from Platynereis dumerilii, assembly GCA_026936325.1. Lineage (NCBI taxonomy): Eukaryota > Metazoa > Annelida > Polychaeta > Phyllodocida > Nereididae > Platynereis > Platynereis dumerilii. The sequence goes on along the minus strand of JAPTHN010000006.1, from coordinate 9,818,747 downwards.
TGGACGACATCTCGGTTTTCTTTTTGACAAGTACCGAGGGTTCTGTTTAAGACCTGGAAAACACCAATTTAACAACAAATTATTATGTTATCACTCTAATAATACTATATAGTATTACAATAATATAGGAGTGCTTTTTGAGTTAAAGTGAGAGAATGACACCACATAGACTTTCTCATCTTAAAACTGATTGTTACATACTTATCAGAAATTTATGCAGATTTACCAAAATTGTTTGTAATTGTTATTCTTTAATTGAAAAAAGAAATGGCGAGAAAAGCCGGAACAGGGAAACAGAAACCTCATTCTCCAATCAAGATCTAATTATTATCAGATTATCAGAGATTTGACAATGGAAACTTTATTCATCCATTCCTCATTGAATCTTCCTCCAGCCCTAATTACATTGTAGCCTACCAAGTCCATAAATACAGGACATAAAGCCCGAATCATCCATCGCAACAACAATAATATCATATTACCTTGACCTCCATCTCTAGCATCCTTTGGGTCGTCTGGGCCAATTGCAATTGAACTTGAACTAATCTGTCGGAGAGGTCATTTACGACCTTTGCGGCTTCTAGGTCATGTTTCGCGACCTTTCTACTAATTCCTTGGATCGTTTCGTTCAAAACTTCCATCTGATTATGAAGTCCCCTGATTTGCTGAGTAGATAGATGTCTGTTTTCCAAAACTAGCTCCTCCATTGTTGTTATTCGCATTTGGTGGTTTTCGAGAAGGTCGATCAAATCAGCGATGTCGTTTTTGTTGTGGACAGTAGCGTTGGAGTGTAACTTTGATTGAGCCTGGAAATAATGAAAATCCACTGTTGAGATAATAATTGTGACAGTATTCTGTAATAAAATTTCAGAGCACTGGGTCTTTAAAACTTGGTCAATCAAAACGTCATATATCTTTGTGGCCATCTTGGGTTCTCCTCCTGTTCTCAATGGCCATCTTGCAATCTATCCAACTTTGAGGTCAGGGATTACCCTATATGTTTTTTGTTATTTGGGCTAAGACTCAGTCACTATTGCATGTACATGGATAAAGTTTGGTTCACATATGGTCAATATGGTCCAGTTGTGCCTTTTGAAAGATCTGATGGAAAATAATACATACTTTTTGAAATATTGAAAAAAATAATAATAATGTATTTTTTGTTTCTGGCCCAACATCCGGTCACTATTCCATATATATGGATCAAGTTTGGTACGCATGTGGTTTATATGGTTATTTTTTTTTTTTTAATATCGGACCCAAAACTTGCCCACAATTGCATATACAGTAATGCAATTTTCTAAACCAGTCACCTATACAATGTAGCAGTGCTTTTTGATGCGTATAACTATAACACTTTATGAATCATTGGAAAAACTTCAGAAAATTACAATAGAGTTATATTTTTTGGTTTTCAACCGACACTTCATAACCTATACTTTGTACATGCATGAAACTATACCATAATATGCGTAAATCAGTCTAATAAGGCCTTTTCCTTATTTTACAAATTCTGGCAAGCAGATGGGAAGATGGCAGGGCAGCAGGCAAATAGAGATAATTGCAGGCCACTACTCGACCGCTATTGCATACCTATAAGCAATTTCGTAAACACACCAATTTTATGATATTATTGTAATCTTCTAAAGGTGTTATTCGCTGAAGGTTTGATGCTGCGCAGCCTATGTTTTATACTTATACAGGCTACCTGAAGGAGGGAAAAGCTATTTCATGTTCCAAGCTTTGTCTAAGGGTCAGTTAACCTTTACAAGTACCACAACCACATTTTTAAATCTTGACAAATAGAAACAATGTAAGTGTGAATTTCAAAGTAATCAACAATTCTTCAAAAATCTTCTTTCTTATCTGTCCATCTTTGGCTTCCATAAGTTTATGAGGTGTTTTAAAAAGATATGACTGAATACTAAAGATAAATTTTATGAGTTGTACTTTCATTTGTAAATTCTTTCATACAACTTATAAGGTTTTGGTCACAAATTGTTATCTTTCATCTCAGTTTTATTTTTGTTTTTATTGTGGTTTCACTGGAATATGAACTTGGGGAAATTGTATGGGGACACCGACCACTGTGTGGTCAGTGATCAGTGATAGAAACTCTCTAAAATCAATTAAATTTGGGGTGTCAGAATACCTCTAGTTAGAATATCGAATTACCCTCGACTACATTTGCTGGACAACAAAGGTTCAAAAAGTTACTGAAGCATTTAGGAAATCTGATAAAAGAGACAGATAGTCTCAATGGACATTGTAGCAATTCATGGACTCTATTTATTGCCTGTTTTATGTCTGTCATAGACCTGTCACAGACATATCTATATGCTGCATCTACAACACCTTTCTACAGATAGACATCAGTAATTGCAGGTAGATAACACTGATCAGAAAAACTAAAATTTTGCATGTACCGAATTTGAAAGACTTGCCATAGGAGACTTACAGATTGGTCAAAGACTGAATTTTGGCACGGTTTTATTGTAGAGATGGTTGAATAATATATTATACATAGGCCTATATGTACTGGAATTATGTATTATTTGTGTACTACAGTAATGTATGGAGAAAATCTATTCATTTACAGTTTTAAAACGGGCTTTCGATTTAGGAAGGTGTATTAATTCCGAAGAAGCTACTTTGGTTGCGTCGGAGTCCTGAGTCGATAATCTTTTCCCAATTTCAGCATATAGTGGGCCCATTACAATAAATAATATAATTATATAGGCCTACAAAATACCATAGACATAAACTAATGATTTAAGAGGTAAACTTTCCTATTCATGAAACTATCATCCCAGATGCAAAAATTGTTTGAAGTTACAGGAAAAACCAGAATTTGGAAGTTTTGATCTTATATCTTTTGACACACACTTTGCAACTTGTAAAATATCCCAAGATTTTACATGACCAACATTTTTAAGCTCACCTGAACCTGTTCGTAGTTAATCATCTGTTTGGTGAAGTTCATGAAATTCTGTTGGAGTTCGTTGACCTCTTGTTCCAAGCGTGCCCGTTGGGTCGTCACCAGCCGGTTCTCTAAGCTCGACAGTTGTAGACTCACATTGTAGAACATCGTGTAAAGGCGAGATAATTCTGCGTCGTGTCTCTTGAATTTCCTTTGGAAACCATCAACCTGGAGAGAGAAACAAGAATCCATGGATTGCAAAAATGGAGTGACATGTCAGGTACATGGGACGTTATCCTCCGTAATTCATTCTTGATTTTCATAGGCTGATAGCTGAGATTTATGTGACCGCACAAGCTTTTACATTCATAATGTGACAAGATAAAAGTAAAAAAAGAGATTTCAAACAAATTTAAATCAGAAAAAATAGGCGATATGTTACTATATATATATATATATATGTTTATGTTTATTCAAACCAATTGAGGTTTACATGCGATTAAATATAGTAGGGGAGAGCGGGGCATGATGGGCACCTTAACTTTGAAGGTCCACCATGTCATTACTATGCCAACAAAAATTACTATTTGTTGCTGACTGGTTTTGCATTAGGTTCTACTTTAAGCTTAGAAAATCTTGTTTCGCTCAATGAAATAGTGTTTGAGTTACAAGCACTTTTAATTTTTTGGCAGGTGCCCATCATGCCCCGCAAGGGTGGGGCATGATGGGCACCTTGTTGGGGCATGATGGGCAGCTTCAAATGTTGGTCAATATTTACGGCATTATAGTTGTAAAACTGAAATAATTCCAATATTCTTAATAAAAAACTTGCATTACATGATAAATAGTAGTTATTGAACCAACTCAGCAAATCATAATCACTTTTTCATCTAAAAAATGCAGGTAACAATCAAAAAACGTAAATTTAACAGCATAAAAGGTGATTTGGCATGCAAATTATGTTCTTAATTCTATACCTGATGTATTAAATAAGCTAATACCAATAGGTATTGAAGTAGGCAGTATTGTCCATTCTCCCCAATCTTCAACAATTATAGTGCAAGAAATGCATTATGCTTAGATCAAATGGGGCACGATGGGCCTGGGCCCATCAATGGCCATCATGCCCCAATCAAGAGACCCATCATGCCCCAAACTTCATTTTTCATAAATGCCCTCAGACACCAGTTTCGAAGAATAAAGTCAAATCAAAGAGTTTTCAGGCAAAATGTTGAGATATCTCTTTGTGAAAGTAAAACAAGAGAGCTGTTAAAATATCACTAACGCATAATCACAACGCACTTGGAAAATCGGGAAAAAAAGTTGTTAAGGCTTCAAAATCCTAGAAAGGGCAATATCTACTAAAGTATTGGTATCTGAACCATGCAATTTTTCAGAAAAAAACGATATTATGAGACTCTGCAGGGTTGTCAAGTTGGGCAATCTGTAGTAAACTTTTAACAGAGAAAAAGTTTTAAGCATTCTGAATGATTAAATCTTACTGGACAGCTTACTTCTGGGACCCGGATTCAATTCCTGGCTTGAATAACCTGAACCTATGTTTGACAGATATTCATTCTGTGCCAAGAGTGCACCCCGCCAGGCCCGCCTCTTTACCTGTGATGGCTACCTGTCCTATTTAGCCTAGTCAGTGCATAGATACTGGATGTTTAGCCCACTAATCCACCCCATTCTCACTGAAATACTAATGGTAAGCTTCTGATGAATATTTTTACCTCTCTCCTCATAATCTGTTCTTTGTGCATCAACCTCTTCAAGTCGTATCCGACAGTGTTATCTCTTTCTTCGATACTCGACGCTGCAGTATCGACCCTCGAAGCTCCGCCCCCTGATCCTGATTGGTCGATGTTGTTGAGATCCTCGTAAGAGACCAATGGAATGCGATTGAATTGAGCTGTGTCTTTCGTTTCCCGAGTAGGTTTTGGTTCGTGGATGGCCACGACAGATTGGCGAGGGACGTCTTTTCGTGCAACTCTCGATAGATGGTGTAAGACGTGGCGGTCGTGTTTCATCTGTTTGCGAATTGATGTTAGTTCGTTCTGAACCCCTTGGAATGTTAATTGTGAGCTCTCCTGGAAGAAGACAAATTATATTATTTAACTAAATTGTATGTAGTGGAATATCATAGTAGATAGATAGATGGGCACCAAGACAGATAGACATATAAATAGATAGATAGATATGGTAAGTGCAGCCCTGGAAGCCCAGTTCTGGGTGCTCACGAGGGTTGATTGATGAGATGGGAGAGAGAGAGAGAGAGAATGAGTCCTGAACATGTTACACATTTACCACACGTGAATCCCATGTGAGGGATCTTTTGCTTTCAGAACTTTGTGCTTGAGCGCAGTTAAGGTAAAATTTCTTCATCTCCAGATTTTCTTTCGACTATCAGATTTGTTTGTTATAAAGTGCTCCTGATTATGATCTTAATGAGAGAGCAGATATGAAGTGTTGCCTATACAATAGACCCTTTACTATGTACAATCTGAAAATTGTAAGTCTTTTAAAAACACTCCTACCTCCATTTGTATAACTGTAGCATTCTGCTCCGTCTGGACCTCCTTTAGACTCGTAATGTCGTGCTTCATCCTATTCTGGTTCGATTTCAAATCAGCCGTCGCCCAATCGAAATCGGAAACAGTCGCATGAAGTTGTTGTAACTGGTTGTGGTCCGCGATCTGCTGCTTTTTGATTTGTCGAATCTCGTCTTTGAGCAGAGCGACATCCTGGTCGAAAGCATCCTGACGCTCGGTGATGATGTTTAGTATGGACCTGAAAAAAGGCAAGACAAAAATCTTTAATTGAGGAGTTCTATAAATTTGACAATTTTTTGTAGTGATCGGTTCTTATTCTCCACAAGACAGGACTACATTCTCCAAGGCTATATTGCTAGTTCAAAGTATAATAGGCCAACTGTGCTTATGAATTGAAGTTCTGGCTGCATTAATATTTTGATAAAAGCATCTGAAAAGCATGTGGAATCATTTCCCATTCTGAGAAAACACAGTCTTCCCATTACAATATGTAAGTAGGCAACCACTCAATTGTCATATTTTTTGATCCAACAAAATTATCATTTCTGAAACTGAGAAACCAAGGGGTGATAACTAATTGATGAAATTGATTTTAGCATATTAAGAGACTTTAGAGACATTTAATTAATTTGGTCATCGTAAGTTTCGTAACCCGTCCACCGCGTCAAGTAAGTCAACTTCTTGTGTCAATTTTGTCCTTCTGAATTGAAAGGTCTGCATTGTACTTTGCTTGCATTATAAGCATAGAGCCTATCTTTCCCATTCCAAATTTCCTCTCTTGAAGTCTTAAGCCTTAAGCTATACATTAGTGTACATGCTGTTTGTTGAGCTGGCACTTTGAGGGGTTAAACCAACTATCAGGTGACTTTGGCTTTCCTCCTGGAATTTTACACCTCATTCCAGTTCATGGATCCAGGAGATCTCAGTTCCAGGTGTCCAAATTAACACCCCCCCCTTTTGAAATACCGTATATCATTGAATAAGCGCTTATGTATTCTCTGACAAGCAAGGACCCCTTTTGCACCGTTCTTGGGACATGTGAGGTCAAACGGGCACAATCCTGGGACCTGACAAGCAGGACACAACATATGGGGACATGACACATTGACACGATATTATGTGGACATGACAATAATTATATGGGGACATGACACAATATTATTGGGGACATGACAGAACAATGTAATATCATGAGGATATGACATAATATATATTATGGAACATGACACAATATTATTAGGACATGACAATATTAACTCGAAGTTGCACAATATCATGGGGACATGACAGTACAATGTAATATCATGAGGATGTGACATAATATAGAGACAGGACACAATATTATGGGTGAATTTTGCGTAATATATTATGGGGATGTGACAGACTCGTTTCCACATATTAGTGGAATAGCAGGTTGCGCTGACATCACAAAGCTTTTGTGAATCGGCGGATGTTGATTACTTTGTCTGGACCTATCAAATCTCACTAATCAGTACTAGCTACCGAAGGTCCTAAGTGACATGACATAATATTATGAACACATGACACAATATTGTGGGGGACATGATATTGCATCTGGGACAAGCTACTATCCTTGAAATGTGGGGATTTACGAAATAAGCAACCTGGCAGATATTTAAAGTAATTTGGTAACTCCCCCCCCCTCCTTGTTTCTCCACAGGGCATAGATGAACTGTGAACTCAACTTGTGGATTCAATTAGTCTTTGATTTCAAGGATGCAACAAAAATGCTAAAAATAGCTGGAAGGGTGGCAGTGATTGAAATAGAACCCTATAAAAATATCATGAAGGTTTCTTCTGAGATCATAAAGATGTTAAGAAGAATATATATATTCTCTTACTTTTTATTTTCTGTTTTGGAGGGAAATGTGGTGTTAATTGCATGAAATGTGGTGTTTCAAATGTTGTGACATATGGGATTATCATGTGATATATGAGCCTAGGTGTTTATTCAGAAGGTTCTCATATTCTGATAATTCTGATGTCTTGCAAATCATTTTACACTTCCCGTTTGCAACTGAAGCATGTTCGTTGACAAAGCATGTTGCATTCAGCTGAAGATAGCTAAATATCTGTTTATCTATCTATATTTTTATGAGATCGCAAAATCATTGGCAGCTGGGAAGCAGAGTGGTTAAGGTTCCTGCCTGCTCCGCTAAAGGACTTTGTCTGCATGGGTTCAAACCCCGGTGGGGAACCCAACATTTTCAGTGGACCTTCATGAGCAAAATCCCAGGTGGATGTCATTCGGATGAGATGTTACATTGGCGGCCCCTTGTATCAGTGTCTGTGCTGGGCAGGTAAAAGATCCCTCACATGGGGTAAATGTGTAACATGTTGATGACTTCCATTCTCTCTCTCATCTCATCAATCAACCCTTGTTAGCACCCAGAACTGGACTCCTAAAAGGCGGCGGCACTTGCCATATCTATCTATCTATCTATCTATCTATCTATCTTTAATATATCAAAAGCTATCTCGGCATATCAGATGATGACCTTTCAAATGAATGGTCAATGTATCCTTTATGTAAGTGGACAAGTATTGTGAACAAATACTGAAGACACTAAGGAATATCAACAAAGAGCTGCAATCAGCTACATTCTGCTCAGGTCTCTGGTAGGAGATGGTATCACCAGAGTGATCAATACCCAATGATAAGCATAATGCACACAAGATAGTTGTACCCTCATAGTGGCCCATAGTGTACCCTTTGATAGAGTGATAAGTAGGTCATTCCTAGAATTAAGCCCCCTCTTAACTACCCCTACCTCAAGAAACCCTTCTTTGCTCTACCCCTCCTTAGGGTCATTTACCCCCAGGGGGTAGGAAGGGGTAAAATGGTGATCAAAGGGATGACAACCTGAAGATATGTGAAGATACTGAACATTACTGTCAGTTACAGGCCCTCAGGGGGATACTGACTTCTGATTGGTCACCTGTGACCTTGCAGTGACCCAGAAAAATGTTCCAAATGACTTCTGACCTACTTCTTTGCTAGTAATGATCAATCCATGTCTATGATGCTTTGCTATGGCTAGTACAAGTGATTTCTAAGAACTTGCTTTGGAGGGTTGCACTATAGCATAGGGAATTACTTTTAAAAATCATTAAGTAAAACTGATATATATGTATATATCACCAACTAAGACTGATTGGATCACCAACAAAACCTAAGCAAAAAGGACATAAATCACTAAGTAAAACATAAATCACCAACTAAAACATAAGTCACCAACTAAAACCCACCAAAAATCACCAACTAAAACCGCCTTTGCTGTTGTTCCTTCTGAATCTGACCGGCCAATTGTGGTTCTCCATTCTGGTTGGTCATCTCTTGACCTTTGACATTGCAATGACCCAGAAAATGTTCCAAATGACCTACATGTAGAATCTTGACCCAATTATAGGTCTGACCACACAGACAGACACTTTGATCACAGAAGAAATAGAGATCCAAAATGGAAAACATATGGAACCCAGGGATAAGACATTGACAACAGACTTCCTCCTCAGACCTTTTCACAAAAACTTCAAATAAAGTTGAAATAAAGCTGTCATTACTCAGTTTATTTGGAGCAACATTGCAGCTCTTAATAAAGAGAGACACCAGGAAAGAAACTTCACTCAACATACCCTTTGGTTAAGGTAATTGGGTACAGCCCTACATATAGCTACATATCCTATACAGATCCAAGAAGGTCTTGGTTTTGTCAAGTGAAAATTCTAAAAAGTTATTTTCAAAATGATGCAAGAATCTTTTGAAAGATATCAAGAATAGAACATAGAAGTAAAGTTTACACTTTTTTCAGTGAATATGCATCAAAAATTAATCTATCTAAATTTATCATAAAAATGATTCCCTTAAAGTTACTCTGAATGATAGGTCAGGCTTCCACCAAAACTTTTTCCAATTTTCACATTTTCTGGTGTATTATGCTTATACAGCTTAGCATGTAAATTTTCTTTGCTCTAGAATTAATTTTTCTTGCTGAATTAAACCCCAACATGTCCTAAATGACCCCTAGATTTTATTTCGGGTACGCACGGAAAAAATGCTAGGCTTGAGTGCAATCAACTTTGTGACGTCATCACCATTGTTAGAATTAGTTAACTCATAGCTATATATTTATAACGATGGCCATTGTGACGTCATCAACAATGGCTGTGCTGGAGGATGGAGGAACTATCTTGAAAAATTACATAAAATAACTAAATAATTTATGTAATCAAAGAGATACTTCAACAAATTAGTCAAAAATATTTTTCATCATAAGTTTATATTATACTACATATGAAACTGCCAATATTCAGCAAAGGGTTCTATCATTCAGGGCAACTTTAAGGACTGTCAATCTTATCAAATGTAGTGTTAAATGCAGTAAATTTACTGAAATAAAATTATGGTACGATACGATACGACACGACACGACAAATATTTATTTCACAAATCATTTATGTGTGATTAAACTTTATTTGCCTTCAAATTTAAAACCTGGGAGGCTTTTCAATATTTTTTCTCTGCTTCCAGGAACAATTGGTTATTTCAGTAAGCTTATTATATGGGTGAAGTCATTTTAAATGAGGCCAAAAGTGTCACATAAGGGTAAATTTTAAAATGCATGTTTTAGGATGTTTTCCTTATCCAGCCTGTGCTCCATAGTCTTAATTTTTATGAAATATACTTTTTATGACCTTAAGTTACACTGACACTGCCCCAAATGGAATTTTACTGAGGAGAGTCTATGTCGTCACGTAGGTGAGGAATTTTGGTTGACTCCACTTTATTTAATCCCTATTGTTGATAATAGCAAACATTGATCATATAATCATTGTTCCAGGTATAGATGATCATTTAAAACAATTTTAGCTGACAAATTACCATTTTGCTTTGAAATACACACATTGACGCAACAAAAATATATGTTCGTCAATTTTGCTTCTTCGATGTTGTGTCAAAATAAAGCACATAGGAATACTCAGTAAATTTTTGGATTAAAATGTCAAAACACACAGAATGTATGAGAGAATGGTAAAATCCAAGCCATCTAACCTGTTGTGTAAAAGATATAGGCATATTTTTAGCGTTACATCATATTTGACATAGTCCTGTAGGTGAGAATTCTGTCAAACGTACGTCATAATTGACCAAGTTAAAAAAATTATGTCAAATTGTGTATTAATAAACTTTATCAGTAAATGCAATTATAAACATTTCAATAAAACAAACAAGTGTCAAATGTTAATTCCCCCTAATATAACACAAAAGAGAAATTTCACCAAGAGAAGCTGGAAAATAAGTTGCCAGAAGCTACACACATGCACCAAACATTGAATATGAATAACCGACTCAAGCTAGAACTTAAATTCTCTGAAATTCCATAAAATATATGAAAGAATAAGTAAGGTAAATTAGATTTGTTAAAATCCTCATTCATAACAACAGTAAAAATACAAATAATCAGAAGAATTTTACATGAAGTGTCAATTATGATGTACGCCTATTAATCTCGGCCGAACGAAATCAAACACATTGTATTGTTGAGATAAACTGCATTAGTAAATGAAGCTAGCCAAAATATATTATAATTCTTAATTTAATGAAGAGATTACTGTCATATATCTAAGATTTATGCTGTACATCATACTTGACATTACGAGCGTCAAATATGATGTACATCAAAGAATCCATGTTATTGTTAGATAAGAATGAAATGCATGTGTGAAATCTCATGACAAGGACAACAGAAGTCTGGGAATTTAATTAACACAACTTTTCTCTACTTTGGTAATCTTTTCATATCAGAAAGGACGAAAATTCATCTGTACATCATAATTGACCAATAATTACTTCTTGGTCAATAATGATGTACTGTCCATTATGATGTACCAATTTGAAACTTTTGACATATGACACATTTTGTTGTGTGACAGTCCTGTATCTTCATGCAAGGCCAATTTCAGAAACAAAACTTATTATTCACAGCAAAATGAAAAATTTTGACTGATGTGATGCTTCTCTGCACATGAGAACACCTCTATCAGTGACGTTACATCATATCTGTCCTGTAGGTGAGAATCCCAGAATTATTGACATTCAAAATTTGCATCCTCCATATCACAGCCTTTTCTGCTCTGTAGGATATCCTTTTAAACATTTTAGATAAATCTTGTGGAATACTTATTTTGGCAGCATACAAACTCACAAAAATATTACTGGGTGTGTCAAAATTTTTGGTTTGAAAATTTGCCGTCCTGTAGGTGAGAATTTTTTTAGTGATTGCAGGTGTCATGTTTGGACTGTGACCATTTAACTGTAGCTGGATATTCCTTTTAAAGCTGACTGGTATGTGATCGTGTATCATATACTTTCTTGATTCAGTGGAAAATAAGTCAACCAAACGCCACTTAAATAGGAAAAAAACCCATATTTAGAAAATGTTTTTTCTGGATTTACCATGTTTGACATTTATGATGTACGTGACGGGAGGTTTCGGTGGCCCGAGAAATATTCCCAGAACATTTCACATCCCAAATTGAATTAAAAAACTTAAGTTCAGGTATATAGGTAGTCATTAAAATCAAAAAAACTGAGCATAACTTACTTCAGTTGCTTACCATCAGCTGTCAAAGTAACACTGTTTGAAAATGTGACGTTTGACACCCCAAAAATGGACCATTTTGAGAGTTTTCAGTCCCTGGTCTCAATGATAAAGCCATAATTTCATGTAAAAGTGGATTTATTATGAAGACAAAATTGTTTTCTACATCTCAGAGAATTTTAAAGAACTTATTACTAGCCAAACATTTTCTATGTCCTGTTAAAGGTCAAAATCCTGGCTGGCCTTGTTTAAAATGACTTCACCCATATACTTTTACCACAGACAGAGGTTATATGTATTTATAACGGATCGAACTGCACTGAATGATGTTTTCCTTGTGTAACTCCCAACAACTTTTCTTTGTTCTTATATACAGTCTACATCATCACTACATATGTGAAATGCATTATTAGAAAATAGGAAAATGAAATAAAAAGAAGAATACAAAAATGCAAACGAACAGAATTCATATTTAGAGTAAGACCACCAAAGTTAGAATCTAGCTAGGGAGACTCAAGAGGCCTTGAACATGTCGAAGCTTAATTGAATTTTGAAACTAAGTCCTTTTGAAGTTCCATATCTTATATTCCCAACAAATTAGCACTGCAGATAAGAAATTTTAATTACATGATGTATATGAGGCTGAAGTTAAAACTAATAAGGAGCAAGTTGACAATGTCTTGTGTATTATGCTATGTGGTCTAGATTCTAAATTAGTCACTTAGGGGCAACCATTTAATACATATATTCCAGTGGGATTTCTTAACACAGTGCTGCTTGATTTAAGAACAAATATTTGGGGACGTTGCATGCCTACCGTTACTGTAAAATAAATAATTTCTCTCCCAGAAAAACTCCCTAAAAATTAAAAGGCCACTCCCTTAATAACTGGGGGCGGGTTGGTCTAGTGGTAGCATGCTGGACTGCCAATCGCTGGGTCCATGGTTCAAATCCAGCTCTTGCCGGGTCACCTGGGCCTATGTTGGACGGATGTTTCAATCATCCTTCGCCTCATAGCCGTGTCCTCCTCCTGTCCTAATTAGCCTACCAAGTGCATAAATACTGGACGTGAAGCCCCAATCATCCATCCATCCAGCCTTTGAATTGAAGGTATAGAAACTGATGTCTTTGGCGATACTCTCTTCTAGGTTCAAATTTATACATTACGTTATGATTTCAAAAAGTGGCAGTTGCATTCTCCTTAGTTCCCTTTTTCCTTAATTTATAAAGCCCATCACTGGCCATCAATAATGCTTCAATATAGACTGCATACCACATCTAATATGATGTTATTCATAAAGACATACTGAGTAATGTACCATGTAATATATATGACACAGTTGATATTGGGTGACACAATCTTTGGGGACTTTGGGGAAATATGACACACCCTATCAGAATATGTCATAAGTGGCACTGAACTAGCAAGGCAGAAAGTTGCTGATAAAAACCATATGTGCCTTTTGGGACTCATAACTTCAAAGGCTGTATGAACTGCAGGCTACTTCTATGGAGTTTCTCAGGATGGTAAATTGGTAATACAGTGTAAAGATAACCCTTCAACTAGCTGCAGTGTCACACAGCAAGTTCCATGAAGTTTCACACTTACAAGTACTGTATTTCTAAAATAAAAATAAGGAAAAAGTTGTTTAATTCATTTTTTCCTTTGCCTACCCAGTAAAAATGGCTTCTCCATAAAATGGAGATCAGACAAATTTACTTTTGACATGAAGGAATTTTAAAATTGCGGGTTGTGTTGTGTCTAACCTTTTATATAGCCTTTTGGTTTAGGCCGGGCTCATTGGGAGCTTCTAACCAATGAGACAAGGCTCCGGAACCGGGTAACCCATGTCGAGTCTTGACAGCCCTTTCATTTTGTGGTCAAAGTGCGCATCCCCTCATTGCTGTAGTCCCTGCCTGTCCTGTTTATGTTATCAAGGGAAGATACAGGACGTAAAGCCATATTATTCTCATACGTCCTCCAGAAAAATAAATAATTGATTCGTCTTGGCATTTCGCAGGGTTGCGAATATCCTTACCCCGATTTGCTGAGCCCTTTTGCACTTTAGAAACTACCACTCGACCACCTGTTCAGTACATGTGCAATCACCACCTGTGCAGTACTCAGTACTAGCCATATGGCCAGAATCTTTAAATTTTTAGCTTCTCGGATCCACCGACCCAACAGATTTTCTGCCTACAGGTAAAAAAAATTGAGCATAACCAATATTTTTATCAAATTGACATTATACAAAATTGAAATTTCACCTTTTTCTGACCGACCCTTGAAAAAGTGCCTCGAGAAGATCTGAGAAACTAAATATCAATTATGTATGGCCTAGAGGCTGTTCAGACTGCAGAGCCCCATAGTCCATACCCACCAGGTATGCATGCTCATTAATACCCACAGGTGTGCAACAGGGTACCATACTGTACCCAACTGTTAAATGTGTTGATTATTTGCTTAACCACATGGTCAACATACTGACAGCAGGAGATGACCACTGGTCAGTATTACTAGTCAGGATAACTGATAATTCTGAGTGTTAGCAATTACCTGACCTCCCTGGCCATGTTTCTCTGTTTTTGTGTGTGTTTCTCCATGTTTCTGTGTGTTGTTTCGAGGTACGAGTACCATGCTGGGTTTACATGGATGTAGGGATACATACCGTAGTTATTTGGTGAAGAATTTGGATAAATTATTCGAGAAGTTTTATTCCGTTTGGATGATAAGTATGTATTTATTGCTGGAGAACCCTCAATGTCACATAGAGGGGACGTTTACTTCAGTGGTAGCATGCTGGCTTTTTTGGCCTGGCAGTCGCTGGATCCCGGATTCGAATCCAGCTCTTGCTGGGTCACCTGTGCCTATGTTGGATGGCCGTTTCAATCATCCTTCATCTGATTGATGTGTCCCCATACTGTCCTTATTAGCCTTTAGGGTATATAAATACAGGACATAAAGCCCAACTTATCCATCCATCCATTCATCAAATTGTAATCAAGCAAAAACATTGTTTGATGTCGTGCTGTTTTGTCTGTCCTTGAATGCATCATGGTCACACATTGCTATAGGGTATGGGTTTTAGTTTGGTCCATGTTTTGTTATATTTCAGGGTTAACAAGATAAGACATGTCTTTGACAGCAAGCAATGTATCTTAGTCTGTTACAATGTATCAAATTTTACATGATTTTTTTTCTGTAACAGTGCATTGCATGTCAGATACTTGAGTGGAGATTGGAGAGTTAACACAGATTTCCAGATTCAATGTTCAGGTTGTATTCTAGCCTTTCTTAGTTGTCTACAGATACATTGTTGTAAAAATGATCTTGATTGCATTAGAATGACCTTGTGTGTAGTGTACAGTGCATAAAGCCTTATGGCAGTAAGTTATGGGTGGAAATAATATAGATTGAAAATGACAGTCTTAGTGGCTTCATTAGCCATAATTGTTTGTATGAAAGTCACTCCATAAGCCCAAGTGAGCCACAATGATTGAGGAGTATATAATTTCTTCCTGCAGTTCTGCAAAGAAACTACAGAATTCTGCAGTTCTGCAAAAAACTGCAGAATTCTGCAGTTCTGCAAAAAACTGCAGAATTCTGCAGGAAACTGCAGAGTTCTGCAGGAAACTGCAGAATTCTGCAGGAAACTGCAGAATTCTGCAGTTCCAAAAAAATCTGCAGAATTCTGCAGTTTAAAAAAAAAATCTGCAGGAAGCTGCAGAATTCTTCAGTTCTGCAGCTAACTACATGATTTCTGAACCTCTGTTACTTCCTCCAGTGTATTGCATCTGTACAGTTCAGACCTCTTTGACATTGGGCTTGCCGCTACCAAGGAAACATTGATTTGGGGGGTTGGTTTGGGGGGTTTTGGTTTGGGGGGTCGGGGTTTGGTAGTCCTCTGTCATTGCAGCGTTTCTGAAAAGTTTCTGTAGCAAAATCTGTAATCCTGTAGGAGATATGCAGCCTGGAAGGTTTTATGCAGTTCTGCAAAAAACTGCAGAATTCTGCAGAAAACTGCAGAATTCTGCAGAAAACTGAAGAATTCTGCAGTTCTACAAAAAACTGCAGAATTCTGCAAAAAACTGCAGAATTCTTCAAAAAACTGCAGAATTCTGCAGTTTTCTGCAGAATTCTGCAGTTTTTTCAACGACGGACAAAGACTGACTGCTGTATTAAATAGACCTGTTTGCAGAGTACCTGAAACTTTTTTCGGAATGAAATTTGGTTGAGAATTGACCGAGCAGAGAGGAAAAATGTCCATGGAAGTTTATTTTGATAGAGCACTGTCAGCAGTTTATGAAATGACATTTTTGCGAGCTGACCGATCGCCGAAAAACGTGTCGTACGGCAAAAAGAAACAACGACGAACAAAGACTGACTATTGTATTAAATAGACCTGGTTTCAGAGTATCTGAAACTGCTTCCTGCAGAATTCTGCAGCTTCCTGCAGAATTCTGCAGTTTCCTTCAGAACTGCAGAATTTTTTGCAGAACTGCAGAATTTTTTGCAGAACTGCAGAATTCTGCAGTTTTCTGCAGAATTCTGCAGTTTCTATTGCAGAATATACAGGTGCAGGAAGAAATTTAAGTGTACTGCAACGATTTGAGTCACTTGACGTGGTAGTTCTTAAGTTGTGTTTGTAACGGGAGTCAATGAAAGACTCATGAAAAGCCCTCTAAGCAAACCAATTACACAGCTCAGTGGCCACAATGCATTTCTATTACTGGCATGCCATATTGCTTACCAATACTATTGCTCGCCCCTATTCAGCCATAATGCACAGTAGTCACCAGTGCTCATTGGCTTCCCTCACTGCTTGAAGTGCCTTGGAGACATTCCTCAACCTTGACCAAGAACAGCTGGGAACTCAAGCCTGGGGTTCTTGCAATGGTTTGCATTGACCAATACAGCACATTAAGCAATGATCATGCCTAATGCCCAGATGTCACAAAATGTTATGATCATCTGGAAAAGTTATGCATCTCTCACAGTCATCTGCAACTAGTGTAAAAGGGAATACAATAATTTTCGACTCCGACTAACCCTAAAAGCCAAAGTTCGACTCCGACTCCACCTCAAACCTCCGACTCCACAACTCAGACTCCTGTCTCGGACTCGAACTCGGACTCCAAAGCCACCTAACCATTTCTAAGTGCTCCTACCATGTGAATTTAAAGAGTTTTAAAGGTCCAAGATTCAGTTGATGCAACTAAATGTTTAAAACTCTATAGATATAAATGGCAAAGAAATCTAGAAAAAAAAGTGAACTCTAAAAGGTGAAATCAAAATGCTGCCATAATTTCTGTATGGAAACACCTGCTGTGACAGCAATTTTGACAGAAAAGCAACAACCATCATTTAAAGCAAGACAGTTTTTCACCTGTAATTTAAATCTTTTTCACCTGTAATTTAACATTTCACACCTGTAATTAGGAGATCAAAGGCAGATCAAAGATGGACAGGTAACTCCAGGTGTTTTTATGCAAATGTCAAACTTGACTCAAACACAATGGTCAGGTGAGAGGTGTGTAATTTTTGCAAAGTGTTTTGAAAGGTTAGGAACCCCTATATACTTGTATATGCCAGGTATGTAAATAGCAGGTGTATTCTGACAGTGTTGTAGAATGGTGGTGGTTGAAAAGTTGTGTTATTGTAAAGCTTGGGTCAAGTTTTTTTTTTTCGATTTCGTAAATGTCCTGTAGTTTCACTCATCATTTGTCTCATTGCTGTGTCCTCATGTCCCAATTAATTAGCCTAACAATGATAAATACAGCACATAAAGCCATAATTAAATTCGTTCTTCCAGAAATTATGTGAAAGCATTGGTCAAGCTTTGGCAAGAATTAGGAAAATTTTCTTTTCTCTATTTATGTGTATTTTTACTGTTTGTCAAAAATATATGTTCGAAGAGGAGTCGCTTTAATTCTTTTCTAATATTTAACATTTATTTAAAACGTCCCTTAATAATCCAGCTTTAAGTTAAAGCATACATCAGAATCAAGACAATTTCACATTTAATGTTTTACCCTATAAATTGCCAATTTTTCTCGAAAATTTGCCTATTTTCTATTGGTATTTGCCTATTTTCTATTGGTGTTTTTTAAAAGAAAACAACATATTGCTTTCTTCTTGACTCAACTTGCAGTATATTGCAGCACACCCTGACGTCCCATAAAAGCTTCCAATTAAAAGGGTGTATGACATCAAAACATCAAAATTACATTGAAGGTATGCAAGCCCATGTGTGATTGAATGCCATGACTTACACAGAGCCTCTGCCTTGGGCCCTGGCATTTCAATATAAAGTTATGAACACTTTGAAAGGTATTCATTTTTTTCTCATTCACTTTTTGCTGTTTTTTTTTCTCCTTCCCTAAATGTCTTGTAAAGCAAGTGAAAGTATTTTTTTCATGCTTTATTCTGAAGCTACTTACTGCATGTTTAATTGCTACCAAGGTGACATTGATAAACGGCTAATAAAGTATAAATTAACTCTGCAAATTTCCATAACATTTCCCAGCACCTATTTCTTATCATGGATCTATAACTTAACCTTATAGCTCTATGTTCTTATCATCAATTTGGCTACTTCAGACTAAGTTCAGTGTTTGCAAGAAAAATATGTATGTTTTTTTTCATGAATTCATGAATTCAGTACCCTATTGAGAATGCTGGTTGTAATGTCTAGCTTTGTGACACCGATAAATGACTTATATCTGCCAAGTACAAACAATTTATTCACTTTTCATTAATCATGCCCCAAAGTACAAGTTAGAAAGAAGAACTTCAGATGGATAAATATGTACAGCTGCAGTCTAAAAAGGTCCTGAATGGGCCCTGGAAATGTTCAATAGGATGGGCAAGGACCATTACCTGAGATGAAATTCACTCTCTAGCAGGAGTCTCTGCACAGGATGAACTATCTCAAATGGATTGCCTGGACTGGGAAGGGGAGAGGGTTGGTCTAGTGGTGGCATGCTAGGCTGCCAGTCGCTGGTTCAAGGGTTCGAATCCAGCTCTTGCCGGGTCACCTGGGCCTATGTCGGACGGCTGTTTCAATCATCCTTCGCCTCATTGCCGTGTCTTCCTCCTGTCCTAATTAGCCTACCAAGTGCGTAAATACAGGACTTAAAGCCCCAATCATCCATCCATCCATCCATCCTTGACTGAGAAACGAACCCAGGTTGTTGCGACTGAGCTTGGCTTTCAAAGAAATGCCAATAGCGACACAATGTCTGATCATCTTCTGATTTCTAACAAGATGCCCTCATTGGCTTCCCTATAGTACGGGACAGCGATTATGATAGACTTATGATAGATCCCTCACATGGGATAAATGTGGAACATGTTGAGGACTCCCACTCTCCCCCCTTCCATTGCATCAATCGACACTTGTGAGCGCCAAAATTTTGGCTTAGAGGGCTGCATCTACCATATCTTTCTATCTGTCTATCTATTTGCTCTAAAGACTCTTTTGGAAGTCCTTTCTAAGCTATTCAATACCTTAAAAGACTGCTTCACATCTCTCTCATTATCACTATAGGGTTGAGCGAACTTCCATGTTATGGTGATGATGTTTGTGTTCAACTTAAGACAACTACAGCAACCCTGAGATTGGCTTAGGACCCACTTTGTCAGAGGCTTTGTATTTGTCCACAAAACTTTGAAGGTGCTTATACTTCATACCTTCATCTGTACACTGTACTTCAGTTCAAGTTTAGTTTACTTAACTTTACCATAACTTCACTATCCTAAAGTGGTATATACTTGAAGGATTTGAACAAGGACTGAGAAGTTCTGAAATTTTCTGAAGCCCTTCAAGACCTTTCAAGAGTCACGTGACCTGGGTGCCCTTTCTCACTTCTGATGACCTTGAGGTGACCTTGGAATGATCTGGGAACTGCTTCCTGTGACCTCAGGGTGAAAATGACCCTGATGATCTGCACTAAAACCCCAGAGTGAAGTTACAAGTAGTTGTGAAAATTCTAAGGGCATAAACCTAAACTTTTAATGGCCAAATGATGGCTGAAAGGGCCAGGAGAGGGCATTGGTTGAGATATCATGTTACTGGAATAACTCAGAATACCCCCATACAGACCCCTACAGACTGAAGGCATAATGTGTAGATAGCTGTAGTTCATTCAATGATATACCTGGTGTCTGTACAGTGTACATAGCTTTTAAGGCCAGGCATAACTAATCTTTAGCTTCTTGGATCTTCTCGAGTCACTTTTTCTAAGATCGGTCAGAAGCGCGAAAAAAAAGGTAATGATTTTTTATTATGTCAATGTGATAAAATTGTAGGTAAACTTCTTTTTTTCTTTACTCAGAAAATCTGTCGTGTCTGTCGATCCAAGTAGCTAAAATCCAATTATGTCTGTCCTAAACTTCACTAAAACTTCACCCCCTCCCCCAAATTTGGATTCCCATTCTCACTATTTTGCCCTGGGTGTGTAACTTTATAAAATAAGTGTTAATATTCTGAATTTGATTGACAGCTTGATATGCTTATATTCAACTCTACCTTGCACAAGTAACAATACTTTTAAGGGAGTGCTGTCAAGTTTATTGAACAATAAAATGTCTATTTCAAATGCCAAGATAATTGTCATGTTATGGAATTGACTTTTGAGTTTTGTTTACAGTCCATCCATCTGTCTGGTTATTTGGCTATAAATAGACAAATTGGATGACTTTTCATGTGATTTTGCAATAAAGCCATTTCAAAGTTCAGAAATGACCTTATTATTGCTTATTACGAATTATCAATTTATACTAAATTTAGAGATGTAATAGCTATAATTTTCCATTTCTGTGGATTTTTACTGTCTGAAATTAGCTTTGATCAAAGTACAGTCTTATATTAGCCAGTAGAAAAAAATCTCTTTGCTCATGTGATAATATTATTTTTTCCAATTTAAAATCATTTTTAGCTCGTCTGTTTTCTTTGAAAACGAAGAGATATTGTCGTCACTCGATCGTCCGCGTCGTCGTCGTATTCGTTGTCCCGGTTAAGGTTTTTGTAAGTGTCCATTTGTGACCTTAGTTTTCCACTTAGAGTTATGAAATTCGGTACAGGTATGGGACTATGGGTATGGATCGGGAACATGTCGAGAAATCCAAGATGGCTGCCATTTTTTGGCAGCCATCTTTCTTAATTCTTGAACTGCCCATTGTGACCTTAATATTTCACTTACAGTTATGAAATTTGGTACAGGTTTGGGCCTCTGGGTATGGATCGGGAACATGTCGAGAAATCCAAGAGGGTGGCCAGTTTGTGGCGGCCATTTTGGCAGCCATCTTTCTTCGTTCTTGAACTGCCCATTGTGACCTTAATATTTCACTTAGAGTTATGAAATTTGGTCCAGGCATGGGCCTCTAGGTATGGATCGGGAACATGTCGAGAAATCCATGATGGCGGCCATTTTGTGGTGGCCATTTTGGCAGCCATCTTTCTTCATTCTTGAACTGCCCATTGTGACCTTAATATTTCACTTACAGTTATGAAATTTGGTACAGGTATGGGCCTGTGGGTATGGATCGGGAACATGTTGAGAAGTAGAAGATGGCGGCCATTTTGTGGTGGCCATGTTGGCATCCATCTTTCTTCATTTCTTGAACTGCCCATTGTGACCTCGATATTTCGCTTACAGTTATGAAATTTGATACAGGTATAGGTCTGTGGGTATCTATCGGGCACATGTTGAGGAATCCAAGATGGTGGCCATTTTGTGGCGGCCATTTTGGCAGCCATCTTTTTCTTTAACTGCCCATTGTGACCTTAATATTTCACTTACAGTTATGAAATTTGGTACAGTTATTGGCCTGTTGGTATGGATCGGGAAAACGTTGAGAAATCCAAGATTGTGGTCATTTTGGCATCCATCTTTCTTCATTCTTGAACTGCCCATTGTAACCTTAAAATATCGCTTAGGGTTATGAAATTAGGTATTGGCCTGTGGGTGATAATTTGGCACACATTGATAGATTTCACATCAACAGACGAGCGTTGAAACCGCTTGCGGTTCTGGTTTTATTGTCACACTACACGAAAATGTATTATGATCTATTGAGAACGTCACAGTCACGTGAAACACAGGCCCAATGTTATTTCATAGGGAAGGGTGGTTCATTTACTTATCAAGGACTTTGACCCAAACCTAACTACCACTACAGCAAAGAAAATTGGCTGACATTGTTATCCCAAATGTATCACATATCGGCCTTTATGACCTAATATGTTTTCCTCTCATTGGATGAGAATTAATGCTTCCACAAGTAGTTTTGCTGAGGATGTTTAGCACTGATGCAATGGCACAACATCATGCGTTTCCACTTACTTACAGGCGGCACTGTATAGTAAGTTTCATGAAAGTTTCATGCAAGTTTCAAAATATACCAAAATGTCCTATTTTCTGATCATAATTTTGATGTCAATGTCAGTTGTCAAGGTCAATTTCAAGGTCGTCCATTCCTTTTGGCACATGGGCAGCTAAACCCATGCCGAGAAATACCCAGGTAGCCAAGGTAAAATTTTTATGGTCAAGCCGTATCTTAGGGCTATGTTTTAGTTGGTCACTCAATACTTAAAATACTGCGACAAGATACTTAACTATGATTGCATAGATGTCTACCAGATGGTTTCATAGGAGTGGGTGATAACAGGACATTGGGCAAGACATAATTACCATTTTTAGCTTTTCAGATCATCCGACCTAACAGATATTCCGCCTGCGAAAAAAATTAAGCTTTAATACCCACTATTTTTATCTAATTGACATAAAAATTTGAGATTACAGCTTTTTTTTCGTCCCTTCCCCCGACTGATCCAGGAAAAAGCGCCTCGAGAAGATCCGAGAAGCTGAAGACAAATTATGTCTGGCCTAATGCAATTGACTGAGCTTAGCAGGACAGACAGGGACCATGATAGTGAGGTGCGTGGTGCACTCTTGGCACAGGATCAAATGTCAGTCCACCATGGATTTTAAAAGCAGACTGAATCAAACCTGAGTCCCACTGAGCTAGGCCTTACTAGTTATGAACTTTTTGTGTAGTTTGGTAAAGTGATTTATATATTTTTTGAGAATCATCCAAGAGGAAGGGGGTGGGGTGTTCCAGAGCCTTCTAGGTAATGGAGTATACATGTATCTTGAAAAAAATTTCAAGGCAAAATGCAGTGTTACTGATGTTGCTACAGGTGGAAATATCCATTGAGGGTTCTTCTGCTTGGTATGTTCAGCATCAATAAATTGTTTTTGGGTATCCATCAAATTCATGTTTCACTTCATAGAAAGTATTAGAAACAAGGAATGATCATCAAATATATATGAAATATGACTAAATGAGTTATGACTACCTATAAATCACCACAATCACTGGCTTTACCTGAAGTCACCTGTAGCTTACTAACTTGAGAATGGCAAAAATATCTTTGACAAATTGATGTGATAGATTATCTTTATGTGGTGTTATATGTTACACACCTTCACATGCCTACAATTACTTACCATATTTCTTATCTTATGCAAGTTCCTCCGCGGCCTAATGGTTAAGAGTGCTTGTTTGCACAACCACTGGCTCTGAGGGCGTGGGTTCGAATCCCACCCCGGAACTCAATTTAGTCCGAGCCCATGGGACATTAAATGGAGGTGGGTTGTATCCAGTGTTCTATGCTGGGGCAACTGAAAGACCCTGGGCATCCCTGAATTAATAGGGTATGTACCAGACTCACAGTCTTCTCATCTCATCATCATACGGCGATCGCCTGCCGCGATATAGCCCACTGAGGTGCTGCTGAGGCGTAAAACACAAACAAACAAACAAACAATCTTATCTTATACATGCATATTGCACTGGACATGGGATATTTCTATGTAGTGTATTCACTGTACATTGGTTCATACTTGTTGATTATTGGAAGATACATTGGTTTCACACTATCAAGGTAGATTGATGAGGTGTGAAAAGGGGGCTAAAGGGAGCTGGTGGGGGTACCTGGGCCCCAGAGGTGACTTCCAAGAGGTGAGACCCACATTTAGGTACCCTGTGGTGTTGTCCGACATATTTATTTTCGTATTTATCATTTGATTAATTGCTTTTCTATCCGCTTCTATCTTATAGACACCGAAGAGCGTTGAGTCCAGCTCGATGGTGGGTCATTGGTGGGGTGCTGCATTGCTTACCTCCAAGACTCGGGTTTGACTCCCAGCTCAGGGATGGATAATAGGGGTTTTACGTCATGTATTTATGCACTTGGTAGACTAAAAAGGACAGAAAGAGGACACCGTAATGTGGTGAAGGATGATAGAAACTGCCGTCCAATATAGGCCAAAGTGACCCGGCTAGAGCTGGATTCAAACCAAGGAACCAGCGATTGGCAGCCTAGCATGCTACCGCCAGACCAACCCTCGCCCCCCCCCCCCACCCGGCTCTGGGAAAACCAGTGTTAGATGGTTGTTTCATCCTTCACCAAGAGTGTAAGTCACCCTGTTACTGTGATCCCTGCCTGTCTTACTTATCCTTATTAATATGTAAAATTATAGGATGTAAAGCTTTATTTCCTCACTATACCTCTCACTGCAGTGGGCTTAATGTTGTGCTTACGGCTTTGCTCTAGACTTAAGACTAAAGATTGTATATTCCTTTCAGAAACCGATTCTGCATGTTACAGTAAAGAGGGAGGATATCTCTAGATATGAAACACTAACAAGCATACTAAATCTGAACAATAACCGGTTACCTATTCAAAATTGGGACCCCCTTTTTCCCCTCTGTACAGTGTACTTACATTGCATTGTAAACTAAATTTATTACCAGTTCTGTGACTCAACTAACTGAATCACAATGGGTTAATTTGTATGCACTGTACTCAATCAATTAGTATCAATTACATTTTGACGTGTTAGGATGGAATTTGATCCAGAAACTTTAAGCCATGAAATTACTCATGATCAGTTACATGTAATTTTAGATGATCTGACATCAGCTTGGCACAGGGAAAACGTTGTAATTGATTGTTGTATAACATGGAAGTTGATTTTGATAGTTATTTGATAGTGAGAATAATTAGATGTATTAATTATACTGTTAATTATTTAATTATCATTAATTAGGGTTAAATGGCAGTGTTAATATTATAAGTAGTTGAGTTATATAATATATAACACCGTTCCGAGGGTGTGAGCTTAGCATAGAGGTGGCGCGATGGGCTGCCAATTGCTGGATCCCAGCTTCCCGGGTTTGAATCCGGTTCATGTTGGGTCAATGGGTCACCTATGTTGGATGGATGTTTCAATCATCCTTCGCCTCATTGCCTTGTCTTCCTCCTGTCTTATGAGCCTACCAAGTGCATAAATACAGGACGTAAAGCCCCATTCGTCCATTATAGCACCAATTACAACGATATGTACCATCATTTCCACACATGAACCAGAATGATGCTAAAACCTAGTCTCTCATATTCAATGTCAGGAAATATCATTCCTTCATGATTTATGAAGAGCATATCAAATTCAATATTTCATAAATATCTGTTTTAGAATTCATACAAAATTTGCAACAGTCAAACATTAAAAAGCTTTTTTTTTTTAGAAAATTTTGTTTTTATATTAATCAACACTTGATCTACAGCTATAAATCTCAAAACACAATCAAAGCTAATTCACCCCTCTAGTTGTGATGATATTTGAGTATGTAAGATCAATCATGCAATGTCCTTTGATGTATTGTATTGTGATGTAACAAGACACTTAACATGTCTGTTGCCATGGTAACATGATCTAAATGTTCTCTCAACAGACTGCAACCCTCTATATCAACATTAAGGTTATTCATACTCTTTTTTTCTGGAGTCTATGAAATGTTTTATATCAACAGTGATTTACATACCTAAATACCATGGAAAGAAAAAAGCTATTTGTAATTTGTAAATCAGGATACCCATTGGCATACCAAATGCAGTGTCAAATGCATGGCACTACACTCTGCCAGTGACACCGGGCCAAAACCTTTTCGACCAAGGTTTTTAAAAATCATGGATTCAGGCCAGGGTTTTGGAGTCGGAGTCAGCAGTCAAATAATGCAGAAAAGCATAAGTTCAGGAGTCTGTCAGAGGACTTCGCAGAGAAGGCAAGGGAGTCAGAGTCGATTTACTTGCTACCCGACTCCGAAACCTGGATACCACCGGCCCAATGCTCATTACCAGGCATATACGCTCAGTTGTTAACCTGTGGGACTGAGGTTTGAGGCTAGGTTGCCAATTGCTGGGTCCAGGGTTCGAATTCAGCTCTTGCTTGGTCACCTGGGCCGATATTGGATGGCAGTTTCAATCATCCTTTGTCTCATCGCTGTGTCCTCCTCCTGTCCCAATTAGCATACCAAGTGCGTAAATACAGGACATCAAGCCCCAATCATCCATTCAGAAAATAAAACCAAATAATCATCCACACGCCCAGACCACCCTTGTCTGAAATTAGTTAAATATTTTTAAAATGTTTATTTTTATTGCTTACTGGGCCTAATTATTCTCACTTACAGTGTTTGTATATGTTGCACTTTGTACCACAGATTTATGTACCCTTCAAAGTAAATTGCTTTTGTAAGAGCTACTTCTTTGGTGCAAACTAAATCATTGGAGAAATCAAGGCCAATCATGTTTTTAGTACTCTTTGAAAATCTTTCATTTTGGGCTTGTAGCATGGGAACGCGTACAGATTCTGGCCACCACAGGGTGGAAAATAAAGTGTCCTGTAATATTCAACGTTAAACACCATTTCAAAGGGGATCATCCCAGGCACGAACCAGAGAAATTTCAGAGCTTGATACCTCTTATGTGATGAGATACGTATCTACTCCCATAGTGAAGCACAATAACATGGGGTATTTTCTGCAATCGACCCACTCATGACATGGGCTTTACTTCAGGCCTGTAATACAAAAATGCTTTCATTACCAGTGCTTGGCCTTGTGGCTATGTCTACTTCCCCAAAATTATTAATTCTCCAAAGCAGGTTTCCATATTTGGCCAAATATGCGATGCCTGAAAATGGGACGTACGAAAAACGTGACGTATTTTGACAGAAACATTGAAAGAGCTTTTTGAAAACTTTAGCTAACGCTTGAACTTTTCAAAGTAATACCCTATTGTATGTTCCAGACAACAGTATACACTACCTCTTGACATGATTCAAAACTGTTTCTGTCAATTAGAAAAAGAAAGAGAGCGGGACGTACGAAAAACGTGACGTATTTTTTTGTGTATCATTATTGGACGTTTTATTAAATACTTTCAAAGAACCAGTTCAGTACATAGGCTCAAATTATGCCCAGGTAGTACAACTACTAACATACCATAGACAGCTGCCTTGAACCATTGGTATGCCTCTGCTGTCGCGAATTTTGTGACATACAAGAATGTACCGTACACTCTCACACCGCATTATTGTCCACCGTTGGAAGTCCTGATGCTGTAGGTTGACCATGTTGCACACAAATTTTAATCATAAAATATATGATAAGTTGTATTGAAAAAACTTTCAAGAAGCAGCTTTATGGGTGTTGTTCGCAGCCATAAATTAAATTACCGTACTCTCTCACATTTGGCGGCAGTCAAGAAAGGCTATGGTGATGGAGTGATCTCCCAAGTGGATAGGTGTACTTGTGATATAATTCTGCTGTACACAACATGGCTATCTTAAAACGACATGCAAACTTCCTGACATACAACCTATTTTGATCTGGTAACATACATATCACAGGTGATTTTAAAAAATTTTCCTTGATGTAATCAATGAAAGAATAAACAGTAAGAAATTTTGGCACCAAATATATGCAGCTGCTTCATTATTGCTTTTCCTCATGGACTGACATGTATTTCTGTTGTATTGTGAGTGTTTCCGAGTAGCTGGTACTGCTTAGAATTATTTTCCTCTCACTTCTGTGACCCCCTTTCAGCGGCGTGTCCCTATAAAATGCTAAATTTCCCTGTTTTTTTACTCTAAAATTGCCTTGTGGGATCCACAAAACAATGGGACCCTCTATAAACTATATATCAAATTGTCCGTTGAAAAACAAGCTATCACCTTATGCAAGTTGCAACAATTAAGAATAAATATTCAAAAACATATAAGCTCTAGAAGCAAACCAAAAGTGAGTGTACAGGTTCCCATGCTACAAGCCTTTGAGAAAATTGTAGAAACCTAGAACAAGGAACCTATTGTATGCAAGAGAAGTTTATTCTGAGGCTGTTGGTGCCTCTTTTTTCTGATGTATAAAAAGAGCAAAATGTTTTTGACAATAATGGAAAACAATTTGTTTTATGCTTTGGTCACACTTGACATGTTTTTGAAGTAAACTTCCTTTAGTGAGTTAAGTCAGTCCTCAACTTTTATGTGCAATGTACTAGAGACCCTCGTATTTTCAAGTTTTAATGCATCCCTTTCTTGTTTCACAAAGTTTCATTACAATGTTACATGCACATGTTACATGTATGTAAGTGTTACAATGCATTTACATGCTATAAACTGGAGACCCAAAATAAACAAACTTGCAATCATGGCTGGCATCTGTGTAAGAAGTACTAAGAACTGCATTGGAGGTGACACTTTTACTGCTCTTGTGAGGAGTGCTACTTCCACACCTCTAACATTGAACAGGACAGGACAGCATGGCCATTGAGAAAATATATTGGCTTTATGGCTGAATTGGAAGAGGGGTAGTTGCTGTCAAATGTAAGCAATTGTTATAATAAATGTCATTGTTACATGCATCATAGACACAAATCAAGGACTTTTAGTCTTGGGTATTAATATTCTTTCCAGCAGTCCTAGGAGGCGGGAGGGTTGGTCTAGTGGTAGCGCGCTTGGCTGCCAATCGCTGGATCCAGGGTTTGAATCCAGCTCTTGCTGGGTCACCTGGGCATATGTTGGACGGCTGTTTCAATCCTTCACCTGATTGCCGTGTCCTCCTTCTGTCCTAATTAGCCTGCCAAGTGCATAATTACAGGACATAAAGCCCTAATCATCCCTCCAATACATAGATATCTGTCTTTGGTATTAATATTGTTTCCAATATGGATAGTTAGAAAGTTCGATTAAAGCATCTTTAATGAAATATCAATTGATGTTAATTATTCATAATTTGATGATATAACTGATTGTTACAA
Source organism: Platynereis dumerilii (assembly GCA_026936325.1). NCBI lineage: Eukaryota > Metazoa > Annelida > Polychaeta > Phyllodocida > Nereididae > Platynereis > Platynereis dumerilii. The sequence goes on along the minus strand of JAPTHN010000006.1, from coordinate 9,789,481 downwards.
GCAGATATTAAGTGTATACAAAGTTATATTAAGTTATTAACATGCCCTTAGTTTTGCAACACTATTTCTCATGGCAATGATGGCATTGTAGTCTAAACATTATGCACACTTCTTTGTATAAACAATGCAAAAAGTCATGAAAAAGAGCAAAATACCACCATGCAGTGTTTTATTGAGAGACTATGAGATGAATGCTTGTTATTGCTTCTTTACCTTGACCTTATTTTTAAAAATCAAAATGATACAAGAGCTCCACCTTGTGGACATTTTTAGCACTAGAATAGGAGTGCCCTCTTGTGTTTTTTTTAGATTTTTTTTCCTTCTGCTTGTTTTATACATTTTTCTTCCATTTCAATGTTTTTCTTTATCTAAGAAAGTCTTGTTAATCTCCCTTTTCCTGGTTTTTGATACTTTTTTCATATAAAAATGTCTTGTTAAGCTATAAAGTAACCAAAATGTTATAGCAGAGATCTGCAAAATGTCAACATGGACAAAAGGATGTAGCAGAGGTGACTCAGTACAATTTAGAAGAACTGGCTGCTACGTAATTTCTTGGGAGATCATTGCCAAGTCAATGCCAAGCCACAAAGACCAGTTCCCAGTGCAGTTCAAAGTGGAAGAGTGAAAGATACAAAGAGATTAAGTTGAGAGACCCTTAACTTTATTCCTGGATCAGGCTTTTCAGGAAACACCTTGCTCATACTCAAAAAGTTTTTTGCTTCGCCAGATATAAGTCCTTGTGAAGTAGATAACTGTATTATAACAGGTAAACTTGCAAGAAGTGACATTGCTGCAGAATTCTTGGAATTTTACTCTGAGAATAGTGAAATTGTATGGAGAACCAGTCTGGTGAAAATGAGAACTGCATGCAGCTGCCACCTGGCACAAAAGTTGATTTTCTATGCTACAGCATTGCAGTCCCAAGAAATAGTTCCAATTTCATTGAACATTCACAACATTTCTATTCAACATCGATGTATACCAGAGTCAGACTCGGCAATCACATTTCTAAGGAAGTAGACAAGGCCATCAACACACTCAGAAACAGCCCTGGTGTCTTCCAGACAAAATTGTGTGTGTTCTTCTGGTTGAAAGTTGGTGGACGCTCGCAGGAGCTTGCGGAATAGCACACTAGTCACTAGGTGGCAACACAAGACAGCATATGTTCTGATCTGTGGCAATGCAAGAGCAGTCCACTTGTAGACAGATGGAGAACATTTTTATCCTGATTGATAATTTGTTTGTTGGTTCATGTTTCCATCATCTCTGTCATCTGCATTGTGTAACTATCTTTTGGTAAGTTGATAATATTACCTGATGTGACATTTTACTTCTGTAACCTAGGTCAAAAAATATGTTACTATACTACTAAAGTTCATAAATCATGCTTGAATACTTTCTGCAGATATTGAAGTGGAAAAACAACTGTGGAGGCTGAAAAGTGGAAAAATCTTGACTCATAACAAATATGTCAATTGTGACATTAAAAAAAAGTTAATATTATGTAGTTAATTCAAATAGTCTAAGAAATCAAAATAAAAGTGACAGCTCCAGTAATACTGAATGTTAAACAGCAGTGAAACTCTTGCATCTGCATTGGCTTTTATTTACCAGTGCAGCTGCATTCTCAAAAGATGATTTAAAAGCTCTCAAAAGCCATTGTGAGGAAATTGCAGGTCAGCATGATGCCAATGACTTACAGAAAAGCTGGGGATGAGTATATTGAGTGGTGCTTATTACCATTGAGAGGTTGAGCATGAGGTTCAGTATGAGGTTCAGTATGAGGTTCATATGAGGTTCAGTATGAGGTTCAGTATGAGGTTCATATGAGGTTCATATGAGGTTCAGTATGAGGTTCAGTATGAGGTTGAGTAGTTGTTTTATGCCTGAGAGGTTAGTTATTGCTCCTGAGAGGTTGAGAGTTTTTCCTCACCATTAAGAGGTTCAGCATGCCTTCCTTCCCCTCACCTGTGAGATTAGTGGCCTTCAACCCTTCTTGGCACTTCTTCATGATCTCCCATAGTTTTTGTAAGTTTTTCTCACACCCTCTGTTTTACTATTGTGATGAGTAAAGTTTTTTAGAGATGCTTGCTTGCTTGCAAGCGGCATCTCTATTGTGGGAGGAAGGCTCTGAAACGTATGACAACTGCCTTTGTCATGCTGTTTTATCTCTGTCATTAAAACTTTGCATACAGTCTCAATAGAATTTTATCTTGCGTTGATAAACTTTTGGTGTCTTTCTGAGATGAAGAAATTAGTAAAGAAAACAAACAGGCTGAGTTTCTGCAGTTCAAAGGTCAATCACCAAAAGTAGGTCACAGGCCAGATACCCTCCAGCAGGTCTTAGTGACAAATACCCTTGTGCAGGTCTCACATGCCAGATACCCTTGTGCAGGTGACAGGCAAAGGGGTAGATACTATCATGGGCAGTCTATCTACAAGCATCTCTTAAAGTGCTTGCACGTTATTTTCACCATTTTTCTCTTTGGAACATGCAATGTTCTGGGTGGATAGATGGACTGATAATCATGTGGCATTTATGAATTAAGAAAGGACATTGAAATGAGGCAAAGGATGATTGAAACTGCTGTCCAACAGATAAAAACTGGAAAGATTTTACCTGATATCGAGGAATGCGGAGACTTTGCAAAAAAAGGCATCTCATCTCATCCAAGTGGATCGTTGAACAAATTGCATACACACTATGCTATTGACTGCATCTTTGTAACTACCAATAGGCCTATATCATGATATACAACACTACCCCAACCACTAGCTTCAGCTAAAACAGCAAAGCACCCAAACTCCTCAATTACTCAACGTTAACAATCGCTTTCCTGATGACAGGTGCCTGTCCGTACCTACATAACATTGCATGGAAATTGCAAACAGAACATATCCTCATGAAATATTACCCTCATTTGTTTATAAGCATGAGGTGTGAACCAGGGTACTGTGATCCTCCTTTAACTTTTGCTTATTTTTCTCTCTGGCATTTTTGCTGGCCGAATGGACCGTATTATAGCCCGAAACACCCTAGTTTACGTTATGTTGGCAACGTAAGTTGGCAACGTATGTTGGATGGCCAGAATCGTATGCGATAGCCTCAAGTTTTCGGTCAGTTTGTAGAGACTTGATAGTAAACCTGTCTGCTCCACAGGCATCTAGATGGCTGTGGTTGGCTGGTTCTCATTGCTTCATAATAAGATAATACCATTTTGTGAAAAATTGATTGCAGTCTTTTTTAAATTTGCTTTTAATTACAACTTTGATAACGGATTGTTATTCTGATGAAAGAATTGGTAAATTCTAGTAAAGTCTTTACATGTAGAGATTCTAGTTTGCAATTAAACAGAGCCCTGAAGAGCTGGCCTACAACATTACATACACTGGGCAGGTGTGTGATAACTGGATTCCTCAGTAGAGATAAATCTGTATACAGAAATATGTATCGCGTTGTTTTGGGGTATTTTATGCAATACTGGATATATGCAAGTATTTTTTATGGAACTAAGTGGTGACATAAAATCCTATTAGTAAGGTTGTTTTTGAGTAAATGGAGAGGGTTTTTGCCCCGTATATTTATTGTCGTTAGAAAAAGTTATTTTTCTTCTGGTTGTGTGAGTGTGTTTTTGCTACAAATTTAATTAACATATCCTCATACGATGCTACCTTCGTTTCTTCATGTCTCCGATTAGTTGCATTTTTTTCTGATGAGGTCCCTGTCAATATTTCAATAAAGACTCTTTCTGCATTCACCCATGTATCTTTTGTGTTTGTAACTTTTCCATAAATACATTCATTCGGACAAAGAGACTCAAACAAATTAATTGCTAATGATTATCAGGTTAATTTTTAGCATGGCGCTCAATCAAATTACCTGTGATTAGTCCACTCTCAATGGTTGACAGGTTTATAATTAGCATAACTCTAAACCAAATTTGTTCTGATTGGTCAACTCAATGGTTGCAAGGTTGCTAATTAGCATAACCCTCAACCAAGTTGGTTCTGATCGGTCACCTCTCAATGACTGTGACTTGTGAGTTTGCTGATTAGCATATCTCTCAACCAAGTTGGCTCTGATTGGTCACCTCTCAATGACTGTGACTTGTGAGTTTGCTGATTAGCATATCTCTCAACCAAGTTGGCTCTGATTGGTCTCACCTCAATGACTGTGACTTGTGAGTTCGCTGATTAGCATACCTCTCAACCAAGTTGGTTCTGATTGGTCACCTCTCAATGACTGTGACTTGTGAGTTTGCTGATTAGCATATCTCTCAACCAAGTTGGCTCTGATTGGTCACCTCTCAATAACTGTGACTTGTGAGTTTGCTGATTAGCATATCTCTCAACCAAGTTGGCTCTGATTGGTCTCACCTCAATGACTGTGACTTGTGAGTTCGCTGATTAGCATATCTCTCAACCAAGTTGGTTCTGATTGGTCACCTCTCAATGACTGTGACTTGTGAGTTTGCTGATTAGCATATCTCTCAACCAAGTAGGCTCTTATTGGTCAAATCTCAATGATTGTGAGTTTGCTGATTAGCATATCTCTCAACCAAGTTGGCTCTGATTGGTCTCACCTCAATGACTGTGACTTGTGAGTTCGCTGATTAGCATATCTCTCAACCAAGTTGGTTCTGATTGGTCACCTCTCAATGACTGTGACTTGTGAGTTTGCTAATTAGCATATCTCTCAACCAAGTTGGCTCTGATTGGTCACCTCTCAATGGCTGTGACTTGTGAGTTTGCTGATTAGCATATCTCTCAACCAAGTTGGCTCTGATTGGTCACCTCTCAATGACTGTGACTTGTGAGTTTGCTGATTAGCATATCTCTCAACCAAGTTGGCTCTGATTGGTCTCACCTCAATGACTGTGACTTGTGAGTTCGCTGATTAGCATATCTCTCAACCAAGTTGGTTCTGATTGGTCACCTCTCAATGACTGTGACTTGTGAGTTTGCTAATTAGCATATCTCTCAACCAAGTTGGCTCTGATTGGTCACCTCTCAATGGCTGTGACTTGTGAGTTTGCTGATTAGCATATCTCTCAACCAAGTAGGCTCTTATTGGTCAAATCTCAATGATTATGAGGTTGCTGATTAGCATATCTCTCAACCAAGTTGGCTCTGATTGGTCAACTCTCAATGATTATGAGGTTGGTGATTAGCAGGTTCTCTTATTCAAGTTTTCCCTGATTGATCACAGAAAAGTTTCTTCGCAACATGCATCATGATCTTAATCATAAGGTAGTTCCTATAATGGCGTTTTGTCAGTATTTACTGTATAAACAAGCTTTATTTTTTGGTGAAAATACCATCTCCTATCCTTTCTACCGCATATATATATTGATACATACCATTGATACCTGCTATGATAACTTGTGTGCAAAAACAAGACAACAAAGTGACCAATAAACCTGCAGATGTCATATTATTCTTACACACAAACAAAACATTAAAGATACAAACCATGCAAGCACACAAGATACAGTGTTGGTTTTCTAAAGAAAAGATGACCAAAGCATAGTTTCCATGCTATGCACACTGCTAGAGTGTTTTGCCCCCAAACATGTTGGATATGCCATCACTTATTGGCACTGGGCCTCTTTGTAACTTGTTACTGAGATATAGATACCATGGGCAGGTAGGAAGTTATGTAAGCTGCAGGTGGATACTGGATAGAGCAGTTGTTGAGAAGAGAGATGGGTATCACTGAGTAACCATTGTAAGTTATGAGAAGAGAGAAGAATGGGAGAAAGAGGAAAAAGGAGGGAGTCCCGGAGTGAAAAGAGCTAGGGAAAAAGAGAGAGGGGAAAAGAGGGAAGGAATGAGAAGGAAGGAAAAAGAGAGAGAAAAAAAGAAAAAGAGAAACGGAAAATGTGACCAATGCAACCGGTGCTTTACTTTGGTTTTAATATAACTGAAATAGAATGACAGGCAATTTTGTTTAATCCAAAGGTATGCTGCAATATTTGAGAGTAAAAAAAAAAAGTTATTAATCCCTGAATTTTCACCAAAATATGTCAACTGAATATAAAACTAGACAATTCCTAATCGCATAGCGATGAGTGATGCACTGCGCTACTGAGTGAACATTAAAGCATTGTCAAGTTAAACGGGAAAATTGAGTTCGCGACATAGCGCACCCCTTAGAATATGAGAATGATGTTCACTAATAAATGTTTATATTTGCTTCTACAATATTTGGTATGACATATTCTAACAAAATATGTCTAGGATACTAAATATTATACATTATATAATACATCTTTTTACAGGATGGAATAGTTTTGAGACAAAATTGGGCTTTGAGGCACCAATCTCCTAAAAAGCACTCACACAGTTGCCCAAAAGGCACCCACATATTTCACTACAAGTTACTTTGTTCTTAAAAAGCACACCCATTTACAATTCACATTTAACATGAGTTACAATGATATTTTATTATTATCAAAATATTTTATTAATCACACATGGCTTGGAACCCCAAATCTATTATTAGCTGCAAAACCCCATTTTTGTCTGGTGCATTCTATTTAACCGAAGAACCTTGTTGACCTGGTGCCTTCACTGCATTCCATGCAACCGAATAACCAGGTTGCAGTGGTACATCAAACAAGTGCTATGTGTAGCAGCCTACAGGCCTAGTGCAATAAGAGCATGCAGAGGCTAGTGAAATGTCGGAGGAAGAATAGTTGGAATATGACACAATTAATGCCTAAACATAAGTCTGAACACGTGGGGGAAAAGCTGTATGATATATAAAGAACATACACATGAAGGAGAACAATGAAAGATGTGTCAGTGGACCAGTAGCTGCTACATAAAATTAGCATCAAATGTTAGTTGACGAATCTGGAAGCCTACGAAAACGAGGAACTGCTAGCCACCTAGCGGTGGGCTGGCGCATTGCAATGATGAACAAGTTCATCACCATTTTGAATTCTTGTTGTCTCACGGGATGTTGCTGTCTATATATGAAATGCAGGTTTTGCGAAACGGTTTGCTGTGGTTGGATGATGACGTCCTCTTTCATGCACAGACCAGCCTATAAGGGTGAACAGGACAGGCAGGGACCCCAGTAATGAGGCAAAGTGCACTCTTGGCACAGGATGAAACATCTATCTGACATGGGTTTGCTCGTACTGGGTTTGTAGCCAAACTCACCTGACCACCACTGAGGTAGGTCTAACCTGCTAAAAGATCTGCTGTAATATATATGTAAATTGCTCAAAATTTAGGTATCAACGATACGTTTTGAATTGTTCAAACCTGATTTTGAAACTCTGTGACAATACATATTATGATATCTTAAGCACTCAGTTATGAGTTTATACTCTTACTGCCAACTTGGAATTTCTTGGGAGTTCACACCTGGGGGTGCTTCGCCAATCCATCTTAAAACTATGATGACCTCCTGACCCCATCTTCCCAGATTACCCCTACAGGTGTATAAATACAGGACATAAATAACAAAAAGATCATCCATCCATCCAGATTATGCTACTTAACATTTCTTATCCTGAAGTTATCCAAGATGTTTTTCACAGGTGCATGCTTAGCATTTACTTGGGGTGAGAGGTATACAAAGTGGCTATCTGACTTTCTAAGTGACCTTTGCTTGTACACCTTTACATGTAATATGACATGCTGAAGTGTAAAGGTGCTTATTCAAAGTGAGGTGGTGCTTATACAAAGCGGGTCAAGTGACTGCTTATTCTAAGTGAGAAAGTGCTTATTCAAAGGTGCATGTAGTGTCACCATTAGCATATCCAGATGCTAACTTGTAGTCCAGCAGCTGCGTTTCGGATATCCCAAATCCAAGACACAACTTATCGTATCAAAAATGTTTTTGTGCCCTGCCCCCCAAAGGAGAAGAGCGTATATATTGTTTTTGCCTCGTCCGTCCGTTCATCTGTCTGTCATAGACACATTTTGTGCGGTACGTTTAAGTATGTTTTGCGTCGGGTGAACTTAACTCTGAAACCCCTTGTATCTGTGTCTGTGCTGGGCCAGTAAAATATCCCTCATATGGCTTAAATGTGTAACATGTTGAGGACTCCCGCTCTATCTCCCATCTCATCAATCAACCCTTGTGAGCACCCAGAACTGGGCTTAGAGGGCCGCACTTACTACATCTATCTATCAATCTATCCATCTATCAGATGTTTTTGTTCATAAATCAACAAGTTCAAATTGTATCAATGAAATTCAAATTTTTCATCACAGTTCATCATGGTTGTTAAGACAGCTCCATTCAGGTCAGTGGAATTTGGGAGCCAATGTCCCCTTCCTTGATCTGCCACTGCAGTGCTTACAGAACTTCCAAGTGAGAAAAGTGAGCTATAGTGCTTATTCAAGATGATGTATTGCTTACCCAAGATGAAGGGATGTGTATCTTGGGTCTGTCATGTTTATGAGCACACATTAGCCTCAGATTAGGGTAGATTAAGTGTTCCCACTGTGCAGCATGGGCTTCAGAGCATATGTGGGATTCTGAGAAATATTTGATGACACTAAATCTGCATTCTTTTGTCATGTTCGGTATTTGGAAATATTGCACTTACAGTGCCGCCTGTAAATAAGTGAAACGCATGACATTGTGCCATTGAATTAAAGATAAACATCCTCAGCCAATGGAAGCATTAATTCTCATAGTCGGACTGCAGCAAGGAAATCGGCTGCCATTGTTTTCCCACATGCCTCACATATCGGCCTTTATGACCCAATATGTTTTCCTCTCATTGGATGAGAATTCATGCTTGCAGAAGCAGTTTGGTTAAGGATGTTTAGCATTGATGCAATGGCACAATATCATGTGTTTCACTTATTTACAGGCTGCGGCACTGTATGCTCAGTAATAGCGTGCTGGGCTGCCCATTGTTGGGTCCCGGGTTCAAATCCAGCTCTGGCTGGGTCACCTGGACCTATGTTGGAAAGTAGTATCAACTGTCCTAAGCCTAATTGCTGTGTCCTCCTCCACCACACAATGTAAAGCAACATTCATCCTTCTGTAGATGTACCTAGCCTTGTAAAAAGCAGTCAAAATATCATAAAAATGCATTTTCAAATATCCGTCATCTGTAAATGCATAAGAACCATGTTCGATAATAATCTCACATCTTCTACATGCAAAATGACATTGCTATGGAATCTGGAATGATATCTGAGATTCTAAAACTTGAAAAATGTGCAGTCATAACATCTCAGTGAGGTCCTAACTTCCTACAATCTTTAGTAAATCTCTCTATTTTTACCAAAATACAGAAAAAAGCAACTCCCATTCATCACAAGTCCCCTACAACTTCCCACTATAAGGTAACACAATATTGTGTGATTATTTGAAACTTCATATTTTGATTTTGGAGTGGAATACTTGTGTTTTGGTGTGTGTTAGAGATATTTATCATACTTTTTTTTATGATAATATTTTTTTTTTCAAGCAATATCTTAAGTGTCTTCGTAGATATTGTGTGCTGGAGAAATGGATATGTTTTTTCTCCCACCTTTTCTATAATCCCTTGAATTCATTTTTATTTTTATCCAAAATTTCTTTTTCCTGCGGTATCTTAAATTTCTTCACAAATTCTACACCACATAGTATGTGTTGGAGAAACGTAGTATATTTTTTCTTGCCTTTCGCAAATATCTGCTATTTCTTTATAAAGCAAAAAGCAACCAAAAAACACTTTAAAAACAACAAAAAACTTTTGAAAAACAGCAAGAAAATCTCTGAAAAACACCATTTTTGAAATGTCTAATAAAAGCCAAAAACCTGAGACCATACGCTCCTGTCCTTAACATCTCTCATGGGAGTATGATATTGGGTTTAAAGTAAGCAACAAAAAAAAGGGAAAATTAAGAATGACAAAGTAATTTGAGCTCAACATCATACAAGTACCCATGTTTCATTTCAACACAATTCCTCCCCATGTTGACCTAAGAATTAAGCTTTCTCATAAAAAGTGAATTTTTTAAGTTGTCTTTTGAAGAAAACATGCCCATGAGAGATCCTATAAAAATGCCCATCACCAAATAAAAAGTATGTATAACACTTCTCACATAAGTTGTATTTCAAAAATGGTGTTTCTTGAGGATAATGTGGAGACTGTGAGACCCCACAGCAAATAAAAACCCCAGATCAGGAAATGGGGCTTAACTTCAGAACATTGCAGAAATTGGTTACAAAAAGCAGTGCCTTAAGGTCTGTGGTAAATGGGTATTGCTGAAAGAAATGTTGTGATTTTCATGGTATTAAAAATTAAAGAGGTGATTCTTGCAGATTTTGCCAAAATTTCAAAATAACTGAATTGATTATGTTCAGTATAATTATCTAACATTCTCCTACCAGAACATCTTGACCTATGTTGCTATGTTGGACAGGAGTTTAAGTGATCCTCAGATTCACAGCTGTGTATCCAACTCTTGCCCTACTTAAAGTCTACCGAGTACAAAAATACAGCACATAAAGCGGCTTTAAAGTTCCAATCATTCATTCAACCCTTTTATTTTGAGAGGCAGACACATAGGCCTAATAAGAAGGTAAGAGTTTCTTCAAATTCCTTGTCACAGTGTCATTGGGACTTATAGTCAAGAACAGCCACTGCAGATATAGCTTCCCATATCTTTCTTTCTGACTAACCAAGTAAACTTATGTAAGATACTAAAACCGAGATCTAAGAGAACCATAAAAAGTCTTTGAACTTGGATCTATCCTGAGGCAGCCAAAAGATCCACAATTCTAGCTGCTAATTAGCCACAGCTCTGCCTCAACCTAAACATAGCCACAGGATATTTTGAAGTTTACAAAGAAGTGTCTTTTTATACATTTTTTTAAAGTCAGAAAAAACATGCTTGTCTCACTCAATGAAAATTGAAATATTACAGAAAGATGTATTATAAACAACTTGACACTTAACACAAAAAAACGGTATCAACTAAAATAGGAGATCATTTTTAGTTTTGTTGGACTCCCAACATGGACTTCATGCAGTATAGTATTGTAGAGTTTGTAGTACCCTAAATACAACAGAAATGTTTTTGAAGCTTTCTTTTGCTCGAATTTCACTTTTTGTTGCATTAAAATTTCAATTGCTTGTGTATTTTTAGTTTTTCTCAAAGATTTCCAACTTTATTCTTCACTAAAGTTTTTTTTTAGATTTTTCAATGCTTTTTCAAGAGTGGTATTAAAATTCAAAGTGATCTGTAAGCCAACCCCGAGGCTATGTAAAAGAGCTAAAAAGAGGAGGAAAACACACAAAAAATACACTGTTCTGTTTTCTATTTGGGTTCTTATTTCTGTATAAACCCATGCTTTGCATAGCTTTCATAAAGCTATTAGGTCTGACATTTCTTTAAATTGTGAGACAACCCTTTTTAAGCTGTCACTGAGAGAATTTTTCTTGTCAGAGAGACAAATAATTTTCTAAAAGTTGAGGAAAAGTCAGAAAAGTCAAAATAAAGGTAAAATTGATGTCAAAATTGAAGCGAAAAGGTGACACCAACCGTTTTACAGACAGTTGAATTCTTTGAAATACTGCCTTTTGAAAAATAATGATTCAAACTAAAATTAAAGAAATAAAAGAAAAATGCAGAGGTTTGGGTTAGATTATTTAAAATATGCAGAATTGAAGGTCAGAACTGAAGGAAAAAGTGAAAATAATTAAAATACCAATTTTACTGGCAATCCCTTATAACTTTTTCTTGGTGATCTCTTAATCTGTAACAAAATCTAGTTTTCTTGTCTGGCTTTATTTAACTCCTTTCTTTAACAGAAAATCTGACCGATAACTGATTCTTGACTTGTTTAGACATATTCTCCTTTAGTAGTCCTTTGGTAGTCCTTTGGAGGCTTTGTCTGAATGAAGGACAGTATTAATTGTCCACTCGAAGGTTGGTTGTCTATCAAAATGACTGATCACTTCTCGAGTGCTGTCATTCGAATCTAGTGACTCTCCTCTTTGTTTACTAGTTGACGTTTTTAAGTGCAGTCACCCTAAAGCAAAAGGAGAAATGGAGGAAAAAAGTTTCACTGACTTTTTTATAGTGGATATTTGATATCTTTTCTTGCAAGTGTATGGTTACTCTGCACTGGAAATCTAGTTAGATCCTACAGAGATCTGATCAAGTATGATACGTCTGAAATTCAGATTTTAAAAGGCACTATCGAGGCTGTGGGTGGGGGAGGGGGGTACGAGGGACAGGGAATTCAAAAGTAAAATGATCTTGGAACAGGGAATTCAAAGTGAATTGACCAAAGTGAAATGACCAAGGGACAGGAAATTCAAAAGTAAAATGACCAAGGAACATGGAATTCAAAAGTTAAATTACCAACAGACATGTAATTCAAGAGTTAAATGGCCAATGGACATGGGGGATATAATTCCTTTCAGAACTGAGGGGGGGATATAATTCCTTCCAGAACTGAGGGGCAGGGAATTTTAAAGGTCTATCAGCAAAACGACATGGGGACAAGTAATGCAAAGTAAAATCCCCAAGGGACTGAGGGATACAAAGCCTCACTAATCCTAGGGATAAATCTGAACAATTGATCATTTAAGTCAAGATATTCTAAAATATTGTTTTGACATGTATATGGTTGAATGCCGTTAAAGTTGTTGTATTTATAGTAGTACAATGCTAAGTCACTTTCAACTGCTTGAAGGAGTTACTTTTTGTCCTAAAAGCTACACTGCAACAGGCATGCCCACTTAAATCACATATGGTGGAGTTTATAATGGGTTGGCAAAAAGTAAATCAGCAAAAAATTGCCAAAAATATCACGAAGAAACAATTTACTGCGGAGAACATGACACAGTGATGAAAGCACCCAAAAACAAAAACAAAGAAAAAACAATACAAAAATCAGCATGGAGTATTAAAAACCACCAAAATGTTGTGGAAAATCCTGTAATCCCAAAAATGTCCACTCTTTGTTTTCAGAGAGAAATTGCCTTCATTTTAACATTTGTTTAATGACTTGGAATGGCCTGTCTGTCAATTGACATAGTTCAAACAGAGAATGGGCACTCAAAAATATAATTGCTCCACAACTACAGTAGAAAGTGGTATTGCAAAAAGGGAATTTCTGAAAATGTCCTAAAACAATGAAAAAAATGACAAAAAGAGTATTTTATATAATGTGTAACATTGTGTTGTATGACTGAATGGTTATTTGTTTGCCCGAAGTCTCAAATGTTATTAATTGTTAGATTCTTCGCGTCGCGCAATCGAAAATTTTGATTTTATTCAACATGATGAGGCTTTCATTGGAACATGGATGGGTTGGGGCTTTACATCCTGAATTTATGCACCCAATAAGCAATTATGATAGGAAGGGGACGCAGCAGAGAGCCAAATGATGATTATGTTTAAAACTGCTCTCTGGCATAGCTGTGTCCAGGGTTTGAATCCAGCTCTTGCCGGGTCACCTTGGCCTATGTTGGATGGCAGTTCCAATCATGCTTCACCAGATTGCCGTGTCCTCCTGCTGTCCTAATTAGCCTACCAAGTGCATAAATACAGGACATAAAGCCCCAATCATCCATAAGTCCATCTGAGTTTCTGCAATATGATTTACTCTCTGATTGAGAACCAAACTTACCCTGTCACCTCCTTCTGCCCACCCACCCAATACATGTGCTTGAAAAGACATTGTTATTGTTGATATATCACTCTCAACAAGAAACAAACACAATACAGTAACTTATTGTCAAAAACTGTACAAAAATAAGCTATCCAGTAGTGTGGATAACTGGGGCAAAAGAGGTGAGAAAAAGAGTGAACCAAAAAAATGGAGAGGAAAAAAGCAGATTCCCTGCTGTTTGTTTTGGAAACCCAAATAGTTAACATGTAAAACCTACAGAAAAATATATGCATGAACACAAACAATTTCTTGTTTATTTCTTCTTGTAAGTCTCTCTTTTTTACCATAAGCTGCAAAGACTTGATAAAGAGGGCTGCACTTGGACATAAAGTGAATAAGTTGTCACAAAGTTGAGTACTTGACATTTTTAGATGCAATCCAGATAAATACATACAGTACAGTCTATCCAAAATATTGGTTAATTTACAGACAACCAATCTATGCTAAGAAGATTGGTTGTCAGATCTAGTTGTCTTAATCATAAACTTGGTTTCAGTAATAAACATTTGGATTGGTTTGACACACATATCAACAAATGCATTGGTTAAAACAACCAATCTGATTTTAGAGATTATAAATATATGAGTATTGCGCCCCTCAAAGGCAATATGATAACCAATATTCCATATGCAAGAATAACCCATTCACTCTGCAGTCTTCAGCCAATGCAGCTGATGCCAGAATGAGGCAAGATAATGCTAAATCCATGCTCAGTAACAAACAATTTGCTGGGTAAACAAAGCATGACATTGCTTCCTTCCCTCAAGCATTAACTTGTCATGCCCAGTCTGCAGCCCATGGTGGCATAAGGAAATGGATTTGACCTTTTTGACATAAGGGTGCAATGAGATGACCTTGTGACCTTTTGACCTTGAGCTACAGGGGAATGCAAATAGGTCTAATGATTTTTTTGTACAGCAGAAAAACTTGGAATATGGATTGATGGATGAATTGGGCTGTAAGACTAGTGTGCATCCTGTATTTATGCACTTGGTCGGCTAATTGGGACAGGAAAAGAACACTTCAATGAGGTGAAGGACGAACCTGCTCTCCAACATGACAATAATCATGTGTGCAAATTGTCGCTTTTGCAATCTGTCTGATGTCCAATAAGTTGAATGTGCAATAAGTCAAGTGTACAATATCCAGTGTGTCAAGTGTCCAATACTCTCAACTGTACAATATTCTCAACTACTGTGCAATATGCCAAGTGTGCAATATGTCATATAGGCCTGTGAAATATATCAAACGTGCAATATTTTCCACTGGGCATTATGATTACAAGCAACTTAGTGCTGTGATTTATGTCTGGCCTCCTGCTGGTGTAGTCAGTATAAAGTTACTCTTTTGGAAAATCGTTTAAATGTGACAATTTTGTCACTTTCACTGTGTCACATATATCATAACTAAACATGTAGATCTACAAGAAAGTTTGAGATGTATTCAACAAAATATGGCATGTCATGCAGACTAGTTTTGAACTTTTGGTGGTTTACTGGAATTAATGTTGAAGGTTTGTAAAGCCGAGAACCATGCAACTCAAGCCAATACAGTGGTACTCATGACTCAAATCTGATTTATTGGCTGAACTAAAAGCTTTATATTTTTAAGTTGTAGCCCCAAATCTTATATATCTTAATTATGAAATCAACTGCTACGTTATAAAAGGGCACACAACTTGATATGGCCAAAATGGCATAGACAATGCAACCTAAGTGATAAATATTGTTTCAATCAATTCAATTTATTGATGACAAGATATTTATCCATACCTTAACCCTTCATTTCATTGTATAGGTAGTAGGCAGTGCAATTTGATGCTCTGTGCATTCAATGAAATTTCATTTTCTGAGAGTTGACCTGTCTTGTCTCAGCATAATGATTCCTGAACACAATTACCCCCAAATATACCAAGTCAATTTCTGTTTAGTCTTCAAACTGCTGCAGAACTGCATTACATTTGATATTGATCAATTGAAAATAGTCCCCAGTGGACTATTTGTTTTAGGCTTAAGCAGACTGCAATGGTCCCAAATAGTCCCAAAGTGATCTGTCATGGAATGTTTATTGTCTGCCACAGAACTGCCAGGCTACATAAGAGACAGGGGATAATGTATTGAACAGATATAGGCAAGACTATAAGAGTAAGTGACTGTAGAGTGTAGTGTCTTGGGTCAAGTTGAACAAGTCTTGGACAAATTGTTATTAGCCACTTGCAGTGGCTATCGAAAATGATGACACACTTTTGTCCTTGTGGAAGAGCACATTTTGTTCTATTTCATATGGTTAATACAATCTAGCACAGAAAAAGAATGCTACAAAAGAACATATCTGTGGATTATTAAGTCCAGAAGGCTTCTGCTTCAAGCCAAAGGAAAATTTGTACAGATGGTAAAAAGTGAAAACCTATAGTATAATGATCATGAGGGAATGCGAAAGATTGTGAGGAAATGCAATAATTATTGCGAATGAATGCAAATATCGCTAGGGAACGAGATAATCATAGTGAGCGAAGGCGATATAATATTCTTTATATATTTTTTTTTCCATGTCCGCTTCTAAGCACTGTCCGAATGTAATTCATAAAATGATTGCATAACAAAGAGTCATTCCTTATATTTAATATTCTTTATAGTGTGTGTAACTTGGATGGTCAGAAACTGAATGAAGGTCACTACTGAGATCACTTTCCAAAAGTCCAAGGTTACTCAATGCTGGTCAATAGAGTTACAGTAAAGCTTAAGTAAGGCACTTGTCCAAGGTTCTGAAGGTCTATGGTGTCGCATTAAATCATCTTCTGTTGTCTGAGACTTGTCTGAAGTCTAGAGTTTTGTTTTTCTTGTCTCAAGTTGTGTTTAGGTGGCAATAGATGCTTTGATTGAGAGGTTCAGTAGGTTTCAAAGGAGTTGACTAAAAGACTGAGATGAATGATCAGTGAGGTCCATAAATTTGTTTGAGGTGAAGGAAAAACTATGTAGTGAAGAGAGTTGGTGGTAAAGAAGATTTGTTGTAGATAAAGTATGGTTCGGCGAACTCGGTTTGTAGGTCTGTTTAGTTCACACAGTCCTCCGAGGCTGGGTTAGGCATTATGCATAAAATATTTTGTGGTTTGTCATACCTATAATCCCATCTCACCATTAAAGGTTTGCTGGTGGTAAAGACCTAGGTGCTGATGATGAATTGATCATGATAGTGATACCATTGACTTGAGTCTTGACTTCCGTTGTGCTGGTATACCCCGGATCAACTGGGTAGCTCAATCTCCATCTTTGTGGAGGGAGCTGCAAATTCGCTTTTGTGACCACCGTATGATTATGATGAGATGAGAAGACTTGGGAGTATGGCACATGCCCTATTGATTCAGGGTGTCTAGGATCTTTCAGTTTCCCCAGCATGAAATACAGGAATATCTTCCAACATCCAGTCTATACTCTATAGCTATAACTTATTATTTGTCGATACTTGTCAGAAACAAGCACTTGCCTTAAAGACATCACTATATCAATTAACCATTTATACACCAAAAACTAACCTACCAGAAAATTGTACATTCCGTCACTTATGTCTGCTTTTGGTACCAACTTTTGGCTGTTCTCTTGCGTCGTTCGCTATGTTTGAGTTTGCTGGAGCCATAATTGTTTCAAGTAAATGACTCCAGAAATCTATCTAGATTGATGGCTTTCTTATAGATTTTCTCTCAGCTCACTTAAACATCCAAGGGACCAAGGCACCAGCTGAGCAGCTACAGCCAGCAGTAGATTGCCATGCAGTAGATTGAAACTTCAGAAGTAAACTTTGCTGATAAATCTACTTCGGCATGTTAATTACTAAATTTGACCTTCGCTTGAGACTTTCACAATGGTATCATAGTGAATGTCGCAGTGGTGCCGCAGTGGTTTGCCAGTGGTTTGCCATTTCCACATTGACAAATATCAGATCTGTCATATTGCGGTGTCATGGCAGAAGTTCAAACAAAAGGCATTGAAGTAATTAGCTGTGACAGTTGGGCTATGAAAAGTTCTGTATCAAAAAGTTATAAAGATGAAAACTTGCCGTTCTAATTTCATTTGTCACAATGTGGGCAAGAGGAAATTAATTCTGACAGCTTGGCTGAAGCAGGTCAAGAAAGGCCATTAATTCAAGATGTCTAAAGCAAGAAAGTTTGATGAAAGCCTGCCTTCAGTATAGTTTCAGGCAATGAATTTATTGCTTCGACATTTTAGAAAGCCAATGCAATTGTTTTTCTATTCTTAAATGTGCACAAGTCCTTTCTGTCACTCTCAAACAAACATGCACTCTTTAACACTAAATATTCACTTGCATTCTGGTAATTGCATTGACATCATTGCATTGCAATGATTGCTTTGCATCTCTTGAGGAAACCAAATATTTGGCAAAGAATGTAGAATTGCCATCCTACTTCTGTTTCACATTGTCTCTAACATTTGGTTTCATCTTACACCCTGTAGGCTGTAGGAATAAGCCAGGGTGATTAACTGTCCCCTGGCTTTATCTTAATTCAATCAACCCAAGGTGACTTGTGGCTTATTGGGAGAATTGCTGTTGGGAATAAGGAAGGGTAATGCCATCTCCAAAGATAAGACGGAATTGTTGGGATGTTAGTGTGGTGCATCTTTCTTTGTTTTACAAGAAGTTGATTTGGGGTGGTAAATACAGATAGTACATCCCTCGAAATTAAAGTTTTTTGCCACTACCAAGTTTTTGCCGCTGACGAAGGATGATCAGTGAGAAGGGAGCAAAAAGTCCCAAACTTTGACAAAAAAGTTCAAAGAAATGTATTTCACAGATGAGTTATTTGGCAATGTAGGGAAGAATGTAGCAGTTTGAGTGCTTCTAAATAGCGCACTCTGGTGTTGATGGGACTCACTATAAAGCACTGACTCAATTCAAGGGTCCACCAATGGAAAGTCAAGTCTGAACTGAACGTTTCTTTGTATTTGCTCAAGTTAAAAATATCAGGGAAAGAATAAAGTTTAGAAGCAAATTTTAAAAAACTCATAAATATATGTCAGCAAGAATGACACATTGAAGCCCTAAAGGGCAGGCAGGACTGCCAAGATGTTAAAAAAATACTCAACAAGAATCCGCAGATTCAAAACCGACCTAGCGCAATGAAATTGAAGGTGCCATTGCTTAAACCACTGAGCAACTGATATTGGAAGATAGGAGAAATAGTTGATTGGAAGATTCTAGACTATTAGTATAAAATCAATGCAGTTTGAACAGATTTCTAAAAAAAAGGAAAGATGGCTGCCAAAATGGCCGCCATCTTGGATTTCTCGACATGGTCCTCATCCATACCCACAGGGCAATACCTGTACCAAATTTCATATCTGTAAGTGAAATATTAAGGTCACAATGGCCAGTTTAAGAATGACAAAAGATGGCTGCCAAAATGGCTGCCAAAAAGTGGCTGCCATCTTGGATTTCTCAACATGTTCCCGGCTGATACCCACAGCCCCATACCTGTTTCATAACTCAAAATATTGAGGTCACAATGGGCAGTTCAAGAAATGAAGAAAGATGGTTGCCAAAATGGCCGCCATCTTGGATTTCTCAACATGTTCACAATCCATACCCACAGGCCCATACCTGTACCAAATTTCATAACTCTAAGCGAAATATTGAGGTCACTAATACTGAGGTCACTAATATTGAGGTCACTATTAGCAGTTCAATAAATAAAAAAAGATGGCTGCCAAAAAGGCCACCACAAAATGGCCGCCATCTTGGAATCTTCACATGTTCCCAATCCA
The DNA here is from genome assembly GCA_026936325.1 of Platynereis dumerilii. NCBI lineage: Eukaryota > Metazoa > Annelida > Polychaeta > Phyllodocida > Nereididae > Platynereis > Platynereis dumerilii. Next base: position 9,770,056 of record JAPTHN010000006.1, on the reverse strand, counting down.
TACCCAGAGTTCCATACCTGTACCAAATTTCATAACTGTAAGTGAAATATTAAGGTCACAATGGGAGGTTCAAGAAAGAAGAAAGATGGCTGCCAAAATGGCCACCACAAAATGGCCACCACAAAATGGCCACCACAAAATGACCGCCATCTTGGATTTCTCAACATGTTCACAATCCATACCCAGAGTCCCATACCTGTACCAAATTTCATAACTGTAAGTGAAATATTAAGGTCACAATGGGCAGTTCAAGAATGAAGAAAGATGGCTGCCAAAATGGCCGCCACAAAATGGCAGCCATCTTGGATTTCTCAACATGTTCCCAATCCATGCCCAGAGTCTCATACCCGTACCAAATTTCATAACTGTAAGTGAAATATTAAGGTCACAATGGGCAGTTCAAGAATGAAGTAAGATGGCTGCCAAAATGGCCGCCAAAATGGCAGCCATCTTGGTTTTATCGACATGTCCCAGATTCATGCCCATGGTACCACACCTGTACTAAATTTCATTACTCTAAGTTGAAAACTAAGGTCACAAATGGACTTTTACACACATGTTGACAAGAAATGTTTACATTGACACATGAACATTGTTTACATGCTGCCAAAATGGCCACCAAAATGGAGCCATCTTGGATTTCTCAACAATTAGCAGATCCATGCCCATAGTACTATCAGTTACACCCTGCTCGTTTCGAGGGTACGGGAATATACACCACGAAGGACTCCATACACCACGAAGCCGAAGGCTGAGTGGTGTATGGAGGCCTGAGTGGTGTATATTCCCGTACCCTCGAAAAACGAGCAGGGTGTAACGGTTTTATCCTCAGACTTCTTGTTTTATTGATGCTCGTAGATTATCTTGCAAACTGAGTCTGAAATGTCTTTCAGTAACAAAGCAACAGCATTGTGACGTCATCACCAGTGCTGTCACCTGGATGATGTCACAATGGCTCAAACAATGGCATTGTTACGTCATGACTATTGTTGCTACAAGGATGACGTCATAACAATCCTATGGTTGCAATTGTGACATCATTGTTTATCTCATACACCCTGTCTGGTGATGACAGACAGGGTGTACGGTGTCATACACCGCGGCTCTCAGCCAATCAGAATCAAGGATTCACACTGGACTGAGGATAACATACCTGTACCAAATTTCATTACTCTAAGTTGAAAACTAAGGTCACAAATGAACTTTTACACACATGTTGACAAGAAATGTTGACATGGACACATGGACATGGTTTACATGAGTCCCCTTTCACTACCCACCCCCCTCTAATAACCGACGTTAGGTCGGTTAAAAACCTTTAAAAGAGAATAATTGGCAATAATTGTAAACTATGACATCACATTGCTTGAGGCTGTACCTTCACTAACCCTTTGTACCTATATTGCTGATGTCACAAAACTTGTCATCTGTCTTTCCTTTTTGAATTTGGGCTTCTCCGGAACATGCAATGTAAGTAAAGATTGGCTAGGAAAAATAAAAATATTTTGACAGACCTCTATCATGTAAATGTCCAAACAGAGATTTTAAATACTAGGTTGACTGCCACTGAAGAGCAAAGGCCAAAATGAGCTGCATGCAACGCAATGCATTTAAACCTTTTGGAATATGCCTGCCACTTCTCAGGGATACCCCGGAACTCAATTTAGTCCGAGCCCATGGGACATTAAATGGAGGCGGGTTGTATCCAGTGTTCTATGCTGGGGCAACTGAAAGACCCTGGGCATCCCTGAATTAATAGGGTATGTACCAGACTCACAGTCTTCTCATCTCATCATCATACGGCGATCGCCTGCCTCGATATAGCCCACTAAGGTGCTGCTGAGGCGTAAAACACAAACAAAACAAACAAAACTTCTCAGGGATAAAATCACCAAAACAAACGGAAGAAACAATCCTTACATCTTCAGACTTCAGTCTCCTAATGGTTTTGGAGATACATGGCTGAAGCTTTGCAGAAAGAAAAGCAATTTATTCTTGTGGTCTGGGAAAGCTCTTGGGACAATGTTACATCAATATCCATTGGGCAATAAAATGGCATCACATTATAGAAATGTTATATCAGTTGACAGTCATAATACAGTGTTGCAAGATATAAGTGATGCAGAACATAAAAGATAAAGATGTAATGTCACCAATGAAAAGTCAATTGCTTCCATGACCATGCAAGATTCTTATAAATTCATCCTTGATAAAAACATTGTAAATAACTTTATCTGGATATTAAAGGAGAAGTACGATGGTTTTAGGCTGCCAAACAGATATTGAAGAATTCCCATTCACAAAGCATAATGTGAGTCTGTTCAGTCCATGTAATTATTCAATGGTGCAAATATGATATCATTGATATGACAATGGATTTTGACTGCTTGTCAGTGTGTGCAATTTGACGCCATTTTGACGCCTTGTCATTGTGCATCACCATACTATGGTAACATGTATGCTTTCTTCTCGAAATAAGGACGTTAATTGGATTTTACAACTTTTTTTTTGTTGTCAGAATATGATATGCCAATGACATTTTGACTACTTATTGCTGTGCATCACCACAGTGGCATGTATGCTTTTCATCGTGTTTTCTCTGAAATAACTTTAACAGGACATAAGAGTGATCATCCGAGTGATGGGACATCACTTCATCACAATGAAGACTATATGGCACAATGTTTTTAAAAAAAATCTAAATATGGTAGTCCAATGATTTTTTGACTGTTTTTCAGTGTGCAACTGTGCATATCCATATAATATCTAACTAGAATGAGCGCTCGGAGATCGCATACCTCAGCCTGCCTTCAAATTTAGACTCAGGCTGAAGACAACTTTCTAATTCATGTTATCCGTTATTAATAATCAAGTAGTTTAAAGAACATGCAATGTCTCTCTGTCTATCCTTCCATCTATGCATTTGTCTATTTATCTGTTTGTTTCTATCCATGCGTCAGGTTTTTAGAAATATTTTTTTAGGACAATTTGTCTTTTTTTTCTTGCAAAGTATGATTCTTGTCATAAGCAAAATGACCTTCAACTGAGAATATAGTTTCTATGCAATTTATATATCTGTTGACATCTGTTGACAAATAAAAAAGATCTGAAGCTAAGATTAATTGGATAAGCAGCCATTAATTGCATTTAATGATGATTACACCGACCAACGCCAATCAATAAGCAATGAAAATCAATAGAATTCTGTAATTAATTAGATTCAAGCAAGATTCACAATTGCTGAACAGCCTGTAGAAATATAAACACTCTCTTGGGCTGCTAGTGCAAAAATGACATGTATACTATTACAGCTAGTGCATGCAGCGCGGTAGAGGCCTATTTTCGAATTTCCTTAATTGTAGCCACAAAAAAGCTCCAATATTCACCAAAATTTAATCAGGTATTGTGTAGTACAAGTGAACACATCATGCCCAAGGAAATCGAAATCCATTCAGTATTGTTGGCAGGAGTCGATTAACAAACACACAAACCCACAGGCAGAAATCCCAGAAACTGCCCACCCTCACAATACTCAGCCGCTGCAGGCTGAGTAATGACATACAATACCCCATGTATGCCTTTCTCCTATGCAATAAATGTAGACACTGTAGTCTTCCAGAAGCCTCTCCAAACTCCTCCAAGCCTCTTCATGCCTCTTGAGTGATCTTGACTTTTTGATCCATGTCATTTCTTCCCAAAGGCCCATTGAGAAAGAAGCAGTTATGAAATATGAACATCTTTAGTCCCAAAACATTATTCTTTTGACATTTCTATGAGGCACACTTATAGGGATTCTGTCTCTTTTCTGTGTGGCAGTATGGGAGGAATTATGAGGAACCATGGTGGCTTTTGATAACCATTGTTTGATGGACTCCCTAATGTTGTGATTTTATCTCTAACCAATCATTGTAATAACTTAATCATTGGATTTGCTATCATTACAGTGATTACATAGTTATCTGGCTTGACCATAATTTTCCTCAGGCCTCTTCTATTGATCACTATAGTGTGCTTCATAAATCAGAATTGATTAGTTAACCAAACTGAGTACATTTAAGATTAATTTAGAAACATTATTGAAATAGACCAAAATGAGCATAACTAATAACTTTTTCTGGCCATCCTCCTGTCTTTCCAACTATCCTATCTAAATTGCATCTTTGTTAATATTCTCTATCTCAATCTGTCTGAGTGTCTGTCTGTCGGTCTATCTAGATCTATATATCTATGTATCTATCTATGTATCTATCTATCTATCTAGATCTATCTATCTATCTATCTATCTATCTATCTATCTATCTATCTATCTATCTATCTATCTATCTATCTATCTATCTATCTATCTATCTATCTATCTATCTATCTATCCAACCAACAATACTCTATGTACAGTGTATAGGAGCATGACCATGGTTTCACTCTTCTATGTACAGTACATAAAGCACTGCCCAAAAACCAATTTAATGCAGAGATTATTGACATTCTTGTTGAAGTTGATGGAAGGATGAGCCTGATACCAAAATGAACTTGAGTGTTTAAGTATGGTCTAGCCACTGCCAGACAACCAGTGGTTCATCCAAAGTACACTCCAAATATGGAAGTACATGATGGGATATGATTTATATAATGGAGGTGCAGTAAGATAAACAATTGCACTGCTTGCACCCAGGGGCGGCGGAGCTGGGGGGGCACTGGGGGCACGTGCCCCCCCACTTTTGGGCCCAAAAATACATAAAATGCCCCTTTTTCTCCTTGAAATTACCGTAGACAAGCTGCCCCGGAGCCATGTGCCCCCCCACTTTCCGAAGCGTTCTGCCACCTCTGCTTGCACCCCTTGACAGCAACTGAGGACTTGTGTCAAGTTATGTGGACTTGAGGGGTTTTTCTACATCCACTATTTCCATTTCAGTATATGAGTATGCCTGCATTGCCTGCAGAAGGCCAACAGAAGGCAAAGGGTAGGACTGGATGCAGTATTTACTTGACTGCAAACTGGGTATCATCTACACTGTCCTACAGTGTTGTTCTGTGCTAGATTAAGCATTTCTATAGATGTTGAAAGTGCACTGGGCTGCCAATATCGCCGAGTCCCGAGTTCGAATCCAGCAGGTCGGGTCACCTAGACTTATGTTCGGCGGCAGTTTCAATCATCCTTGACATCATTTCGGTGTCTTCCTCTGTCCTAATTAGCCTACAAAGTGCATAAATACAGGAGACTTGATATTTGCAATCACTCGCCTACTGACAGTGCTGTGTACTTAGTGACTTTGTGTCTGTACTGGGTTATACACTCCCAAATCACTTCTCTGGACTTGCTCACTCTGCTTTTGTGCAAATCGATCGCTCTATCACCCCGTTTTGAGCCGACGACATTCTTTTTTGTCGTCACGGCCCAGAGAGACTTCTGACAGACTTTCCGAAAGTACTCCAGCTTCTGCAGTCTCTCTCTGTTTGCTATCAATATTACTTTATTTTCTCAATTACAAGCCCGGATGACTGTTGAGAGTTATAGCGATTGCTAAATCTACAGTCATATCAAGGCAATATCTGGTTCTCAAAAGAGTTTCCGGAATAAGTCAGAACTCTGATGTATGATGTTTGCTGTCAATATTACTGCTTTTGCCCAATCACAAACCGGTGACATTCACAAAGTCTTCGTACCACATAATTTACATGTTCTTCAATGCAAAAGTCATTTTGAAATATCTTGAACTTGTGATAGAACAACCTTTTTATTTATTGAAAATCTGAAATTCTGTAATATTTGTAGCCAGCACTGTAATATTGATAGTATTTCTAATTTTCTAGTAAGCACCGTGATATTGATAGCAAAAACAGGAGACAACCAAATCGGAAGTACTTTCAGAAAGTCATTACGGCATTCTGGGACAAACAAGCCGTCACAAACTACGCAGCATAAGAATGGCCATCACCCCAAAACGCCAATAACAGAGTGCGAAAGCGATCGATTTGCAAACTCAAACACAAAAGTCTGGAGCAAGTGACACAGCTTCAGCAAGTGTCCGCATCCAACGCTATCCAATGATAAAAGTTTGATGGACTGTTTTTGGTGTGTGGGTGGCAGTCATGCCTGTCATGGCTGACACTTTGGAGGCAAGGTCAAATCTGTAGCTCTTCTAGGTCAAATCTGGAACTCCTCAAGGTCAAATTGATAAGTCAGATCAATGTTATTCTGCGGGGTAGTAGGGTAAATGACTTAAAGAGTCTAACTGACTGGAATCTAAAGAGTAGGAGAAATGCTGGACTATACAGTGTAAACGGGTATGTCTTTGATAAAAGTAGTAAAAGCTGAGGAAAAGTACTTCGGTTCACTGAGACAATGATGCCTCTCACAGGGAAATAAGACAAAAACGCATTATCCACCAAGAAAATCTTTGCTGATTCATGCGATCATAAATTCCCTATAACTCGAAACTAAATCCTTGGCAGGCTACTTGCGACAAGGGGAGGACACAGCAATATGTGAAGGATGATTGAAACTGCTGTCCAACTGATGTATGACTTGTATGTACATTGTACGCTTGATGTCAGAGCGGGAATGTAACCCGGGTATCAGCGATTGAAAGCTTAGCACGCTACCAACTTGGCCGACCCTCCAACAAGTCCAGCAAGGGTAATCCTCAACAAACAGATAATAATCATTATAGAACTCTCCATTCGTAAAGTTGATTGACATTGATATGGAGACCGGTCACCGAACCATAGACACCATATCATAGAAAAGTCACCCCGGAACTCAATTTAGTCCGAGCCCATGGGACATTAAATGGAGGCGGGTTGTATCCAGTGTTCTATGCTGGGGCAACTGAAAGACCCTGGGCATCCCTGAATTAATAGGGTATGTACCAGACTCACAGTCTTCTCATCTCATCATCATACGGCGATCGCCTGCCTCGATATAGCCCACTAAGGTGCTGCTGAGGCGTAAAACACAAACAAACAAAACAAAATCATAGAAAAGTAACATGTACCACAGACAACTGATATGGAAACTGTACCAGTGTACCATAGACATGTCACATGGACAGCAGACTGATCAATCAATAATTCATTGCAGGGTGCATGTCAATCATGACACACAATGCCCCTTAGCACAATGTCATGCCCCTTAACACAATGTCATGTTGTTGAGCAAACATAAGGGAATCTTTGTTTACTAAGTTTGTTTACTATGTGTGTTTACATGGCAGTGTTAGGAGGCATTGCAAAGCAACCTAAGAGGAATAGATGGATGTTTGCCCAAGACACCCTGACACCACTGTGCTATGTGCAAGTTTTTGCCTGCCAAGTGAGTGGGGAAGTTGGGCATTTTAGAGTTCAGATTCATAACACAGCTGCTGTGAGACTGTGGGACTGAGAGTGGTTGGATTGTTTTTGGTTGTAGACTTCGCACTGAGTACACAGTACTGGGGATAGCGAGGGGATTTTTGTTGTCAGATGATCCTTCACCTCATTGATGTGCCATCTTCCTGTCCTGATTAGCCTACTGTATCTCCCTGTTGTCCTAATTTTCCTGCTGTGCCCCCTTCCCTTCCTGTCCTAATTTGGGCTACTTGCTGTGTCCCCTCCTGTCCTAATTAGCCTGCTGGCTCTCTTCTGGTCCTAATTAGCCTGCTGTGTCCCCTACTGTCCTAATTAGCCTGCTGGCTCTCTTCTGGTCCTAATTAGCCTGCTGTGTCCCCTACTGTCCTAATTAGCCTGCTGGCTCTCTTCTGGTCCTAATTAGTCTGCTGTGCCCCCTACTGTCCTAATTGGCCGGCAGTGTCCTATTCCTGTCCTAATTAGCCTGCTGTGCCCTCTTTCGGTCATAATTTGCCTGCTGTGCCCCCTTCTGTCCTAATTTGCCTTGCTGTGTCCCCTTCCATCCTAATTTGCCTGCTGTGCCCCCTTCTGTCCTAATTAGTCTACCATAACTACTATTAACTAGTGCATATTTGTTTTAACAATACAAAAAGTAAAGACTATACATCCATATCTGATAAGTCTGTCCTTTAAGAAACTGATGGCAATATCGACCAACTTCTCTTAAATGTGTGTGGTAAATATCCGCTCATGGCTGTGAAGTTTTCCTGCTTATGTACACTTCACCACAGGTGTACATCTCAGTGAAAGTATGCTGTTACTCGGTCACTCTGAGAGAAAACTTCACCTCAACCCCTGGACCATCTGCCCTTGCACACCTAGAATTCACCCTTCTAGGAGAGGATAAGGGTGTGGGGGTAACTGATAAGAGAGTGGATGAACCCAATAAGTGATTTAAGGGGTGTTTTGTAACTGATTGTTTGTTTGTTGCACCCTAAGTTTGTTTTTTTACCACCCTCAGGAACACTGACTGACAATGAGCAACTTCTGAACTACATCATTTGCAAAATAACACCAATAATGTACATAGGGTGGAGTTCTCGGTGTCCAGCTGCTTGGTTCCAGCAGGGCAGGTAAAAGGATCCCAACTCTGGGTGACCAGGACCTATTTAGGACAGTAGTTTCAGTCATCTTTCGTCTCACTGCTGTGTCCTCCTCCTGTCCTTATTAGCCTGCTAGTGTGCAGATATTCCGGACGTGATGCCCAGTCATCCATCTTGTAAAAATCTGTGTTTTATTAAGCTTTTTAAGGGCTGCAATGAGAAAACTTGACTTCAAGAGCAGAACTGTAGTGTAGGTATATGAACTTTGTTGTAATTTATACATTACATAACACATATAAAGGGTATAGAGCGAACCATGGCATATAGCACCATTCTATGACAGACGCCCCATTGACAGGACTTCAAATATTTACACCAGACACTGCCAAATAGGTACAAGGCCTCAGGCAGTGATTCCTTCATGGAGGAGGGGGGGGGGTAGCTTTCACCAAAGGCTTATAGGAGCATTTTCTACCAGTTGGGCAAGGCCTATAGCTAGTGTAGGACTCCAATAATAAAGTGAAAACTCATGCCTATGTAAAAAATTTCTTTTAATTAATGGCCCTCAAGTGGGCCCGGGTTCGATTCCCACCGCGGACAACCCTAGTTTGACATATGTTTCATCCTGTGCCTAGAGTGCACATCACCTCATTACTGTGGTCCCTGCCTCATAATCATAACTAGTGCAAAAATACAGAAATAAAGTTGTACCACACATCCCAGTGTACCCTTGCCCCTACCCTGTGTCAATTAAGTTCTATACCAGACCAGAGTTACCAGACACATTCAGACTGCTGTTGGATCTTCAGTACCGGTATACTCTCTGTGGTATACTGCAGTGAAGGGTGTTCCAATGCCCCATGCAGGGTCCAGGCTCAGCATACTGGCACTGGCAGACCATATAGTCCAATGCTTACAATAAAAGCATTCATACTTTCATAGGACTTAATATACTCTCAAAGGCCTCAGGCTATAGTAAGAGTTTATGAATGGTGATATTTATAAGCTAACCATATAGCACTTTCATAGTCAAGCACTTGGACTTATACTACTCAGTGCCTCAATTAGAGTACTGAAAGACTCAGATTTTGATGATTGCTGATTCTATTAGTGCTACATTTGGTATTCTGGATTTTGTGAAAAGTATAATTAATTGTATTTAGACAGAATTGAAAGAAAATGGTGACAATTCAGAGCTCCCATATTGTAGTGGGCCTATGTTTATTTATTAGAAGAAAAGCCCACACTTAAAGGACTACACAGGTCTGCCACATACTGCACCGTTTTAGTTTAGTCTGTGAAGAATTATTTTATGACTTTGAAAATTGAACAACTTCTTCGTTGCAAAAGGGATGCATTACAAAAAGATGTCTAAATCCCTTTAGCTTAGTCAGTAGAGTGCTCGCTTCACAAGGGGACCCGGGTTCAATCCCCAGGCTTGCCATCATGTCATTCCACGATGTCATCGTTCGCATCAGACATAAATTGGAGGCGCCGTGCGTCCAACTGGAAACTAGTGACTGACTTAGTTGGCTACCCACGTTAAATAAAAGTACCTTTACCTTTTTAATCCCCATACTTGTGGGGTTAGAACTATTGATGAAGCAGTTGCCAATAAGAACATATGTGCTAAAGGAACTCTTAACGTAATTTCCCATGAAGTTTATATGAGACTTCCAATTACTTTGGTTTTATCCATTCATTTTCTCTTGAGCTTGTAGCTTGAATACCCTACTAAGTATCATCTGCAACTTACAAGACAGGCTCCATGTACTTTCTTACATATATTGATTTTTAAGGAAGCTGGAAGCACCAGAGCATTGCCCTCCTGTCTTCTATATTTAGCTATTGAAGTGTCCCTATGGAATAAAGCAAGGCCAAAAGATATACCATATATCTCTTTTGTATAGACCTCCTCTAATATTGTTACTGATGCTTGTTAACAATGTGGTCGTGTATCTTAAGCAATTATCCATGAATTTAGAATCAAAACTGGTGGATATACAATGTACTTTACATGGTAAATAAATCTATCTATATGTCTATCTATCTCTATCTAGCCATAGTATGCTAGTAGCCATCTCAAAGTTTTCCAAATTCCAAGTGTTTTTCTCTCAACAAAGAGTGGATGCATATATATATCAGTGTTGAGGGCCAACTTCAACTTTGTTAGACTTTATTTTTTAAAAGCTGTCATTAACTTCCATATCTCAGTAGCTTTGTATTTGTAAATTATACATATGCTCATCATTCGGGTGTCTTTAGAGCTATTTGGGGCAATGTTAAAATCAAGAAATGCTTTAATATCTCAACCACAATGGGTCAGTGCCATTTTATTTCCCTGAATGTTTTTCCATTATAAAAATTTGACATAAGAAAGAACAGCCAGTAGTCAGCTACCAAACAATATCTGACATTTCTCTTTTTCAATTTAGACTCCTACCAGAATCCATAGTTTCCCAGACCCTTTACAGAATCCAGACAGACTTGACTCTTCTGAGAGAAATAAATCCATTTGTAAAAGCCAGGCTCCATCCCCATAAGATTGAGAGGTTGATAGCTTCACATTGCTCTGCCCCAGTCTGTTGGAACTGCCACTGTCTACCAGTATATCCAGTAATACTAGTATTCCACTGCCCAAAAAGCAGGAGGTCTGAGACAATGTGACAGTGACGCACATTGCTTTCTGTGTAAAACCTTGTAAAGTATAACATTATAATTGCACATTCTAAAGAGAAATATCTGTAATTCCAACTTCAGGAAAAGTATGTGTAATTTCATGGACAGAATCAACCCCAAATGTAAGATTTTAACATCACTTCCTGAGAGAATTTTGCATCACATTAACTTGGAATTTTTGGAGAATGTGGAAAACATCAGAAGCAAACAATTTAAAGGGGAAAAGACATGTGAAGAAGTTAATCTTTAAATGAACTTACCTTGTTTTAATTTGGCTGTTCCTTGCTGCATGCACTTGGTATTTGAGGATGTTCATAACTCCTTCCATGTTTTGAGGCATCTCGTCAAGGTCAAGGTTAAATCCTGACCCAAGGTCATCTCCACTGCCGAATGACAACCCAAGGTCATCTGAGTGTCCTTGGGAGTTTCCATGGGTATCCCTGCTGACGTCATCAATGTCCAATCTTGACCTGACGTCATTTCTTTGCCAGGGTATTCTGTAATCTCCATTGGTCTGTCTATGATTTTGTCTATGATCCACATTTGTCTGTCTATGATCCACATTTGTCTGTCTATGATCCACATTTGTCTGTCTATGATCCACATTTTGCTGTCTATGATCCACATTTTGCTGTCTATGATCTACATTTTGCTGTCTATAATCCTCATTTGTCTGTCTATAATCCTCATGTGTCTGTCTTGTCTGTCTAGAGTCACCACTGTATATAATCTCATTATTATCCACAGGGAGATTGTCGTCTGTCCATCTGAATTGGTCTCTTTCTGATGACCCTGCTCCACTGTGTGTATAACCAGTTGCCATGGCAACCATTGTAGCAACTGTCACTATGGCAACCAAAGTTGATTGCCTCATAGTTACTCTATTTGTGTGTGATATGGAATGAATGATGTTAATATTTGACATTTTGGTTTATTTTTGCAACTGTTTTTCACACTATGATCCCATTTTATGCCCCATGATGGCACTGTTTTGATTTATTTTGCTTTTCTGGGCAAACAGCTGTCAGTGTTATTGTAAGTTGACCCCTTAGTAACAGTTGAGCGTGCCTAGCAACCAGTAATCATGCACACATGACTGTGTTTTGGCTCTAATTGGCATGGGGGTATATTTAGGACAAAATGAGTATTTTAGAGGAAAAAAACATTTTCAGTGCATTATCATATCTTTGTGATAAAACTACTTTTGAACTTATCCATATTTTAAGTACTACCACTTGTCATGGACCTATTATAGACCATGTTTTAACCTTCTGGGTTTTGAAGTAAGGAAAATGAAGAAAATCCTTGTTTGGTGATAATGTTCCTTTGAGGTATAGTTTGTCTTAAGCTGTGGTTTCAGAAATAGGAACTATACTAGGATCCTATGGACATCCTGTGGACATCTGGAGACTTTGACAGTTATCTGGAGTTAGTGAAGTCCTCTGCATGGATTTGTCCCATCTGGAGTTATAGTGGAGTATGAGTTGTAGTATTATATCCTACACATCTGTTTGGGTGCTTTAGAATCCAGCTGTTGTTGTTTTGAAGTCCCTTTTCACTGGAATCAAAAATCAAAGAGAAAAAGTTTAGTATTTACATCCATTGAGAAGGAACTTAAAGGAAGTCTGATTTTCACTCTAGTTTAAGTTTAGGGTTCAAGTTCATCTCTGCATTTTAAGTGCAAACCTAGCCTAGGTCACAGTCTTTATATGAACAATGGTACAAAAATTATGTTTGTAAAATTTTATTGCATTGTTTAATCATAGGGGTTGTCCTGAGTCGAGTTTATGACAAAATAATTAAGGACATGACATGCAAAATTGGAGATAATAGCTCAAAATGTTTTGAATGAAAAACCAAATGAAAGGATGATTACAAAAACCAAATGCAGGCTGAATACAAAATAGCTACAGCTTTTGATTCATACATAAAATAATAATCTAGATTATGTGTCTTTATAAAGAGAGATTGTTTCGTTTATTTGACAGACAGATAGATAGATAGATAGATAGATAGATAGATAGATAGATAGATAGATAGATAGATAGATAGATAGATAGATAGATAGATAGATAGATAGATAGATAGATAGATAGATAGATAGATAGATTTGTTGATTGATTGAAACTCCTAAACATGTTTTGGTCTGGGTTAGCTAGACCTGACCAGCATTTGGCAAATTGGCAAAGCCACATGGTTAGGAAACCCTGAATACTTTTGATGTGTTAATTACTTCAAGATGTAGGGGGTATTAGGGTTGGTATGACTAACCTTATGCACATAGCCCTCCTGAGATCTTGATAGCCAGTTGAATGATCCAAACATGTAAATATAGCAGAGATCCGTGAAAATCCAAAAAGTGTAAAATCCTATTTGGTGCTTTCTGATGTTTTTTGTCAACTTTTTGAAATTAGTTTCAGTCCAAATATTTTGTCCTGCGCACGTATTTTTGTCATAAAAAGAATGTTTACAACTGAAACCATGTGTTCCTTTTGTTGACAAAAATGTTTCGTGGATTTAATGATTTGCAAATCATTAAAAGTTGTGTCTTTTTGTCAAATATAATCCATTTTGTCATTATCCATCCATTTTGATGACTTTGTCTATGTAAACACAAAGATATGATTAGATTCACTCAAAATGCCAAATGCTTATATCGTCTGCATTGCACTGCTCCCCCTGCAGCTGAAGTGGTTGCCACCAACTTGCGCCCCTCTCCCAAATGGTACAGTCCATTCATGATTTGATCTTCCAAAAGAATGATTTGTTGAGAAAAGTTACATTTTGCCAAAAAGGTCTTCTCTGTAATTGGCAATTTGTTTACTTTTACAATTATTCTGTATTATAGATGATGAATAAATAATTCTCATTCTCTTGTTTTTGTGCATTTTCAAAAATGAAACAAAGAAAGACTCGCTTAGCAAGTTAGCGTCAAAATCCACCAAAAACTTCTTTTAAAAGCAAAACAGCTATAGAATGATTATATGTAGGCATATTTGTATAAATGTCAGATGAAGCTACTGTTTTGAAATAAAGTCATGTTTTTTTTTAAATATATTTTCTGCAATGTGTTACTGTTATACCTGCTGAAATTACATGAATACATTTTGTTTTAGGCCTAATTCCTTTCTAATCTCTCATCTGAACATTTCTTCGTAGATCCTGTATATTGAATAAAATAATTGTAAAGTTGATATTATTTGCTGCTACTCTAAAACAGGAAACCAGCCTTTACTTCTGGCACTATCTTTGTTAGCCAATGTCCTGCAGAAAATGGCCACAGCAAAAAGATAGCAGTTTTTGGCGCCTGCAATTTTAGACCTGCTTTCAATGTAGACATTTTGTTGGCCTATGGTTGGAGATAAGCTCAGTGGACTTGCTGTTTAGAGCTGGTTACTGGTTTAAGATTGATTGATAGTCAACGATAGATCGAATGATTGAGATGGAGATATAGACCTATAATGCAGATACATAGATGAGGCTCTGGATGGGCTTTTATATGTTCCCCTAGATATCTATCTATCTATCTGTCTAGCTGTCTATCTATCTATCTATCTATCTATCTATCTATCTATCTATCTATCTATCTATCTATCTATCTATCTATCTATCTATATGTATATCTATATATCTATATATCTATGTAGCTATCTATCTATCTGTCTATCTATCTATCTATCTATCTATATATCTATGTAGCTATCTGTCTATCTATCTCTCTATCTCTCTATCTCTCTATCTATCCATCTATCCATCTATCTATCTATCTATCTATCTATCTATCTATCTATCTATCAGATATGGAGATAGATATTGAGTAGGAAAATGGTATGGGATGGCACAACAGCTGTAAATCACACTAGTCAAATTTGTTTTAAGATTATTTCAATCTATCCTTGGATCTAAGTTATGGAACCTTGAAAATTAATCAGCTCATCACTCTAAATGTAATTGCAGAATTCTGACAACTAATAACTCCTTACATTTTGTCTGAGATAATGACGTTGTGAATTGATCACAAAAAGTTAGCATCACAAGTTCCTGAATTTATTGAAATATCTTTATTACAATATTGTATTATAGTTAATAATTTTCACTTTCATGTTTCTAATTTTACTAAAATGTATGCCTTCATTACCTTCCTTTTTTTAATGCAACTTTGTTGTTTCCTTCATGGAGACTAACTCAAAAGGACAAATAGATTATTAAAGTTTATATATCTCAATATAAGTAAATAGTTAAATATGTACACCAAGGATTAACTTATAACTTTACTTTGATGATGTAATTGTGCATAGTGTGTGGATTTATCAACAAATAGAGACCATATTTTTGTCAAGGTGACTTAATCTGATATTTCAAATGATAAATATATTTTTTGTACAAAGTTGTTTCTATACTGGCCTTTTGAATCATTTTATAATGACCATAGAAAAAAGTTAGTTATTATCACAATTTCATGTGCTCCACTTCAGACATTGTGTAGTTCTGATCTCTTCTGTTGCATATACTAAAGTTGGACAATACTGGTTATCCATGCAATTACAATTTTTAAATTGAATTCAGGACAGCTTTGACCTGAGTCTCTTTGCAAAACTTGACTAAACTTTGCTAAATACATGTGCAGAAATTCTGGATGTAAACACCAGCCAACACAACAGTACCAACATTGCATAATTCCACACTCTGCCTTGCCAGTACCCTGGACTTCTACTCCTCCCTTGGTTGCTGCTATGGGAAGTCAAGAATTCCAACTGATTTTAGCTCCCTCTGGTGGTTAGTAGGGGTTCTTAGTGCACCTCTTCTCTTCTCATTTTGTTAGAGTTGCCCAGATGGGGGGAGGGTTGGTCTAATGGTAGTGTGCTAGACTGTCAATCGCTGGGTCCAGGGTTCAAATCCAGCTCTTGCCAAGTCACCTCGGCCTATGTTGGATGGCTGTTTCAATCATCCTTCTCCTCATTGTTGTGTCCTCCCCTGTTCTAACTAGCCTACCAAGTGCATAAATACAGGACGTAAAGCCCCACTCATCCATCAATCTCTTCTCATTTAGTTAGAGTTGCCCAGATACAATTTTTTTCAGACCCACTGTTGGCTCAGGTTGTAGCACTATTGGTTCCGATCACTTGGTCCTGAGTTAGATTTCAGCTCTGGTCAGGGTGACCTGGATGTATGTTGGACAGCAGTTTCAATCATCCTTCACCTTTTTGCTGTGTCCTCCTCCTGTGTTAATTAACCTGAGAGCATAAATACAGGACATAAAGCTCCAATCATCCATCCATCCAGCTCTTGGGCTGATGGGGTCATCTAGACCCATGTTGGACAGCAGTTTCATTCATCCTTCCCCCTTTTGCTGTGTCCTCCTCCTGTCCTGACTAGACTACTTAGAGTGTAAATACAGGACATACAGCCCCAATGAATAATGATGCTTGCTACGTCTTAATGTTATCTATAAAATGTAGCGACAGAAATATAATCTTTTTCAGAAGCCTATATTTATGATGTACATCATTTATATTTTCAGACTCTGATCCGCATCTGGGACTGTTTCTTGCTGGAAGGGCCAAAAGTCTTGTTCCGATTCGCAATTGCCATCTTGAAACTTCACCAGCCGAGCATCCTCAAGAAACAGGACACCATCTCCGTCATGCGCCACCTCAAGTCGTGTGCAGCCCTCACGTTTGATGTTGACGGACTCTTCAAGGTCAGTTTGAGAAATTTTTTAAAATAAAATTATGGGATTACTTTTAGTGTACTAACTTGAGTAAGTTTTTGTAGGTTTTGCGTTTTAATTTAATTGCAATATTGCAAGTACTGATATAAATTGCTCCGCAACTTACTTTGCATTTTGTTTCAAATTTGAGAATGCATGCATATATTCGTGAGATGTCCCAGAATGTTCTTGACTTAATTGCTAATAGAAATAGATATCTTTCCAAAAAAGAGCCAGTGCACACTTCTTTGCTTTTGTAAAACTGTTAATTAGTTATGACAAATTTCAGGTCTCATCGATAACCTCTGTGCAATCGCAATGTCTTCATAAATACAGACAACAATCCTGGTTGAAATAGCTAAAAAATAAATGATGCCCTAATTTTCCTAGTGGTCATACAAACAGTTTGTATAATTACCAATCTATGCATCTATCGCTCAAATGTAATATATCTTTCTTGTATTCAGATGGCCTTCGAAGGCATTCGTCCCTTTCCTCGGAGGAGGGACATTGCAGCAAAGCAGGCGGTCTACTTGAAAACGCTGAAGGAAAAATTACGCAGACAAGATCAGCAACGGAAGGAGTATGAGGAGAAAGATCAAATAGTAAGTGAAGCGAGAAAGAGTCTGGTTAAGACATTTGGTCGTTGTAGAGGGGAAATGCTGACATCTCTTTAAAACCTACTGCGTTTGACTAACGAGACTTTGGATGACGTTTAGTGTCCCCTTGTCCCTTGGCCATTTAACTTTTGAATTTCCTGTCCCCTAAACCCCCCATCCAAAGCCTCGCTTTAACAATTGCTGTGGAGTTCTCCATTCTTGTGTCACTGTCTCAGATTGGTGGGGACTCATAGAAAATTATACAAAAGTGGAAATATATATAAGATCCGCAGTTGATGTATAATTTATTGTTAAAAAAAAAAGAAGTAAAACAAATCTTTTACTTGCAGTTTCGTCAGATCAGTGCTGGACCTGGCGTGGAAGCAAGCACCATGCATGTCTTTGAGTGTTCCACAATCACTGACGATGGTGAGTACTAACTCTGTAGTTACAAGAGTGAGTTGTCCTGTCCTGCACGATTCTGGTACCCAAAAACCTCCGATTCAGTGACTCCGCCTCTCTACTTCCAACTCATAAGCCTGGCTCTGAAACAAACTTAAGTGGGTTGCCACTGGTCAGGTGAAAGTCAGGGAAATTCAAGGTCAGGGAAAAGTCAGGGAGCTTTGAAATTAGTCAGGGAAATTTGTGATTTTGCAAAAAGTCAGGGAAATCTCACCTTGGTCAGGGAAATTTTGCATAAAAACTAATTCACGATGCAAAAGCCGATGGTTTCGTGATAAGAATGACAGAGAAATGTATGACATTTGCCAGTCTAACCTGTTTGATGGTTATGAAGTGGCCTTAAAATCAGGAATCTATAGCTCGAGGCATCTTGAGTGAACAACCTGGCATCATCCATTTTCTTTTTGTTTCAAATCGAAACGTAAATTCACAAAAGCCCGCAAATTGCAATCCAAAATTTTGTGCGAGAGCCTTTTTTATGGTCAGGGAAAACTTGTTTCGAGACAGGGAAAAGTCAGGGAAAAGTCAGGGAATTTCAAAATCCAACTAGAGTGGCAACCCTGGAACTAGATTAGACACAGTTGGCAAAATGTGACAAATGAATTTTTCAGAAGTCTCGGCACCCACCAGACCATCACAATATCCCCTCGTTATCATTTCCTATATATATACGCTTACAAATTTGAGTATAAATAGCTCCTGCAGTCTGGTTCTTTATACTGTAAATTAAGTTACATTTAACCAATGAATCATTATTTTTACACAATTTAACATGTTGTTTCAGGCATCGTCTGGGTGTGCTATGGAGAACAAAATAGCGGAAAGATCTGCATCATCGACTGCGATAGAAACCAGTTCCGAGACATTGACATCCATGTTGATTCCCGAATCTTGTGCGTCTGTTACGTCGAGCCCGATATCATCCTACTCGGAACTCTGTCCAAGAGTTTGCACGCTTACAACAAAAACACAAGGTTTGTACAGGTTTTTATTGTGGTTTGGATTTTAGTGTACATTCCGAAACTAAACATGTTGTTGAACTGGAAGATCTCAAAGTCCTTCACGATGTGGTGAAATATTTGAAATGGATAAGTCTTTTTCTCACACTCAGTGCTGTTGCAATTTTTAGCAAAAAAATCTGTTATCAGCAGCCAAGTATCAGGCTCAACGCATGTTTTGTAATTGTAAAAATGTTGACGTCATTCTTTGCAAAATTGTGATGCAGAAAATGGCAAAGCACGGTGGGTGGTTGACATTGCTCACTTTTGGTTCCAAATTGGTTTTAAGATGCTATTAATGAATATGGTAACCATTCTACTTATGTAATACTGTATGCTTAATCTATTTTGATTCTCTCTTTTTTTTCTACACAGAAGAGAACTGTGGACGTTACGTCTCCATGACACCATCCTTGGTCTTGCTTGTCTCCAAGACGAACGTTCCAACATTCTATTTGCCGCTCTGGCTGATGGCACTGTGGCTGTTTTGGAGGTTAGTTTATCAGGATATTTTCCATTGGTTCAAATTCATAGAGAAGTTAGTTTCCGATAGTAAAAATGATCTTAAAAGTTTCTACAGTCATTTTTAAACATTTTGTTCCAGTTTCAAAGTCCGCTGTCTGTGGGGAGAGATAGAAAAAGGCTTTGAAAGGCTGGATGGCCTGAGCCTGGGCCCTACAGTTCCCGCATTATATGTGTGGTATCTTACAATTTTGGCAAAAAATATATGTTCATTTTCTATTGCAGAATATTTCTGAGATTGAGCCCATAGAAGACCCCTTCCACATCCCAATCGGCCGCTGTCCCATCACTTCCGTGATTCTCCTTGACCGCCAGTTGTGGTGCGCCTGTGGAAACAACGTCCATGTACTTCATGCTGAGTATGTTTCAATTATCTGAGACCACGAATACTCCACATTCTACTTTAATTGTGCTCCGTGAATACCTGCCTATCATAGCGATTGTTGAAGAGCTTTTTGCCTGCATGACAGTGCATGTGTCATTGTTTTAGGCAGATTCACATTAAAAATTTTGGTTTGCTATCCAACTTCCAAGTGTGTGTTTCTGCTAAATACAAGCTTCGTCGCTGCTTTCAAAGTTCTACCAGAACTCTTTACTATAAGCATTTAAATAAACTCTTCACCTGAATTTCCATTTCAGAACCCTGGATACACTTGACCGTTTTGTGATCTCAAGCAACCCCTTCGACAACATCCTCCAGATGGCCATCTCTGAGTTAGGCGTCTGGATTGCGGTCAAGGGGTCGGCCATCTTGGAATTGTGGGATCCTGACCAGTTGACGTGCAAAATGCTCTATGACGTCAAGAATAGAAAACATACAACAATGGTTAAGGTAATTTAGAGGGCTGTGCTTTTAAGTTTGGTATGGAAGGTTATAAATGGCTGTTTTTCTTGACTAACATGACATACCCCCAGACAATAAGAAATCATTAATCTTGCCTTAATTTCGATTCTCTTGCCTGCTTTGTAATGTGTATACGGAGTACGGTGTATATATCTCTAAATATCTCTACCTAAGTAGAAACCACTTCCCTCTGAAAGAGCACTTTATTTTTATGCGTACTAAACAATACACCTATTTCACCGAGTGGAGACAATTCCAAGAATATTTATTATCTGTTTATGCCTGCCATAGTAAATTTTTCACCAAGGATATGAAAATGAAAGTTGAAATGAACTATATTAATTCCAGGAAGAAGAAGGGCACTTGAACACATCTAGAATCACCACAATTCTTCCAGTGGACAACACGATCTGGGTCGGAACAGGAGACGGCAACATTGTGATGTTCGAGGTGGTCGAGTCAAATTACCAGTATCACAGTCCTCCTCCCAGCGCTAGGAACTCGCCAAGACAAACTAAGAAGAGAAGTAAGACATCTCCTACTCACAAAGGAGCAGTATCGCAAGTAGACGGCAAGTACAGTACTCCAGAAAATGATCCCGAGTTAAGGCGAAGTGTTGCCGACTCAGGATTCGGCACTGCGGCTCCCAGGGCCGTGTCTGTGGTTGCCGAGACAGAAAAAGGCCGGTTCTCCCCTCGCAGTGAGGCAGAATTAGACGACAGCTCAAGCCCCAAGTTGAATGAGCTAATAATGAGACCTCAGAAGTTGTTCGGACTCACGGACAGCCCGCCAAAGAGCCCTAGAAGATTACGCCGATCGGACAAAATCCCGTCTGTTGAAGATGTCAGCAAGGATCACAGCAACGTTGCTAATAATGCTTCGAACGCAGAGAATTCAGCAGTTGATCCAGCGTCACTTGATGAGAATGCGAACAATAAGCAATTCACGGAAGAACGGAAGATCTTCACTCTATCACAAGGTTCCATAGAGAAGAACGATATTGTGAAATCAGCCAGGGGGAGCCACGAACAAAAGCCAAATGACAATGAGAGCCACCTTGTGGACGATACTGGTGTAATGTTCTCGAAGAACCACAAAATGTTGAATTTGCAGTTGGACAATACAGCGGTAAAGAACGATAAGAATAAATCAACAGCGCCATCAAACAACAAGTCGGAACAACTTCCCAAACACGGATTGGCTCCGTATCAGCAAGGAGTTATCGGAGGCGAGGTTAAAAAGACTGAATCCCTCGTTATCGATAAGAACTCCAATAAACCTGAAAATAACAAGACTGCCAATCACAAAATTGACAATGACACTCTTCTGAACCAAGCTATGAAAGCAAAAGACCAAGTCAAGAGATCTGGGAGTCCCGTTTTGAAACCGGAGACTCTATCGTTGAATGAAGACTCGAAGAAAGACCTTAAGATGTTAAGTCCAATTTGCGAGAGTCCGTTAACAGAGGCCAAGGAATGGACTGAAGACGATAAGGGCGTAGTGGTCTTTAAACTGGAAAAGGGCAACTACTTGACCCCAGATGCAGTGCGTAGTGCCGTGACCAACGTCAGTGCTCCTCCCGGATTGAGTCCGATATCGGAGGGACGCGAAAGTAACACAGGATCTCCGAGCGTAAACACTTCCAGCATCACGAGCGTAACTAGCCCGGACTCGTCCGAAGGAATGCTGACATCAGACACAAGACCTTCCGCTTCCTCAGAGCCAGAGACCCCTGGTGACTATGTATTCTCACCAGATGGCAGGTCAAGTCTGCAACCTCTACTGTCGCCCTCTATAAGCATCCAAGAAGACAACTCTGACCAGTCACCTGGTAAGATGATTTATTTTCTACCCAACTCAATGACATAATGGGTAATTCTAGTAACATCATAAATGTGTTGGGCTTTTTATAACATGTTTTTTTATTTGTGAATGACCGTATTCTTGGTTTATGTGAATATACTTTATGTAATCTATCCTAATAGCTCCTTATGTTGTTTGCAAGAATTCCAGATATATTGTATGACAGAAGTCTAGAATTTAAAATTTTAGTAGTTTTTTCCGCACGAAAATAGTTTTGTGAATTATCTAGTAATTATTCCCCATTTATAAGATATATACTATTTGGTTTATTGCTAATTTAAAGTAACCTATCCTTCCACAGGTGGTACAGTTTTTGCCGACCTGCCCTCAGACTTCTCGCCCGATATCCCACAATGTCCGACGTCTACTCCGAATGTCCCTCGTCTGCATTTAGAAAATATTTTGAAGGAGGGTCAACCAGAAAACGCATCTACTCCAGAAACACCTTCGGAGAGCTTGGCATTACCGCAACAAAGGAGGAGACCCGGACTTTCACGATCTCCAAGCAGCGTGTCAAATACCTCGTGTGTATCCGTCAGCGATTTGCCGTACACTTGTGAACTCAGTCTCCTTGCCAAAATCAAGATCTCCAGCCATCCCATCCGGTGTTTAACTTTTACGAGGTAGGCAGTGCGTTTTATGTTGAAAAGCATTTACAGCTTTATCCTGAAATAGACTCCAGGGGAGGGTTGGTCTAGTTGTAGCATACTAGGTTCCTAATTGCTGGGTCCAGGGTTCTAAATCAGCTCTTGCCGGGTCACCTGGGCCTATGCTGGACTGCTGTTTCAATCATCCTTCATCTCATTTCTGTGTCATCCTTCCGGCCTTATTACTAAGTTATTAGCCTACCAGATCACATAGATATATGTAAAGTCCTAAATCATCTATCCACTTTTGGACACTGTGCCATGTTTCCTGTCGGTGGTCATTAATTTTCTTCTTATTTCTTTCCAGGTCTGGGGATGAAGATATAATAGTGAGTTGCGCTGGGTGCTTCAACGATGACGAATGTGTTCTGAAATGGCGGAGAGAGGCTGATGAGGTAGGACCTTTGGCGAAGAAACTTCGGAGTTTTTTCTTTTTCGTTTTGAATCCCTTTAACTTGATTTTGAGCTAATTTGCAATTTAAAATCATAGAATAAACTTTTAAAATTTCAGAACTTTTTATATGTCATCAATTACTAATAAAAAAATATAATATTATCATAATTTAACAATATTGCAAAATGTTTATGAGAAGACTGAATTTAAAGACGTAAACTCCTTTGAGAGTGGGGCTTTAAAATGAAGAAATTCAAAATCACATGTCTTTTGGATGATGCACTGTGTTAACTGCTAAGCTTTTGTTTTATATTCGTGAAATAATTTTCCATAGTATGAATATTACAATGCTTCACAAAGGTATCATTCCTCATTTTGCGTACTTGTATATTATTTTTACATGTTTGTAACATTGAAAATTGTGCATTATCTTTCAGAAAATCTGGACGAACGAGCCGATATACGAAGAATCGGAGGAGGTGAACCACAAAGTCCCTCCGTATTTCCGACAACGTTCAAACTCATCGCACAGGAGCAGTGCGGACAGTTGTGAAGCTATAAAGACGTACTACAATGCAGCAAGGAAAGAGTCCACGGCTTTCTCGGAGAGCGTAGAACTGGATTTTTCAATTAGTTATTAAAATATGCTTCGGATTTTTCCTCCAGGGATACAATTTCTTAAAGAGCATGGTCACTATTTGTTTGTTTACCTGGAGATTATTAACACTACGAGGAATGAAAGTATGAAATTCTATATTAAGGAATTTCTAGCTGAATAGAAGCTTCTGGCCTATTAATTGATACAAACTATGCAGGTTTGTCTGCAGATAATTAAACACTATGAGGAATGGAAGTACTTATGAAGTTTTCTATTGAGGGATTTCTTGTTGAATCAAGGCTATTAGCCTCTTGGTCCGGACTATGCAGTGTTAAGCAGTGCTGCTACTGGTAAAATAGAAGTATGTTTCAAGGGTTGAATTGTAACGAGTGTCGTATGTTTTTGATGAGACAGAAAAAAAGTGACTCCCATTTCATTGTACTACAACGTTTGCAAAGTTTTGTTCCAGATTAGCTTTGCATGCGATGTAGTTTAAGCATCTCATTCCCAAAGCTAGTTACAGTGGTTTCGAATATACGTGGATATACATATATATCGCTCGTCAGACCTGTCTGACCTGGACTGAATTTTCACTTGCTTTAATAGGGCTCTGGCTTTTGTGGATCTGCGTGCTGAACTGAAAATAGGGCTGAGAATCTTAACCGTCTGTCCATGTTAAATAATTATATTATAACAGAGCCTTTATAATATAATTTTCTTTTTCGTTATTAATTTATGTACAAATTTTGCATTGTATATAATGTATGTCATCATATTGAAAGTCATTTCTTGTAAGATTGCATATATATAAGACATTTTAAGTCAAAATTATAAAAACCTGGTGATATAGTTCTAATAGCCAGATAAATATAACACGATTATGTGGTGGAAACACTTGTAAAAAGAGCCCTATGTAAACAAAATGTACTAAAAAATTAGCCATCGGTATTGTGTTTTGTTTATCTGGCTTGATGAATTCAAAATCGCGTTCATGATTGACACCAGTGATATTGAAATCATTTCAAATATGGTGAATCTAAATATAAGCTACTAATACGAAATTTAGCCAAAGCTGTGCTAGTCTGTATAAACTGTATAGTGTACATGTATAAATGTGATAAAACCTGTACATTATAGATAATTGTAAAAAATATTGAACATTTAATAGGTATGTGCATTGATAATGTTGTAAATTTTTTCCATAGCTATGCATTTAAATGATTTTGCATTTGTGATAACCGATATATGAGTCGGTCCAAATTTCTCTAAATGTATGTGGGCACATTTTGCACTTAAGTAGATCAATTATTTAATTGTTATTGAATATTTATGGTTTATTGTGATAGTGATTGATATTTCTAATGATAATTCAGTTGCTTTAATTGAGTCCAGGCCTCCATGTGCAATTTTTAACAATTTTGAAATTGAATAACTATGCAAAAGTTATATTACGGACAATTTTGCTGTTAATGACGGTAAAAAATAACTGTTCTCTGATGATATTGTTTCAAAATTTGTTATACATATTGTGATATTATAAGCTTTCTGATTGTTATATTGTTGTAGTATTTTATTGAACAAGTCACTCAAATTGGTTTCTTTAAATACTATGCATGATCGTTACGATGAAATTCTATTATTAATAGTTCATTATGTTATGTGTCCCATGTCCTGGAGGCAATTTTGGACTTATTATGACCTCTATTGTCCCTGAAGGTGAAAGGAGGAAGAATTGTCTTTATATAATTAATTTTGGGCTCAATGAAGCCAATGGAACCACAATGGACAACCCCCAAAAAGCTTTCCCTAGCCCCGGTGGCAAGGCGTATAAAGTTTGAAAGTTGAGTTGTTAATTAAATTGGGAGTTTTTGTGGTTTTGTGTTTCTGGGAACCCCCCATATGTCTCCATTCCCCCTTATAACTACCCCCTTCCCCCTGTATCTCCCACCTACCCCCAACAACCCCGGCATTCTGTTTTGCATGTAAATGAAGCGCGCTGTAAAATAGCAAAACTTTAATGTAAAAACATGTTTAGAAATGTGAAAAGTTACCATTGTAAATATGTTATATACTTACGCTTTGTAAATATACTTGTATAACATTAACATAACATGCAAGATATTTGTATTGTATAGAATGCCTGGATATATAGTCGCCTGATTGTGTTTTTGTTAAAATCAGGGTAAATGTGCAAAAAATACTAAAAATGCGGTGTAAAAATTGAAAATATTATGTTATGCTTAATTTTGTATGATATCCCTTTAATGGGCAACACTCCTATCGACACTAAAGTGGTCTCTCACAGTTGTGTGGACTCTTTAAGTGTGACTAAGCACCGATGTTAGAGGTTACGTACTGCGGGAAACGACTCATTGAGGAGAGAGAGTGTTGCAGACACTCGAAAGACTATGTTAAATTGTAAATAACAATTATTTCAAGCTTTTTCTTTATTTTATTTAAAAGCTAAGTGAAAATGTGATATTATTTTGTGATTTAGTGACCAATTTATCCGTGTTGAAAAAGGCAATGCAATTATTTTAGCATTGAAATTCAATAATATTCATAAATTAATTAGTGCTCACAAAAACATTCATAAACAAATGCCAGATTACATTGCCACCCAAGCGCAAAAGGCTTTATTTGCCCTACATGGGCGCATGAAACCACTAGGTCATATACCGCCGCCTTTGAGTATCAAAATGTTCGATAGTTATGTCCTTCCAATTCTAGAATATAACAGCATGTTTTGGTCTAGTAAAACTGAAACAACTAAAATTGAGAAAATACAGATTGGCTACCTTAAGCACATCCTTAGCGTTAGAAGACAAACACCAACACCTGCCGTGTATGCAGAGACAGGTAGATTCCCTCTAAGATTAAGACAGCAATTAGCAACTGTAAACTACTGGGCCAGATTGAGAAGTATCCCAAGTCATGATATTCTAAACAAATGCCTATCTATCCAAGAAAAGCTTCACAGTGCCGGTCAAGAAAACTGGTATAGCAAAATAGGAAAAGTAATGAATGATGCTGACATTACAAATTGGGCATCAGTTGAACCTGACTCTTTAATAAAGGAAGTAAAATTCCAACTGTATACTAAAGAACAGACTAAAATTCTCAGTACAATAAATGACTCAGATAAATTTCCAAAGTTACGCACATATAAACTATTTAAGACCAGTTATTGCTTAGAACCCTACCTAAATCTAAATCTCTCAAAGAAAACGTACAGCAACATCGCCAGATTCAGAGTAAGCTCCCATAACCTAAAAGTTGAAACGGGTAGACATAATATACCTAAAACTCCTATAGAATTGAGAAAATGTGACAAATGTAACAATGGTGATGTAGAAGATGAAGTGCACAGCCTTTTAACATGTAATTATAATAATGTCCCAAGAACAGAGCTCTTAAGAAAAGTCATCAAACTAATACCTGACTATAATAATCTTGATTGCAACCAAAAGTTCAAATTAATTATGTCAGATAAAAGACCCGAAATGATACAAGCCCTAGGCTCCTACCTCAACAAAATAATGGAATAAAAAGTAACATAAAAGAAAAACCAAAATGAATAAACTGTCAAAGTCTTTTAGCGATAAAGAGCCTCCCTATTTGCTGAACTGATCAGCGTCTTACTCAAATGATGAATTTGTATACATGAAATGCCTATCAGCATCTGTCAGGACTTTTAGTAGCACGTACATAGAGCGGTTACCGCTGGTGCGTGCCTGAAGCCATTGTCAAGGCAAAC
The DNA here is from genome assembly GCA_026936325.1 of Platynereis dumerilii. Classification (NCBI taxonomy): domain Eukaryota; kingdom Metazoa; phylum Annelida; class Polychaeta; order Phyllodocida; family Nereididae; genus Platynereis; species Platynereis dumerilii. The sequence continues at coordinate 9,742,557 of JAPTHN010000006.1, read as the reverse complement.
TGAACAGTTTCAAAACCCCTCAATTTGTGACAATTGTTATGTTGCTGTTGAATGCCAAAATTTTTGGACTACCAATCAAAGGACACACTTGCATGATGCTCAGAGTCTGTGCACACAGCTCTGAAAAGAATTTGTTGTTTTGATAATGATGTTGCTTTTTATACTAATTTCAATGATAATGATATTGTTTTTCTATACTAATTTCAATGTTGTTCTTAATAGAACGTAATACTTTGGCTAGAATAACATTATTACATTAGTAATGAAATTTGACTGGGACCAGCCTATTAAGTAGTTATAAATATGATGATTTAAGATTTAATATTAAGAAATCCATGGATTTCTGAATATACAATAGTATGATTGTGCGAAACTTTTTGTACACCAACTTAAGTAAATTTGCCTCTGTAAAATTACAATTAATTAGCTTTTAGAATAGATGTAGTGATGTAGTCCTCTTGTTTGCATTGTGTTTTATTCTATTTTTGATGACATATGTATCTGTGATGATATGAGAATGTCAATAAAAGATTATATACATAAATTGTCAAATTAATTGAATACTTTGTCAGATATTGAGTAACATCTAATGAGGTCAAAGCTTATGTATTCCCTATTTATTGTTACATAGTATAAAAAGATAGTTCCCAGTATATCTATTGGATGTGTTAATATGAAGTATATTTTTAATATTTTGTAAATTTTGTTTGATGTTGTTAATCATTCACTCATCATGTATATTTCACTTTGGGACATATTTTGTGTCTGTTAAACGTGAAAAGTTCTATTTTGATGTTGTATTATTTTATGTATCAATAATCGATATTATTTGTAACTGACCCCAGTGAATGGTGTTAGTACAGGAAGATCTCGATTTAAAGGGCCGCACTATCTAAAATAGTATCCATCTTAAAATGATAACCTTGACGAAATTTCCTGGTATTTCCTGATATTGCCAAGTGTTATGATGAGTTTTAAAAAATCGTTATTATCAATTATTAAAATCATTATCATGAGTTATTAAAATTGTTGTTATAAGTTGTACTGAGTAATACTTAAAAATTAATTCATATACCTGGTACTTAATATCAAAATTATCAAATTATTGCAATTTTGTATTTGTATTTAAACCTGCAAGACATATCCTGCATTAAAATATCAAATATAACTGCATTTTTTTATCATAACTAAAATTATATACAGTTATATATAGGCACATATCTGTGTTATTTTGTTTGTGACCGAAGCTCCTGTGATCGTAAATCTGCATAAATATATAGTCGAAGCTATAATTAAATGTGATATATATGGCGTATATATTATAGTGCTTAATTGTACTTATGTTAAATATTGTTTCATGTTAAATATTGTTTCATATTTAGAGTTCTAATTACATTTATCTTGATGTTGTAAAAATTTTGTCGCATTTATTTCGATATACGCTTATTTGTTGTACATTATGGCTATATTAGGACAAATATATTTGCATTTATTATTATTGAAACAACTTTAAATGGTAATATTTGAAAATTGATTATTTCGTGCAATAATTATTTTATATAGATCTTGTTATCACAGACTTGTGATTGTCCTATATTATTTTGTATGGAACTGCAATACCCCATAGTGCTTAAAATTCATATTCGCTATGAGAACCAGATAAAATTTTATAATATTATTTGATTGAATTATGTGTATAATATATGGCTATACAAACATAAAAGGAGTTCAATTTGCAAATATAAATGAATTTACAAGAGAATTTTTGTGTAAATTTTGTATTAACCTGCAAATTAATATGAAGTTATTACGTAAAATGATATTCTAAACGAGCTACCAAAATATTACTGGACTTGTATAATTGCAATTACCCTTTGAAAATATATGCATGATCGCGCAATTGCAAGTGATATTTTTTTTCACTTTCTGAATGTGCTGAAGCTTGAATTACGAATACTTAATGTGATTATATATATATTTAATTAATGATAATTATTTGTTATATTTGTTCCCCTCACGTTACATTGTATAACATAGCACCAAAGGATACTACGAGCACCATGTAATATAGTACATTTCTTAAAATATTATATATATAAACCTAAGGCATGTGCTGTAAATGTGTTATGGATACTTAAGTAAACTATTACGGGTTATTCTGGGAATAAATGCTGAAAATGAATTGTCGTTAGTCATTTATTTCCTTTGAATGTATGTGGATTCGTTTACCACTACTGCCTCCCAACTGGGGCTATCACGATTACAGAATTTCAAAATTGATTAACCTATGGCCTAAAATTGAATCGTAATCGATTAATCGCCTTTTTCCCGCCATTCTGGGCAATAAGTGACAGCTCTGGTCTCTCTTGTGCGTTTGTTTTGTAGAAGTGTTGAGAGCTCAGCGATTCTTTTGAAAATGTTAATAGCAATTAGGACTTGACACCTTCGTTTCTATAATCAGCTTCAATCAGGGAAAACCAATCCAATTAACCCCAGGGCAATTCCGTAAAGTCGGACGTACAGATCAGACACTTTTACAGCTTGTATAGCCCTACCATTACATGTTTGCCATTCCATTGTAAAATAGGTATGAGGCCCTGTGGCAGGGCTTTAAAACAAGCCATCAACCAAAGCTGAAAGTGCAATAGGAGCTGAGCCACAGGACAAATTGCATCGTGTCGGACGTACACAGAGAAATGGCACTTTTCTGACTTGATGGCTCGTCTCTCAAAACTCTGTGATTTATATGGAGAAAAATTAATCAACTGACCTGTACTATCAAGAAAACTATTTAAGGCATCAGCCAGGTTAATTTCCATGGCGACATTGTCATTTTTCATAAAGTTGTAGCCATTTATATTCCGTGTCGGACGTACACATTTTTCGTGTCGGACGTACGCGTGTGAATTGCTAGTGTAGAGGATGCCAGCAGTGCATTGATGATCCACAATTTTCATTTTTTCTTCAAAGTTGAGTTCTTTCCAATAATTATCATCCATGAAATGGCTTCAGCATTGCATATTTGTGCCAAATGGGATGTCTCAAACATTAAGTTATTTTCACTATTTTTACCCTTAAATTTACAGCATTTTTAGCACAGAAAAGTCACAAAAATCACTAGTTGTACCTGCAATTTTCACCGTAATTGCACATATTTCAGTAATACATATTGAGAGAATGCTTGACAAATAAAATTTTTAAGATATTTTGCACAAATATGCAAACAAATGAAGAATTTCTGCCATTTTCGGACAATTTCTGTGTATGCTTTTTTTTATTATCACAGCATCATATACTGGGCCAAAACTGGTAGATATCATTTTATCTTTCATTTTGTATGAGTATGACACCTGTCTTAGCTTGTGACACAATTGCGTGCCAATTACACATGCTATGAACTAGCTTTCACTTAATTTTATGGCTGAAAACAGAGTTAAAAATGACCGAACTTCAATGACACCATATATTTCCTGTTTTTTGGCCTATACTACTTTAAGATTCACCCAAATACACTGGCCTAAGGTTTTCTTATGAGCCCAAGCCTGTGTACCAACATATGTATCATTTCCTTAATTCCAGATGGACTTTCATAATATTGTGTCGGACGTACATTCCCATTTTCGTGTCGGACGTACATCCTCAAAATGCTCTCCTTGGCAATTGTATTACGTTTAAATAATTAAAGCGGCCACCATGCTATTCATGGACATAAATTTGCTTTGCATTAGACGTTTCATGAAATTAACATTAGTCGCCTGGGAGCAGGAAAATTATTTAGTAATTTTTGTGTCGGACGTACATTAGAATCTTATTAGGTCAAATGTCACTGCCTGACAGAATTCGCAAGGATTGCTGCAAGAATTTGCAATGCAAAATGAAAGTGTAATCCCTCAGGTAGTAAATGACAGCAAAATGAAACCAGCTAACCTATTTCTATACTGGCATTGACAACTTAAATTAGGAGTGTCGAAAATGCAATAATTGCAGTCACCAAACATAGCATTACTTAAATGCAAATATATCAAAAACCAAATTAGATAATCAATTGTTTTTTTATGTACCTGAAAAAAGACTTATTTTGGCACATTATCGCACCCATAACACATACCAATGTTAATTTTGAAATTTTGACTGATTGGTTGATGACTTTACGGAATTGCCCCCCATCAATTGACCGATCAAGTTGCAAATCACTCTGAACACCTGGAATTTGACTGCCATGACTGTCTTCAAGGTACAAATAACAGATTAATCGATTTTGAAGTAAAATCTAATCGCGGCCGGTTAATCGTGAGAGCCCTGCTCCCAACTGCTAACTCATTATTCCGATACCCATCTGTTGGACGGACAAATTTTCCAAAAGAAACTACAATCTAGAGATGACAATTAAAACAAACACAACCAGTTGAATGTATTAACAGTTTATTACATCAAATAGATATATTCATATATAAGATGTGTATTGTACAAGCCTAAATCACATACTACATCAGATGCACAATCATTTGGTCCTGACACAGGCTCTCAACTCAAATTACAACACATCGTTTAATTTATACACAAAAAAAATATTAAAAATCAGTAAAATTAGTGACATTTAGTCGCATGTAACATCTATGGATACGGAATGATTGTGAATCTTTTCTTGGTAAATGTTCACACGTTTTTGGAATTTTTCAGAATATTTCAGAATTTTGCAAAACGGAATGTATGTAATAATCAACATTCGACACAGAAATTGACATTTTTTACATTTTTCTGATTCTTAACTGTAATTCGATATTCTATCAATATTCAATCAAAGGACAACTGAGTGGTCACAAACACGGGCAAATAATTTGTCAATGATAATTGCAATTGATTAAATTATATTGCAATCGTAATTGATCAACATTCCTGTATTTTAAGAATTTCAACGTCATTCAAATTATTCACTACATTTATGAACAAGCGCAAACTAAACATCAATTAATATATTAAGTATTTAGTCTCTTTACATAAAACACAAAAGTAACAAATAGCCTAGCAGCAATCAGATTTACAAAATATAAGTTTAACAAGTTAAATAACACATTTAATGTTACTAAAAAATAATTAATCGTGGTGCCATTGATATATATAAGTAAGTTACCAGCGTCAATGAACACTTTTTAATCTCGAAATCTAACTTTGTTATAACATAATCTCAAATATCTCGGACAAAAAAATAATAAATTTTAAATAACGGATAATATATTTGAGCATAAACGCATATATAACAGAGTAAATCGTCTGACACAAACTCACAAAATAGAAAGATGTTTTAACACAAAAAGCGCGATAGTATAATTCACTACAAATCATAGTAACATTGCAAGATATTAAAGAGTTCTGCTTCGATTCGTTTTATTTTACAAGATTTACAGTCAATATAAGACTACAAATGACCACTTTTGATAGAATCGACATAACATCATTCGTACAAAACACATATGAATTTATAATACACAAACACATTGCAAATCTTCAAAATGCTATAAGTAATATTTACACTTAAATGACATAATTGACGATGTCTTGATGCATTTTTAATATTTTTAATCATATTTTCTGATAAATATCAATTTCATAAGCTCATTTATCAGAGATGAACCTACATTTATTAATTCTATTATTCTATAATAATTACTAATGCTGAATGGTGTCGAGAATATTTTTTTAATTTTTGCTAAAATATGTTGTAGGCCTACGGTCTTACATTTATCATACTTTTAGCTCATCATTTTTATGTAACTAATTATAACTAATAATATAAAATAATATAATATATTGTAAAATGTCATGTAACGCATGTAGAAACCCTGGCACAGCGCTCCTGAAGAAACATTGGGGTTAAAAAAATGAACCGAAAACGGGACCTATACCACCTGAAACTACTTGATCACACGAACGTTTTAAGACAAAAACAAAAAAAATCTGTTGGGAATTTTTTGAGAAATTCAAGTTTTTGAAAATTGTGTTTATCTCATCACTTGAATACATGTAAAATGGCTTATAATTCAATAAAAAAGCTCAAAAACGTGATTCAACCTGTGAACTTATATCTCTAAGGAATTCCAATAAAGTTAAAATAATGAAACGAAAATATTTAGCGACTTTTTAAAAGTAAATGTGACACACATTGTTTATCACACACAGTATAAATGCAAAAATGCTGAAAATAACCAAATTCTTTATATTTTCAGTCTTTGGGGGTCATTAAACAAATTTGTTATCCATAAACTGGATATGAAAAGCTTCATACAGCTTTTAAAAAGTGAAAGCATGTCTAAAACAGATATAAACATGACAAGTAAGTATCTTCTCACAGCATCGGTTATTACTATTTCAGACAGGTTTCTCATTAACCCATTTAGTTTATATGATACTATCTATATACAATAGTTCAAATACAGCAAAGGTGATGCAGACTGAACTATTTGACAGTAATACCTAGAGTGATATCTGAGGCTAAAGTAAACATGCTTAATTTAATTTTTTAACATGGGTTTGTGAAATCAGCTGACATTTTTTCTGCATTTGCATTGGAGGCCTAAATTAGAATAAATATGGTTCAAAATTAAGTACTATTTAATATTGAACAGAATATCCTAAAATACTTAAACATAATATAGGCTATGAAAATAGGCATGGTTGTTCTCGGCTGTGTGTGAAAATTGGGCTTAATGTTTGCTACACTTTTTTTAGATACCTTGTACATGCCTTACTGTAGTGAACACTATGGTGGTCCTTTCAATGTATATCCTGCACCTAATATGGACTTCTTAATCTGAGAATCTCTTTGAATAGAACAGATTTACGGAGGTACCATAGCATGCTTGCATGCACGGAATCATAGAATGCAAGAGCTGTAATAGGGCCTAAGTTTTTTTGGCGACATATTCTGCACTGCATATCAAGGCTCGGGAGTTACTCTAGATCAGTAACTGGATAAATTAATTTCCCTCAGAGATTAACCTGCTAATTTCCTCTTTCACAATGAGAAAATGGATGTGAACCTGCATTTTTAAGTCAGTCATTTGGATTTGGAAAGAGCTGTAGCAGCTCACAGTGCAATATATTTATAATATCCATTTTGATGAGGGAGAAGGAAAGCGGAACCATTCTCCTTTACTGAGCTGGGAAACTTTGTGTATTTGTGATCACTGAAACTTGCATAATAATGTTTGAAAGTTGACAATTTGCTGCAGTCTGCTTGACCAAACATAATTTTTAGACCCAATATTCACATTTAAAGTTTTCCATATACATGTCAAGCAAGGTTTAAAACGTCTTAGCAATAAAGAGCAAAAAATATATAATTTACGGGTTATTTTTAGCGTTTTTAAATTTTCAGTGTGTGATAAACAATGTGTCACATTTATTTCAATAATGTCACAAAATATTTTCATTTTGTTGTTGTAACGTGTTTGAAATTCTTAAGGGAGCTAAACTAACAGGTTTCATAGTGTTTTCAAGCTTGTTTATTGTATTATAAGCCATTTTACATGTATTCAAGTGATGAGATAAACAAGATTTTTGAAAACTTGAATTTCTCAAAAAATTCCCAACAGATTTTTTTCGTTTTTGTCTTAAAATGTTCGTATGATCGCATAGTTTCAGGCGGTATAGGTCCCGTTTTCGGTTCATTTTTTTAACCCCAATGTTTCTTCAGGAGCGCTGTGCTGGTGTAGCTATATAAATAACAACTATTGGTGTACTATTTAATTATAAATTCACAAATAAAATTATAAGTTAAAATTAGACAGTTTTAAATCCTCGTTTACTCAGTAAAACTAATAGATTAAATGAACTGGTCTCTCAGCTCACACAAAAGAATGAGCGACTCATAAAAATTGTTTGAAATTGCACATATGACCACAAAATATTCCTAATACATGATTTTGAGATTCAACTTTTTAATTTCAGAAAGCACACTGGACACAACTGAGCTGAGATTCATCTGTTAAACTTGCAATTTTACGAAACTCAGGATAAATCTCAGAATATTTTATTACACCAATCAATCAATGAAATTCGATTCTTTATAACTCCCGAAGTGATATGTATACATCACTAATTTTAAGATTGAAATTTGGAGAAATTTTCTTTACAACTATGCTGTACTCTGCAAGCCAAAATAAATACATTTTTGAAACAATTAAAATTACTTTTAAATTAACTAATTTAGGATAGACTGATGTATCGCCATAGCAACACCACAATTAAAAATATTAACAAAAAAATTTTATTTCGGACATATCGGCCTATATTCTTAAAGTGGTTGAGACTTTTTCTTAATTTATTCTTATCATCATTCCGCGACATTTAATGCAATGAATTTATAGTCTTTAAGTCAATTAAGATACTGCAAGCGTCACACACAGTGCTGTGAAATAACCCACTATTTAAATATCAAACGTGCACAAATTTATCAAGTAATAATAATTCATCTGTTCATTCTTTCTTACATTACATCCAAACATTGCAGAAATTAGTCCGAAAACCGGCTGTTAGTCAGACTTAGTCTACGCTGAGTAACCATTCAGGTAAGCGGACTAATAAACCTAGTCGTATAATATAATCATATTGCACTAAGTGTTGTTATAAATTAGTCGATCACAATACACAGACGATTACATAAACTACTAAATTGTTATGATTTTAACTTTCAAATTCTCTCATTTCATGTATTTTGAAGAATCAAATAGTGTAACACAGAGCTATCAAAATCGGTCATTTAAACTGCAAAAAATCTGCAAGTTTCGTAAGAATACTTAACAGTAGAGATAGACGCATCATAAGGAATTAAAGATATATCATATTAAATGATGTATTGATGACGTATCAATGTCGTATCATTAGGAGTTAGGACGTATTATTAGGATAATCGGACGAGCTGTAAATTTTTTAGCGGGCAGTTACAAATTAAAATTTTTTTGTAGGAATGAAATACTTTTTCTCATGGTTTACTGAAACACAAATAGCCTAAATTAGTAAATGACATCAGTCATAACACTGAAATCTATTTTGAAATTTAGACAATCCAAAAATTATATCAACTTCAATGGTATATTTCATGTTTGAATAATTGTGATAATATTTAATATTGTCAATAATTGTTACTCTACGAAATACAAGAAAAGTCAATGATATTTCTAGAATATTTCTAGAAAATTTCAAATTATATAGGTCAAACATATTTATAATATCTTACTTTTTGTACATTCAATCAGCAGCTATGGACAAAAACGCAAGTCTATATCTACATGAAGACATATTATATAAGAGCATGTTATAATAATCCAAATTTATATATATAATGTATTATAGCTCATATGACATATCAATTCGCATATACATCATTCAATTCATCAATTCAATTCATCAGTTCGACATATATATATCAATTTGACATATTTTATCATCTGCCTCAGTGCTATTCAGCAGTGTCATCTGAATATAAGGAAACTATACAATTTACAGGAGTCCGGTATTGTTATGGCGTATGAAAAAGCTTGTTTACATAGAGCAGCTAATACAAAAGTATGATATATATACAATGTTAATTTATACAATGATATCAACATTTATGATCAATGTAACCAGAGTTATACAAGATGAGTTTCAGTTACTTGCATTACAATTGCATTTTATGAGTCGTAATGAGTTATAATTTTACATATTTAATTGCAATTGACCTGTGTGTTATCTAATTCATAAGTAATTATATTAAGATACATAGGTTATGTATTATTTCTTAAGACTATATTCTCTTCAGTGTTATTTATTTAATAGAATAATAAACATATTTATTTGAATTAAAATTGAGTGTGAGGCATTTTCAGGTAATTACAAAGTATTTTAACATTCTCCATAAAAGATATAAATTTATTTTTTAATTACCATCAATAACTCAAATTATTGTTTAGCTCTCAAAAATGGGAGTCCAGCTAATAATTAAAACTGTTAAAATATTCATCACATAAAATTTTAAATTATAGTATTATTATTAGCATTTTACTTCATACACTTGGAATTTGATATGGAATGAATAACGCAACAAAAAAATTATCAACAAATTTTCAAAAACGTGAACACAACTTCAGAACTGGAATATTATAAGCACTCTCAAGGGGGAATGTAAAATTTTGTAAACGGATCAACTCCAGTCAGCACAGACCCCACCACTAAACGATTGGAATAAAGTCAAACTCTTCAATTCAGATTAGCAACAACTCAGAAATGCTTCCATTGGAATGATAGTCATATAAATAAATGCATTTTACTAAGAGCAAACGTGTAGATATGATCTAGGTGATTGTCAAACAAATATAACATTCACACAACTCATTAATTAATTGGAAGTTATTAAGGAATGTTAAATAAATGATTTCATTTGTAGGTATGTTGCTAAACAGTTAGTTTTTGAAATTCTTAATCAAATACAACAAAATTCTGATGATCATCATAAAATAAAAATAATAAAATATTTCTACCAAATCAGTTTATAATAATATTACACGGCAAAACTTTGCACAAAATAGTAGTCTCGATAATTATTTGAGAAGGAATATAAGTTAGATATTTAGTCATTTACATTTTTCAGAAAAATGCGGACCTTTCGGAGAAAACAAACTTGACGACGCTCAAGAAACACTCTCAAGAAACACTCTCAAACCGAAACTTCCAACAAGAATTGCGACCAGTTTGTCACACTTGAAATTGAAACTCCTCTGAGTATATACGTATTTGAAGAACAGATTGAATCATTTCTGCACATATTACAATCAAAACAAGTTATTATTGAAGTTACAAAGAATTTCAATTCGAGTTGATCATCCGTTCTTCAAACCTGCGAGCAAAAAATGTTGAGCAAGGTCGCATCGAAATATGTAGGTCAAGGTCATGTGGAAAATGGGTCAAATTCAGGTCAAGGACAGGTCAAATTCAGGTCACTATATGGTTAATGATGAAAGAGTGTTTTATACACACGTTCGTCCTACAATACTGAGTTAATCCAGCAAGGTGAATACAAGAGCATGAATAAATACAGCTCTTAAATTGCACAAGGTTATTTATATTCAAGCAGAAAACAGCTTGAATTTAAGCAACGATAAGAGAGAAATAATCCATGATTTCATAAAGAGGTTGACCTAGTTATGATCGGAGAGTATAGTGTGATGGTTCCATAACGAGGCTGACCTAGTTATCATGTATCCGATTGGAGGAATGCAGTCAAGGTGAAGGTCAGGCTGGAATTAGGTCATTTGAGGTCACGAAATCATTGAAATAGGTCAAAGGTTATCAGAATGACCTAGTTTTTATTCCATATGACTTTGTTTGACTTTTGATAATCCCGTACGTACTTGTAGTCCTCACATTGTCAACACATATATAATAATATATCATATCCATGATGATTTCACAACCGTGAGCATGTTATAGCTGTCATAATAATGATGATACAGTGTCAAATAATATGGGAGCAGTAATAATAGTTTTTACAATTCATTAAAAGAGCAAGTCGGAAGTTGTGGAGCTGGACCAAGTGGAAGTATCGTCTTCTTCTGCTGGTTTTATGCTGACCTCCTCGGGAGTATTGTTCGCCTTACGAGAAGGTTCGGGTCGTTTAACGACGGTCGTCTCCTCCACCCGCTGCTGCATTCCCAGTGCATAGTCCGGCAAGTACTTCGCTTGGTAGTTTGCCAAGTTACCTGAAAACAGAAAAAGATACATCAGTTCTGTCTCCCGTGCCCCAAAATCTAAAACCGCGTACTGTTGAAGAGATATTACAATAACTTATTTTTTTGGAAAAAAAAGATTAATCTGAGTGTGAGTCTGAGTCCAAGTATGTACAAAATTACATCTTTGAAACATTTTGTTCCTAGAATATGTTCTGCAGAAGCGACAGACTTTTAAGTCATCAATCAAACCCGACTCTAAGAGTGTATCAACCTTGATATAGATAGATATGGTGAGTGCAGCCCTATAAGCCCAGTTCTGGGCGCTCACGAGAGTTGATTGTTCAGATGGGAGAGAGACAGCGGGAGTCCTCAACATGTTACACATTTAACCCATGTAAGGGATCTTTCACTTGCCCAGCACAGACAGTGATACAAGAGGCCTCAATTTTAATGTCTCATCCGAATGACATCCAGCAGGGATTTTGCTCATGAAGGTCCACTGAAGATTTTGGGGTTCCCCAACTGGGGTTCGAACCCATGCAGGTAAAGAGCTTCAGTGGAGCCGGCAGGAACCTTAACCACTGTGCCACCCAGCTGCCTATGGCACTACGGAGTCCAGATCAGGAGAAAGTCAATCGTAACCAGATGGTATTCACATAGAAGACAGACCAGTGATCTCTACGTTCATAGAGATCACTGAGACAGACATTCCCAACTTCCGAGCGATTTTGTTCATTTACACCAGGGGGATCCCAGAAACAGAGAACCCCAAGTGGAACTCCTGGTGGAAGTCATCAATATACGCCAATATCAACAAAGGCGCACTTCTGACACCATTGATAATTAATGCCAGAGTTCCTACGCTGTATCTGGCACATAAACATAATAAATAGCTTAAACACCTGAAAACTTGGAAGTTTAGGCGTGAACAATCACCTGATATTGCGATACGGGCACACAAAACTCAACAGCAGTCTTCTGAAGACTCGGCTTAAATTTTGAAATCGAAGCCGCACAAGAAATACTAACACTACAGTCCACCATTGCACTACATTATCACATAAAAAGTTTCACAAAATTGGACAAGTCTTAAACTTAAAGACAACTCAGACAATATAACCATTAACTGAGAAAGCCCTCTCGTCTTGTCTCATATGCACTCCACTAACACCAAAGAGCTAAGATGGCTCTTATTGCACTGACAAAGGCAGCAACTTCAGCTGCGGCAATGCTTAGAGAGTCATTTTACGAAGCACAAATCATATCCTAGTTGTCAAACTTGCCAGTATCTACTAACTTTTAGCTAATCAGTTCAAAATTCAAAGATTCGAATGATGGATGAACATTTAATGGGATTTGGTTGTGTAGTACAACCAAAAGATGTTGAAGCTGGGGTCAGAGAACGGTCGCTTTGTCGGTCTAATTGGCTGTGGTTTTCGGTCTAGCTTTCTCCCCTTTCTTGACACTTTGTCTATCTGTTTTTCTCACTCTGTGTGTTGTTCTTGGTTGTGGTAGATCCCTGTATCCTGGCTCTTCAGGCCCTGTTTCTATGTCTGATTCTGAGCTTAATAAACTGTAAAAATCACCAATACAAAGTGTGAATGCGCCCTGTTCAATAAAACTCCCCGTCCAGTTTTCCCGGGGTCGCACTTCAAAAATTCCCCACCCTCCTCGCCCTCAAAATTTTTTTATCAAAAATTAAAAAATTATTCGTTTTTTCCAAATTGGCATAATGGCCTTATACATTTTGTAGACCCTCATACTTCGCTGCCACTCATTCTTCATTCATTCCTCATATTTTAATTACATAAAGTTTTTCTATAAGATTCTATTTTTCTTGTACATTTTTGATGTCTCAATGTCATTCTGGTGTATTGAACAGATATCTCTATATCCGAGGTCTAACTGCCTACAAGTGTCCAGTGATACTATTTTTCAGGGTTCATCTCGTGTAAAAAATAATTAAAAAATGATGTATCAGACTCCGAATTAAGAGTTTAAAAGATTATTTGTAAAATTACAATTTAACTTTGTATGCCTGTTTTTATGGCTGGTCCAAGCAGGCTCTGTGTAACTTTCTCTATCTGTGTGTCGTGTGTTCCTTCTTTATGTTATGTGTCTGTGTGATTGTAGTGTGTCTGATTGTCTTGTCCTTGTTACGCCAATAAAAACTGGCACTGCGACCAACTTTATACCTTGTGTTGAGTTCTATGTCCCTATTAGTTTCAACTTCAAATCATGAGCCTTTCCACAAAATCATGAGCCTTTCCACGAAATACTTCAATAGTTACCATCTGTAACTACAACATAAGTCTACAATATAAACTTCAGACAATAAGTTGCTAAGAAAGTTCTAAAACCTCCAAGTTGCGAGAAATCTTAATCAATTCCGGGAAGAAACAAACGAGAGTTGCGCGCATAACTTACACGAGCGACAAAGCCTCAACAGTAATTGTCCTGTCACTTTTAATGGTTGTCTAATGCAGCCAGTGCTTGGTAATTGGCCCATAGCTCACCATACCAGACTGGAGGTGCAGAAAAGGCTTTTTGGACTAGTAGCAGCACTTTAATCACATGATAAACAACCGTCATCACTCTGTGACAAGATGACTTTGACTTTAGAGTATTATAGACGTCATTAGATGACTAGAATGAGTCACCAATCAGGCCGCGACTTCTGCTTTGATGATTGTAGCATATATACCATGTACATTGATGTAGTAGCATGCTACGTGATTGTGGTAGCACGCTACATCATGTACAGATGTGCCGTAGCATCTATATATCATTTAGGTTAGGCCTAATTTAGCCGCCTAAACACTGAAGGTGCATTGTTTGCAATTGGACCAAAATGGAAACACAGCCTTTGGAAAGGTTTCATTCATCCAAACAAGAGAATTAACTTCACTGAATTTTAGATGCCATTAATAAGCAAAAAAAAATAGAAATTGTTATATGAAAAACCAGTGAATATTTTCATAGAGTATATATTCCAAACTACAAAGGTCTAAATTTCACGTAAAACTTAGACCTTTGTAGTTAGTAATATATATATATTCTATGAATTTCCAAAGGTCAGGATCTAAACTACACAGTTAATGTTTGTTTACATTCTACGCACTGCCATGTTCTCCCTAGACGTTAATAATGTCAATGATCTAGACAAGCAATGTGTTGGAATATACATTACTAAAACCTAAATCAATAAGATGATTTAAATATTTTAGGCAAAATCTAGAGTCTGAGACAATGCTCCTTCCATTAACCTTAACAACTTTAACAAATTTCATATATTTCTCCACCTATTCCAATACATACCAGCAGCTCCGATAGCAGGCGTGCTCTTCAGGCCTCCTCCTCCGACCATCACATCTTGTTGGTCTTCTCCGTCTGAGTTTCCATCATCGTTCGAAGAGACGGCATTTTCCCGCTCGATTTCCAAACGTTCCTCCGGAGAAAGTTGTTCCAACAACGATTGTTCCGAGGGGTATTCGTACGTGGAAGTTGCAGCGTCGTTAAATTGGATCTTCATCTGGAAAAGAAAAGGAGATTGTAAGTATTTTGTTGAGAAGAAGAGGGTAAAGAAGAGGGAATTGCAGGTTTTTGTGGAAAGAAGAGGACGTTGAAACTAGTTTGTGGAAAAGAAGAGAACATTTTTTTTATTTTGAAAAAAAAGAGTGAGGACTCTGAACGCTGAAGAGGAAACTGCATTATGAATTTATGTGGAAAATAAGAGGATTTTGGTATTTTGTGAAAAAGAAGAGGGAATTGTAAGTATTTCGATGAGAAGAAGGAATTTTTAAGAAAAGAAGAAGGAATTGTTGGAATTTTGTAGAAGAGGAGATGGAATTGTTGGTGCATCGTTGGAAAAGATGAAGAAATTGTGGTGTCAATGTGGGCATTTGGTGGAAAAGAAGAAGGAATTTTGATATTTTGTGGAATAGAAGAATTGATTGTTGGTACTTTAGGTGAGAAGAAGAAGGAATTTCTGGGAAAAGAATTGCGAATTATTGGTATTTTGTCTGGAACTGACAACCGTTTGTTTTTTGTGAAAACAAAGGAGGAATTGTTGTAGAAGACGAGCAAGAATTGTCAACTTTTTTGTGGAAAAGAAAAAGGTACTCGGTTGTAAAGAACGAAATTGTCATTATAACATAATACGGTCTCAAGTTTTCCTCAGATAATAACCATATCATAAATTGACAGGCACAATGTAAGGCTTTATATAAGCAGCTGAAGCAATAATAGCAGGGCTGCAGCATACAAAGTACCATACAACATGATGCAAGCAATATAATAAATTATGCGCAATAAAACGATGAATGCTGAATAAATCTAGCATCATGTAAGTACTGAACAGAGAACATACTCAACACAGCAGCATTTTTCATGTTTTTGTGGTAGTTAAAGATATTTTGATCAGAAAGGTGATGGTATAGAATCGGATGAGATTAAGGCCTTGTATGACGGAAATTTGTATCATTCATGATCCCAAGCTAAAATCATTACCCGAAGCAGATTTAAAAGGTTCCACATTATTTGTTTACCAGCACATATTTATAAATATGTCTGTACTACTCTACAGCCTGCTTTATTCAAGATGGTTACTTTAATAGGTGTAGTTACAAGATTGAAGTTAATTTGATGATAGCGTTGTATAGCAATTATTTATAATTCAGGGCGAAGGAAATTGAGATACAGTATCATTGTTTAGCTACTATGATATAGCTTTGTATTAGTTAGACAGCTCATTTCCAGATACCAGAACCTGAAAACGTGGTGCTTAACCGATTTCCTCATACGCTTCATTAACTATAACTTTTAGGCTTGTATTTTAGGCAAAATCTGATAGTTTGTTTAGAACTGCTAATCTTTTTGGCTGCACATTAACATGCAATATCGTCAGTTATATAACTTAGATCCCAGCTTTTCCAATTACAAACATATATGGTGACTTCTAATTTCAGTTTCGACTGAAGATAACTACTCTACCAGCTGCAACAACGGTGACCTTGACATGTGACCTTGACACATGACCTTCCCATGTCATCTCTGACCTTGTTATTGGAGCGTGCTTTTGGCTAAAGCTTTCAGAAGCTTGCGGACAGACAAGACCCAGCAAAATGCTATTAGCAAGGGAGTGTGTATGACAGCTGTCAAGTCCACTCATCGTGGAGACAGAGAATGGAGCCTCAAGTATGGGGTGGTATAGCGTATGATAACAAAAATATCAAAAGGACCTACAACATGTACAAGAGACTGGAAAAGACTATGATAGTGCGATACTCTATTGCTATATGAAAATGAATACAATATGTAGGTTGGCGATTTCGTTCTCAAAATCTCCAGATTGAAATCATGATTGAAATCAAATAAATGACATCAATCTGTTAAAAAATCAAGATTTAAATCCACCGACCCTGAAATGCATGACATATACATGATGTATGACATATTCATCTTTTTTAACTAATTAAAATTTGAAAACCTAATTTTTCTGTATTTTGTCAGCTTTCCCTAGCTTTTACACACTTGGATGCCCCTGGGGCAGCATTTCAGTTTCTGCAAAAAATGTCATTCCAAAGGATAAGCCGGACACTGCGGCGGACAGCTATTCACTCCTTGGTCTGGTAAAACAAGGTTAAAATATTGGAATTGGTTTATTACTGTAAACCTAACCAAAATGTCCATGCAGGTCCGACATGGGCCGATAGAATTTGAGACCTAAGCGAAGCAAAATACCGAAATGCTCACTCCTTCCAAAATTTCTTTGTCATCGCTGACAGACAAAGCAATTCACTTTGGATATAACAGTATAAACCACATACGAGGCCTCATAGAGTCATACAAACATCAGAACTTCACATGCACGGACTGCAAGACACACTGTAAGACACACTGCAAGATGACATATACATCACAACATCCGAGTTGATCCGACAATCGGATGACCTCGCAAAAAAGGAACTTTGGAAGTTCTCTCGCGTCCCGACCTTGTTTCTTT
Source organism: Platynereis dumerilii (assembly GCA_026936325.1). Lineage (NCBI taxonomy): Eukaryota > Metazoa > Annelida > Polychaeta > Phyllodocida > Nereididae > Platynereis > Platynereis dumerilii. Next base: position 9,724,848 of record JAPTHN010000006.1, on the reverse strand, counting down.
GCAACTTTCGCTTCCTCTGGCAAACACGCCATGCTGTCAATACACTTGGAACCGACTGAATGAGCTCGCAAGGTCTCAAGGGCAAAATATATACAAAGGATATTAAATCTAAATCGATATCACGAGATATTGTCTTTGGTATAAGTATCTATGGAAATTTCATCTTCTTTGTGTGCAGATGGGGCATGATCTGTGTGATGTGTGTGGATTGTATTAAGCGCTATCATCGCGAAGGATGATGTTAATGATATCACGCTATATCGCTACTCAAAACTTAAAAGAATAGAAAGATTTACCAACTGGTGCTTATTCAAGATCTACACTTTCCATAGATATACCATTGGTTTATCACAGCAAATGACATCACCCAAAGTGATACCGTGATGTAGTTTGCCTCTATTCCAATTGTATGTCAGTCTCTATTCCAATTGAATGTCAGTCTCATTTGTATTATTACACTATTGTGGGCTACCTGCAGACAACTTGGGTTGAAACAAGTGAAGCCATTTCAATGAGATACCTCTAAACCCCCTTCACGAAGTTGACATAGTCACACAGTCACAAACACACCAGGACCATTGTTTCAACTCATCATCTACTGCCCAGTGCTAAGTATGCTAAGTGGGGTGACAGAGGACTCCCTTGTTACATCTTAGTATTACATCTCAACATACCCCTTGATATATAGAGAAGCTAGTTAAGCCATTTCTCAAAGATACCGCCTAGACAAAGTTGACAGCGTCACAGAGTCAAGACTCAAGAGATTCAGCAGGACAGAGTGTCACAGACTCGTACCAGGACCATCCATTGTTTCACCAGCTTTTCAGTCACTGCCCATCGCTAAGTGGGTGACAGCGGTGTCCCTTGTTTCACTTCTTTTGTGTAACTCCCCTGTGGCTCCCGAACCATTCTCCGAACATTTCTCTGAACCGTTCTCCCATGTACACGGCTTGTGTTCAGGCCAAGCTGAGCCATTTCTCAGCAGGAAATTGATAAAGATGGCCAGCTAAGTGGTCTTCTTGTCCCGTTCCTTGTCTCCCGGCTGCCACAGTCTGTTCGGAGACTGCCGCTTTCTCTGCGTTCCTGATTCCTTTGTTTCACTGATGGGGAGGGAGGCACATCATCAGTAGCACCATTACTTTCACCATCACCCTCCCCATGATGCAGTGCTATCGCCAAAAGTAGCAGCATCAGCCATCAGGAGCAAATGGATAGGAGATAGAGCATTAGTAATAAGGCATCAGTATCTTGCTGTATTTTACTATTTTTCCAAGATAAAAGATCGTGCTGAACATAGCTGAACAGAAACAACTAGGGGATGGATAGATCATTGGAGCACAAGTCCTGTATTTATGTATTTGGTAGACTATTTAGGACAGGATGAGGACACGGAAATGAGACGAAGGATGATTGAAACAGCCATCCAACATAGGCCCAGGTGACCCGGCAAGAGCTGGATTCGAACCCTGGACCTAGCGATTGGCAACCTAGCACGATACCACAAGACCAACCCGCCCCCAGTGCTGAAGAAGAGTGTCGCAACATGTATGCATCGTGTACAATACTATAACAATAAACGCAAGGACACGACTACCACTATACAAAACAGACTACAAGCTGTAGCGGAGCAAAGTGGACAGAGAGAGAACAGAGAAAGCAGAGATGGATCACTAAAGTAGTAACAGTCACTAAACAGCACATAAAGCAGAAACAAAGGAAGATAAATCAAGAACAGGGCTACTACTGCTGCTGTGCTGGCTGTGACACAAGGAACAAGTGAATTGCAGCTCTTATGCCTGTGCTCTTCTTTGCGGTGCTATCCTATTCTATCCTGAGCACTTAGCCGTATGAACATATATGATATACACTCGCGAATAATCGGGGTAGTGCTACCTCTGACCCTTGCGAACAACCTCATAGCATGCATAGTCCCAGTCCGTCACCATCGGCACAGGGGTGACCATGTTGCCTGTCTAAGGTACATTGGTAACGCGTTATAAGACCCCCTGTTGTAAGACCGACTTGCCTTATCGGACCAACTTCTTCCAGCACTTGGTAGTACTTATAGAGCATTTTGCACCCTAACGAGAGACCGCACCACCAAAAGAGACCACTTCATGACTGCGTAAGGGGCGGTCTTACAACACAGGGACCACTGCACTGATATAAGCTGCTCTTGAACTATAAATCCATAATTAGAAATAACAAAACATTTCTGAGTTATCGCTTGGTTTTTTTTTTTGACAGAATATAATTTGGAGTCGGTAGGATTTTACCCGCAGACCATGAACATTATCCTTCCCCTTATTGCAATGCTTTTATAACACTATACCATAGTTAAAAAGTGTCTGCTTCACTATTTGCACCCAATACAAAGTTACTTCGAAACATTTGGGGTTTCCAAGCGCATAATAAGAATGACTGTTCAGTTCCATATATTTGTAGGGTATAGAGGGTATATATAACTTTTCCCACAGCTCCAGCCTCCAGAGGGCCGCTCCACTACAAGTATGTTCCGTGATATTCAGAATTTAATTTTTGGCCGGATACTCGGTAGCCAGCTGCTACCCCTGATGCTCGGCTGGGATATTTCTCTTGGGATGAGAATCGTTAATGAGAGAGTCGTATTCATCGACATGCTCTTGGAGGAAGGAATGTGCGGTCTCTCAAAAACAGAAAAAAGTCCTGAAACGTCCGGGAACAACGCCGGGTGTTTGTCAGTTTATTCGTCTTTACAAGGAATCGGTTTGCTTCGTAAAAAAAAGAATAAAAAGATAAAAAGGCGGCCGCAGAAGCAGAAATGTAATGATCTGCATCGGCTCTAATGAGTTTCATTAAATCAATTCTTAAGCAATTACGTTCTCCCACAGCTCTGCTTTTAATATTTGGCGTTTGTGTGCCGAAAGCTGTGAGTAATCTAGTGGAAGTGCTTTTGTCTCATATCCCGCTCTAGTTATATTACTGCTCTGTGTTATATCCAAATCAAAAAGGGTTGCCACAATGCTAGTCTGTAATTCTGTTATGCCTCTCAAGTAGCAATGGCTCTACATGCTCAAGAGTTGGTGGTTTGTCTCATTGCTAGATTGCTTTATTTGCTTTGCTCAACTTTAAAGTAATATACCATGTTTACTAGACTTATAGTGGTTATAAGGTCTCATACTTAGTCCAGGATGGATGGATTGATCAATGATCGGGCTTTACGTCCTGTATTTACACACTTACGAGTACATATTACGACAGAAGCCTTGAGAAGGTGGACAGAGCAATGAAGGGATGAGATCAGTTTGCCTTATGTGACCATCTTCTTTCCGCATAAAGTAGTATTTCTAGAGCATTTTGCACTTTATCGATAAAAGACAAAACCCCCATGGGAAACCGCTTCATAACCACAGAAGGGGCGGTCTCATAATGCAGGGACTACATTGTGCTGTACATCATACAGTCTTTTCGTCAAATAACCCATCTAGACAGCTGACAAGAGCCACAAGACACGGATGGATGGATGGATGGATGTGTGGGGCTTTACGTCCTGTATTTATGCACTTGGCAGGCTAATTAGGACAAGAGGAGGACACGGCAATGAGGCGAAGGATGATTGAAACAGCCGTCCAACATAGGCCCAGGTGACCCGGCAAGAACTGGATTCGAACCCTGGACCCAGTGATTGGCAGTCCAGCATGCTACCACTAGACCAACCCTCCCGCCACCACAAGACACAAACAAGACTCCAGACTGCCATTTGAAATTGTCTTCTAAGTTCTAGGCAGTGTTTCAGTTACAATTTCAACTCAAGAATCTTGTTTTTTCAACCTGAATAATGGATGGGGAATCTTGGGATGATATCCAACATGATCTTTCCTCATTGCAAGTCACCACTGCCCTCCAAATGTCTCTGAATGCCAGCAAACGGGCTCAGAACGGGCTTGGAAAGGACTCCTGAGCTTAAACTCTTTGACTTTTTTGAGACCCGACTCACCCGAGCCATGTTCGCTTGTCAATACCAGCCCAATTCAACAAACGCAATCTGCTGAAGCAAATAGATAGCGGCAGCGTTCGGCAGCGTTTGCCTCCATTGCTCAGTCACTGCTGAGCTGGGGGATTCAGTGTGGATAGCTTACGGTCGGTCAAACTAGCATTGATGGCATATTTGTTCAATTACAGACTCTGGCGTTTGATGCTGGGTACGGTCAAACTGCTGGCGATTGAAGACTTGTAAGTGGTATCTAGCTGCTCTCTAGCAGCTCTGCAGTTGCTCTCTCATCTATCTAGCCTGTTGGTAACATTTCAGTTTTTGAGTTTCCTGGATGTTCACTGTTCACAGAGATGTCAAGTCGCACTATACCTGAACAGTAGAAGTGACAGCTTAGTTGCCATAGTTGGCCTTAAAGATTAAAGAATAAGACGTTCGAAGACTGAGAAGTTTACACATTTTGCATCTGACCAAGATTGTTTGACTGGTAGAGATTATCGAACTTTGTAAGAAAATGGAAGATGACTTAATTTACTATTCAGACATGTCATGGAATTTCTGAGATAACTACTATTATTGAGAGAAGCATTGCCACCTCTAGGCAATTGCTTAGTCTTCCTTGGTTATAGTCCTCAACTCAACTCACTTGTGAATCTGTGATAGTGCAACTTATACTGAGTAGCATAGTGAGGTGAAGGAATGTTTGAGGGGGGGTTGTGTGTTAGTGAAATGCCCCTCCTTGCAATCTCTGTAATGGACTAGCATTGATTTGCTCCGGGGGCAGGTCCTTATACCCCGCTGGTTATTGTAACAGGTCCAAGCAGCCACACCCTTCAGCGGGCTCCTTGTGAGTCTCCTTGCAAGTCTCCTTATGCACTGTTATGAGGCTTCAGCGACTGTGTCTAATCTCAAGTTTTATGGTTTTACCAAACCTCTACATAATGGTTCATTGGATCATGTGAATATAGGCCATTTTTTATGCCTATTAAGTAATATGGTGACCTACGATTGGCTTAGCACATAGCGTCTTATCTCCACTTTTAAGGTTTTATGGAATTTGAAGGACATTTTCTATTTTCTAAGCCTATGTGACCTTGTGTTGGCCTATGGATGTCCTAGCAAACTACCTACATTGGCGTCATAGAGGCTCAAATGAGGTAAGAATTAGCCAATAACAATGAAAACAATAAACTCACAACTATGGACAGAATCAACTCACAACTGTGGACAGAATCAACTCACTACTGCCATTAAAATCAACTCACAACTGCAGTTAAAAATCAACTCACAACTGTGGACAGAATCAACTCACAACTATGGTTAGAATTAACTCGCATCTAAGGACAGAACAAACTCACAAAGCTGTGGTTTGAATTTACTCACAACTATGGATAGAATCACCTCATATTTATGGACAGAATCAACTCACATCTTAGAACAGAACCAACTCACAGGTCACAACTATTGACTTAATCAACTCGCAACTATGGTTAGAAATTAGAATCAACTGATAACTATTATGGACAGAATCAATCCACAACTCACAGATGAACCTTAAGGTGGCTCGATACTCGTGAACTTTCTAAGATAGGATTTCTCAAAAATGGTTTAGAATGATCCAAAATATAGTTTATAGCAAGGATATGTAAAAAAAAGTGGTTGCTACCAGCCTTTGTTTCAAAATATTTGAGGTTATGTACAAGAAAGTCAGTCCAAGCACATCTGAAAAACTCAATTTTTTTCTTATTTTTTTTACTGTGAAGTTTGCCCTGCCATTCAGTGGTCATGCATGCCATATTATGCAATGAAGCATGAAATTAAAGAAGATTCTTTCATGGAAAAGCTGATAACAATTTCAAAGAGATATATTTAGGATAAATGGCTTTCCAAGGGGCTCGGAATAAAAATATTGATTTTGACATTTTTAACTTTTTTCATAAACCATGGCGCTAAAAAAAATTGGCTAGATAGGATTTCTCATTTCTTTGTCATTTATTTCCAAATATTGTTAGGAACAATAAAAAGCATAAGAGAAGGTTTCTTACCGCGATGGATTTTGATATAAAAATTTATTTGTATCTCAAAGTCATTTTTGAGAAATTAGACCTGCTTGCCGAAAATTGCCTGTAGAAATATTCTATTCTGAGTATCAAGCTGAAACTCTATCTGTATGTAGTCCTCTTCATAGCGCATATAATGCTTTAAACCAGAAGTCTCTAACCCTAATAGAAGTGGCGCAAATGGCAAATGAAGCGGCCGTCGCACGGAATTATAAAATTCCAAAAAAGCAGCTCACAGAGCTCAGCAGGCAGCTGTTGCCATGGTGACGCCGCCATTGCTGGACCATGAGTAGCGAGCCACCTTAACATGCTTTATGGGACAGGATGCTCACATCATATGATCTCACCGTCCTTTGTGAGTTGTTGTTGCAAGGGCAGAAAGGCAGAAAAGGGTTAAGCTAGAAACCTGTTAGCATTGAACATGTTGAAAAGCCAAGAGCAATGGCTTGGAATCCTGTTGAAGTCTACAGAAGCCTGTGGGAACCCTGTGGGATGCCTGTGGATGTGTCAGGCCCTCTGAGGGATCAATAAGTTACTGTCCCATCTGCGCAATCTACTGTCATTCAGAGGACGGCGGAAAGTCCAAAAAAGAACCTACTCGGCCCTATGACTATGAGGAGGGAAGTAAAGAATGAAAGTCACTGGATTCGAAGAATGAAATCACAAGGAAAAAATGGCGAGGAGAATTATTCAGAAATCGAAAGGGAAAAGTGAATGGTAGATAGGAATATCAGCTGAATATAGATTTTGAAGGACCAGAAAACGAGAAATGTATTCACAATGTCAATCTGGAGTCACTTCACCGCAAGCCACATTTCCATAAAAATTTGAAATTCTGAATTTATTCCGAAATAGGATGAATGATTCGGCTCTGACTTGAGGCTTCAGCTGAGTGCAGCTTAGACTTGGGATTTCTGGATATGGAAGTTAGAATTACTTCCAGTAACACTTAAGAGTTGGCCTTTCTTGTGTGTTTGGAATGAACCATGCAGTAACACCTAAAGTTCTTCATAGAGATTCAGAATGTTTTACTCATTACTAAAATATTGGCTGACGAGCTTTTGAAATCCATCCATCAGTTCCACTTAAGTGATTTTCCAGCGTGATGAGTGAGTTAAAGGCTTTTATGTCCAGTATTTTTACAGGTACAGAGAACAGGCTGACACCATTTCAGTGAACTTGAGTTGTTTGAATGACAATAGACATAGCTATAGACAGATAGATAGATAATCAGTCAGGGAAATTATCACCAGCTGATGACAATCAATGTCCTCAGTCCCACATGACAATCACCCTAGCACTGTCATCACCCTCCAATGACACTCTCACAGTGTCATGGCCTAGCCATGACTTTGTCAGTGCTCAAAATCATCTTTGACTGGCTATTTAAAAAGAACTACTGCAACTATCACTTCCACACTTGGTATAAAGTTGTATCACATTGTCAACTAACTCCATGAATTTTGGCAGAGCTATCCATTACATAATGAGGAAAAGAACCCGAAGGCTCCAGAGAAATTAGGAAATTGTCATCAGCTGCTGATGACTGCAGTATTTCGTGAAATTGGATAGAATTAAGTCCCGCAACTGACATGCTGCTGTGTGGTGAGGATGGCTGCAAAGAGATCAGACTTTCTTCTGAGACCCAACTGATCAACCCCACACACTCAATCATCCTGTCAGGGCCAGGACTTGGCTGGAATTGCAATTGTCCTCATATGCTGGTAATTTCCCTGACTGATAATGGAAATTACCCTTAGTGTGGCCCACTGATGATAATAGTAAGCCCATAAATCCAGGATCTCTACAAAACGGACATCATGAAATCTAGTGTTTACTAGAATGAACATCGCTGGTTCGTGAGGCTATTGGACAAGATGAGATCTAGTACAAAACGGATAGCGGGTCATAACATGAAACAGCTGCTGCCGATATCAGGAATTAGGTCAAACGGCAGCCATATTGGGGTCAGAAGTCAGTTATGTAGGTCATAGGTCATTGCCCTTTGCATGGGGAGCATACAGTTATCAGATCATGGGCTAACATTGTCCGAACGCTGCCTCCAGAGTCCAGTGGACGACTGGGCGTTGCTTTTGTTTCGGCCCTAACAAGGTTACTCAAGGTTATCGCGCTGGACACGGAGGATAATACCATTGGGCTGCGCCCGGACATGCCTCTTTGTTTTATGTCCGATATTGAAATAATCAGCCCAACAAACAAGGGTGCAGCAGTATATCATCATCCGGGTAACCCAAGCGGCAATGACATAAATTGGAAAGATACGAGTATGAAATTGAAGCCAGGCTATTTACTACCTCCTATGTGGGGTGGCCAACTCACTAACATAGAGTGTTCTGATGTTTGACTGTCCAACGTCAGAACACTCTATGTTAGTGAGTTGGCCACCCCATATAGAAGTAGTAAATACAATATTTGTTAGGTATTTAATCGGCTATTACATACCTAACAAAAATTTTCCCATTTTACAAATCTTCATATTTTGAGACAGTTTTGGTTCTTTCTTATACGTAACAAAATACAGACCAAGTAAAACGCAGCTAAACTGCTCTGAGCTAGACTGCTCTGAGAGTCTGACTGCTGAGTTGCAGTGACAGGAATGAGACTTCGGCAAACATTTTACAACTGCGTTTGCTCCTTACCTTTGTGCTCTTAAACATTTTTTTTACATGTAAACCTTCATATTCAGAAAAAGGTGAAGACTTTGTAGGAAGTCATAAAATGTCTTGAGGACATGCAGAAGTTATTTTGACACTCGGGGTTCTTGATGCCGCGTCATGTAACAAACACCTCCTGGGCTTTCCCTTTATGTGTGATGGGGGCCTTACGTGTATGGCGCTTTGTCATAGGAACTTATATGACATGCTGTCATATTTTCACCTAATTAAAAACCTGTCTATGGCACTACGCACAAAACGACGTGTCAGTCTGAACATGAGCATGAGGGAAGACCTATTTGGGGCTAACAGTTGGATTTTTTGGGGATTGGGGTTCTATACGTCCTGTATTTATGCACTTGCTCGGCTAATTTGGACATGAGGAAAACACAACAATGAGGCGAAGGATGATCGCAACTGAGGACTGACATAATTCCTGGCGCTGCAGCCCGAGTAGGTATCGAACCCTGGACCCAGAAATTGGCAGCTCAGTGTGCTCTCTGTCTAACAGTGTGATTTCAGGCTTAAAATAGAATCTCATGATTTCAGGTGAATGAGGTGATGACAAAAGCTCTTAAAGGATGGATGGATTGGGGCTCTATGTCCTGTATTTATTCACTAGCTAGGTTAATTAGGACAGGAGGACACAGCAATGAGGTAAAGGATGATAGAAACTGCCATCCAACATACATGTAGGTCCAGGTGACGACAGAATCTCTTAATTGTGAAGTCAAAACTTGTACATGTACCATGTGTACTGCGCAAATTGCAGTGTCATACACAGGAACATTACACGTGCAGTGCTTCAGTATTGCTACATTATCAATCGATGTTAAGATGGCACGTCTCTATCACAATTCTGTTCTGGACATTTCTGAGCATGCCGAGTGGCCTTCTCCACATGAACAGCTGATAATGGTGTGCAATAATGCTACCCAATCATGCTGCATGTTGTATTGCTGTGAATGCTGAGTGCTACTGAATGATGCTTCTTAACATCACTGCACATCATTCATGTCAATTTCATGAGCAGTGAGTCGCATGAACAGCAGAAGAAGCATCGCCATCAAGCATGAGCGAACGAGTGAGTCGGAGAGACCCTTTCTCCGAATGGCGAATGCCGAGTCTTTTCTTCGACCACTTAGCCTCGGGCACGGCGCGCAGGAGACCACCTCCATGGAGCTGTGTGTTTAGCGGGGTAAGGATGCAGAACATTCAAAATCAATTTGGAGAAATGGACCGGCCTGCCCTTTTGCCCCGTGGGGTCAGGGGTTAGGGCCTGGCAATGCCATGTCCCCTATTCCTGGGCCATTCCTGGGCCATTCTTGGGGTCTGACGAGGTCTTTTGCTCTCTCGTCAATAAGATGTTTTTTAGCTGTTCTTAGACACTGAACTGCATGACCAGCTGCATGCTACCCATAGATTCATATTCTGCCTCCAGGGGCGTATCTAGAAATGGCATGAGGGGGGGAGCCACAACATCATTACATGGGGAAATACGAGGCGATTTGTAGCTTTTCCTATCTTTCCCATGTTAATTTTGGGATGGGGGGGGCCATGACCCAATGGCCCCCTTTAAATACGCCACTGCCTGCCTCCACTACGCTCCGAGCTATGCTATGGCTAGACAGATTCTGATGGACTTGTATTGATATTCGACATTGTTTGTCGAAGAAATATCGGCCGTCATCCTGCATCCCTGTCAAATGATGATGATCAAAAAGGTTTTGGGTATCTGACGTATAATATCGTATATGTCCCTTTTTTATCCCCAATCATGGGGTATTCAGCTGGTATTGTGTATTTTGAGTCCCTGTGCTTTGATTTGGTCTATTGTGTATGCTACTATGCTCCAGTATCATTTAGGATGTGCCATATTGACTCTATTGCAATCTGAGGCTTCTAGCGTGCAGAATCCGGGTTATCGTCAAGGGAAAAACGTCAACTTTGGTTAAAATTTTGTTTTTCTGAAGGTCCAAATAAGACTTCTTAAGGTAATTATCCACCTGACATAGATCGTTAACTTCATAGCTAATACCAATGTAGTTGGCTTGTAATATTACTTTGGACTACATACAAGTAGCTGGTTTCAATTCGAAGCTGTAGGTTATCGTGATGGGAAAAATGCCTAATTTGGTTAAATTTTTGTTTTTGAAGTTCCAAAAAGACTTCTTATGTTAACACTTCAACTGACATCTTTGACTTCATAACTAATACCAGTAGTTGGCTTCCAATCTTACTTTGGACCTGATATTTATAGCAGCTGGCTTCAAATCGGAGCTGAGTATCAGACCGAGCAAACCCGGTCCAATGGTCCATCCACTTGCTCTGCCTCAGCCGCAGGATGTTTAGTTGTTTACCACCGAAAGTGCATTCTGTTCCAAGGCTAGTACTTAGACATCGCTGGCATTGTTGTTATATATAGAGTACTATATAGAGCACAAACACGACAAAAAGCAATGCAATGTTGGCTATCTGCATCTACTATGATCTCAGTAGGTAATATCTAATGCTAGGATATTTCTGCAGATATCAACTGCTATACGATGCTAGCTGTTCTCTTGTATAGTTCTATGTGGATTGTATAAGGATCTATTGCTCGTAAAAGTGATATAGTTCGGTCTTATATGCGGATGATATTATGTACAAATTTGCACCTAATGGAAATCTATGTTGTGCCCCTCGGAACACCTCAACGCTCCCTGGTGGCTATTTTTCAAGTCATAGTGCATTAATAATGCACCAGGTGGGGATATTGTGCTTGGCATGAGTAGACCTCTGTTGGAATTAAGCAAAGGCTCACGCTGAAGACTATAAATTTGTTTGACGTGTTACAGCCGAAACATAAGGACTCCAGTCGTTGATAAACTTAGGCCAGACATAATTGATCATTCACTTCTCAGATCTTGTCAAGGCACCCTTTCTTGAGTCGGTCGGTAGGACGAAAAAAGAAGAAGCTGTAATCTTATTTTTTTGTATGTCAATTTGATAAAAATTGTGTTAGCTCAATTTTTTATTCCGTTGGCAGAAAATCTGTTGGGTTGGTTGATCCGAGAAGCTAATAATAAAATATGCCTGGCCTTAAGATGGTTTCATGATCAGCAAAAATGTTTTTCTTGTACTATCAGTTTCTCTTAATTGTACAGGTATACATGAAGGATATAATGCTGATTACTGTCCAATATAATCATTGTAGGCCAACGGATAGAATGGATATCTTATAGATATCTTATATACGGAGCAACTGCAAATGTTGCGATAGATGTTACAGGGCCATTAAAAGCATTGCCTAGTTATTTCGGAGGGTCTTTCATGTCTTTGTGGTCTTATACGAGATCATCTTATCCCCTGGAATGCTGTTTGGTTGAGAGTGCTGTTAGCGAGTGCTGTTAGCGAGTGCTGTTAAAGACTGAGGGAATGCTGTTAGCGAGTGCTGTTAGCGGATGCTACCGGATCAGTGGCAGGTATTAACATAACCCCTTCTATGTCGTATGACCCCACGACCCGGACCCAATCTCTCTTGCAACCATGTATCAAAGTCATTTTCCAAAATTAGATTGTCCCTGATCACTCGGTGATCAGCCGGTCGAGGACGAGGATTCCTTATCGCAATATGGAGGACATCAAAGCCACCAACACAATTAAGTCACGTGCTCATCTGGTAATTATCTCCCCTGCTGCCCTCTTCTGGTTAAGCCATGAAGCTTATTGTCTCTTTCTGAAACTCATTTCCCAACTGTGTTGTGAACTAGCTGTTTAGAAGTATTGCCCAACATACACACTTAGGAACATTACCTTTCAAGATATAGAGTTCGGGCCTTCACCTTTTAGAGGATTGTGTTGTAAAGTCCTTCATCTTCATCTTCCACATAACAAGATAAAGTATTGTTACATATATATTGCTTCAAATCACACTGAAATCATGGTATCAGCTGGAAATGTGTTCTCTCCTTTCTGACTACTGCATTTTATAAAGTTGGGAGCTATATATAATAGGCCCTAAATATGAAGAATCACATGGCATCATTATAGGAATTCTTGGCAGGGGAATTACCCCAAAAACTGTACATATAGAAGCATTAAAGGGTTCGACAAGAATGTGAAAACAAGTTTTCTGGTTTTTTTTTCACTTTTAGTCTCTTCCTTATCATGCTTATCACTTTTTTACTTTTTCTTTTATCATGTTTATTTGACCTAAATAGTCTAATGGCCATTTCCAGCTTGGAATAATGAATTAAAGATGTGATATTCATTACAAAATGACTTGAAATCATCACCATCACTATGAATAGGAAAACGAAGGATGTCAAAATCAATCAGTGTTATGATGAATTTTAGTCTTTCAGAGAGACAAGCTTTTTCATTTCGTTCCCGCTCCTTGAACATTGTTGAAAAGGGAAGGTTCTTCGACGAAAAAAGTCATCTTGGATGCCCGTTTAGTTGTCAAATTTCCTGAAATTGATTCGCACTCCACCTCTTCCAAGGACCAAGGTATTTTGTGTCTTTTGAGAGTTCTTGGGGAGTGGTTTTTTGTTCGTTCACAGTTGTTGCAAAAGATTGTTGCAGAAGATTGTTGCACAAAAGTGTTGCTCGAGAATTGTTGCTTTTCGACGTTTAGAGCTTCGGAGCTTCCGAGGACACTGGTGAAATTCTAATCACCCACACAGGCAGCACAGTAAGAGAAGATTTCGTCAAGGACAGCAGCAGAGAAACGACGAGAAACGAGAAAGAAATTAGCGAGTATTGAGTGATATGGGTCCATACTTCATCTCGATCATGTACTTTGTTGTTGTGTGTCCATGTTGTGTGGCCATGTTGTGTGTCCATGTTGTGTGTCCATGTTGTGTGTCCATGTTGTGTGTCCATGTTGTGTTCCTCGTCAGGTTTCACGTCGTGTTTCTTGTTCTGTTTCTCGTCTTGCGGCCTATGATGTTTTTACAGGATGATGGATATGACCATTAAAGGATTGTATCTGGAGGGGAGAACGACATCGAAAAAAGAGACCAAGACCACGCAAACATTTCGAAGAATAACTAATGGCCTTGGGGCCTGGGCTGCACAGTGGGCAGGGTGCCGTTCCAAGGACATCCAAGAGCCAAGGCTAGATTGAATTGAGTTGGATTAGCAGATTAGGCCTACTCTTCTTCTTTTTGTCAATTTTGTGTGTGTCTTTCAAGCTAAGAGGCTAAGACACTGCCAAAGACACTGCCAAACAAGTTAGGCCGGACATATTTAATTTTTAGCTTCTCAGATCAACTAACCGAACAGATGGTCTGAATACGCAAAAAAAATTGATTTCAACCACAATTCTTATTGAATTGACATAAAAACGGACAAGTTTTACAGCTTTTTTTGTTTTTCCTCCTACCGACTGACCCAAGAAAAAGTGCCGTGAGAAAATATGAGAAGCTCAAAATAAATTACGTCTGGCCTTAAGACACGAAAAGACACTGTCCAGAGAGGTAGCAGCATCCTTGCCAATGGCTGCCACGACCGTTTGAGATAAGATTGAAAAGATTGAAGAATTGGCTCCACATCTGGTCCAGCGTGCTGAACGCCTTAAAAACTAACACCTTTAAAAGGATAGCAATACCGTTAATAAGACGAAACGCTGCTGCTCAGACAGCTGTAAGATGCTAAGGGACAGTCTAGAGGACGGTCCGGAGACTTTAGAGAGTTGAAAGTGTCCTTTAGCCGGCCTTTAAAAGGGAAAACTTAAGTCGAAAAGTGAAAGAATGATCCGGGAATCAGCTCAGAAAAGCTAAAAGCGTCCATCTATTTGACGCAATAATGATTGATGGAAAAACTCAGTTTTCAGTAGTTTCAGTGGCATATTGTCATTGGTACCCCTTCAAACAACCATCGTTCAATTCCTCATCAGTTTCGAATTTATTCAATTCCTACTAACCGATAATTTAGAAAATTTAGATTTTAACGCGCTTTTCCATCCACATGTTCAGTTCTTCTTTACAAAGATTCTGGGCATTTCTGGGTTGCATCCACTGTGTATTAGTCCACACCACGATACGATCAATAATTCTAGATGTCGATAGTTCATTTAGGATGCGACAAGCTTTTCTCTTCCCATCTCTTCCCATTTCTGCTTGTTTCTTGCCTATTGTTTGTTTAAGAATAGCAGGCCACTTCAATTGGGAAATTGGCAGACAGTTGAATGGGCAAATCTGGAGAATTTTGAGGATTTCTCCAATTTTCAAAAGCCCGCAAATTGCTGAGCATACATTGGAGTTGCTGTCTCGGGAAGAACTAAAGGCCCAGGGGAAGGTAACGTTTACTCTGTGCATCTTCCGTTACAGACATAAATCTAATACATTGGGAGTTAATGCATTTACGAAATACGGAGCATTAGCCCACAATATCAGTAGAAATTATTCAAATTAATGTTCAGCAGATTTTTGTTTCAGTTTGTTGTCCTAATCGTGGACAACGCAATGAATCAATCACACCCTTGTCAACATTTTAAGCCAGTAGAATGTCATAGAGCATGTTGAAGGTAGATCGATCATTAAATTCTCACTGTCCAACTTCATGCCAGCCTATAAGGACTTCAAATTTTGGTATTGAACAAGACTAATGATTAGATGGACCCGTTGATAGATATACAGTGTGTCTGATGAAATTATGCAAGTTACGTATTTCACACTGGTATGAAAACTATTGGACCCACCATTGCATCCTTTTCACACAATCATTGGATTGGGCTTGGACATTTTCAATGTAACTTTCATTAAGTTTCATGGAGGCAAAATTGAGTTATGCCATATTTTCAAATATTTGGTTGTCTGGTGAAATTACGCAAAATCCCCATGTGGCCTTAAAAAGTTGAAGTTTCAAATTATTTTGCTTCAGTCATTAGCATTCCATCATTTGTCAACTATTCATGGCAAAACATTTCACTTACATGCTGCCTACATCATGCAATATGTATTAATTGTCTCCATTGAAATAACATTGGTTTTGTCTATATTTTTCAAATTCATGCTCTCCAAAACTTCAAAATGGTTTCGATCATATAAAAAATGCTTCTAGCATTAACTCTGTACTGTCTATTTAACTCTATGCAAAGGAAACGTAACATGCCTTACCTTAAAATAATTAGCAATCTTGATTAGGATGTCCAGTTCCTCATTCAATAGTTTGTCAATTTCCAACACACAACTGATCGACTACTTTCACCACACTAAATAGAAGGAAAGGATTTTCAAAATGATCAGCCTATCTGGAGATTTTTGAGAGCATAGATTTGAAAAATTTATGCAAAATCGATGTTATTCCTATGGAGACAATTAATACATATTGCATGACATAGGCGTCATGTAAGTGAAATGTTTTGACAAGAATAATTGACAAATGATATATGCTAACGATTGATGCAAAATAATTTGAATCTTTAACGTCTCCAAGGCCCAATGCAAATTTTGTGTAATTTCGTCAGACGCATAAATATTTGAAAATATGGCATAACTAAATTTTGCCTATATGAAACTTAATGAAAGTTACATGGAAGATTTCCAAGCTAAATCCGATGATTATTTGAAAAGGATGCAATAGTGGGTCTAATAGCTTTCATACTAGTGAGAAATACGTAACGTTCATAATTTTCGTCAGACACACTGTATAAACATATGGCTATAAGACTCACATTCAATATTGGCTAATGATTAAAATTCCAGATTTGCATATATATGTACCACATAATGACACATATTCATAATATTGGATTGTGTCATTCCAATAGCAGAACAGTGAATAGTGCCTCTCGCAATAATTTTACTGTGAGCTCGAATAATTAATTAATGAAAATAGTGTTATTTCAGTGTCCTTGAGTTTGAAGCAGTCTAAATGTTTTAGGCACATATATCATTGATATATATATAAATCCCTTTGGTTCCAGAAGTGTACAATTCAATTCTGAAATTTCAATAAGACTCAAAGCAAGGACAATAAAAGACAAAATTCGATACTGATTCAAATTCATCTCAAAATTCCATTAATCCTTTCAAATAAACCACATATTGTTTGAGCACAATTTGAGTAACGCGCATAGGCAACATATGCGGAATGGCTAAAGTGATGAGAAAACCATTTGTACACTTGATATACATATTGTTTGCCAGATCAAAGCCAAGGTGATAATTTGTTTCTTGCTTTGGTAACAAGAATTTGAGTAGAGTTTTCATTTTCCTAACTTTTTCATCAATGTCTGAGTGTCTGGGGGCTGTTTTTGTATACATATATCATGTATAGATATTATTGTGGTTTCTGTGCTATGGCGGAACAAAAATCTTTGTTATGCAAGCTAAAGCAAGTAGCAAGCCAAGGTGACAAAAAGTGACCTTGCCATACACCATTTATTTCATCAAAGACAAGGATGGTCGAATATATGATTGGGGTTTTGCATCCTAAACATACTTTTTTTTTGGTAGGCTAGTTAGAAGAGTAGGACGTGGCAATGAGGCAAAGGAAGATTTAGGCCTCTGTCCAACATGCCAAACATAGGTTGAAGTGGCATCACCAACTTTCCGTCGAGTTTACTTCACTATAACTACCAGTCAACGTCGGTTTCAAGTTGTAACTACCGTTTATCACTGGGCCACAAGACGAGCGTCGCAACGTGACCAATATGGCGTTAATTCTTGCCTGGCCATAAGTTATCACGTTTGACATCTAGCTTAGGTTGCAGGGGGCTTCTCTCATCACTGGGGATACATTTCTTGAGCCGGGTGTCAATAACTTTAAGCTGAGAGCTACGGGTGATAATTCCCAAAGCTTACACTGTTTATAACGCGCAATTAAGGTTAGTTGAAGGTCATTTTTTTAGGTCAAGGTCAACTTATTCAAAGGCCACTGTCACCAAATCTTAGTAGAGGAATATGCATGCAAACAGCATGTAGTTAATATGGCTCAAGTTGGCTCTGGCTGTTTTAACACTCAATTAAGGTTATTTGAAGGTCCTTTTTTAGGTCAAGGTCAACTTCTTCTAAGATCAAGGCCAACGAATCTCAGGAAAGGAATATGTATACAAACAACATGATGTTAACTTGGTTTAGGTTGGCTCTGGTTGCTTAAACATGCAATTAAGGTTGGGTGAAGGTTATTTTTTAGGTCAAGGTTACTTATTCAAAGGTCAAGGTTACTTATCAAAGGTCAAGGCCAACGATTATTCTAAGGTCAAGGTCACCAAATCTCAGCAAAGGGAAGTACATGCAAACAGCCCGCAGTTAACATGGTTTAGGTTGGCAGCCAACGGCTCTAATATGTTAATGCCCCAATCTAAAACAAAGCTGGAAGGTGTCTGGCATTAACATGTTAATCCTTCAATCTGCAACATACATGTTAACTGCTTTCCCGGATTACAGCGGCAACCAGTGGCGCGAACAGCCGAACACCTTAGAGTAAGGACATATAGTGTAAACTATGATGCTGCCATGTAACTTTTGGCAATGTTTCTCGTTTCCCATATCTTTTCCCATTTTCGGTATGAAAATTCAAAAAATGTCTTTAATGCTGGGAGATTATGTGCTGTGAAATAAATAAATCAGTTTGTTGTCAATTGCCACTTGTCTAAAGTTGATATAACCAATGGGAGTATTGTGTATTTTTAAATATATATCAAATTCATTGTCTAAACTCTCCAAAGCTGACATGACCAGCATCCAGAGTCAGATGTAGCGATGAGATCAGCGTGCGAGTCCACTCCGAGGGACTCTCTGCTCCTAACATGTGTGGCGAATTTTACTTCAGTCTCAGTGTACATGGTATAGCCATACGTAGGCCCGTAGAACAGACGGTCTTGGAACTAACGCCCCAAAAAGGGGCAATATTCTAATTTAACATTTCAATTGTCATCCAACTCTGACGGTCTTCATGAAGAATGCTTGAACCATCTTCACTCTGAACAATCTGCTAATCACTTTGCTTTCTACTGTGGGCGTGTGCATTTGCTTTGGGCCTTGTGGCAGTGTTGGGCTTGTGGCAGTGTGCATTTGAAATTCACCCTTGATTCCCATAACATGTTGTGACACCTTGCATTTCGCTGAGTTCAAACCTCCATCATTTTCTTAATTGCATTGCTCCACTGGGGCCTCTTCACCTAATTACAATAATTACCCGCTTCATTTTGGAATAAAAAGTTGAAAATTAGTGGCCACATTTGAGTTTTTTTAACCAAAGCTAAGATTTTTCTGTCCTAAATTGGATTTAAATAAATCTTTTCAATTAGTAAGTGGATCTTTTGTTGTTAGTGCAAATCAGTGCAAATCCATTGGTTACCAAGTTCCTTGCAATTATCTTGATTGTGTCATTTATGTGCATGGAAAGGTCCACACTCCACAGAATTGTTCAGATTGCCCGCTAATCAAAATCGTTTGGTTAGTTATGTCATTCTTCCAGACTCAAAAGACTTTCTGAAGATGTCTATTGTGAGTGTTGTCAATGTTTAATTGCTTATGCAATATGTCACGTTGAGTCGTTGACCCAAACAGTGATGTGTCAAGTCAAACGGCAGATAGACACCAACGGATAGTGATGCCAACCGGTAGGCTGGCAGCTGAGTGGCAGAGTGTTCCCGCCTGTTCCGCAGAAGGTCTTTGCCTCCATGGGTTCAAAATCTTTATGGCGAAGTTTCAGTGGGCCTTCATGAGCAAAATTTGAGCAGGATGTTGTTTGGAGCAGGCATTAAATTGAGGGTCCCACGTATCAGTGTCTGGCTGTCTGCGCAGGGAAAGTAAAGATCCTTCACAAGGGGTAAATGTATAACCTGTTTAGGAAACTCTGTCTCCAATCTCATCAACCAACCTTGTGAGCTCCAACAACTGGGCTTAGAGGGTTGCACTTACCATACCTGTCTATCTAAGGTTGCCTTGTCTACCAGCTGGCCTACCTTTTACATAGTTTTATCAGTGTTTTATTTCCGTGCTGATTCAAACCGTAGACCCCATGATCATGATGACGTGGCACATACAAACTCTGCGACATTACTGACATAGTGACTAGTGAGTCAGCTGTAATAGCTCCAATATGCTGCCGGGTATAACCAACCGACTCTGCTCAGCTTATCAGCATTTCGGTTCGTAGAATGATAAGTATACACAGGTAGCTCGCTGCTCTGAGGGAATTACCTGGTGACGTCATAATGGACTACCCATTTTAGCCATTAGTGGCCTCTAGAGCAACTTCCTTCTACATATGTAGTCAGTCAACAGTGTTGGACTTCAGGAGCAGTAAAGAAGTAGTCTTAGGGTTAAGGCAGTTTACAAGGCTAAATTTGCTCTTAATGCAGGTCTAAAAGGAGTTTTGACAGATCTCCTGTTGAGCTATGGTAAATAGACATATTAGACTGCATCAGGCTATTTCCATAGGTCTATATTCCAAATTTCCACTAATTCCTTCAGGAATGTATGTTATACATTGTGGTATTGATGATTTGATTTATGAAATGTCACTAATAAGAAACCTTGACGTACAGAAAATATTTAGACTCAAATTGTATTCTGCACAGCAGAAATGTATCGGCTGTTCTGTTCGCAGTTCGTCTGGATGCTCCCAAGAGTCAAGTTGGTCGTCCATTTTCAAGCCTTGAAGGACAAAGATTGTAATTACATATGGAAGTCAAGTCCTTGTCAGTCTTTTTTCAAAGACATTGAAAGCCATTTATAAATCATTGCTTTGAAAAATGGAAACAATAGCTCATTATAGACAATTAGGTTAGCTTTCAGACTATTTGACGATAAGTTCCTACTTTCACCTTGGCACTAGGCATTCATAATAGACAATTCGGTCATTTCTCAGCAGCACAGAGATTATTTGATTAGTTCGTACTTGCACTTTGGTTTGGACCATCTTCACTTCTAGATAGTCTTTGTTAAAGTGGTAGGGAGGTTGAAGAAAATGAAGATGGTTCGGCGTTTTAGTGAATTTTTTGTCCGTGTTTGTGAGTCTGTCCATTCAATCACTGTATTTGTGACAATTTGGTAATTTCTCAGACTACACATTTTTTGTATTTGATAAGTTTGTACTTTCACCTTTGCTTGGGACTACTCTCAGTCCCAGATAATCTGAGAGTTTTTTTTTTAAGTGGTGGAGAAAGTGAAGAAAATGAAGATGGTTCGGCCAGGTTCGTTGTCTTAGTGATTTCTTTGTCCGTGCTTGTGAGACTGTCC
The DNA here is from genome assembly GCA_026936325.1 of Platynereis dumerilii. Classification (NCBI taxonomy): domain Eukaryota; kingdom Metazoa; phylum Annelida; class Polychaeta; order Phyllodocida; family Nereididae; genus Platynereis; species Platynereis dumerilii. The sequence continues at coordinate 9,703,964 of JAPTHN010000006.1, read as the reverse complement.
GTTCAATCATTGTCTTCGTGATTCATTGTTCTCCCTGGAGCACAAGCAACAGTGCTTCTCTCAGCCAATCAGTGACCTCCTAAGTGCACGTGACTGTGGCTCGTCAGGGGAGCGGGAAGCGCGCTTCGTTGCTTGATTGGGCTCGGCAGGAAGTTGGGGGATGGGGGGCAGCATTTTAAGACAGCATTTGATGCAACTTGGCATGGACTAGAGACCGTTCTTCCAGAGTGTTTTAGCGCTCAGCCACTTGTTGCATGCTCTACTTTGCTGCTTCATGTTACTGGAATAATGTGCTAGCAATTTTCAGTTCATGACTATGTACAGATGTAGTACTGATGAAGTGCTGTTGTTGTGCTGGCTCAGACCATTTATTTCACTGAAATGTGTTGTATGTGATGATGCAAGTTGATAAATTGTATTCATTTATTCAGGTCTGTGTTTATCTAACACGCTACAGTCCTGAATCCTATACTTTGCCGCCACTGTACTGAAATTGCAAAGGAATTCTATACTGTGCTGCGAGTGAAATGAAATTGCAACGGTAAAACAAGCAGTTTATAGTCTGTTCGCACACTGATGCTGATAATTGCAACTGCATGCTCTGCCGACTTGACACAGTAGTACATTTGGTAGACAGATTCACTGATCATTCTTGATCTGTTTCACTTCCCTTGGGGTAAAGGTAAAGTAAAGGTAAGGTAAAGGTAAGGTAAAGGTATGGTAAAGGTACGGTAAAGTAAAGGTAAAGGTAAGCTAAAGGTACTTTTATTTAAAGTGGGTAGTCAAGCTAAGTCAGTGACTTGTTTCATACAGCCGGCAACCTGACACAGCGCAATCACTGATGCTGATCAATCTTGCATCTTTTCTGTCTATAGCCAACCTCCCCGTTTCTACCTGGGTGGAGTGAAGCAGTGATCGAGGGAAGATCGGATTATTTCCTCCGCATCATGATGATCCTGCTGGGTTTCAACCCACAACCTTGTGTGTAGCACCCCAACATCACACCTGCTGGACCATAGCAGTCTTATATGTAGGAATAATTGTTGTAATAATTGTTTTAATCTAACAAAATGTTTAGTTTTTATTGAGATTTTGGATAATTTATCGAAGGTCATTGAGTGCATTACACTGTTTCTTCTTTGAATGCACATACTGCACAGCAGCTACAGCCAATGAGACCATTAATGATTATTTGTGTATCCATGGCAACTCTTTGGGTGATAATTAAGAGGGATTTGTTGACATTTTGGGGTGCAATGAATCTCAGCAGCAGGGCCTGATAGATCAAGATCGCCTTCTTGGGGGTGATTTCTCCTAATTAAAGAAATGGATCGAGGCATTATTCCTGTCGCCGCAGTTTCTTTTCCGTAATTGCAGCATGATTGTGAAAGATAACACACACTCTCGCGAGTCTTGCGTCTCTCGGATTGCTGTGCCTGTGAAGCCGTTGCTATTTTAAGCACATTTACATGATTTAACATTGTTTAAGGACCCTGTGTTGTTGGAACTCTCCGATTATTCTCTTGACTATTTGCGAGAAAAGTCTGAAAACATTGTCTTGTTAATTATCGATTATCGCGAAAAAACTCCGGCGATACTCGAAATCGAGTCGAAAGGAAATGAAAGGCTTTGTTTCACGTAATGACTTCATTTCGCTAAATCAACTGTAGAACGTGTCGCAGGACTGATTTGATTACGCTGATCTGAGGCACTGATTTCTTATGGCAGTAAAGTGAGTACATACAGAAATTAACTTCGTAATTACTTCAATTTTCTCAGGACCTCTTTTAGTGGAACCTCCCATCTTCAGTTTAAAAGAGTTGGAAAATATTGATAACAGCATGTTAGGCTACCAAGCTGAGTCTTTGAGATACTGATTTCTGACGACATATTAGCTTGGAGTTCAAAATAGAATCGCATCATTTGGCAGTCTGTAATACTGTACTTCATAGTACCAGGCACAGATCACTTGGGAAATATACCGGGACAGAAAGATAAGTAAATTAAATATGGCAATATTTTATATTGGAAGGGCAATTTTGAGGAGATGCTCAACACAGTGCCTTATAAGACCCCTTGACCCTCTAAATAAGACCAACTTGCTTATGTGACCACCTTGTTCCTGCACTACATAGTATTTTTTGTGCATTTGGCAACTAAGAGCGACTGCACCATACAAGAGAACACTTTATTACCGCAGAAGATGCGGTCTTATAATGCAGGGACCACTATCGAACACCGAACCACCATTTCACCACTACTGTATATGATGGATGGATAATTGGGCTTTAAGTCATGTATTTGTGCAGTGCACCAGGTAGGCAAATTAGGACAGGAAGAGGACACAGCAATGAGGCGAAGGATGAAACAGCCTTCCAACATAGGCCCAGGTGACCCGACAAGAGTTGGATTCGAACCCTGGACCTAGTGAGCTAACCCTCCCCTCCTCTACTGTTTACGAACTATACATTAAATCATTATCCGGTATAAGCTATGTTCTGAAGTTCCTGTATTAACCATAATGGCGCAGACTTAGCACTAAGTACGCCTTAGTACGGTGTAAGTAGTCGGACTGCACCAAGTGACCCCCGCACTCAGTCACCTTAAATGATGCTTTGGACTTGAATGACGTAAGCTGCAGGTTGTGCTGCAGGCAAGGAGGATCTACTGCAGGAAAGCCATGTACTGCAGGTGGTCTCCAGTAGGCTGTATGATTTGCTTCACTCGGATCACTCCGGGATATTTTTCTTCGTCAGTGTTAAAGTTCCATCATCTATGTTTTAGTTACGAACTTTGCGGGTGCAACTGCGTTATATATGTTATTTGTCTGCCAAGTCATTTTATAATGAACCGTCCGACTAATTTGTGTGCCTTCTTTGTCATTGATGAATAATGCCAGATATTAGATCATTGATCATTGTTGATTATAATTATTACATATATTAAAGATAGATTCTAGTCTTGACTGCCTCATGATACCTCACATAGTTTTCACTAAAATCAGTCCTAGATCATTATCAATAGCTCAAATGTTAAAACTGGGAAACTTCATAATCTCTTCGATACCGTTCCAGCCCGCTAAATCGAGGCTTACGCAAAGACTATTAATATTTATATATATACCACTAATTGCAATTCATGAAACTACTACTTGGGAAAAACCCACTGGACGCTTAGTTCAAAACTATCTACTATCTCTCTGACCATGATGTAGCAGTCTGGCCGGCCCCTTAATCCAAGCTTTACTGTAAGGACGCTTGTAGCAAGTTAGTGTCAGAGTCAGCGACTGAGGCCACCAGCGACTGAGGCCAGCGACTGAGGCCAGTGACTTGATTCTTTCATTTGATGTGATCAGCGATTGGCAAGCTTAGATGGCCACTGAAATGGCAACAGGACAGCAACAGCGTAGACAGGTCAGCTTAGCCCGAATCAATCGGAATCATACTCAAATGGGGTAAATGTGTAACAACATGTTGAGGACTCCCAATCTCTGCCACCATATCAATACAACCAATCATCTCTCAGGAGCAGTAAGAACAGCCTTAGAGGGTAGTTACCATATATCTATTTATATATCTTAATGCTGCATAATTGCATGTTTAAATGAAAGCATTCCAGCGATTACCGGACACTTCCGAGATACCTAGATTTAGTTGTGTTGCGACTTATGTTTCATCGCGAGTTTCGATGAACTGTAACACAATTTCGCATGGCTGGCATTGCTCCACACTGATTAGAGTGAGCTCAAAAGTTGTAAATTTTCTCTAAATTAATTTCTGAGTCACCTCTATACTTACCAAGTAAATTTTTCAATGGGTTGTTAGACTGTATTAGTTTTATCGGTCTAAGTTGAGGTGGCATTGAGCTGGCAGGTGCCCAAAAGGTGCCCAGAGGTGTGGTGTGTTGCCAGCGATGCCAGGACTTCCTTCACTACAGAATTTACTAGTTCGTACCATCACTGTTGCCAGTGTTGGCTGACAGGTCTTACTGCTTCTGTGTCACTCTACGAGACTTGGCAGTCACTAGGCGAGTCACTATGCAGCACTATGTGAGACTTTCGGAGAAGCTCACAGCTCAGCAAGTCGCTTCAGCAAGTCTGAGCAGCAGGGCACCGCCTCTAACTTAGTCGGAGCTTACCCTGTCACTTGACGTGTAACTCGGGAGCGTATCTCTTACTGGTGTAGCCTCCAACTGTCTCGCTGTAGCCTCCGAACAACCTCCGAACAGCCTCCGAATGCCGATAGCTGTCGTTCATCGTCCCTAACACTCGTCGCCAAATGGACAAAAGCTGTAGTCTCTCCCATAATACACTGTAATACCTGTGGGTCTTATGTGTCTTGTGAGCTGTCCACCCAATTCTGCTGACTCCAGACTAGTCAAGGTTCTGTGTTGGATTGTGGACACATACAGAAGGGAAAATAAGTATTTGACTCCTCGCAAATTTCAGTGCAGGGCTATCACTGGGTTCCAGGTTAGAATCCTGCTCTTGTTGGGTCTCGTGGACCGATGTCGGACGGATGTTTCAGTCATCTTTCGACTCATTACTGTGCGCTCCTCCTGGCCTAATTAGCCTACTATTGGCTACCAAGAGCATAAATGCAGGACATCAAGATGCCATCGAGATCATTCTCCTTAAGAGATATCATCGGCTGACTCATCGCTTGACATATTTAGCTGATTCATCATCCTAACTTCCTAAGCACAAATTAATCCTGTGTCTCAAGTCACAGCTTAATAATATAGTAACAAGAGAATCAAGAGTACACAGCTAATTGACTGTAGACATCTGACTCAAATAACTAATCAGAAGTTAATTAATTCAGTAAATATGTAGCTATCGCAAAGAGAGTCTCTACGATACAATCATTTCTATGTGTTGTATGATGTGTCAAATGATTCAAGTCATCAATCATTATGTTGTTCAATCCAGATGTATGAATACATCATGGCCACAACACCAGATTTAGACATATCATCTATCACTTAATTGGACCAATAATTCATTCTGAGCATAATATCATCAAACTGTTGAGTGTTGACTCATGTGATTGGTAATCCTTCAAAACCAACAAGAGATCATCAATTTGCCATTTATAGTAACTTGCCACCCAAAATCTACAGGACCATCTAATTGGCAACATCACAGTGTATGTTGTGATCTCAGGATGGCAGGTCTATCTAGTAGGCCAGCATTGTTCATCGGCTCAAAAGAAAAATCAGGAATGAAACCTTAAATAAAATTGAGATCATCAGGTGATCACAGTTAGAAATGTGAACAACAAAGGCAAAAGTGCGTAAGGTTAAGAATAGAGGTTATAAAAGTAACTGACATACCGCTCATGTCCATCGTTCCTTACAAAGGAATACCTCTATTAGATGAAGTACAAAAGGAGCTAAAATATAATTTGTAAAACAACGGAAAACACAGCGGCGTCTCAACTCTCTGAGGTGGGATTTCCAAACTCCATTTGAAGACAGTGCCCCGCTCAAATGGCGCTCATTGATTCCGAATTCTAATGTAATGGCATTGTAATATGTCTTGAATGATGACAAACGAGAAACTTCTATCAGACATCACCGGGACCTCATTGAGGCTCATTCAGATCTTTTTCAGACATATTGCAGTCCTGGCGATCCTTCAGCACTGTTCAGCAGTTCAGTTCCTGGCAGTGACTCTACACCGCGCATTCTGACATCAAGTCATTACCATCACATCATTTGCCATTCATCGCAGGACTGTGCACAGCGAAATGTGAAAAGCGCAGTAATTACAACATTAATGACGGGAACTGTGCATGAGGAAATTCTGAAATCGCAGCACAAAAGCATTACGATGAGGAGGCCATATGTCACTAGATGACATATTGGAGAGATGGAAAGATAGGTAATTGAAAAAGAGACAGCTACAGAGATATTACAAGCAAAAGATAGACATAGAGAAATACAGATGGCAGGCAGGTAGATATAGATAGATTTGTATAGATAGATAGATCGACTTTTATAGATAGATAGATTTGTATAGATAGATAGATAGGTAGACAGATAGATAGATAGATGGATGGATAGATAGATAGATAGATAGATAGATAGATAGACAGATAGATAGATATACAGGCAACTGAGCTGTGAGTGTGTCAGTGATATAGATAGAGAGATAGAGAGGCAACTGAGTTGTGAGAGAGTTAGTGATAGTACAGACATACAGATACGATAAATAGATGGACTGATAGATAGAAAAGAAGATTGACAACCAAATAATTTTACGAGAAAAGATAACAGCCAAATCAAATCAGATACACAGGTTGTCTGAGCCAGATGACCCTGAATGATCCATAATGATTGATTTGTAACAAGGATCTGGAATGAATACAATTCATTGAACGAGTGAGAGGTCATCTCAGACACCCGAGAACCATCATCGACACCGAGTAACCGACACCATGACCTAGAAACGCCGAGTCCAAGGAGGCGAGCGATACTCCGATACGATGATACCCTCGCCTTTGAGAACCTCGGATCAGATTCGCTTTCATAGTCCTTCCTAACGACCAGCGGATGACCCTCTGAGGACAATGACCCCTTGCGCATCTCCTAGTGTCTCCTAGCTTCTCCTGGAGTCTCCCGTTACCATGGTTACGGCCTCCAGATCACAAAACGGCACAAATGGAAGGGCGGACGGTCACAAAGAAGTCCTCGGCTAATTGCCTTTACAAGTGCTAGCCTCTTAACCACCGGGCATGCTGAGAACTGTTGTGACCAGTGCAGGTTTCTGTATAGTCCGCTGCCAAAAAGGAAACTTCAGTCAGAATTGTGAATAGTCACTAGTCAATGGGCAGGGAGTATAAATTATTGTAATGATCTCTAAAGACAGAATAAGTTCTTTTGTCATTAGGTGGCTTACTGCAGCAGTCTTATGATAATACCATTACCGAAAGAAACATCTAACCATCGGGAAACATGAGTCTAAAGTTGTATGTAACAAACATGGATATTTGGAAACCACTATACTCAAATATAACACAAAATTACAGATAACCTAGGAATGTCATCTAATACCTAATAAGATATTTGACAAAAATTTTCCGATGCATCGATTTCAGCTGTATCGATGACAGTCCTAACTGAAAACCATACTTCGAGACATACGGTCACCATTCGCGACCCCAGGGAAATTGCCTTTTTTGTCTCTCTTTTTTTCAACAAAGACAAATGATCATGAAGAAGTCAAAGAGGTCCAGTAAAACACAAGAACCCTCAAGAGGGAGGCCATTAACACTTTGAACAACAGAAAAGAAATGTGACAAAGGTTCACAAAAGTGAGAAAATTAGGTTAGAAGTGAGAGACTGGCAGTATCACTTAGCATTGCTTGGAGAAACTGAGAAGGAAACAGAGAAGGGCCTTGATACAAAGTGACATTAATCACCCAGGGAGGATTTAAGGCGGCTGACGACTCAACAGGACGCCCCCAAGACATCACACTGGCAAGCGACTGTTTCTTGCTTCTTCATTTTTGCTTGCTATTTAGGCCTTGTGCCTTGTTGTGGATTTTGCAGATAGACAATGCTTAGAAAATGGTGAATAGAAGTGTTAACTGTCAATTGAGACTAGTGAGTTTTGGTAGTTTTCTTAGTTCCAAAGTGATCAAATTGCAGGGGAATCGAGTGTCAATGACGATATTGGGATAGGGCGATGATACTTGCAGCAATGCCAAAGAGGCATGACATTCAAGAGTTCACAACTTCAGGACATGTCCTCACTCCCAATGTCTTTCTATATCTATCTCTCCGTCTATCTCTCTGTCTAATAATGTCTATCCATCTATAGCTACCTTTCCATTTGCTGTCACACGACAACTTCGCAAATTAATTTCAGAATACCGGGTAAACTGTACTGTTATGAGGACAGTCCACCATCCTGACAAGCCAATATGAACAGACAATATTTCCATGTTGTGTTATTGTACGTCGATGGGCCTTTTAAATCTATGCAAAAAGCTTGTAGATGTACAACACTATTTCGATACAACCATTGATCATGTTAGAGAGCTCCCTTCCATAAACATGTCGACTATGTCAACACGGCAGAGATACTTTACTTTCAACAATATTTCATTGCGGCAGCTTATAAATATACAAGTTTACAACACTAACAACAGTGTTTGGAGACACTTACGACAGGCGGGCCACTTTTCACAATTGTTTATCATGCTTATCGCAATGATGTTCGGAAAGTTTTCGCAAACGTCCTTGCATTTAGCCGTTTAGATTTTCCGTTGTGCAATAACAGCTCTAATTCTTTCATATCAGCGATGGGGCATTGCACGACTGTCAGATTCGCTACAGAAATAACTCGAAATGTCGTGAATCAGCAGCATTCTGCGGCCCCTCTGACAGGAACGACAGAATGACAAGCGCGTATATATATTTCATGTATTTCATGACTTCCCCTGACTTCCTGTACAATAGGCATGTACTGCGAAGCAGGCGACCTTGATGAATAGCCTTGATGAGCTAATTGCTGCTGCTGAGGATCTCAGATTAAACAGTAGGCTATCAACTTGGCATTGCTTTGCTCCGTGCACTTGTGAAGGCGAATGTCATATTGTCATACGCCTCATTCGTCTCTGTCATTCTCGTTTGATATCAAGATATTTTTGTGCTGTTCCGACGATGACGGATGTATGGTTGAGGCTTTACGAAGTTTACATCCTGTATTTATGCACTTGGCACTAAGTTGGTAGGCTAATTAGGACAGGAGGAGGACAAAGCATTGAAGTGAAGGATGATTGAAACTGCTGTCCAGCAATGGATGGATGACTGGGGCTTTACATCCTCCATTTATGCACTTGGTAGTTGTAGGCTAATTGGGAGAGCAGGAGGAAGCAGCAATGAGCCGAGGGATGATTGAAACAGCCGTCCAACATAGGCCCAGATGACCCGACAAGAGGTGGATTCAAACCTGGGACCCACTGATTGGCAGCCGAACTCACTACCAGAGTAAACCCTCAACGTTATTTCTTATTGGGACATTCTTCTTCAAGACTTTGGAATTCATTGGTATTACAGTATTCCGATATGTCACCATCTGTATTGCGTTCGCATGCACCAAGGACACAAGGCACATGGCATGCGAGTTTTACGAATGATGAGCTGGAGGCAAAACACATGCAATCAAGGTAAAGTGCAGGTATTGCCAGCAAATGAACATCAGAACATGGCGAAGGTAAATTGCAAAGCGACCGGGGAACAAAGAAACTTTTTGACAATTTACAGAGCTTTCATTGTTTTCTTTTAAAGTCAATCCTCAGCAGATGAGGATACACTCAAGAAGCATTAGAACTATGAGCGAGGAGCATATGTTGATAAGTTTAAAATCTCGTATAGCGCTCATTTTTGAACTCGTAAATCGAAGTACTGTTGGTAGTTGAACCTATCACACAAACGATTGACAAACTATAAAATTTGCAAAGACCGACATCAGACCGTTGATTCAAGATACTTCGAAAGTCATGAATAGCATTCTAAGAACTCACTATAACGTCAATGAATCGGTATTAGTATCGAGAAAATTATCATATTTCACCTTATAGAATTAGCTTCATCATTCTCTTCTGTCTGAAGAGACATGACCGAATCATGTGAATCATAGAAATGTATTCTCAATTTTGAAACCACTGCATATTCTTTCAGGTATTTTTACCTTTAAGTGGTAGGTTATTAGATTATTCAGGTAAAGATTGATTTCTTATATTCTACTTGGTTTGATGTATAGAAAAGAACAAAATTTGTTAAAATCCTCATAGGTCAATGACTGCCACACCTTGGCTAAAATACATTTAAGGAATCGTAATATATACTAACCGAAGAATAGCATCAACGACACCACAAGTCGTATTTCACTTTACGAAATTACCTTCATCACTTAAAATCCCACGATTCAACATGTTTAATCATTTTTAAAGTTGATTTCTGGAAATGCCATACGAGTAAGACGATAAAGCATCCATTCAACAATATTCTTTGACAATATTTCAATGGCAAAAACCGGTAGTTCGACACAATACAAAGGCTTTTTCACACAATCACACAATGCACAATATCTGTAATACAGACTGTATACAATCTATGTACAATATTTGCACAAGACACTCACTGTGCAATATGTACATTGAGGCCAGAGATATTAATTTTTAGTTTCTCGGATCGACCGAAACGACAGATTTTCTGCAAACGGAAAAAACAAAGAGCTCACCACAATTTTTATTAAATTAAAATTATAAAGATGTCAGATTACAGCTTTCGTGTTCCTCATCCTATCGCCCAACCATGAGAAGTGCCTCGAGAAGATCCGAGAAGCTAAAGATCAATTATGTCTGGCCTGACACATTGTACAATAGAAAAGAAAGGAGTTGAACAAGGATATGCTGTTTCGCACAGCATTTGACTTGACACACATCTCATAATGCCGAGGATATCATATTGGGTTTGACTTCGGTTCCTCTTCAGTTCGACTTCCCTAGGCAAACAAGAGAAACTGTACATCCATCTACATAAATAGATCAACCTGGCCTTAGCCATTTTTTCATCAATAGATCTATGCAGCAGGGCTGTATACCAGCATATAGGAGATCTATTTGGTGCTCTCTCAGTCTCTCTGTATGATATTATACATATATTGCTTTGTATTATATTGTGTTTCTTGTTCTCCACTATATACTGCCGAACCGATGTTCAGAAGGATTCTTGAAAGCTATAAGCAAGTCGGTTCAGAGAGGCTAATATTTAACAAAAGAACAGCAAATTTTGATAAAAGCAGACCAGTTAGAATTATTTTGACAAAGAAATTATCGTCATGACAAAACTAGAATTTTGGGTTTTAAAGCGATGGTTTGGGGTTTGACGATAAATTACTTTGTACTTTGAAGGGCTAATAATGACAGTAGGAGTCCTGGAGGACACACGTAAATCACTCAATCAGACGAAGGATGACTGAAACTGCCATCTAACACGGTCCAGGATACCTGGCCGGAGTGAGAATCGAAGCCTGGAACCAGCGGCAGAAAGCAAAGGAGGCTCATAACCAGCTAACACACTGTATAGACAATACAATAACATAAACATGACAAACATATTGATAAAGACCTATCCAAGATGAAAGAGTTCACATAGACCACCTTGAATGTGAGCATAGAGAAGTGTACATAGAGACCACAGAACAGCTGGTGCCAGACCACTCAGACCATCATACCATCATCATCATATTATCATGATGGCAATGGTCAATTAATTAGGCTGAGGTACAGGCCAGAGCTAATGGTCAATTAATTATATCTGTCAACTGTCATATATAGTAATGTGCTAGGGATGACAGTCTACATATATATGGCTTGCCACTATGACATATTGCTGACCATTACCTTAAAGAATATATATATGCTGCTAGTGTTGTGAGATTCTTGAACCACCAACATTCATGAATAAAAATTATTTATTTCAAATCATTTATGGAACAGGGATGGAAGGAAGAATGATTGGCGCTTTCAATCCTGTATTTATGCACTTGGTAGGCTAAAATTAGGACAGGAGGAGGACACGGCAATGAGACAAAGGATAATTGAAACAGCCGTCCAAAATAGTCACCAAAATATATGAAGCACCTTATACAGAAAGTGCAACCCCGAAAAACATACAGATGTTACAGAACAAGCAGTCTCAATAATTTCTAAATAGGATTTCCAAACAGAATTTCTATTTTAGAACCCCATTGGTAATGCAATGAAACTTAATACTCAAAACAACAATTCTAATAATTTGATGGGACAACAGCTATGCATAACATCCGAATATTTGAAAACCCTTTCGCCAAATTTTCTTTCGCATCATTGAGAAAAAGGGCAACCGAAAACAAATAGGGATGAATATGGATTGCGAAATTCCAAACCGTTTCGTATTTTAAGGTGGCCTTTGCGGATTGCACATGAAATGCACAGACAGAAACGCTTGAAAAGCCAATTATTCGATTTTTCTTAATTTACGATTCTGCTTTAATCGATCTGTCAAAAATCTCACAAACCCAACTGAAGCATTCGCAGATTTCGGGTAACACGACACCGCCGAGAAAAATTAATTCGGGGAATCCCTGGTAATCTTTTATAAGGCTTGAAGCTGACAAACAACATGCGACAAACTAGATTCCCAAATTGGCTATTGCATAGATGAATTGAATTGACTCAATTTTACAGATGTGCAGTTTAGCAGTGCTTACTGCTTAGCAAGTTTGTATGGAAACTGACTGCACAAACAGCTGTAAAAACGAAATGGCAACACCTTATGTCTGTGTTCTGACTATACATTCCTTGGTCCTATATCCCATAAAATGAGAAAGCTCGCCAGAAAGACGCTCCTTATGAGTGTCCATGCCTTGATTGAATGCAGGACCCCATCTATGATATCTTATACTATCTATGAATTCTGTACTTGTGCGAATACTACGATAGGTTGATAGAGCTCTATGAGCAACATAATCAGTGATAATAGCCGAAAAATGTTGTAGTATATCTTTTACGGCTATTAACGTTCTCCACTTTATATTATAAATCTGCTGGGCTTCTGCGGCAGTGAGGCATTTTGTGGAGGCATTTCAGCGCTCTCTCATTGTGTAACCATAAGTTGATAGAGGAAAGCTCACTAGGATGATGCTCCTTTTGGGTGTCCAGGCCTTGATTGGAATGCAGGACCCCAACTACATGGTCTATGATATCTGATACTGTCTATGAATACAGTATTCATCTGACAGCTATGAACTGCATAATCAGTCATAACAAGTGTCTTCAGAATGTAGTAGTATGTAAATCTATCATAAACGTGATAAATCTATTATCATTTTATGGCTATTAATTTTCTCCACATTATATTATAAATCTTCTGGGCTTCAGCGGCAGCGAGGCATTTTGTGGAGGCATTTCATCGCTCTCTCATTGTGTAACCATAAGTTGATTGATTTACTCAGAAGTACATTGCCTGTGATGTGTCTTTTATGAATGAATTAAGGCATCCTATTCCACTTATTGCATGAATCTTTCATGAATATCCCACGAGTCTTGATGCTGTAGCAATCACCAGCTGTAAGGGGATAGACCGCTAATTGTTTCGGCTTGATGCCATGTTGATATGCTGGGGATAAGATGATGCTTAATGCTTTTCGAAACGGTGAGCAGCGACCAAGCCGCAGTCGCAAAGTAGTTTATGAAGATAATGCAATTTTCCCAAGCGACTAAGCGCTAACGTTATCCATGTATATGGCTGCCACAAAGTGAAGCATGTATAATGTCATATATGGGTGTGTAATGCTTGATTTGTTTGAAATTAATTGGCTTGTTCTTCTAAATTTGAATGTGTGACAAAACTTAGGTATTCAATGTTCACATTCTACTGTAATAGAGTGATAGTACACATACAGTGTACATGTATCTGTTGAGAAGACTGTTTATTTGATATCACTTTTCAGTGATTTTTATTATATGACAACAGTATATCATATCATCATTTCATCAGTTTTCGGCAAGTATGCGTGCAAATCACCTTATCCTTTGACCAATCGCAATTGATAGTTTGACACAACACATAGTCAAATACAATGTACATGAGTACATCACAACAAACTACATGGCACAAGACTCTTGTCAGTTCTGAATTCTGGGACCAGGAGCAATCCTCAGACTAGACCCTGCTAGACAATACACTAACATTGTTTGAATCCATGACAGATCTTCATCTATCCGAGCAAGAAATCAATTTCTTCGCAATAAAGTCCCAATCCATAAAACATCCCGAATGGATTTCGGACACTTTAGGGATATTAAGTGACATCTTGAAAAAGTCATATTTTTCCAATCTCAAAACTGTCAGAAAGATAAATACACAGAAGGCCACACACACAAAGAAATGAAAACAAGAATTTTCAAGATAGCTGAAGGTAATTGAAACAAATATAAGAAAGGCAAAGACAATTGACTTGTAATCCCTTTTTGATGACATATATGTAGGAGTATAAGACAGAAGACACTGGGGGAAAAATAAACAAAATATTCAGCAGCCTGATTAGAAGTCCAGTGTATTTTTTAAGCTACAAGAGTTTCAAGGAATGACACAAGAATAATTCTATGTCAAGATGCAACTACTGTCAGCATTTTTTTCCCTTCAATTACCAATTAACAAGAATACAGTTCAACCTCATCAAAAATCAATTAGTGAAAAACTTAAGTTCATTCAAATGATCATTCGCAAGTCTGTCACAAAGAGGCCAGTTTGGTGGCTTTTTTTTTTCAAACAAACTGCGAATCCATATGCCAAAATTCCGACAGACTATTTCATTTTTACTTTTCTGCTTTTCTGGATGATAATCATTTCAGCTCATTTGCCATAAAAGAAATTTCATAATTCGAAAAGAAGATTCATAATTTGAAAAAGAGTTAGATAAAGAAGAAAGACAAAGCTTGAAGGCCGAGACGAGTTGTCGGAAACATTTTCAAGGCTAATCACCGACAGACTTCTGTCGTGAAACTAAAATGCGGATTTCCAATTAATGCAGTGATGCGCGCAAACACCTCATCCGATACAAAGTTTGAAACATCCACCAAAAGAGCAAGAAATTGTTCATTTTAATGGCAAGATGCTCAGATCTTTAAAGGACAATGAACGGTAATTGATTTTTAAATATATTTGAGAAAACTAAAGTGCAAGTTTGTCTCGCAATCGGCGGAAGAAGGTGAACACAATTTTTTTCATTGAAATGAGAAATATCACTACCGAAAGATGTCATTCCTTTTCAACGATAGTTGCAGTACATTGAGAAACAGTACATACTACGTATACGAAAATATCAGTACAAATAGCACAGCAGTTTGATAAAGAAATACCGCACTAATTTGATTCTGAGAAACTGTCCAATCAAAGAAAAGGTGCCGCCCAAAATCACAAGAGTTGAAGCCTACATTTTACACTGAATTCTTTGTAGATGGATGGATGATTGGGTATCTATGTCCTGTAATCATGCACTTGAGTAGGCTAATAAGAACAGAAGGACGAGACAACAATGATGCATAGGGCGATTGAAAAAACAGCTGTCCAACACAGATAAAGACGACTCGACCAGAGCTATAATCACGATAATCGGACCAGAGACAGAAGTACCCCCAACAATAATATATAAAGAGCAGAGCCTACCAATCAATCACATAGCCCTATACTGTTGTAACAACATTGTCCCCTTGCTC
This sequence comes from Platynereis dumerilii, assembly GCA_026936325.1. NCBI lineage: Eukaryota > Metazoa > Annelida > Polychaeta > Phyllodocida > Nereididae > Platynereis > Platynereis dumerilii. The sequence goes on along the minus strand of JAPTHN010000006.1, from coordinate 9,688,689 downwards.
CCATAGGATGCATACACAATACTAATTGTATTTGGAAAATAGCAATCACTTCAGAGCCAAGAGAGCCCTGCCTGGAGTGCTAAGCTCTAAATGCCCTTGTAGTTGTTGGAGGAAGGTGTACCTCAAGGCTAGCTCCTTGCACCCATGTGTTAGCCAGAGAAACCGGATGGACCAAATCTATCGAAGATCGATCCTCGGTGTTCTTTGTATCTGCGTACGGCCCGTACGCATATACACAAAAAATTTGAGTATCAATGTAGATTAGATCCGGACCCTCGTTAGATCATGACCAAGGCTATTTCATTTTTGTGTGACAAAGTAATGTTTTCGCTGATACTTCAGGACTAAATTTAATTTTCTCTCATACTTTAGAAACAAAATTTCTGAAATCATGAACTTTATCCAACTACAAACCTGGATATTACACTTTGTTCGTCTCATATAATTGTACAAGCCAAACTGCTGTTCGGGACGAACCAGGGAAGAGATTTTGAACTTTCAGTGAACGAGATATTAAATGAGATTTATACAATTTTGGATGTCTGACTGCATTATGCGTACTTGGAAGAGTAAATTCATTTATATCTCATAGAACTATTGCACTCCCAGGCATCAATATCTTTTTGAACTGTGTTCAATTTCACCTTTAACAACTATATACAGTGCCGCCTGTAAGTATGTGAAACGCATGACATTGTGCCATTGCATCAATGCTAAACATCCTCAGCCTAACTGCTTGTGGAGGCATGAGTTTTCATTGGATGAAAGGGAAACAAAGTGGGTCATAAAGGCCGATGTGTGAGGCAAGTGGGATAAAAATAGCAGCCCATTTTCTTCACTGTAGTCAGAGTTAGGTATGGGTCAAAGTCTTTGATTAGTAAGTGAACCACCCTTCCCTATCTTTTAACATTGGGCCTGCGTTTCACTTATCAAAGACTTTGACCCATACCTAACTCCAACTACAGCAAAGAAAATTGGCTGATATTTTTATCCCACTTGCCTCACATATCGGCCTTTATGACCCAAAATGTTTTCCTCTCATCAGATGAGAATTCGTCCTTCCAGAAGCATTTTGATTAAGGATGTTTAACATTAATGCAATGGCACAATATCATGCGTTTCACTTACTTACAGGCGGCACTGTAATCCTGCTTGACGGCCAAAAAAGACTCTCCAACAAAAAAGAGCTCAGTAGTTAACCCAACCCAATTTTCAAGAAGCATCCAGTGGATCGAACTAGTGGAGACCTTGGTGTCCTTGAAGTTAGAGGCTTCTGGGGGTCAACTTCAACTAACAGCCACTTGACATGAAAGCCAGTGTTGATCTTGCAACATTGTGCAGGTCTAAGGGGGTGGGTGTTGTTGCTGAGGGGTGGTCCTTTAAGGGGGGGGGGGTAAAAGGCTTGATTGATGACCAAAGATTCCACATACTGCTAAAGCAACTGTGGTGTAGCTGCTGGGTTTAGGCTAGACATATCTAATTCTAAGATTCTTGGATTGGCCGATTTTCTGCCTATGGAATAAAATTGAGCCTACCCGCAATTTTTATAAAATTGACCTTGTAAAAATGTGAGATTACAGCTTTATTTTTGTCCGACCGACCGACCCTAGAAAAAGCGCCTCGAGAAGATCCGAGAAGCTAAAGATCAATTATGTCTGGCCTTAGTGAGCTGTTCTTACTCTCTGCCCCAAGTAATTTTTGTTTTTTCTTTGTCCTTCAGCTCTTGATCATGTTGATAGTTCCGGGTTGGAAAAACTTTTTCCATGCACCTCATTCGAGTATAAAGTAAAACCAGAAATCCAAGAGGTGATTCAAAATCACAACGAAGAAGTCTGAAATTCTGAATAACCCTCTGCTTTGCCCTTCAGTTTGTCAAAGTTCCGGGTTGGTAAAACTTGTTCCATGCAACTCATTCGAGAAGAAACTATTATCACAGAAAACATAAGCGCAAGATTGTCTCACTTGTAATCGACATAACAAGCTGCAAGCAATTTCTACGTTTAAGTGAGAAATATCACTGAGAATAATTCCTTCACAACACTAGCATGTGCATGTGGAGGAGTCACGACAAATGCAACAGTACATTCAGAATACAAAATGACAGCGAGGAAGTCTGAATAACTGCTTACTTCTCTCGTAAAATTGCCGGTGAAATGTATTTGAAAATCAAATGTTACCATACTCAGATACCTGCAGGCGATGGCTAATAAATGATATAGTATGATATTAGTATCATCATATAATTGAGATGCTGTTCCCCTGCTACATTAAGCGATAAACAAGAAGATTTTCAGCAACAAATTCACAACAAACTCGCTCTTGTCAAAACTTCTTCGAAAACAAGAGCAACCTTTCGGAGGCAAACCCACACAAACTAACACTGACAGCTCCACATGCATGGATTCTTTAATTAAATATTTCCCATACTCTCTGGAAAGATTTTGACCTTTTAAGAACTTCTAATTTCCAAATTATTAACAGACACCAATTTGTGATGACATGAAATGCTTATCGCTTTCCTGATCTCCAATACGGAATCAGAAAGTGGCAATATTTCATTAATTAGTTCATTTATCACATATTTTTAAGTTCTGATGCAGAAATTTATCATATTTCATTACATCATACTGTTTGTTAATTGTGGAAAAGTCTCTTTAACAAAATCAGGATGAGAATGATGTAGCCTTCAAGGGTTCTAAAATTAACCATCAAGATCTTATGGAGATTGGAGATGGATGATTTTGGTTTTATATTGTATTTATGCAATGGGCGACCATCAAGGTCTTATGGAGATGGATGGATGATTGGGTTTTATATCCTGTATTTATGCAATGGGCAGTCTAATTAGGACAGAAGGAGGACATGGCAATGAGACGAAGGATGATTGAAACAGCCATCCAACATAGGCCTAGGTGACCCGGCAAGAGCTGGATTCGAACCTTGGACCAAGCAATTGACAGCCCAGCACTAGTTAGGACAGGAGGAGGACACAGCAATGAGGCGAAGGATGATTGAAACAGCCTTTCAAGATCCAACATTGGCCCAGGTGACACGGCAAGAGCCAGATTCGAACCGGACCCTGCGATTGGTAGCCCAGCACTACAAGCCTACAACGGAGCTAACCCTGCCTCCAACCTCTATACATCATTTCATTTCTCATCAGCTGACAGCCATATACTGTTCACTATTCACTATCATCATCATCATCATCAGTTTTATTCATCACTATGGGAGAATCAAGACCATAGTCCATAGTTCACTGGAACTCTGGATCTGGAAATCCCAAAGTGTGGTGAATCAACAGTCGCCCATTGCCAACTCATTAATACGCAAGAGGCTGAGAGCAAACATGCCAAACAAAAGCGATGCTCTGCTGGAATTTATACAAGAATTGGGTCACCAATGACTCAACAGATTAGATAGGACGAGGACATTGTAATGTCATGGTATTATTCAAGATTCCTGACAGGTGACGTTTGCCAGTCATAATGCACTTTTGTAGGCTAATAAGGACAGGAGGAGGACACAGCAATGGGGTGAAGGATGATTGAAACTGCTGTCCAACATACGTTTTAGGCCCAGGTGACCCTGCCAGACCTGGAATCGAATGTGGTACCCAGTGATTAGAAGCCAAGAACTTGTATTAAACTGAGCTTTTAGGCCTACCTGACATTAGTAACAACCCTCTCCCACTCAGAGATGCAGTGATTGGTGATGACAAGAGTACTCATCACAACTCACAGCAGTCACTAAAGAACTCAATCACTGCAGATGGATGATGATGGATGATTGGGGCTCTACGTCCTATATTTACAACCTCGGTAGGCTAATAAGGACAGGAGGAGGACACGGCAATGAGGTGAAGGATGATTCAAACAGCCGTCCAACAGAGGTCCAGGTGACCTGGCAAGAGCTGGATTCGAACCCTGGACCCATCGATTAACAGTCCAGCATGCTACCACTAGACCAACCCTCTCCCCCCCACTCAATCACTACAGAGTCACCACAGAACTATAATTATATATATAGTCACAGACAGTCACAAAGAGTCACAATTGCAACTCATTGCCCACTGAGACAAAAGCTTGGCACAAAGGCAAAATAAAAGCAAGGAAATGCTGCAAATACAGAGCTGTCTATAACTTCATGCCTGGACTAACAGCAACAGACTTTCATCCCAAGTTGAGCATTGGAGTGCAATGGAGCAAGCAATCATCAGGGTGGTGGGGGAAGTGCTAGCAGATAGGAGAGAAATATTGGCACTGGTTCCAATAGCTTCATTAGGCAGTGTTTAGCACAAATCTCTCCTTTCCATTCTCGCAGATTCTCACCGATTCTCCCTTTAGGCTTTAGGCCAGACAGAATAAATCTTTAGCTTCTCGGATCTTCTCGGGGGACTTTTACAAAGAAAAAAAAAGTCTAATCGCAACTTTTTACATATAATGTCAATTGACAAAAAATGTCAGTAAGCTCATTGACAAAAAATGTCGGTAAGCTCAATTTCTTTTTCATCCGCAGAAAATATGTTGGGTAAGTCTCTCCGAGAAGCTAAAAATTATTACGCCCGGCCTTAGGCTGCTTTTAGAAGAGTAGCTGTCACCAGCATCTGTGTTTCAGAATTGTTTCTGTAGCAATGATCATATAATGAATAGCACGTCTGTGCTTACAACAAAGACTGGGTGTATTTAAGGATATATCAAAGGATATATATATATCAAAGCATCTATCAAAGCATCTATCCAGCATACACCACCACACATTGCACACATCCATTGTCTTTTGCTGCAGTTTCGAAGTATTGTATTTTCATACTATCGCGCCCAGTTTTCTCCAGTGTCATACTTCGAATGAATTGCACAGACCGGCGTATAGTGAGAGTCTTGATTCTGCATATTTCTATTAAAATGCAGAAACTCAACAACTGTTTCATAACAATTTTGAGGAATTGCACTTTTATACCATTACTGCCCAGTCTTCAAATTTTCTGTTGTGAAACACTTTCGACCAAGTGCTAGGAAAGCAGGAAAGTACATGTATAGACAGTCTTCGCTTTGCATATTATTATCAAAATACAGGTAACTCAAATGAAACATATTCTGTACGAAACAGCTGTCCAACAAAAGTACAGGGTACTACAGGCGACCCACCGAGTGCAGCAATCTGAGATGGATAAATGGAATTGACTGTTTCAAGTCTGAACTTAAGATCTACCTGTTTGAAACATGCTTTCAATAGAGCGCAGTGAAATGACATTATATCAGACATAATGCTACACAAATTATTTATCTATTTTTCGAACCCGAAACCCATCGAATGGAAGGCAAGACATTACCAATTGAACTTAGCCCCTCCTTGTAGGTCAATGACTCCACATACCCAGCAATGGCCAGCATATGGCACCAACCAAACATGTTTCACCACACATAAGCAATGGCATTAGCAATGACATGGCTAGTAACATCACTAAAGATGGCCAGTGACATTACTGACATGGCATCTTGAGGGTTGACTCATGAGCCTTGATTTAATTTGACCAGAGCCATCACGGACTACTTACGGATCAAGGCAGATCCACATGGCACAGCATGGCACTACATGGCACAGCATGCCACTACATGTGTCATTAAAGACTAGTACTGACAACATGATTTGGAAGCCATGACATGTATATAACGACATCCAGCAACATCTTGGTTGAACTTGGTAGAGAAGGTTTGGGGCTTCTTGACATTTATTCATACACTCAGTTCACTGACTAGGCTCAACACTACAGGCAGGGACCATGGTAATGAGGTGAGATGCACTCTTGGCACAGGATGAAACATCCGCCTAACATGTGTTGCACAGACCGGTAACCACAATCCTTGTCCCTGAAGTTACCCTGGAATCATTAAGAGTGCTGAGTGCCAGAGCCCAGGTTCAGTGACTGCGGTGAGGTGGATAGTTAAAGCTAGAATTTTATGATTATAATTATGAGAGTATTCAACAAAGGCACAAGAAGCGAAGTTTACAAATAAATTCTTTCACAAAGACAAGAGAATAAGGAGACGCCCGGCCAGTGAACCTCCGGAATTCATTTAAACCTACAGCAATCCTTCAACCACAGTAACCAGCACTGACTTCTCCTAATCAACAACAGAAGCCACATACCAGGTGACACAAATTACTCCCTGGATCTAGGTCAGCAAGTCAAATGAGGTCAAGGACACTAGTGGTTGCCATGGTGACATCCTTAAGCCTCAAGCTAGGTTGTCAAAGGTATCAAGGAATTTGGGGGACCAGAAGCAACATTTCTGCTAAACCTTCTAAAACCCCTTGGCATGGTAAGTTCAATCTTGTATACACAGTGCAAGTTCAACTGTGGGCTTAATCCCAGTTAAATGGGCAAATTCCAGTCTAAAAAATGTGAAAAAGTGACCATGACGGAAATGGAAATTTTTGCTCAATATCTTTTATACATTGTCAAGAGGTGCAGTTTCTAGAATATCTTTCACTAATCTTAACTTTTATTTTGCTCATTTCCAATGTAATTTCACAGGTTAAAGTGAGAAATAGTAACGTAATTTACACAGTTTAGAACAAATTTACACAAATTTGGACGCTTTTTCCCTTCTCAGTGCAAAAATAATCATCACAAATTCATGAAATTTAACAGATGATCTAAGGCATCAAGGACCTACAAAAATAAGAAATAATTGTTTTTCTATCTCTATTGGTCTTTCTGTAGGCTATGGTAACGTAATTTACATCTAAAAACGACAAAATCACTTTTCGGCCTTCTTTGGCCTCCTGTGATCAGAGTTTTCAATATTTCAAAACCATCAAAAACTAGACTTTCAAAACTTGGCAATGAAGTTCTTAAATTTGAGAATTGGCAAATATTAATCAGATTAAAGTGGCCTTGAATCTTGATAACGTAATTTACAAGAATTATGTGACTTTTTTTTAATAACCTTAAAAACGTATTTATAGATTTTAAAATGAGTTATGAATTTCTTTGTTCAAAGGACATTATTGTTAGACACATTTCCATTCATTTCTCAAGTCAATAACAGCAAAAATAGTGCAACAGCGCCATACTATATGAAACCACACAGCCATTGGACATGCCATTTTTCCGTTTTTCGGCCATTCAACGTGGAATTTACCCCAGTTCCTATCACATATTACTTGTATATTTTATGTGACTAAATTTGTATATAAGTATTCTAAATAACTGCCAAATTTCAAAATTTTAAAATGATTCTACGAGAAATGAGAGCCAATACTCTTTGAGCATTCTTTATTTTTGGAATTTGCTCGTTTAACTGGGATTGAGCCTGCACATGGCGTCACTCCGCATTCCGAACAATGCTTAAGGCTGAGCTCAGCTATACTTCTCGTTTGCGAACTTGAGACCCTAGGTTCTATTTTCGGGCTGAGCAACATATCCAACGCGGCTGTTTCTTCTTAAACTACATTCTGTATTTATGCACTTAGTAGGTTAAATGGGACGGAAGGAGGACACAGCAATGAGGCAAAGGATGACTGAAACTGCCATCCAACATAGGCCCAGGCGACCCGGCATGAGCTGGATTCAAACCCTGGACCCAGTGATTGGCAACCAAGCATGCCACCACAGAGATAACCTCCTCCATTAGCTTAACTACTAAAATACAGGATGTAAAGCTTCACTCGTTCTGGCACTGGTGAAGGTTGAACTATGGAATTTAACCAAGAATGACTGACAAATGAAGAAATTCCAAATCTATAGAACATAATTACTTTAATTTAACAATGAATACATAACCTTCAAAACATTTTACCTCACATAACCAATAACCAAGAAATCAAATTCAAATCAAATTCAACTCGCAGCAAAAGCAAGATGCTCTTATCAAGCCGTGCACAAATCTCTGCGCCAAAGTTTCGGATCAATCCAAATAAATGTGAATGATGTTTGTGCAGGCTTCTGACAACTGAGCAAAATCAGCTGAAAACGCCCGAAGGCAAATCTCGGGCAAATCCCGAATGCAAATGGCACGTCTTTGATGCCATCGACACCAGCGGCGCAAGAGATCACGCCAATTATCTTGGGTTAATTGCGAAAAAATGGGCTTTCCTTCCGTTCCTCGAAATTCACCATCGATTTGATTCGTATTCGGTTTCATTGCTCTAGCCGAATTTGCATACAGTAGAAATCTAATGAGTCTCAACTTCAGGTACAGTCAAGTCAACATAGCTATTCTTGGTCGCCTGAGACTTACAAAATGTCATTTCATATCCATCTATACATGTTTAAACTTTCACCTTTTCAGATTTGGCCATGTGCATGACCATGTACAATGTGTGGTGGGACAAGGCTTAATAACAATATGTTTTATTTAAACAATACAATTTATCAACTACTTTTCTTCTCCCATTATCTGAAGACATTTTGCTCTTCAAGAGACTTATAATCATCAATATGTAAATAATAAATATGTATATGCGCTTTGAGAAAAATCCCCATCAAACAGTTCAAGAAAATATCTCAAACATGCTGAAAGACACACTATATGTACTATCCACACGAAACGAAATTTCGGCATGTTCAAAACAAGGCTCTGAAGTGGTTAAAAGCTTTTTGGTAACTCGCCAGTCGACATAAGCTCAAATTTCATAACACAAACATCAACCGGAGTTAGTTTTTAGACATATCTTGTAGTGTTGAATCATACAACACCATAAACAATTATTAATTCCATTAGGTAGTCCTCTAAAATGCTGCTGTGTACAAGTATATGTTCAGTACTTACATAATTGAGCAGTTAAAATATCCAAAATTCTTTTGTATCTCAAACTCACCTGCAACACAAAGAAATGAACATTGTTAATTGCAATCAATTGAGACAAATTAATAGAAAGTTAACTTCAGTAATATTAATATGGTTATACAATTAAAAGTAACATGTATGTCCCATTCCTCTTATTACATTTCGAGCGAATTGACATATTGAATTGGTGGTCCTTTTAAATACTGGTATTAATCAATTAGGAATCAATCAAGAATCAATCAATCAATCAGTCTGTCTATCTGTCTATCTATCAATCTATCTATCTATCTATCTATCTACCGGGTATCTATCTATCCACCTCTCGGTCTATATCTAATTATCTATCCAGTTATCTATCCATGATAATCTACCTATTTATCTATCTGTATATCAGCATACACCTGTACATATAATCAATCCATCTACCTATCCACTTATCCCTATTTATGAAACATACCTACATTTTGATATTCACAGTGTCATGTCATTCGTGTTCGACATGAATTACATGACATCAGATTGACTTTCTGATAATCTGTCATCTCTAGATGTAATCCCTATACAGTCAGGGAAATTACCAGCATATGAGGACAATTGCAATTCCAGCCAAGTCCTGGCCCTGACAGGATGATTGAGTGTGTGGGGTTGATCAGTTGGGTCTCAGAAGAAAGTCTGATCTCTTTGCAGCCATCCTCACCACACAGCAGCATGTCAGTTGCGGGACTAAATTCTATCCAATTTCACGAGATACTGCAAAGTCATCAGCAGCTGATGACAATTTCCTAATTTCTCTGGAGCCTTCGGGTTCTTTTCCTCATTATGTAATGGATAGGTCTGCCAAAATTCATAGAGTTAGTTGATACTGTGATACAACTTTATACCAAGTTTGGAAGTGATAGTTGCAGTAGTTCTTTTTAAATAGCCAGTCAAAGATGATTTTGAGCACTGCCAAAGTCATGGCTAGGCCATGACACTGTGAGAGTGTCATGGGAGGGTGATGACAGTGCTACGGTGATTGTCATGTGGGGCTGAGGACATTGATTGTCATCAGCTGGTGATAATTTCCCTGACTGCTATATATTCTCAACATTTGTTTAAAGACCTATGATGATCTACAACCATAGATGGGCAAAATGTCTCTTAGCAGAGCAAGATGACTTCCCATGACAACTGACTTGAGCTCACTGTTGTTGTTACTCCGTTGCCATGGCAACATTTTCTAATATCTCACCACAACAGTGGAACACACTGCCCCAAAGCAGTGTAAAGACAGCAGTGCCACAAAACATGCCTCCAGAGGCCAACAGAACATGCCTCTAGAGGCACAACAAACAATGACATATAAGGATCAGACAGGCCTCCTTATATGTCAGAGGCTAATATTAAAGACATATGATATGTCAGGGCCTGATTGGATATGGCCTATTGTGATGAGGTGTTGGGCATTAGAGCTACTGTAGTCTTGATGTTCTGCTGATGCAGTCTTGCAAAAACAGACCTACATATTTTATATATCACATCTCATATTTGATATATATTTGATTAAAAAATATGGACTTCAGATTATAATATATAGATACAGTGCAAGGAGGTCCTGCAGTCAGTTTATTGAGACCTAGAAAATGTGCAAAGCGTGTTATCAACAACGAGCGATGCAACGATACCACTTTTCTCTTCCCCATCCGATATCGATACTGTGCCTCCAATCCGCTACCGAGTGTTTTTTTTTGTGCCGATACCACCGATATGATATCGGTATCGGAACATCCCTATCACTAACCATTAATTCTGTGTAAAGCCGTTTTGTGAGATGAAATTCGAAAACTAAAACCGCACAGTAGGTCGATAAATCATTCCGTCGATTGACCAACTAACGACGAATCAATTAATCGTCAGTAGAAAACATTCTATTTGTACCTCTCCTCATCTTGATGTTTTTGTGAAATTTCGTCTGTCAATTCATCTTGCCACCAGTATCTGAGTATGCTAGATATAAACATGGATGGAATAACAAAAGTTCTGAGAAGTACTCGGCTAATATCTCAAAGTATGAATATAGATATCACGATATTCAGACAGTAAATCAGACTTATTCCTAGGAGCTCCTGAGGGGCCATATACATCTATATATCTACATATCTATCTGTATACAACTTGGACAGACTCTCAGAAATACAGACAGATGAGAAAATCAACAGCTTCCTATTGACAAATGGGTGAAAAATGGATGACTGCATGAAACTACAAAGGCAAAATATGTGAGAATGGACAGGCCCTGGACAGGGTCTGGACAGGGGTATGGCAAGGCGCCCCCTGGGGTAAGGAGGGACAATGAATGATGGTTTATTCACCAACTTGGCTGTTGTCTTGGCCACAAGAAATCTCCCACAAATACTAATACATGTACAGACTGTGCTGTGAAGAGCATTGTGAATTTGTGATAGATATATTCTCAGATTCTAGAGCTTTGAGAGATGAGGTCGTAACCCCGGCTAGTGTCAACCGCACATATTTCATCGTATTGATGATTTGACATGGAAAAGATGAATGTTTGTACAATGAATGTATGTTAGTGGTTGGCTAGAAAGAAGGATAGACGGTAGATAATTAGATAGATAGATAGATAAGGTAAGTGCAGCCATCTATGCCCAGTTCTGGGCACTCACGAAGGTCGATTTATGAGATGGGAGAGAAATATCGGGAGTCCTCAACATGTGACCCATTTACCCAACGTGAGGGATCTTTTTCTTGCCCAGCACAGACATTGATATAAGCGACCACCAATTTAACGTCATCCGAAGGTCATCCAGCTGGGATTGCTCATGAAGGTCCATGGAAAATTTCAGGTTCAGGGTTTGAACCCATGCAGGCAAAGACGTTCAGCAGAGCAGGTGGGCACCTTAACAACTATGCTACGCACATTCAATGCAAGTAACAAACCAAAATCTAACAAGTATCATTTCTATGTCCAACATCTGAACTCTCAACATTGTCCACATTGTCCACTAGCATCTCCCATAGAACCCTAATAGCCATGTAGACTCCTAGAGTGTACTAGTGTCCAATAATTGAATTGGTAGATATTGCACTTGTGCTTCCTGTAATCCAATTAGCACATGCTGGCTGTCCCCAGGAGGCAGTGAGAGTTAGGGGGTATTGAGAGTTAGCAGTCAGGGTAGTAGCAAGAGGGGTGATACCCTTATGGGATTCAGTGAAAGGGGTATGTTTGATAGAGGAGTTAGGGTAAATACTCCCCCACCCTTTGTCTTCTGTTTGTAGGCTGGATGTCATTCGCATGATATGTTAAAATGGCGGCCCCCTGCATAGTATCAGTGTCTGTGCTGCGCAAGTCAAGATCCCACACATGGGGAAAATGCGTAACATGTTGAGGACTCCCACTCTCTCTCTCCAATCTCACCAATCAACCCTCGTGAGCACCCAGAACTGGTCGGAAAGGGCTGAACTTACTATACAGTAGCTATCTTTCCATCTACCTATCTAACTATCTTCGCAGTTAGTATGATTAGGATATTGATATTATAGTTTCTCTAACTGACATGTCAAATCTGTTACTAGTGTTAGGCCTACAAGTTTCTGTATTTAATTGCTAGTTTTTGTAGATTTTTCTTCTTACCTAAAATTTAGTAAATGTTAACTCTTAAATACCTAACAAACAACCAAAATTCTAACCGATTCCTGGCAATTAAGGAGAAACACCCTTTTCTATCACCCACTATTTATAAGAATCATTAATCATATATCATGTATAGTACATTTATATCATTTCATTAAAATACCATCTCTTCACAATAACATTTTAAGTAAACTATCAAGTAATAGTTGAAGCAAACTGTAAACATCCTTAATCAATACAAAGGCCTACAGTATGCCCTAGAGCATAACACTATCAACAGATGCTAGCCATGCAGCCAACAATAGTCAATGTCTAAAGCCGCAGAGATGCCTCTGGTCCCTCAACATAGAAAGACTATTTGAGATAGTCCTTCAGTAGACTCAGCACGAAAAACACCAGAGAATAAACATTGATAAAGGGAGTGCTGGAATAGTATCAGTGAATTTGAAACATGGACAAGAGTGTAAGTGATATGATGTTAGCATGAATTGATATTGAATGGAAGTACACACATTTCTAAGGGCACTTAATTTAACATCCAACTTTGAACTCTCTATTGCTGAAAACCTTTATGAATACTCGTCTTTCAGTGGTATGTATATGGTTGCTAAGTGTGGTTGCATTGGTTGCTATGTATGGTAACAACCGGATATGGCAACCACACATAGCAACCAATGCAACCATGCATAGCAACCAATGCAACCACACTTAGTTACCATAGCGACCAATGCAACCACACTTAGCAACCATGGTTATGAATGGTTGCTTCAGACCTTTAGTTGGTTGCTATGGATGGCTCCTATGGAAATTTAATATGCAGGTATGGCAATATAGTTAAGGCATATTGGCTGTGCATAGTCTCTCCTAAACCTCAGCTCCCATACTACTTAATAGATTCCTGTAGTTTCAATCCAAAATCACAAGGTGTTGCTAAAGGTGGTTGCTATGGATGGTCACTCTTGATGGCAGCTATGTATGGTTGCTTTTATTTACAGTAGGTTGCTATGGACGGTTGCTATGGAGATTTAATATGCAGGTATGGCAATATAGTGAAGGCATATTGGCTGTCCATAGTCTCTCCTAAACCCCCCTGACTCCCAGCTCCCATACTACAGTGCAGACTCCTGTAGCTTCAATAGCCAAAATCACCAGGTTCAATATCTATGGGTTTCCAATTTGAATACTCTTGCCTCTAAATACATACAGTGAGACGTGCCCAAGTTGCCAATTGCAGAATAGCTGAATTTTCAGTGGCTCCAGCAATGCCAGCATCCACCTCTAAATTCACACTGTGTTCTCTGTCCTATACTGTAGTAGGCCTATATAGTGTGTGGTCTATTGAAGTATGGTCCTTTGTGATATTCTGTGTGCAGAATGTTTCAGAAACCAGCATTTGGAGTCTCAACTGTTAAGATGAAAATATAGACAGACAGACAGACAGACAGACAGACAGACAGACAGACAGACAGACAGACAGACAGACAGACAGACAGACAGACAGACATTATTTATTTTCATAATTATTTGTTACATTTTTACATTCATACATACAATAAATGGAGTGATGATGTTAGTGATGAATGTAATTATGAAGGAGACCCCTAAAGTCAATGAAACTGACGCTTGCAAGGGGCCACCAAGGAATGAATGAGGAGATGCAGTGAGATGATGAGATGAAGGTGCACAGAGCTTACCTATCACACATTACGGTATTGGCTTCAGTAAAATATAGAATAATAAAAATATATATAGATTATAGATGGTAGGATGGTTCAGAATTTACGGCTTATATTTGCACTGGGCAGGTTATAAGGACAGGAGAAGGACAAAGCAATGAGATGAAGGATGATTGAAACTGTTGTCTGACATAGGTCCATGTGACATATTAAGAATCTTATTCCCATGTGATGGAATTGAACCCGCGATCCAGCGATTAGAAGCCAATGGCACTACTCATTGAGCTGACCCCTAACCGAAAGAGATAGATAGATAGATAGATAGATAGATAGATAGATAGATATATAAATAGATAGATAGATAGATAGAAAGGTAGGTTTGAACCCTATACATCTGTACATAATGGTACCGACCTTCAGTGGATCAAGCAAGGACTGTAACCACTCAGCCACAGGCTAAAATACATATCAAGTTGATATCACCCAGAAAATCACACTCTTGACTCAAGACCTGGGGAACCGAACTTGAAGCAGTATAGCTAAAACACTCTCAACTCAACATGCCCAAGACTTGAAGACCTGAAGCAGTACAGCTAAAAGCTGCTGATGTATATCAACCCATAAATACTCTACTCATGCTACTGGAAGCCTTTGGTACACTCTAAAAAATGCCAGGACAAAATTGTTTTTTTAGATTCAAAATGGTTTTTTGAAAAACCAAATTTCAATGCAAAACCAAAATGGATTTTTAAAAAAATCCATTTTGGTTTTTTGCATTGAAATTTGGTTTTTCAAAAAACCATTTTGAATCTAAAAAACCAATTTTGTCTGAAATTTTTTAGAGTGTAGGCACTACTTGTGGCCACTACATGTCGACATGTTCATTTATGTCAACATTCCAGCTGCCAGGGCAATTGCAGGCAGGTCCTGCTGAGTTATGGCCATTATTTGCTTTCTATCATGCCATGAACATAGATGCCAGCATTGCCCAACATTGCCAATGAACCCAAATATGACCTAGTAGAGCTCAGCTACTGGGTATTGGAGCCAAGAGCTCTGAGAGTGCCAAGGACCAAGGTAATAGGCCTACCAAGTAGAGTGCAGTAATGGTAGCCAATGGTTAACCAAGACATGATCTATCAATAGGGATGCACGGATATCCGGCACAGTATCCGGTATCCGGCCGGATAGTGGAATTTGCAGGATATCCGGTATCCGGCAAAATGAGGGTATGAGAACCGGATATCAGAACCAGATATCTGGCATGTTCAAAACTTAATTAAAGGCTAAAATTTTGAGAATAACCAAAGGAACGATACCACGACAGAGTCAACAACATTATTTCACCATCTTCAAAATCAGAATTCGGTTACAGAACAAAACAAAAAACATTCCATCAGAGGAACAGTCCTCCTGCCGGACCAATATGTCTCAGCTTTCGTAAAAAATATTCATAATCAATCACAAATGCCGAAAAACTTCCTTTTTCGCATGTTTACTATCCGGTTCCAACTATCCGGTTGCTATCCGGTATCCGGCAGTTGGTGTTGCCGGATTATCCGGTATCTGGCTATTTTCACTATCCGTGCATCACTATCTATCAAGATAGAAGTGAATACAACATGCTGGTAAAACTGGAATCTGCGAGATACATAGATGGAAAGATAAGAGTAGACATAGATAGATAAATATATAAATAGATAGATATATAGATAGAAAGATATATAGATAGATAGATAGATAGAGGCTAATGGTGTTACCCTTTCAGAGGGTCTAGGGATAGCCAAAAAAGCTTTAGAGCTAGCAGCACTGGCATAAAAAGATAGATAGACAGATAGATCAGTTAATTGATCAACATATTGAAAATCAGACAGCCAGACAGATTGACCAATACAAGTACCCATATAGTATGGGCAATTACAGCACCCAACCACCCCTAGTCTCCTGTAGCATGCACAACACAGAAACATCTACATGATCTAGATATCCACACATGTAATTGCCCTATCACTCTATCATGGATTGAGTATCAGTGTGCAATCAGATTGCAATCAAATCCCAACTTCAGCAAACCAGTGCCACAGCAAATCCCTAACTTTCTACCCCTAATTCCAGAACAGAAACACAGTGCAGTGAACTGCAGCATAGCATACTGAAGAGCACACTGCAGCTACCGTAATGCTTCAAATTGCATGTTTACTTCTACAATTCCGATTCCAAACACAACTTGCAGAACACAGCTATTTACATTATCACAGATGAGATCTCACCATTCAAACCACTTGCTCTGTGAATCAATACTAAACTCAAGCCTAAACATTAACCACTACAGCTCACTGGCAACTCAGCACTGCTCAGCAGAGCTCCGCAGGTCTGGTTTACAACTTCAGAGAGTGATATATTTGAACAGAGGTCTGAAACAAATTCTGCTATGTTCTGAATGAACATGATTCATCATGATGAATGATAAATAAACAATTTAAGCATGTAGTCTGATATTTATAGCTTGCCAGGCAGGAGTCATCTTCTTAAGCAATTTCCCATACTGTCACCTAAAACCACCCAATATCATCGAACCCTGTCCCACGATATTTAGGTTTTCACCTACCCCAAACATAATAGCATGAAATTTCGCAAACTGTCAACTAAAGTGTCAAACATTGTCCCACAATATTTACATTTTCCCAAACCACAAACATAATAGCAGCAATTGCACTGAATTTCCCAAATTGTCAATTAAAACTGTCTAACATCATCGAACATTGTCCCGCAATATTTATGTTTTCCCAAACCACAAACATAATAGCAGAAATTTCTCATGGAATTTCCCAAAAGGTCAACCAAAACTGTCTAACATCATCAAACATTTTCCCACAATATTTACGTTTTCCCGTACCACAAACATAATAGCAGAAATTTCTCATGGAATTTCCCAAACTGTCAACCAAAACTGTCTAGCATCATCAAACATTTTCCCACAATATTTACGTTTTCCCGTACCACAAACATAATAGCAGAAATTTCTCATGGAATTTCCCAAACTGTCAACCAAAACTGTCTAACATCATCAAACATTTTCCCACAATATTTACGTTTTCCCGTACCACAAACATAATAGCAGAACTTTCTAATGGAATTTCCCAAACTGTCAACCAAAACTGTCTAACATCACCGAACATTGTCCCGCAATATTTATGTTTTCCCAAACCACAAACATAATAGCAGAAATTTCTCATGGAATTTCCCAAAAGGTCAACCAAAACTGTCTAACATCATCAAACATTTTCCCACAATATTTACGTTTTCCCGTACCACAAACATAATAGCAGAAATTTCTCATGGAATTTCCCAAACTGTAAACCAAAACTGTCTAACATCATCAAACATTTTCCAACAATATTTACTTTTTCCCGTACCACAAACATAATAGCAGAAAATTCTCATGGAATTTTGTAAACTGTCAACCAAAACTGTCTAACATCATCAAACATTTTCCCACAATATTTACGTTTTCCCATACCACAAACATAATAGCAGAAATTTCTCATGGAATTTCCCAAACTGTCAACCAAAACTGTCTAACATCATCAAACATTTTCCCACAATATTTACGTTTTCCCCTACCACAATTATAATAGCAGAAATTTCTCATGGAATTTGCCAAACTGTAAACCAAAACTGTCTAACATCATCAAACATTTTCCCACAATATTTACGTTTTCCCAAACCACAAACATAATAGCAGAAATTTCTCATGGAATTTCCCAAACAGTCAACCAAAACTGTCTAACATCATCAAACTTGGTCCAACAATATTTACGTTTTCCCATACTGCAAACATCATAGCAGAAATTTCTCATGGAATTTCCCAAACAGTCAACCAAAACTGTCTAACATCATCAAAGATTGTCCCACAATATTTACGTTTTCCCATACCACAAACATAATAGCACAAATTTCTCATGAAATTTTGCAAACTGTCAACCAAAACTGTCTAACATCATCAAACATTATCTCGCTATGTTTCACATTTTCCCATACCATGAATACAACAGAAGCAATTTCTTCCGAAATTTCCCTAATCAAAAGCTAATTGTCATCTTAACCTGTCCAACACCATTAAATATTGTCCCTGTCTGTTCCACAATTCCACAAACTACAGAAGTTCCTCAAGCAATTTCCCATATTTTCATGGAAAACTGATACCATCGAACATTGTCCTATTCCCATACACAAACAAACAATACTAGAACTACAAGTACATGAACAACAAGGACACATACAACCAGTACACATACAACCAGTACACATACAACAAGTACACATACAACAAGTCCATATACAACAAGTACACAAACAACAAGTACACATACAACAAGTACACATACAACAAGTACACATACAACAAGTACACATACAACAAGTACACATACAACAAGTACACATACAACAAGTACACATACAACAAGTACACATACAACAAGTACACATACAACAAGTACACATACAACAAGTACACATACAACAAGTACAAGAGCTCTTAAAGTCCAGCTGTGCTGACCAGTGGTCACCAACAGATCCTGTCCGACCTCATTTATCAATTCTCGGAAGCTCAGGACTCCGCATGTCTGTAGGATTCCACTCCGGGCTCTGGCATGTGCTATGCACCACCATCACCAGATAAGTTGACCATTTCATCGCAAGTCTTTCGTATCTATCTCTATCTATCTTTATATGTTTGTCTCCCACGTCTGTGACCTGATATAGAACAGCTTATATTTATAAATGAAAATGTAAAATTCAAACTTAAAACTCAAACGCCAAAGCATCTCCGACAAACTTAGAAAAACTAGCGAAAAAACATATTATTTGATTGTTTCTCGGCATAAACCTATCAATTTTTGCACATTTTCCCAATGTACATTTTAAAGCTTACACATAAACAATTTTTTTAATAGAAATTTTTGATAGAAAATCCTGTTTCTGCTGTATTGTATTTTCAAACATCGTGCATCAACACTTGCGACTCGCAATAAACCTGATATACGATAGAACTGTTGCCATGGCAACGCTTTGGTAATTGTGGCAACCATTAAAATGATGAAAGTTGTATGGTCATATCTCACACGTGCAGCCGGGGAAACTAAAATATCATTCCTCACAAGTTATATCCAGCTGCTTTGTTCTGGGATATATATAAAATTCATCAATTGTTCAGTTCTTCCGTTCTTTTAAGGTTTTGTCGTTTCTAGTTTTATAAATAGTAAGGAGATAGACAGTGACATCATAGACCTGGATAGTATGGGGAAAATGTTGTAACTCATTTAGTCTCATAAGATGGATGGATGATTTGAGGCTTTACGTCCTGTATTTATGCACTTGATGGGCTGGTCAGGTCAGGAGGAGGACACAGCAATGAGGTGAAGGATGATGGAAACAGCCGTCCAACATAGGCCCCGGTGACAGTGGTCAAGAGCTGGTTTCGAATCCTGGACCCAGCAACTGACAACCTAGCATGCTACCACTGAACCAATCCTCCCCCCTCCGGTCACTTGATGGATGGATGGATGTTTGGGGCTTTACGTCCTGTATTTATGCACTTGATGGGCTAATCAGGACAGGAGTAGGACACAGCAATGAGGTGAAGGATGATGGAAACAGCCGTCCAACATAGGCCCCGGTGACCCAGCGAGAGCTGGTTTTGAACCCTGGACTCAGCGACTGACAACCTAGCATGCTACCACTGAACCAACCCTCCCCCCTCCGGGTCACTATATCACTCAACTTATATATATATTTATCGATTCTCCATTGCACATTTATATATATTTTCCTTCCAAAACATACACACATAACATGTATCATGCCACCTGTAAGACTTCACAGAGAAGCCTTAAAAACTCAATTCCATAAGAGCAATTTTCAAAGAGGCATAAAATCCATTTTCCTCTTTTAGATCATATTGCTTCAAAAACGTGTCGCTAACACTTCAAATTTAATACTGTTGAACATTGAACAAACATGTCTCCGAGTGCGTGTTTTAGATTTATTTCTAACATATATATACACAATTTAGAATGTAGAATATTATTTTGTAATTACCATAGATATTTCACAGAAGGTTTCAAATCATGATAACTTGCGGTTACGCAAGCAATTGATTTGAAATATTATCAATTCCACATTGTGTTTTAACTGTTTTTAAAACTTTTTATGCATGTTCATATATAATAGTAATGCCGCTAGGATAGACGGACCAACATCATGAAATTTTCACATAACCTGAATCCCAAGACGTTGTGAACAGTGTCAGCTGTAAATGGGTTTAATAATCATAAAGTATATTTAACAAATTTATTTCAGGCAAAACCAGCCTGGGCAATATTAATTTTAGACAGCATTTATCGATTACCCAACTCTGCTTTGGAAAAATATACATTTTGTAAGTCGCTGCAAATGAAAATGTTTCAACAAATCATGGCACAAGTTTGTCTCAAAACAGTCTTGCTTGTGCAGGAGGCACTCTAGAATATACATGTGTGGGGTAGGCCTACAATGTAGCATATATCGACTGCAGACATTTTGCCTTATGTCTTTTGTCGATTTTGAAAACAAGTAATATACATTTCAAGATGGAGTCGGGATGTGGACAAGCGGTTGGCTGGATGGCAATGAGGTGAAGGTTGATTGAAACTGCCGTCCAACATAGGCCAAGTGACCCGACAAGAGCTAGATTCGAACCCTGGACCAACTGATTGGCATCCCAGCACGCGACCACTGAGCCAATGCTCCGTCTACCTATCTGTATCATTCATTCATCCTATAGATGTGCTCACTGCTCAGGAGGAAGATTCCATCAAGTGCTACCACAGCAAGCAATGGCTTAGACCCTTTCTTGGTGCAGGGTTAAAGACATGTCAACAGGGAAGCCATTAAGTTCACTCACAGCGAGTGTAAGTCTGTTGCGCTGTCAACATGGACAGGGGGATCCCCTTTTCAGAGGGAATTCCCCTTCTATTCACTCCGATACTCGGGTGATACCAGTGATACCACTGATACTCGGTTACAGAGCGGGCGTGTCAGCTTTAGTTCACGACACCTCCAGATTCGCCGCAGTCTTATTTCTGTCTTACCGTCTTACAGCGGTCTTATAGGGGGCTCTTTTGGTTTGCAAGGGTCTTGCTTGGGTCTTACTAAGGTCTTATTTCAGCTTAACTTGAGCCTCATGGCTTCACTTGTGCTATAGCTGCTGTGCTTTAGTTGTGCCCACTTGAATGAACACCAACCAAAGCCTCCCTGCTATCACACTGACAATGAAAAGGGCTCAGCATGTCTCAGTAGAAGCAGAGAAAAAATTGACCCTTGAGGAACTCCTCTAGCACTCAAGAGCAGGGTGAAACCAGTATGTCCCAGTTACACTGCATACACAGCTCTGGATAAGACAGTTAAATAATCAAGTCAAGATGGATGGTTGGGGATTTTTGTCCTGAATTTATGTAATTTGGTAAGCTAATTGGGATGGGAGGACAAGGAAATTAGCAGACAAGGCGAGAGATGATCAAAACTACAATCGACATAGGCACATCTTCCGCAGTAGGACAGAACTATAAAGACAATAAAATATTAAAAAGTTTTTTTCAAAATAGTGTATATGTATATTGTATCTTGTATGTCTTGGTTGTGTTGTCAAATTACCTATATTATCGAATTTGTTTTCTCAATAGCCAATAAACTACCACAAACAAGCTCGCGGTTACAGTACTTAGTCGCTCCATTGTACTGAGCGGCTTCCTTCTCAGATTTCACCGAATGTATCTTGAGGAAGGATTATTGATTTGTAGGGTCATTTCGAGGGTCATTTTGTCCAGGGTTGCCACTTCACCCTCCTTCCCCCCAGGCCCAATAGACCCCACCCTCCCCCAATCCATTGCCATCTATAATAGCAAGCAATGCCAAGTATCCCTGCTAAGCAACCAAGCAAATAATCACCCCATTTATCCACCCCATTCTCACAGATTCTCTCAGATTCTCGTGAGATCTACCATTGGCTGCCATTGGTTGATTGCCACTCTAACAGCTCTTGGTGTCATGGTGATGATTGTGACGTCATTACGCGTTCCATTGGATGCTGATGTCATGGTGTGACCGCGTCATTAATGGTGTCAGTGGTGATGGTGTGCTATAAATAGCCATGGTGATGCTATTTTTGTACTTCATCAGTAATGTCCATGGAATTAGCAAGTTGATGCAAGCGGTGAATTATTCCTTCTTTCGTGGTTTGTCAAATTAGCCAAAAACAAAGGGTTACATCTTCTGAAGAAGAATGTTGGCAAGTGGGATTAATTGGCTCAATTGGTAAAGGTTTGGGATTCCAATAACTGGGTTCTGGGTTCAATTGCAGCTCTGGTAGGTCATGGATGATCAATTGGGGTTTTACGTCCTGTATTTTTGCGACTAACTAGGACAGGAGGAGGACACGGCAATGAGGTGAAGGATGATTGAAACAGCCGTCCAACATAGGCCCAGGTGACCCGACAAGAGCTGGATTCGAACCCTGGACCCAGCGATTGGCAGCCCAGCAGTACCATTAAACCAACCCTCCCCCCGCTCCACTGTTAGAAGAACCGAGGACATCCAATGTCGGATCCTTACAACAAAAAGTGAAGTCTCACTACAGAGCAAACCGCTCTTTTCCAAAAATGACCTTGACTGAATACAACTTCAAACATGTTGTGGTTGTCATGTACATGTAAATCTCAGCATTAGTACCATTCCATTGCAAATACAGTAGCAAATCACTGCTAATTATCTTTCTTTGTGATACAAATCACACTTTAACGGCACGCATCAAAGTATCGAATCTTCATTCTTCCGCAATTTTGAGTTTTGTGCAAGAGTTGGGTTCAAGATCACATCTTCATCAAATTTCAAAGGCATGACAATTATTCCAAATGGAAAAGAAACTAAAAGAATCAATAAGTAACATTCCGCTTCGTTATTATGTTCCGGAACGTGGAAACTTCATTTATTCATTTGTTAATTCATTTGTAAACTTCCTTGTTAATTCCCTCCTTAATTTATTTGTTCATTCTTTTCTTAATTCTTCGTTGAACGCAACAGCTGAACGGAACCACGCGAAGAGCAAATTTCTTGCAATTTTTTTTTAATATCCGTAAAAGAAACTTCTCCTCCTTTGATCATTTTTAAAATGATGTTAAAATCATATTTGAAAGCATTTTTTAAACCATTCTTAATGGTGATTTCTCATAAAATATTGAAAATAATTACGCAAAAATTGACGCAACAAATAACGACGTCACACAAATAAATGAACAGGGTGTTCTTGAAACAATTCCCAAGGCCAGCAGATAATCTTAAGACATTTAAATTTGTGCTTTTCAATTTGGAAATCAATTAAAACGTGTAAAATCAGAACGTGAACGTCAACCTACTTCTGATTGTTTTTTAACAATGATCTATCGCAGGCAATTTTGCTCATCTAGAAATTCATCATCTCTTTAGATAGGTATCTGTTTTAATTATACAATAATTTCAGCGATATTTCACAATTAAGCTCACGTATTTAACCGTTCATCTCTTCGCATATTGGCGAATATAATGATTCCATATCGTTGTAATTAAATCTGATATTACATTTCTCTTCTGATAAAAAATTACATTATAAATTAATTCAAATGGATACCTGTTAGTGTTACATAATTTAAAGCTAATTGAGTAATTGGTAAAGCGTCATTTCTGGATGAAGTGTTAACGTGGCAAGATTAACCCTAATCAGCAGAGTTCTGCAAATTCTCATTCCAGGGTTTATCCTACACCAAAAACAAATCTTTATCCAATCCATGAACTGGAGTTAGAACCCTGGACCAAGGAAGGAGCAAAAGCTGACAATAATAAATTACATTTGAAGATAGATAACAGCTTTTACAGGTTTTCTTCTCGCCTCGATATAAATATACAAGCTATAACAGGGCGTACCCTTTGAATGACATAATACAGCGGTCTCTGTGTTATAAGACCCCTTGTAGTAGGACCAACTTGCCTTATGTGACACCTTCCTCCTGCACTAAGTAGTATTTCTAGTGCATTTTGCATCCCCGGGGAGAGACTGCACCCCCACGAGAGACCACTTCATGACCACAGAAGGGGTGGTCTTATAATGCAGGGACCACTGTATTGAGTGTATATATAAACTTCAACATGTTAAAAGGTCTGTCAATATGCATGATATAAGAAATACAACTGGGAGTCATTTCCTTGACTTGTTTATTTCCTGCAAAGTTGAGAATCTTATAAAATGACCCAATAATGCACAATGCATATAAAGCACTTTATAGAGCTACCAGAGTCAACATAAAAATCAAAATCACTTTTCCGCAGCATATTCGGTTTATTTACCCCAAGGCAGTCTTCCTTGTGCTTCTTTGCGTCTCTTTTTTTAGAATTTCACTTTTTTTTTTCAATTTTTTTTTTCAAACCACTGCAGCACTATTATCCCAAGCGAATTCTAATTGATAAATGCTTCTTATATAAACATCTATTGACTTCCAAAAGTCTTCAACTAAGTTCATTGCATCACGTTTGTCAACTCCTTTGCTCAATTTCAGTTTTCAGTTAGTGATTTTCTTTTTCTTTTCCAAACTTAATAAATTTGCTTTTTCCTTACTTCAAACTCCTTTCAAAAAAGATTCATCTTTTTTAACTATAATTTATCACTTTCCACTAAAATTTATCTTTTTCAACAAGAATTTATCTTTGTCAACTTGGTTTTTTTTCGTTTTTGTTATTTTTACTCATAAACTAGATCACACTTCGAGGGTTACTTCCTTAACTTTCTCAGAACACAATATTATGGAACATTATTTGTTCATTATAGTCCCAGAAATGCAAGTACACTATATCCTAGCATTTTATTTCATTTTAAAATTACAATAAATACATGAAACCTATGTATGGTATGCAGTGGCAGATTCAGGGGGCAAGGGGCCCGGATTCTCGCTCCCCCCCCCCCCCCCCCACTAAGCCACTGACACGAAGAACAGCATTTTGAGGAAAATAAGCTGCGACGCAGGCCTGTGTTTGCCGCAACGACATCCGCCCTCCAGCCCCCACCCTAGACTACCCTGTCTGGATCCGCAACTGGTACGAAAAGCAAATTATACCACTGACAGATATATATATGAACAAGTTTCTAGATTTGAACTAACCAAGGTTAGAAAAATAACTTACATTTCGACTGGTTAATATTTCGAGTTGCATCAAGTGCTTGCAAAGTAGTAAAACATGCCCAGGGAATAATGTCAATATGAAAAGTGCTCCTTACTGCACAAATTGTGGTCAGAAATAATAACATACGTAATCTAAATTAAGACATTTTAAAGCTCATGGCCAGAAAAAGTAGAGAATTCAGGCATGTATATCATTGCAGGAAATTTTTAAATCTCAATGGAAATTTTTGACGAAAGATCCAAATTTCGATTTGGAAGTAGTCGCTCGATTAACAACTAACTATTCGTGGACAATTTTGTCATACTTAATCAAATCAAATTGCCTGGAAAATCACTTTTTTCAAGCCCTGCTAATGCCGATGCTGAAGAAAATGTTCAGCTCAAAATGGAACATAAGTTGGGATCCGAACCCAAGGTGACCCAACTTAGTACAAGAAAAGAGTCATGGCGTCCGAAAGACTCTTGGTCCAGAAAGTTCTGTTAAATAATTTTTCTAAGTTTTTGACCATTATGATTTAATTCTATATTGATGCAACCGAGCCCGAATAGAAACCTTGTTGACACCGGCTTTTTTTACACTCTACATGTACAATGTATTGTTTATCATGGTATCGATATGACGTTCCAGAGGTAGTGCACCTTATTCTTTTAATGTCTTCCAAGGCCTCTTCCCCAGTTGCTTTTATACAATAATCAAAGTGAAACATCTGCATTGAGAGAAGTGTATGAGGTTAATTTTGTTGTCTAAAATGTCAAAACCAAATTTCTTACCACACTTTGTCTTCTTCCTATTCTTCGCAGGGAATTTTTCTTAACACTCGCTTTGCTTAGAGTCGCGTTGATTTTTTTGCACGATACCAATTGTACCCCTTCATCCAATCCATAGGTATCCATAACCATGGTGACGCTTTTGAAATATATATCCAAATACAAAATAAATCTAATGGAGTTTTACCTATCCTCCATGTTATGATTATGGCAGAATTCCAATATGTAAAATCTTAATCTAATTTATGAGACAGGTAGAACTGCTTTACATCATGCCAGTCAGTGCACTGATTTTAATATTCTTGTCAAAATCCTTGTAGAATCTATGTCAATTGTGAATAGAATCATTTGTCATATCATTTTAAATCCTCTATGGATGCTAGATACTCCAATAACAGTCCAATATGGTGTTATTTTGATGTAAATTCCATTATGTTTAAGTGTTTTATACTGTTTACAGGTGTCCACATGCCAATAACTGCAGACGATAATGTAGAACTCTCCAATCTGGGAAACACATAAGCCAGGGCACGTGGAAAAAAAGCAAAATAGCAAAATAGACAGCCTCTGAAAAGGACTAAGACCGTTGCAACCACTGTCATGTGACCAGAGAATCGTGCCAAAAATGAGGAAAAGTTTCTTAACAAATAAAAAATACATAGTAGAACATACTATGTCAATGATAGTATACTCACTTTCCAATTATACATGCAGTGGACTGGCAGGAGGCTATTAGATAGGGCAACACAGCATGTTGGTCCATTGTTGGATAAAAAACAAACATACCGAAGGAAGGAAGGAAAGAATGAATGAACGAACGAACGAACAAAGAAAGGAAGGAAGGAAGGAAGGAAGGAAGCCTCGGGAGGAACAAATGAAACATTCCAAAAACGAATGAAGTAGCAAACGACAAATGGAATGATCGCAACAAAGAAACACAATAACAGAAGAAATGAAAGACGGAAGGAAAGAAGAAGGAATGATAGAACAAAGTATCATTGGGGTTTTATGTCCTGTATTTATGCACTGTGACCGATTAATTTGGACAGCAACAGGACACAGCAATGAGGAGAAAGATGATTGAAAAAGCTGTCTGACATAGGTATAAGCGACCCGGCCAGAGCTGAATTTGAACCTGGGAGCCAGCGAATGAAAGCCCACAGCTTTACCAACTGCACTGAACGCTCTGTTGAGGAAAGGTAGGGAAGGAGGGAAAAGGGAAGAAAGCAAGAGCCTCACAAAATTTTTTAAAAGTTATCTTGGTATGAAAAATAAATTATCATGACAGCTCTGCAAGCATGTGACTCGCAGTCTCACACACGTCGTCTCTTCAACATATAATTCCATATTCAGTTACGACAAAAATCAACCTTCTTACAAAATGCAAAGATCAGTAAGTAACCCAGCCACTTAATATAAAACACAGAATTGAAATATTGCCAGGCATTATGGCTCTGAATAATAATGCAAGTTTGACATTAACTTTTTTCAATCTATTCATAATGCATAATGTTCCATAAGGTTTCTGAATAAAAAAGTCAAATTATTATCATTAATAACTTCTATTCATAACCCCAGACACATAAAAAATATCTTTTTTTGGTCATGATATTAAGATTAGAACCACATACATAGGTGTTCCAAGCCAGCTAAGGAGCTTTATATATCTGCATGATATTAGTATATCAAACTCATAATTATCTACAAAATTACAAATAATTTTTAATATTCAAAACCGAAAACCAAAATTCTGAAAACTCTGCTAAAAACTGTTGGAAATCTGGTACCAAAAACCAGACCAACCCATTAATATTGGCTAAAGAGGAAAAATATTTTGCAAATTCAGAAATCCCCATTTGATGGCCACACGACGAAGGCTGAAGAGGGATCAGAACATTGCTTGCGAAAACAACTTCATCATTTGCGAAACCACATCAATATCAAATGTTACTGACAGAATTTATCCAACATCTTGAATCTAGTATCAGTAGAGTCATATTCAAATGGTGGATGGATGGATGATTGGGGCTTTATGTCCCGTATTTATACACTTGATAGGCTAAGAAGGACAGGAGGAGGACATGGCAATGAGGCGAAGGATGATTGAGACAGCCGTCCAACATAGGACAAGGTGACCCGGCAAGAGCTGGATTTGAACCCTGGACCCAGCGTTTAGCAGCCTAGCACACTACCACTATTCCAACTATGGAAAAGATGGACTGACTGTGATCATCCTAGCCACCCTTTTTCTTGACTTTGAGCCAGATGAATGTCCATAGATCTTCTCCAAAATCTGTCACATTTCAACTGCTTTTATACAGGTCAATATGCAGATACCGGTGGTAAATCTCAGCAGCTAACTTACACCAAATCCCATGATTTAGCACTGATAACATTGCTATTAATGTAGATATCTCCAGCAGACAGCTGCTATTACTGGGCATTAATACTTGGCATTACTCTGCATTACCAGGCATTGGTAGGCATTAGTAGAATTTACTTGTCATTGAAAAACCTACTCACTCATAGCAGAAGTCATAGAGTAACTGTCAGTGCAAATCTCAAGTAAATCTCACATAAATCTGAAGTAAATCTCACATAAATCTGAAGTAAATCTCACATAAATCTCAAATATATCCAAACTAAATCTCAGATAAATCAGAATTTGAATAGTGAGGGTTAATAGTGGTAAAGGAAGGATTGACATTAGGTCAATCAACCATCAATATAACAAGTCCATGTTGGTAGAACAATATTGATAATATATGAGATGGATGGATGGATGGCTCTATGTCCTGTATTCATGTAGTGTGGTGCAAGGAAGGAGGATACAGGCTCTGACAGCAATGGGGCGCAGGATGATTGAAGGCGCTATCCAACATAGGTCCAGGTGACCCGCAAATGCTGGAATCGAACCCGGGAGCCATCAATTGGTAGTCCAGGCCCCTAGCCTTGGGTCTATCAACTGAACAAGTAATTCGAAACTAAATTTTCTCCAACGACTGCAGTAAAATTACCTTGAAGAAACGGGCCACCCATGATCCCATACGCATTGTGCAAAAATATACAGGGTACTATATGTTCTAACATGTCAAGAATATGTTGTTTATTTTGACTAAAACATAATAATTTAAGTAAAATATGTTAAACGTATGAAGGAAGGTCACAGACCCTGTAACTTCAATAAAAACAAGCAGGTCTCAACAAAATATTTGACATATTCAACTTTTTATCAAATATTGCAACTTTCGACAATTTTTCACAATTCCCTCAACTTCTCAGGAACATAAAAGCTAAAAGTGATTCCTCTGAAATATCGTATTTACCAATATACATTTTACACTGATATATTTAAACATACATGCACGCATAGAGTTCATGATAATTAACTACTGACAGATTTACATGATCAATGGCCTGGATTAATTCACGTGTGTCAGGAGGGATAATTAACCTCATTATGGATTTGTGTTAATAATAAAGATATATGGAAGGTGGAGCTATTGTGATATATAGTTCAATGGATGGACAAGAATGTGGTATAGAATTACGAATCGATAGATAGATAGATAGATAGATAGATAGATAGATAGATAGATAGATAGATAGATATGGTAAGTGCAACTCTCCAATCCCGGTTCTGGGGCCTCACAAGGGTAGATTGATGAGACGGGAGTGAGAGAACGGGAGTCCTCAACGTGTAACACATTCTCCCCAGGTGAGGGATCTTTCAATTAAGCAGCGGACACTGATACAAGAGCCGCCAATTTAACATCTCATCTGAACGACAACCAGCTGGGATTTTGCTCATGAAGGTCCACTGAAAATTTTGGGTTCCCCAACTGGGGTTTGAACCCATGCAGGCAAATATACTGTACAGAAACCATGCTATCCCATAATACCTGACAAGGAATGCAGCCATCCCATAATACCAATGCAATCCCAGCATGCCCTAGAATGCAAAATGGCCTCTGTATGTCTTCCTGTTGCCCACAATGCCCTGCTGGGCTTCCTGTAATTCTGACTTCCTGTACTGCAGGGCTTCAGCATGGCTTCAGCATGACCTGCTCAAAGACAACTGGCTTCCAAAGGGCTACCAAAGGGCTTGCCATGCTCTACACCATGTACATGGGTATATCAGGTTGTTGTTCTTGCTGCCATGCTGGTATTTAGATATTTGCTTAGTTAGGAGAACTATTGCAGGTCTATTTTACTTTAATTTTTGATATTAGAGTTTGGGTGATTTTAGATTTTATAGCCAATATCATGGATATACCTCCATTGGATTGGAATTTGGAGCTGAATTGTTCAAAATTTGTTCTGCTCTTATGGTAGTATTCATGTCCAGTAGTATTGCCCTTAAAAGAATTAACAGGTCCGACAGGGCCGCAAAATAAGGCGAAGACCACTTTTGCATTTTCCGTCACACAAAATTGGCAATATCAGGAAACTTTACACTCTGCACGCTCACTAATTACGTGAAAATTTACTATTTTCTATAATTTCCATCATTCTTAACAATTTCAAAGCGCTTAAAAAAAACTATAATACTATGAAATATACAAAAGACAGCATCAATGACACAGTACTTCTAAATTTTTAATACACAAACAGTGTACAACTCAACCGTATGCAAGCTACAAGCCTACAATGCTACAATGTGGCATATACCGTACTACACTGTGCTAAGGCTACATAGCACTAAACCCATGGACAATATGCTACTGAATGCCAAACCCTTCTAAGGCCATTACCACAGAAGCAACAGGCAGCATAATTAATGGCACAACACCTATCTGCTATATGGGTGCTATATGGATACCCTAGGGGATGACAATGGATAGGAGTGAGACACTAACAATAAATTGCCAATTATCTCTCTACCAGAGGGAATAAGACATCACTGGCGGATATATGAGAACATAATAGAACCTAAGAGGACAATTACAGAAAATAGGAGAATGTTATCCATGATGAGGATAATAGAAGGTTGTATTGTTTAAAATTTTGTCTTTTTTTTTTGGTCAGGTTCTTCAGCGGTTCAAACTGTTCAAGTTAGAACCTGAGAGGACAATTACAGAAAATAGGAGAATGTTATGCATGATGAGGATAATAGAAGGTTGTATTGTTTAAACTTTTGTCTTTTTTTTTTGGTCAGGTTCTTCAGCGGTTCAAACAACCCTACCCCAATTTCCCTGGGAGATTTACAAATTTCCCAGATCGGTTTACAAATTTCTCTTTAAAAACAAATATCTATCACAGATTTTCAAATCTTTAAATTTCGCCAAAAGATTAATGTTTCATTGACAATTTCCAGATCCTACTGTATTTCAAGTTAAACCGAGAACATTTCAATTTTTCAAGGTCATTAGTATATGAATTTGAAAAGAAATCGTGTTATGTTATTAATTATTCTCCTGAAACCACAATAGAGCTCATTTGGAGTTTTTCTACACACAACATAGGAGGCTACACTGTACACTGGAACCATCAGATTATCATACTATTAATTCACGGACCCCTTACGCTACTCCAACAAAACTACTGATTGTCCAGTTATGAAAACTTGCAAGCTGCTTTTCTACAGTCTCTACAATGTCCTTACCTGGCTCTGATGTTCAAATTACAGTCACAGAAGTCAGAAGACGTTTTCTCATACTTTAAGTATAGGCCATCGCAACCCCCCCCCTTATTTTTCCCCTTCCCTCATATGCATGTCTTCACGGGTGTTATGCTAGTAATAGTATAATTTCTTGTGATTCACCATTCTTAGAAGACGTATTAACATATTAACCTAACCTGCCATTGTCTGATTACTGCAAAATGCGCATTTAACACATTCATCGAAAATGATGCAACAGCAATTTCATATGAAATTGCTCAATTTGTTTTGAATGTTGAAATTTTAGTAGACCACCAATTCAATAAAGTCAATGTACTCAATACTCACGGTTTTCGTGGTTCGTAAATATCGGACATCGTAAAGAAACAGAACTCACCTGGAACCGAAAGAAAAGAACATTAAACATTTTGAAAATCTAACAATTGAAGACACAATAAGGTCAAGCAAAAAAAGATGCCACAAAATTTTCTCAAGAGCAAATCATGCAGTCAATGGCCTGTAAATAGTTTTTGCATTGTTTAGGTTCCACGAGATCAGCAAGGACCACAGGTAGAGGCAGGATACACTCTTGACATAATAATATTCATATTATGATGAACCTCTATGCAAGACAGGTTTGCCCGGCATAGGCGTCGGAGGCAGGTAGTGATGAACGGATAGGGAAAATAGCCGGATACCGATACTGGATAATCTGGCCACACCAACTGCCAGATACCAGATAGGTACCGAATAGTTGGAACCGGATAATAAACATACTAAAAAGGAAGTTTTTCAGTGTTTGCGATTTTTTTTTCTGAGAGCCAAGAGATATCTGTCCAGCAGGAGGACTGTTCCTCTGATGGAATGTTTTTCGTTATGTTCTGTAACTGAATTTAAATTTTGAAGATGGTTACGTCATGTTTTTGACTGGTTTCTTGCAACATTCTTTTGTTTATTAACAAAGTTTTTTTAGCTTTTCACTTATTTTTGAGCATCTCAGATATCCGGTTCTGACACCCTGATTTTGCCGGATACCGGATATCCTGCAAATTCCACTATCTGGCCGGATACCGATACCTTGCCGATATTCTTGCACCCCCAGAGGCAGGGCTACCAAAATTCAGGAAAAGCAATTCTTCCAGGAGTTTCAGGCTGAACATTTTGTAAATTTATATTTTTGTGGCGAATTAGGCCCCATTTTTTGGGCAGCCCTCCAAAATTTATTGACTTCCTAAGCCCGTTTGCCCGAGTTGAAATCAAACCCGCTAAGGACCAATGAGCTTGCCCACTTGCCTTGTCCCCCGTTGCCCAAAAAACACAGCCATCGCAGTGCACGGATTGTCAGATTCTCATTTGAGCCGAGTGATAACAGAGCAAAAAATAATTAAAAATATTCAAAACCGCTAACTTGTTGCTATAAATCTGGAAGCAGTAAAACAATATCACTGCTTGTAACATCACAGCATAATCAGCATTACAGCATACTATAAACACAATCTTACTCCAACACTTGAGTACTACAGCAAATACCGGCACACAACTGCATGAGAAGGTCCAGACCTCCCCAGGACCATCCATCCATCACCCGCGACAGATACTAGACACTCTTTGTCTCCTGTCTCATGTTCACCATTGTTGTAAGGATTGTACAAGGTATAAAATACTGTGTATACAACTACTGGTAGCTTCTCGGTTGATTCTTACAACAGACTTTTTCAGCCGATCCGGCATCTTTCTTTCGTAGCACCATACCAAGACAATATAGTTTTGCTATTCAAGATGCAGCTAAGCGAACCCTTGCAGTATAGGGTTTGCAGAAGGGTACAGCAGCCAGCATGTTGTATGTTGTAGGATGGATGGATGTTTGGGGCTTTACGTCCCATATTTATGCACTTGGTAGGCTAATTAGGACAAGAGGAGGACACCGCAATGAGGCGAAGGATGATTGAAACAGCCATCCAACATAGGCCCAGGTGACCCGCAAGAGCTGGATTCGAACCCTGGACCCAGTGATTGGCAGCCCAGCACACTACCACTAGACCAACCCTCCCCCCTGTACGTTGTAGAAAATATCAGCCTATTTTATAAATCAAACAATCAGTCTACCAATCTTCCTTGATCAATAGATCTATCAATCTGTCCTCTATTATACATCTCACCATCTCTATCTTTCTAGTAAGTACTATCAAGATGACAAAAACATATAAATTTCACTGTAAATAAATGACTGTATTCCTAAATCTGTTAATCAGTCAGGGAAATTATCACCAGCTGATGACAAGTTCAATTCCAGCCAAGTCCTGGTCCTGACAGGATGGTTGAGTTTGTGGGGTTGATCAGTTGGGTATCAGAAGAAAGTCTGATCTTTGTGCAGCCATCCTCATCACACAGCAGCATGTCAATAGCGGGACTTAATTCTATCCAATTTTGTGAAATACTGCAAAGTCATCAGCAGCTGATGACAATTTCTTAATTTCTCTGGAGCCTTCGGGTTCTTTTCCTCATTATGTAATGGATAAGTTTGCCAAAATTTATAGAGTTAGTTGATACTGTGATACAACTTTATGCCAAGTTTGGAAGTGAAAGTTACGCTTCCTACAAAGAAATTTTCAAAGCAATAACCTTTTGGCACAATAGAATAGTGAATAGATTTTGACCAGTTGAGAAGATCGCCTGATCACTGCGGAAGAGTGAAGACAGTCTTAGGATGCAGAGTCACAGAAATGGCATTGGTAGTAGTAGATCAGCAGTGGACTTGTGCTAGTGCCACCAACTTACTAAGTCGTAGTGGTAACACTAGTAAGGCTGGTGGAAGATATATTGCGGTCAAGACTCCACTGACAAGCCTCTAGAGACGGTCAAAGGAACAGCGGTCACGCTTTTTGCTCGGCGTTTTGTTTGCTCTAATATCTCCACTGGCCAGCCGTGGGCCAGCCGCAGTGAGAACACAGCCAGACCACTACAAGAACACAGCCGGACCAACTAGAACACATAGCGAGACCAGCAGGAACAAACAGCGAGACCGCAGAAGGGCGAAAAGCCAATACATCATTCCTAACAGGTCTTGAAAAGTCCTCTTGAAAAGCTCAAAGAGTCGACCGAGAGCCGATTGGTGGCCAGTCACAAAAGAGTCCGAAAAATAAACGAGCAAAAAGTTCCCCTTCTCGCCAGTTCGCGGCTTCCTGTCCAATTACACTCAATTACACTCAACGCTGTTATTACTCTTTCAGACACTTATTACACCAGTTAGAATTTGTCCATCAATGGTCAACTATTGAAAAGCTGGTCAACCCAGAAAAAGCTGGTCCTATTCCACCATTCAAAAGTTTTTCAAATTGGTTTTAGAGTTCTGATCCTATTCTCAACTTCTGACTTGAACTTTATATGGATGAGGGAATTTGAGAGATTCAATTTGGCTATTGCCTCTTGGGGAAGAGAACATTGGAAAAGCTAGAACCATATCACGAACAAATACGAGAGAGCTTTTGTTTAGCAGTTTGAGAACATCAGTGATGTCACAGCAGGTAGGATCATCCTATCTTTTACCTTGAAACAGGTGGTCAATTTATCACTGAAAGAGAAGTGACATCATTGGAGAATGATATTTGACTCATTGATTGATTGATTGATTGATTGACTTTATTCAATATTATTTTTAAGAGTGTACATACATGTTAACAAGAAGTACTCTGTCAAAATAATATTAGGATAGCACACAAAGTTTTTCAACTTATTTCCAGTGTGGTCCTTCCTAACAACAAGATGGTGTCATTCTGACACTAGACATGTGTCCAACAGAAAAAGCAAGTGTCATGACATCTCTGTAATCATTTTGCTGATCACTTGTAATGCATTTCCTTCGCTATCTACTTATCTTGGTAGCTGGCCATTTTCAGCTGAATTTGCTTCATACCACCAAAAACAATACAATTCCATGGTAAAGTAGGAACACAGCTCTATACATCAAGATCCTGTGCGGCTGCGTCTGTATTTGTTTCTTTATTATCATCACTTTCTGGCCGCGGGCAAAACCGCATCACTACAAAACAGCCAACACGATTTCTTTGCATGTCGTTTTGACGTTTGGAAGAAACCCAGAGAAGATTTAGATCTTGCGAGAAAAGAAAATTGGCCGAGACAGATTAATCTTCATTTTTGGAGCATTGTTGAGACTCGCAGTAATGCAAGATAAAGGATATATAGTGTGCAGGCATTTATATAAATGTGTGGAAAAGAACCAAGAATATATGTTTGATAATGCTCATATTTATGTGTTTGTAACATTCAGCATTGTTGTGGTATGTTACTTCAAGTCTAAAACACCTTTTGTTTCATAATTAGATGATAGGACAAAGCGAAAAATACATCCGTTCGTTTTATCCAACTGCAACACAATTTCTGCAATCAATTGACACTCAGGTGCTCAGAACGATCAGATGATAACATTTTGCTTTCTAAATTGCAGAAAAATTGTTACTTTCAATGTCTACAAATAACCTACAAAATTATTCCCTTCAACAAAACATTGTATTGGCTAATACCCATTACCCAGCATATTCTATCTTTTAGTAAACATATATATATCAACATAGATTGTCACAGAACCATCAGTCTTAAATGAGCCCGCTGGCCCAGCTCCCACGTGACGATAACCAACACAACATATCGAGCCCTTCTGCTGACAACCAGCAAATTTATTCCTCTTCAACAAGTTCAAGAAAAATATTGTATTTGGTTATACCCAACATGTTATGCCTTTTAGTGGACATATAAATTTCAACATAGATTGTCACAGAACCATCAGTCCTAAATGAGCCCGCTGGCCCTGCTCCCATGTGACGATAACCAACACATATCGAGCCCTTCTGCTAATAACCAGCAAATTTATTCCTCTTCAAAAAGTTCAACAATATATTGTATTGGGTTATACCCAACATATTCTACCTTTTAGTAAACATATATATTTCAACATAGATTGTCACAGAACCATCAGTCCTAAATGAGCCCGCTCGCCCCACTCCCCAGTGATGATAACTTATACAACATTTCAGCGGTGGTCTTGCAAACTTGCACTCTGCGGCACTTGGCCTGCATTTAGTGGGAGCAAAGTCAGCCGACACACTGAGGCATAAACGGCGACCGGAAGAAAAACGAGAGAGGGAATTAATCATCGTATGTGGGCTGCGTCGAGGGATATTATCCGTAATGGGTTTGTGTGACACGAGAAACGGACAGGAAACACACTGATAAACGGCGAGAAGAAAAGTCGACACCCACTACCATCCCTCTTCTTGGCAGAAGCCATTCTTCTTGGTAGCAAGGTAGAGCCAACCGCTCAAGAAGGATTTTTCACTTCCTTTTCGGTACTACCCCACTATCAACACTGATTGACGTGATCTTTTTGGTAAAATTCTGGGAGTAAGCCTATGTTTGGTGAAGAATGTTAAGTTGGCAGCACAGAAGACACTAAATATAGCAATGTTGGTGCAATTTTGGAGTATTGATTGCTATGTTACTGTGGTTGTAATAATAGGAACATTAGTAGGACCACAAAAGTAGCAGTAATTGACTAATTGTTGTAGAAGACTAGAAATTGTAGAAGTGACACTGCAGTGGTACATTCAAGTATCATAGGTATCCTCTTGGCAGAAGCTAAATATAGCTGAAGTAGAATTTGCAGTAGCAATTTTGTTTAGCTGTTGTAGTATTAGAAGCAGCAATAGCACCTTTTAAAAGATATCTCCTTTTCTTCTCAGAGCCATTGTTCTTGGTATGGAGCCTACTGCCTTGGACTTTTCCTTGTTTTTTGATGAAGTTTGTTGTAGGTCCTTGATAAGTAAGTGAAACGCAAGGAAAATGCAATTTCAAAGTGGAGGGTTCACTTACTTATATCATCAATGAAAGATAAGTAACTGCTTGTATCCCACATACCTCATAAACCGTCCTTTATGACCCAATATGTTTTCATCTTATTGGATGAGAATTCATGCTTCCTCATGCAGCTTGGTTGAGGATGTTTAACAATACCCTTAGGCAAAACATCACCCATTTCACTTACTTACTTATAGGTGGCAATATATGCTTCCATCAAATAACTATATATATATAGATATAAATGAAAATATCAATAACTTAAATTTATCTCATGAAAACCACTTCCTTATCATTCTTATAATATAAATCAAGAGGAGCCTTTATTGTTTTTCTGCTCTTGCCCTTGAGGGGCTAGCTTATGATTTTCATTTAGTCTAAAATATTCCCACAAAAGATTTAGATAGGGAATTTGCATTATCTCAAGTCAACATCCTTTTTAAGAAGACATTCTTGTCAAGAATTTCCAAATGTGAATTGTCAGAGGAGATTGAAAGGGAGCTGCATATAAACAGACATTTTAATCAAGGAACACAATAGGTTTAGCTATCATGTAATCCCATTTCTTACAAGCCATAGACATCACTTTTGAACATGTTGAAGGTTCTCCTTAACTCATAGGGTTAGTGATGCTGTTGTAAGATATATGGGTGAAATATCACTGGTTCTGTTCCAATATATATACATCCTTGTTGCTGTTAGTAATGTAGTGATAACTTAAATCTACCGAAGGTCCCAAGGTCAATTCCCATACTTTCACCGCATACAGGAAACAATTTTTATCACAAACGACATGGTCCCCCAAATCCCGTTTAATTGTCCTGCAAATTCACTCCGATCCATATTTTACTTGCCAAAAATTAGTTGTTTGGACAGTGGTATCAGACTAACTGACCAGCGTCCACTTTTCACAGGCAGACAGCGCCAAATATCCTCATTATAAGCCTAAACGGCGAAGGGCTGAGGTGTCGCCTAAATAAAGAAACCAACTGACAAAATTTTTTACTAAAATTAACAGAAACCCTTCCTCAGTAGAAAGTCCTTACCAACCCAACCCTACCAATGCTATAAATGTAGGATTAGACTCAATAGAAGTCCTTACTAATCCTACAGTGTAGGCTCCCTGTGTGACCCAATTCTCCCTTAGTCTCTCTCGGTCTCAGTAATAGAGATTTAGACAACCACTCTCCAGCACGTTCGGTGAGTGGCCCACTGCAGAAGCGTGTCAATCAGAAGCAACCGCCAGTGCATGGGGACATTTGCGGGTTAAGATAATGTCACCAGAAAGGTTCATTCGGTTCAGAAAGGTTCACTTAGGTCTATTCACTAATGGTGTCTTCCATAAGGGTTCTTCAGACGCATAAGGGTTCATTGGAAGCATAAGGGTTCTATAGCCTTCAAACACGCCTCAAACGCGACTCTAGCCGTTTCTATATTTAATGCGATTCAGCTCCATTACCATGGAAAACCACTTAACACTGCTTTAAGACATAATTAATTAACAGTTACTGGTTCCTCAGCTATAAGATTAGAAATATCTTCCATATAACTTTTTGATGTAACCGATAAATTACGTTACATGGCAAGTTATCTTATAACTGAAACCCTCAGTATATACATGTAGATGCTGGTTTAGTTTATTGACTCAACTTGGAATATTGCACACAAATTTGCATTGTAATCTTACAGTTCAAACATCTTTTGGAGATGATTGGTGCCAACATAAATCCAGGTGACCCGGTCGGAGCGGGAATCGAACTCAGGACCCAATGTTGGGCCAGTGTGTTGTCTACTGAGAAAACACTCCACCCCAAAATCATGAGAATGTATTCTAATTACAAATATAAGAAATTAAGAAAATTTTCTGCACTTATCTAAAGTTCCTTTAAGAAAAGAGAACTTTGAACTATTTAAGCCATGAAGCTTAAACTTTAGAAGATAAATCTTTAAGTGAGATGAAAATCTTAAGACATAATCGAATTAGCTTATATTTGTTGAAAACTGCTTAAAAGAAGAATCTTATTTCGGCGTATTGTTCAGTTGCCTCTAATGCGATTACACTTTTTCGCAGACGTTGGCTGTCAGGTTCATTTTGTTTTGGCGAGCCAAGAAAAGAACTCCTTTCCATATTATCCAATTTGAGGTCCCAAGAGACCTAACACCAGCTCCTATTGAATACCTAATAAGCGCAGTGCAAAACATTCCTCAGGTTTCTCCTATATAAGTCCTATATAAGGTGTTAGTTGGGGAAGAGACTTCAAGCGAGTGTCATAAACATGTAGCGAAAAACCTATTAGATGTTCCATGAGCAACATTTGAGCATTTAGGCCAGACATATTTAATTTTTAGCTTCTCGAATCGACCGACCCAATAGATTTTCTGCCTACGAAAAAAAAACATCCAGTTACCAATAATTTTTATTAAATTGACATTATAAATAATCGAGAATACACCTTTTTTTCGTCCTACCTACCAACCCTAGAAAAAGTGCCTCGAAAAGATCCAAGAAGCTAAATATCAATTATGTCTGGCCTTGGTTGGGCAGGAGAGTGTCATAAACATATAGCGAAAAACCTATTAGATGTTTCATGAGCAACATTTGAGCATTTAGACATTTGAACCACGTTTATGGCATTACGATGGGAGGTGGTTCAACTTGGGTTTGAAAACTTCAAGATCTTACAAAAATTGACGATGTTGGTGTTGTACTGTTGCTGCCGAAGTGCGTTCAGAATACTGTGAAGATGCTGGACATTACAGTGGAAGTAAATATTTTGTGTCCTGTGGGCTGGCGTGAACTTATCTAACAACAGGAGGATGTTAAATTTATCTAAAACATCGTTTTCACTTACTGTATGTTGTATGCGTACATAATAAATGCAACATATTTTGTGTCACACGCGAACCACCCATTTGTGTAATATAGGCACATTTATGCCATCTTTATGTAATTACGATTAGAGGTCGTTCAACTTAAGTTCAAGAACTTCGACAACCAGTAAGTGTCAGCATTGTCGCAGCAATGTTGCTGTTGTGTGAATTTCAGGAATGAGACAAGCGATGTGAATAAAGATGTTGAATAGCATACATAAATTACACAAGTTACATAGTTTACACAAGTTACATAGTTTACACAAGTTACATAGTTTACACAAGTTACATAGTTTACACAAGTTACATAGTTTACACAAGTTACATAGTTTACACAAGTTACATAGTTTACACAAGTTACATAGTTTACACAAGTTACATAGTTTACACAAGTTACATAGTTTACATAAGTTACATACTTTGTATCTCACATAAATACTTGTATGAAATTCATGCTGTGTTTTTATTTTAAACCCAGTTTTGAACTTCTGTTCTGAACTTCAGTTTTGCAACTCATAAACTTCAGCCAATGTGATATGTTACCATTTTTGCAAAACTTGGGACTGATCCAGGGGGGCCTAATTGGTTCTGACCCCCCCCCTTTCAAGCTAAGATATTCAATCCCGACATAGAGATCCCCCGCCGAATTTTCTCGGCCCTTCGGATCTCGCCGCTGGACCTCCCCCTTTCAAAATTCCTTGATCCGCCCCTGAAAACACGTTTTAATATTTGGACGGGAAACAATTTTCAAAGTGAATATATCTCTCCACTAGGCCAGAACATTGGCAACCACAAAGGGTTAAAGACAAATAAACATCGATATTTTTACTGCGGCTGAAGAACAATATAATCAGCAGTGACCTGGTGGCCTACATCTAAAAAGAGTCAATTCAAATTTTACAGCGATCAGTATCACAAAGCAGAATCAATATCCATTTTGAGGTTGTCCAAAAACCAATATAGCCGAACTAAACAGGTCAAATCGACATGCCCTGTGTTAGTCCAAATCAAACGAAGGTTTTCTACATGTATGATCTTTCGCAGAACTATATATCAAAGAGTGTAATGGACCAGAAAAGAATTTTGGATGGTTGGATGGATGATTAGGGGTTTTACGTCCTGTACTTACACACTTGGTAGGCTAATTAGAACAAGAGGTGGACACGGCAATGAGGCAAAGGGCCAAAGGCTAGTAATTTTGGTGGAGGTAAAATAAATCACAGGGCTACGTGCTGTAGTATCAATGTGAAACAGTGAAATGGAACTCTCTTAGAAAATAATCAATTTGACAACAATATTTTGGTACAGTATTCTCTTCCAGTGAATTTCACTCAGTAGATGTAGAGCTCTAAGTGTTTTCGAAGCACAGCTTGGTTTTTGCCTCATCAGATTCATTTAGTATTTTAAATTTTCTTATATATATTGTGTGCATGTCTAACACAATCTCTCAAATATATGATTTGATAATATACAGGGTCTAAGCTACAACTTTTTCAGATGTCTTATCAAGTACATCAAATTGAAAATATTTTTCATAACCTTCGGAAGGAATTCTATCCAAGTCTGATTTATTTACCAATACAGTTTGAAGTGGACCCCAGCGGAAATTAATTTCCGCTGTAGCAGAGAAGCTCTACAAGTCGCAAACATTGATTTATGGCAAAAAAGGCTTGCTATCCGCAAAATCATAAATCGGAGAAAGAGGAAATTGTAAACTGTAGCAGTGACACTGCGTGAAGGTCAACAACTTCAATTCTGAATCATCAGATGGATGTGTAGAGCTGCTAGGGGCTGCTACTGTTGTTCAAACACTTCCTTCCCATGCACAGCTCCACCACCACATTTTGCTACCAAGAAACAGTGAGAGAAAGGTTGAAATAGATGGATAGAGAGATAGATAGAAGATAGATAGATAGATAGATAGATAGATAGATAGATAGATAGAT
Source organism: Platynereis dumerilii (assembly GCA_026936325.1). Taxonomy (NCBI): domain Eukaryota; kingdom Metazoa; phylum Annelida; class Polychaeta; order Phyllodocida; family Nereididae; genus Platynereis; species Platynereis dumerilii. The sequence goes on along the minus strand of JAPTHN010000006.1, from coordinate 9,646,280 downwards.
AGATAGATAGATAGATAGATAGATAGATAGATAGACAGATAGATAGACAGATAGATAGACAGATAGATAGATAGATAGATATGGTAAGCGCAGCCCTCTTAAGCCCAGTTCTGGGCGCTCACGAGGGTTGATTGATGAGATGGGAGAGAGAGAGCAGGTAAATCAAAAGACAACCTAACTTATTATACAGTTACAACATAAGAACTCAAAATATTGAAAGGCAACAGACCACCAACTGCTTTAGGAGGTGTAGAGAAATACAGCTGCTACTGTTTTTCAAAGTTCAAACAGCTCCTTCCTAGAAATATACAGGTACAATTTTCCACCAAACAGCACAGGAAAACACTAACCAGTTATCACAAGACAACCTATGAGCAACCTATGAGTGTCATGTACTGTATTATAAGCATTAAAAATAACGTGCAAGCACTTTAACAGCTGCTTGTAGATGGACTAAGTATCTTTCCTTCTATCTATCTATCTATTTATCTATCTATCTTATATCTATCTAAATTAATCTATCTATCTACATGTATATCCTCCCTTCCTCCCTCCCTTTTTTCCTTCCTACTTTCTTTCCTTTTTCCTTCCTTTTTTCCTTCCTTCATTCCTTCCTTTTTTCCTTCCTTCATTCCTCCCTTCATTCCTTCCTTCATTCCTTATTTCATTCTTTCAATTGAATCTGCAAACACTGGATCTGACTGCTGCTGTGTGTGCTGGTGTCATGGAGCTGCATGGTCATTTGAAATTCGCGCCAAAAACGAACATTTTAGTTTCGTAAATAAAAATTTCAATGTCACAGAAGTTTACCAAAAGTTGATGGAAGCAAGATAAAATTATATTGAGACTGTATGCTAAGTTTCAAGGTGATAGGTGAAATAATGCGACTTTCTATATGGTCAGAGTCTTACCGAAAATTCCTCCTGCAATACAGGCTGCAAGCAGCTGTAAAAACACTGAATCCCAGCCGTTTGAGTAGCTGCTGAGAAGTAGAGCTGCTTCTGTTTTTCGAAGTACAAACAGCTTTTTCATAGAGACAGCACAGGCAAACACAAACCTGGCAAAGGCTAACCAGTTATCACAAGATAACCTATATACAGGGTGTCTGCAGCTTTTTCGAAACCAAATTCCAGGCTCTTTCCAGGCTTTTGACACGCTGGACCATTCTATACTCATAGAGAAATTAAAGCATTATGGAATAAAGGGGAATGCACTTAAACTTTTTCAAACATATCTGTCAGAAAGACCTCAAATTGTTAGCTATAACAGTGCAACATCTGAGGAATTGATTATTAAGACTGGTGTCCCACAAGGTTCAATTTTGGGGCCCCTGCTCTTTATTATATACTTAAATGACATATCCTCTGCATGTTCTCTCTTTCATCCAATAATATATGCAGATGACACTGCTCTTTTCACTGCCCTGGAATCTTCCTTGAATCATCAACAGAATTTAATAACAGATATAAATACTGAATTAGAAAAGGTAAACATTTGGTTTAAAGTAAATAAACTGTCTTTAAATGGGGATAAAACTAAAGCTATGCTGTTTCATCCAGTACAAAAGAAGCCAATTGATATGGAAATCAATATAAATGGTAAATTGATAGAATTTGTGAAAGACTTTAAGTACTTAGGTATAACCTTAGATTGTTACCTATCTTGGAAACCTCACATAACCCAGTTAACAAAGAAAATAGCCAAAACTAATGGAATACTATCTCGATTAAGACGTTTTCTGCCACAAAACATACTTCAAATGATATACAGTTCGTTAACTTTGCCTTACTTAAGCTTTGGGTTGTTGTCTGGGGTGGATCAGCTGAGAGACTGGCTAAGCTGCAAAAAAAGTCTGTTAGACTGATAAGTCGTTCCAAATATAATGCTCACACTAACCCTCTTTTTAACTCCCTGAACCTCCTTAAAATTGGTGATATATACCTGTTACAATTGTATAAATTCATCTATAAATTAGAGAACAAAACTCTTCCTACGTACTTTATCAACCAAATTTTTATACGCAACAATGACACGCACAGTTATGATACTAGAAATGCTACTAATCTTAGGGTACCTCTGGGAAGACATAGCTTAGTTGATAGAAGTATTAGATTTGTGATTCCCCAAATCTATAACTCAATTCCTCCTCCCATAAAAGAGAAAGTTAACACCCATAGTCTGAATGGTTTCAGTAGATATGCCAAGAATTTCCTTATTGACAAATATGTCACAGAATGTGACATAGAAAATTGTTTCATATGTTCTTAATTTACTCAGTCATAAATCTTTCTTTCATTTCATTCTCCATCCTCTCTTTCCCTTCATCTCATACTTCTCACACATCAGTTTTGGTCCAATGCACAGCATACCAGAATGACTGGCATGGTTCTCTCTGAGACACATAAGGGGGGGATCTTGACAGCGACAGAAATCTGTCTTAAAGATCCCTCCCTCCCTTACACATTGTTTCATCTGTACTGGGAAAAGCAAATAAAAAGTCTAAAGTCTAAGTCTAAAGTCTTTTCCAGGCCAAGTTTTCACAAATTCCAGGCCAATTTGTTAATGAACTGACCAATTAACGACACGATACACACATTTTTTTCTGAACACGACATTCGTCCTTTGGTCCTATCATCACTAAAAATTGCCTAAAAATTAGCAGTGGACTATTTTTATTTCCATACAAACTAAATTCCAGGCTTTTCCAGGCCTTTTTTTCAAAATGCTGGTTTTTCCAGGCTTTTCAAGGCCTGGAAATTGAGAAACCAAATTCCAGGCTTTTCCAGGATTGACAGACACCCTGTATAAACCCGGTTAAGTGTGATGTACTGTATTATAAGCATTCAAAACACTGAATGGCACCCAACCACCCAGCTGTTTGAGTGGCAACTGAGAAATAGAGCTGCTACTGTTGTTCAAACAGCTCCTTCCCAGAGCTCCACCGCTACATTTTGGCAGTGCGAAAGAGTTCCTCAGGGGCAGTAGACAGCAGTTTTATTGACTCAGCAGATCGATTCGGTTTAACCAACAGCTCTCCGAGGGGAAAAGGGTTGTTGGGAGAAAAGCAGGGGGCGAAATGAGACGCCATGTTGCTTTGAAAAGGGGTGAAAGTGCACTCACCGCCCCCTGGTGGATATAGCTGAGTAAATACTTGAGTAAATACTTGCCAACACGAGTGCAGTCACACCTCATTTTGAGACCATATTGTGATTCCAGAGGATCTGCAGCTAAATGATATTGCTCCATCTGGGGACATTGTTGACAAGATACATAATAGCAAGCAGTCTGATGCTAAAGGAAAATGATCTCCGAAGAACCAAGTCCTGTGTTAAGATAAAGATATATTTTTATACCATATACTTTTACGCCCCCCTCCATCATTACCACTATCATGAATATGGAGGTTAATTTTGGAAATTTCTTTGGTAAAATACCATTACCAGATCTAATGGCATCCATTTCTGTCAAACAATTCAAAACTTCCTGTACAATTAACCATGTTTCAAACAACACTACAACAACACTACAGTGTCACTAATTCAGCTACTGTCACCAGCAGGTACAATTTAATAGATAGATGACTAAAAGGGTAATAGTTATAGTAACTTCAGCAAGTCTTGTGCATAGAATATTAACTTTTCTTTAAAGGTCCTTATATACAAAGATCCTGTACCTTTCTGCAGAATAAACATTCATAAAGCTAACTACAGCAACTCTCCTCTTACCATTTATTTCTAATTATAACTGATAGTAAATGTATCCTTTTTATCGTCATCAGGGCTCATAACTCCTACTAAAATACAGTTGCTCTGCTTAACTTTCAAAGAAGAGCCTTTAGAATAGAGACTATCCAACAATATCGGGCAAGAATAAAAGGCAGACTTACAATACATCCAGGCTCCACTGTAAGTCATTCCAAATTTGAAGAAGAAGATGGATAGCCAAAGTCTCTTTACTTTATTTCAATCCGATATGATTGAGTCATCGGATAACATTGAATTCAGCCGGAGCGGAGAGAAGCGGAGCAGAGCAGAGAAGCGGAGTAGAGTGGAGCGGAGTAGACTGGAGCGGAGTAAAGCGGAGCAGTCGAATGTTTGTATTTGCTCACATCTTGACACAAGAACTTCAGGGTTTGTTGACAGTAATGTTGAGTGAATATAATTTCGCCAGACGCTCTTCCAAAATCGAAACATTTTCAGTTGCATCTAAACTGATCTAGAGTGGCGTCCAATGGATTGAGATATCTCAGTAAGTCAGCATTTTGGACGTACAGCTTCCCAGATACATGGATTTGAGGAAATCACTAAAATATTTATTTCCTAATTAAGTTAATTTTGTCAATTTGTAATGTTGTGGCTGTCGGAGAATTTGTATCGATTACAAATATGGATTGAATGGCTGCATTCGGCTTGTTCGGAGATTGTAAGAAACACTGATTTGTTACCCATCTATCTGCGTTATGCTTATCTATCACCTGACTATCAATATCTGTCTATCTGTCTATCTATCTATCTGATATACAATGTATCTATCTATCTATCTATCTATCTATCTATCTATCTATCTATCTATCTACCTATCTATCTATCTATCTGATACACAATGTATATACACATCAAAATGGAGCAATGCCTCAAGGACCATGCATGTTATCATTCACATGATCCTCTTATTGTATTTCTAACATGCATGTAACTAACCATTTAGTATCATCACAGTTATCATCAGGGTGCTATTGTCATTTTGTTGTTGTGTCACACAACATGGCAAAGTGTCATAGACTAGTGTCACAGACAGAGGTGTCACAGATAGTGTCACAGACTATGTCATGCACTGTTGTCATGCTATGAGAAATGTGACAGTGTCTAACTCTTTCAGAACACATACAGAACACTCCCAGAGCAATGTCATAGAAGTGTCAGAGCTATGTCAGAGTCAGCCAGCAATGTCAGAGTTGTCTTGGAGCATCTCATGTAAAATGCATGAAACAAGAGACAATATCCGACACACAACACTCCTGATAAGAGCAGTACACATCCCTAAACAAACGCTGTCAATTGCAGAAATAATAGCCATATTAACAGCTGTATCATAGCAAGTGACACCCAGTATTGACTGTGTACATGGTGTATATTGACTTTGTTGTATGGGCTGAAATGTGGTTGAACAATATAGATAGATATGGTTAGTGCCACCCTCTAAGCCCGGTTCCGGGCGCTCACGAGGGTTGATTGATGAGATGAGAGAGAGAGCAGGAGTCCTCAACATGTTACACATTTACCCCATGTGAGGGATCTTTTACTTGCCCAGCACAGACACTGATACAACAATGTTGAAGCCTCTTACAGTTAGACTGAGTTAGTTGTCAGATTGAGCACCCAAAAAGAAAGATAGATGGTATTGAAACACTTCATTTAGGATGGTAGTGAACTTCATTTAGGATGGTAGTGAACTTCATTTAGGTTGGGCTGTACTTCATTTAGGATGGTAGAGAACTTCCTTTAAGATGGTAGCAAACTTCATTTAGGATGGTACTCATGGTAGTAAACTTCATTTAGGATGGTAGTGAACTTCATTTAGGATGGTAGTGAACTTCATTTAGGATGGTAGTGAACTTCATTTAGGATGGTAGTGAACTTCATTTAGGATGGTAGTGAACTTCATTTAGGATGGTAGTGAACTTCATTTAGGATGGTAGTGAACTTCATTTAGGATGGTAGAGAACTTCTTTTAGGATGGTAGTAAACTTCATTTAGGATGGTAGTCATGGTAGAGAACTTCATTTAGGATGGTAGTGAACTTCATTTAGGATGGTAGTGAACTTCATTTAGGATGGTAGTGAACTTCATTTAGGATGGTAGAGAACTTCTTTTAGGATGGTAGTGACAGACCGGGCAAAGACAACGCAAAAGCTACAACCAACACGAAAGTTGTCTGCGATTATCATGAATTATTCATGAACATTCATAGTGCTTTTATTTCATATATTTTCCATATTATAACATTTATTTATCACTAAGCACTGCAAGCAGCACTGTAGTAGTTAAATTGAATCCATTTAATTGGTTCAGGGTAAATTCATCTCAATGATTGAAAACCATTTCTAAAGAATACAGTGAACAGCTCACAATAGATTGATAAGAGGCCTAGAAGGGTACAATACTTATTTTACAAGTGCTTACATTTCCATATTACTATCACTAACTCAACAAATAGAAGGTCACAAAGAGTCTACAAGATGATGATGACGATGATTGGGGCTTTATGTCCTGTATTTAAGCACTTGGTAGGTTAATCAGGAAGAGGAAAAGGCAATGAGACAAAAGATGATTGAAACAGTCATCCAACATAGGCCCAGGGGACCCGGCAAGAGCTGGATTCGAACCCTGGATCCAGCGATTGGCAGCCTAGCACGCTACCACTAGACCAACGCTCCCTTCCCCCCCCCCCCAAGAGTCTACAAGACAAAACAAGAATGAATCTGAACACGAAGCGAAGTAGCAACTCCTCGGACAGATTCAGCTTTGGGAGTCTCCCATATTTCACGACATTCAATCTTATTCCCAGCGTTGACAGCCTATCATAAGGGAGCGGCCGAGACTCTGTGAGAGCCCTGAACCATCATAAGCGAGCTCTGAACCATCATAAGCGAGCTGCGAACCATCATAACTGCTTGCTAACCATCTTGGCGGTCGTTCCGAGCCATCGGCGGTCATTCCGCGGCCATTCTGTCTTGAAAGAGATAAATGGCCGCACTTATATCACGCTCGACCACTCAGTCAGGTGCTCCGGTCCCTCTGGTCAGCCTCCTGTCAGCCTACGGTCAGTCGATTGGTCAGCCGATTGGACGGCTGATTGGTCTCGTCTTTGCGTGCAACAGTGGTCAAGACCAGTGCCCAAGACTAGTGGTCAAGACCAGTCTGATTCTTTCCAGATATATTCTCTTGTGTGTGACCCGAAAACGATCCAAAACTATCTCTGAGTATCTCCAGAGATTCGGACCAATTCTACAGACCAGGGAATTCACCGGTCAAGAGATCAGAAGGTTCAAGCGAAAGATAGAATATTGTTAATACAGAGAAGGATACCAAAAAAGATACAAATATCAATTTCAGTCAATTACAATTTACTGAAAGAAGTCTCATTATCCGTAAGCATTTCATTTACAGCAACATACCTCAAAGAGTATCTTGTTCTATCTATCGATTTATCCATCTATGTATCTATCGATTTATCTGTCTATCTGTCCATCTATATATCCTATCTTGCTATCTATCTATAAATCGGTATATCTATCAATCAATGTATCTATCAATCTCAATGAATGAATCAATCAATCATTATATCTTCCCCATCATGACGATATTTTAGCTATTAGTCCTCTCAGCTCCTCAGTATCTTAGAGACTTAGACATCTTTCTGACTACAGCAGTGTTCAGGATGCTGATTGCAGTTCCTCCAGAACTGTGCAGAACTGTAAAAAGATACAGCTCTACATGCTCCAGCACTGCGAGAAACTGAGAGGATTCTGAGGAACCTAGGAGCACTCTTCTCTGTGCTTTGAATTCTTGAATCTCACTCTTCGAATCTCACTCTTCGAATTCCACTCTTTGAATCCTACTTCTTGAATCACACTAGCCATGAAAAGGATTTCTCCATCTATTCACTATGAATCTGCATCATTCAAGCATTGGCTGCTGCTGCTGCTGCTACTGTTGTTATTTTTGCCATTGCCTTTGCTGTAAATTGGCCTCATTTAAGACTATTCACACACCCAATACCCTCCAGACCCTTTAACATGGCCACTGTTTAATTACCACCCCTTGTGTGTCTACAGTACATGTATGTCGTCAATCTACCATCTACGTCCCATGTGGTTGTCATATATAAACAGGTTTTAGGGTACTACTACTAATACAGCTAATACATCCAAGGTTGCACAAAATTTTAAGTTGAGAATTCCATAATTTTTCCATGACTTTTCATGAACAAATTTGGGATTTTCCAAGACCAATGCTTTACTCATTGAGTTCGAGATTCACCCTGAACCACATTTGCAGGATGACCTCCGTCAAATTGGCCAGTGAAAACTTAAAGACAACAGAACTTAATTGCCTACCAAAAGATGTTACCGAGACAGTCCTGGATAATAGTGGTTAGGATAACCCTTGACAAGGCGGAAGTGAAGACAGTGCTTGGGTTACAGTTCTCTAGCCCAGTCTTGGAAATTACCGTCATATGAGGACAATTGCCATTCCAACTAAGTCCTGGTTACAGTTCTCTAGCCCAGTCTTGGAAATTACCGTCATATGAGGACAATTGCCATTCCAACTAAGTCCTGGCCCTGATGGGATGATTGAGTGTGTGGGGTTGCTCAGTCAGTTGGGTATCAGAAGCAGTCTGATGTCTGTTCAGCCATTCTCATCACACAGCAGCATGACAGTAGCGGAACTTATTCTATCCAATTTCGTGAAATAAGGCAAAGTCATCAGCAGCTGATGACATTTCCCTAATTTTTGTGAAGCCTTCGGGTTCTTTCCTCATTATGTAATGGATAAGCCTGCCAAAATTTATAGAGGTAGTTGATACTGTGATACAACTATATGTCAAGTTTGGAAGTGATAGTAGCAGCAGTTATTTTTCAATAGCCTGTCAAAGATTATTTGGGCACTGCCAAAGTCACGGCTGGGCCATGACACTTTGAGAGGATCATGGGATGGTAAAGACAATGCCAGGGCGAGTGTCATGTGGGACTGAGGACATTGCTTGTCTTGACCAGACAGTAATTTCCTTGACTGTTGCCCTCCTGGGCAGAGGACATTGCAATCCTCGAGACATGGTAAGCTCCCTGACTGTATAATTAATTGTGTTGGGTTTGTTTCCACATCAATAGTGACATTAAGTGACAATATGTCAAAAATGTAAACAAAGATATCCCACTTTCAACATTGTTCAACTCAATCATGTATTCACCTTTTTTCTTTTTCTGATCATACTGAATGCTAAATGCCCAAAACAACACAAAAAGACATAATATATACAGACACCATATTATGTATAATACATTGTAATATGATTGTATTTAGATGAATCAATATATTGACCAGAGGTTTAGCTCTGACCTGTTTTATAGGCTTTATGTGGACTGAGGTTGTTATGAGTATAATATACCAAGACTGCTCCTATGTTCAGCTGCCCAACTAAAGATTTATTGGGCAGAGCAGCTGCTGGGGTGTTATAAACATACTTTTCTATTGTTACATACTCTGTACATGGCGAAGTATGGCTTGATGTTTTGACTGATAGTCTGCACTTCATGATTGTGCCTAATACAGGAATTCTGATACAATATGCAACAACAAAATGTTTATTATTTTGATCTATACAGTGTAGTTACTTTATATACTGGCTTAGTGTTTCATAAATTCAAAAAGATTATGATTACTTAGTAGGCATAAGTTTGGATACTTTCATCCAAAGATTAGAAACACCTTTTTGGGAATGCGCCACCAATAATAGTTTTTCACTAATATTTTTGCCGTTACTACTGACTAGTGCTTTTCCGATACCATTATTTAGTACAGTGGCCAAGATCTGACACCAAAGTTTTGCTTTCTTGGTGTCAATACTACCAATACCAGATATCGGTGCACCCCAAATACGTTAAAATCTTTTTCAAATGACACACAAACGTCTGCCACTAAAGTATTCCACAATATCTGGGCATCAAACCCAATACCTTCAGGAAAGATGAGCCTTTTACCACTTTTTTAAGTCAATCCAAAATTTCAGAGTTCCATACAATATCATTGAGATGCAAATTGTTTTTCAATTTGGTAATACAACTCAACTCTCAGAGAACTCATTTAGTACTCAACTACTCATAAAGTATTTGTCAAGTACAATACATCAGTATTACCATGACCCCTAACATGCTAGCGAAAAACCGTAGGTACAAAGCTCCGCGACCTTGGAAGATGGATGGATGGATGATTGGGGCTTTACGTCCTGTATTTATGCACTTGGTACACTAATTAGGACAAGAGCAGGACACGGCAATGATGTGAAGGATGATTGAAAGAGCCATCCAACATAAGCCCAGGTGACCCTGTAAGAGCTGGATTCGAACCCGGGACCAAGCGATTGGCAGCCCAACATGCTACCACTCAGCTGACCTCTCTTCCTACTTCATAAAATTAAGATGCAATTTGTTTCTCGCAATGGAAATACAACCCATCTCTTTAAGTACTTGTTAAGTACTCATTAAGTACAAGAAATCAGTACAATTACCACGACCCCTAACGTGCTTGCAAAGACCGCAGGTACAAAGCTCTGCGGTCTTTGAAGTCAATTGCACTTAATTGTGCACTCAAGTGCAAACCCTTGTCAACCAGGTTTAAGTGCAACATCAAAGGGTGCACCCTCCAACCTCAGGAGTGTCATATTATCACCATGGAGACAGAATCGGAATCATTTATAGGATCCCACCAAAAAGGAACCAAACTGTGGACACTGGAAATTGGTCAGAATTTTGTCATAACCAGAGCTTCGGAATCGGGTAGTAAGTGAACTGACTCCGACTCCCAACCCCTTTGGTTTTCTGAAAAGCGACTCTGACTCCAACTCCTTAGGTCTTCTGACTCTGACTATATAATCTACTTATTGGTATTATTGCACACAAATATTACGTGGTTAACACTAGGCGAAATTTCTAAAAAGTTTTCAAAGGATTCCGACTCCACCGACAAAACTAGCTACGACTCAAGACTCCTGACTACAGACTCCAAAGCCCTGGTCACAACCACATTGAACCACTAATCAATCGCCAAAGTGTCAGGAAATTGTATCCCAAATTAAAGGATGAATGGATAAATCAGTGAAGGAATGGATGGATAAACTGATTTTGGCCACTGCATTTTGCATCCTGGGTTTTTGCACCAATTCGGCCAATTAAGACTCACCGGAAAGCCATTTGTTTGGTTGAGCCACTAACGCATCATAATGTATATCCCCAATTGAAAGATGATGCAATTTGAATGGTCAAATTTGATTCAGCCATTGCATTTTATATCTTTATTTTTTGCACCAAGTGAGGGCATTGACACAAGGGATGCACAGATAGGGGATGTCTGCATAATTGACATTTGTTCGTATTTGCTCCGTTGATCCACAGCATTTTGTCCCACATCCTTTAGACATCTCTGACCCTGTATCTCTGAATACCAATGAATACCAAAGACCCACTTATTTCCACATTGTTCCACAATGCCATCAAAGAACTCAAAGGTTGCTGCTCTAAACCTGTAAACAGGGAAGTGTGACAAACTCAAAAGGTGTGTGACAAACATGTCATGTCACTGGCAAGCCAGCCTGTCAGTCCTAATCATGTTAATTGGGTCTATTAATAGCTCCATCAACCTTCATGACATGTAGGCCAAGAGAAGCCATTTCATGCAAAAGCAAACATGTAACATTGGGAAAGCAAATGATGTCCTTTGTAACAGAGGGAGAATTGATGAGGAATTGATGTCATAGTTATGAGAACTTGACTTCTTTTCAAAGCATCATTCAGTTCATTTAACTGTTAAAATAATTGTCACATCAAAGGCGAGTGATAAATCGAGTGAAGTAACTAAAATTTGGAGATATATAATATGTAGGGCAGCAAGGAGACTTAAAACAAACGGTCCATTTTCATTGATATAATTCATGGACTTCTATCTCTGGGTGGGTGTGGGTGGGTGAAAGGCTGTATGTCCTGTATTAGTGTATTTCTGCACTGACTTGGCTAAATAGGATAGGTGAAGAATACACCGGGACCAAGCAAACAGAAGCAGAGAGTGCTAAATAGGATGGGTGAAGAATACACCGGGACCAAGCAAACAGAAGCAGAGAGTGCTAAATAGGATGGGTGAAGAATACAGTAATGAGGTGTGGTTCGCTCTTAAATTGGCGGCCCCTTGTATCAGTTCTGTTCAGGGCAAGTAAAAGATCCCTCACATGGGGTAAATGTGTAACATGTTGAGGACTCCCGCTCTCTCTCCCATCTCATCAATCAATCCTCGTGAGCGCCCAGAACTGGGCTTAGAGGGCTGCCCTTACCATATCTATCTATCTATCTTAGCAAACGATGAAACTTCCATCTAACATGGGTCGCCCACACCCGATATCGGACACGTTACTACCACAAAGCTAGGCCGAGTCTGTGACAGTATCTGTCCGTAAGAGTCCAGTTCAACATTGTTCAATAGCAGCTCTGACTCAGTCACTTCGACCTATGTTGGACGATCAATCATCCTACACCTCATTGCCTGGTCCTCCTCCTGTGCTAATCAGCATACCAGATGAGAGTGCATAAATACAGGATGTGAAGCGCCAATCATCAATTCATCAACACCATATCTTCACAAGTTGTTAAATTGTAAACTAATGTTGTAAGGATGTTTAACTTTTTTTCCCAATGTTGCACTAATGGAAGAAACTATTTATAGACTTTCCAGACTCCTCAAAGTCTCATTTGGACATTGCTGAATGGCATCCAGCTGCTTAATTTCTCATGAAGGTCAACTTAGATTTGAACCCGGGACCTTTTGCGGAAAACTGAAGAACCGGATTTGCCTTAATGGCGCCTTATGAGTGAAGAAGTCTGTATTTGCCACAGTTCTGTCTATCTACTTCTCTGTTTTTCTATGCTAATCATGTCCATATAAACCGAAGAACAAGTGTGAAATAACTTAAAAGGACTTCTGCACCTGCCTGTCTGTATATATTTGGTTTGTCTATCTTTGTGACTGCCTCCTATACCAAAGTGTTACAAAAGTAATCTCGACCTTTTTGAACAATCTTTATCCAGTCATGATCATGATAGTTTGAATAAGAACCACTTCATTTCAACTTGTCATCAACCACTCATAGACAGAACCACAGATGGTTTAAACAATGTTAAACGAGCTACTGACGGGCAGAGAAATGATTCTAATGATTCGTATAGGAGCACCACGAACGACAGGCGCCACGGTCTCTACGGTCTCTATACGGCTCCGGCGGGCTCTGTCAAACTCTGGCCGCCGACGAATCACTTCAACGAATCACTTTCAGGGCCACGGATGATCAAGGAGTCTGAACACGACAGTCTGATTTGCTGAACACGACCAGCATGGCGCCAGTCCTGTCCTAGCCTCGCCGTGACAGGCGATTGCTCCATCAATTGAAGAAACGCTCATGAAGGCCGCGCTGCAAGCTGCAGTATGTTGGTGTTCATCATGTAAATGATGCCTGAGCTTATGGTGGCGATGATTTTTTTTTTGTGGTGCTTATGGTGCTGAAAGGCTGTTGAGTAACTTCAATGGGTGGATGGTGGACGATTGGGGCTTTATGTCCAATATTTATGCACTTGGTAGGCTAATTAGGACAGGAGGAGGACACGGCAATGAGGCTAAGGATGATTGAAACAGCCATCCAACATAGGCCGAGGTGACCCGGCAAGAGCTGAATTCAAACTGTTTCCCATTGGGCAGACCTTGTATTATATAATATTATATATTTTGCATTATTCTCTTGGAAATCAGAATTGCCTCAGACTGTTGTAGGCCTACCTCAAAATTGTGATATAAAATATGCTGAAATTTCGCAAGTGAAATGTGACAATGTCTTGTATTTTTAATACTTGTTATAAATCCTCTTTAATTTGGTGAAGTTGGCCCTGTACCTGCCATTAACCTTTGATAGCTACTTTAACTACTTAGCCTAACTACTTAGCCTTTCTACTTATGATCTACTTAACCTTTTCGTGTACTTAGGCTTGATTAATTTTACCATGGGAGGCATATTTTAAGTTTAATATGTGCCCTATTTAGTCATTTTGGTGATGCTCCCTACCAAACTACTGATCTGCTGATTCAAGATGAAATTTTTATCTATACAGCATATTAATTTCTATCAACTTAAAGGAGATGGATGGATGATTGTGGCTTTATGTCTTGCATTTATGCACTTTGGTAGGCCAATTATGACAGGAGGAGGAGGACATGGTAATCAGGAGAAGGATTCAATTCAAGCTCTGGCAGGGTCACATGGACTTATGTTGGACAGCAATTTCAATCATCCTTCGCCTCATTGCTGCAATTGCTGCAATGCTGCATCCTTCTCCTGTCCCAACTAGCCTGCAGAGAGCATAAAGAGAGGAAGTAAAACCCCAAACCATCCATCTTCTTAACAAATAACCCCAAATGATTTGGTTTAGCTTTTCAATCACAATTGATCATTAACATCTCGAAAAAGTTGATTCAACATTCCCAACCAATGTTGGTTATTAACTAAGCTATTTCTTCTTAATAAATGACCCCAAATGACGCTGAAAGGCTAAAGTTGTTTCCAAAGTTCTTGAGCTCGCGACCATTCAGATCTTTTAGTTTTACCGTCCAATCGGTTGGGTCCAATCGGTTGCAGCATCCAATCGGCGGCAGTCGCGACAAGAAAGATGGCTCGGTTGGCGCCAGTTCCGACGTCCTCCAAAAGAGATGGTCCCCAAACATGAAAACGCCACATGCAACTCGGGAGAACTGTCTCCCAAAACCACCCACTGCCAATTTCCATCAAAATTAATGATTCCCCCTGAACTCAGTTCAACTCACAATGCAATCCAATGGGAGAAAGCGGTGCAAAGCAATGCAGGGATATATAGCCTCATTGTAGGTATTGAACATCTTCAGAACATGTAACATGAAGATGTGGTGAACTGGTGAAGGGCTGAGATGTGACCATCTGGTAAAGTGACAATATGAGATCTGAGAATCACTATAGATTGTCTTTGTATAGGAGTTTTACAATGTTGCACTGCAGAATAGCCAAGATTACAAGTTCATTGAATAAGATGGTTGAAACTGCTGTCAAACATAGGTCCAGGTAGGATGGATGATTGGGGTTTACCGTCCTGTATACAGCATATACATATACGAGCATGCACTCAGTAGGCTAATTCGGACAGGACAAGGCCTCGGCAATGAGGCAAAGAATGATTGAAACTGCCGTTCAACAAAATTCCAGGTGATCTGGCCAGAGCTCAATTCGAACCCGGGACCAAGCAAACGGAAGCCCAGAGCGCTACAGACTGACCTAACCCGCCTCCCCTCATCACAAATCAGAACATACTTCGACACACAAACAACACACAATGGACCAGCATAAGACCTGAGTCACAAACATGCCAGACAAAGTTATGTCAATTGTCAAAGCATGAGTGTATAACACTGCAGTATGACCTCTCATTTGTATTATGCATGCTACGAAATGTACTCGGCATTCATAAAACAGTAGATCAACGTTTATGTGGGTATTCATAAGCCCTTGATATGCACTGTATGAAATCTTTTTCAGCTATATTATCATGATTATAGCCAAAGTTAGAGACAGTGTAGTTTCATAGCACATAGCAGTACAAATGTAGTATCAGCTGGAAGTGGAAGTATATTATGCATCAGCGTTGGAGGCCTCGAAACCGGCCTCGAGGACGAGGCCGGTTTTTGATGGCCTCAGCCTCGGTCTCAGTCTCAGAGGCTCTTGCCTCGGTCTCGGTCTCGGATGCTCCAGTCTGGACTACAACACTACTATACATGTAGTACAGTACCAAAGATGCATGTATATTCATCACATGGCATTAATGCATAAACCCATTCAACCCTTCCTCCGAGTACCTGGTATCGGCTCCAGGATTCCGGGTGAATTCGGCGCGTAGGAGAATACGGCGCCGGAAAAATAGTGAGTTCGGCGCAAAAAAAGGAGAGTTCGGCGCAGGTGAATACGGCGCGTACTGAATTCGGCGCCCGAAAAATAATCATTAATTGATTACCAGTTAAAGAGAACAGGTTTACAATATTATATTGCTACATTTCTAGACGTCAACAAGTGTCTGGAAATGTTACGTCAGTGAATTAATCCTACAAAGTAAAATTGCGCCGACTGAAGTTTGAAGTTTCCAAATTGAAGTTTGAATGGATAATGTCTGAACTTTGAAGTTTTGATCAAAATAAAACAATAATTGATTGATTTGTTTGTTGATTGTTTTGTTCCTTATTGCCAAGTTTACACTTTTGTACTCTCAGTGCTTTCAAACAGGAATAAACAAGTAAAAGAACAAACAAATGGATTATGCATAAATATGAAAAGTTTATTCAGCTTTTACTAGGCACTTGAAGAGACGTCTAGACTTGGTTGAGTAGCGCCGTCATTAAATTTAATAGCAGTCAACTTCATGATCGATTTCAAGTTGTTACAAAGTAGCCAGATAATTGTAGATAGTACCCAAATGATTGCATGATCAACAAAATAACTATTAGTAATTATAAACCAAGCCAAATAACAAGTAATTCAGTATGATTTTCATTGCGCCGAATTCACTTTGGCGCCCGCCGAACTCTCTATTTTGACTGGCTAATTAAAGTGAATTCGGCGCCGCCGAATTCAGAACGCGCCGAGTTCACCAGTACAATAGTACAATGTATTGTATCGCAGAATCAGTGAAAGCTAACATAGCTTTGATACATTACGAGGTGCAATAATCGAGCATATTGTATACCACAGGGCGCAATCGCCAAATCACGACAACAATGATCAATGGACCAGTATAAGTAGATAAGTGCAACGGGTGACCAGACTAAAAAATGTCACTGGACCAGTGTAGAGAGGGCATTAGAGGCCCAGCGAGGGACCAGACTATGAATTAGACCAGACGAAAGTGTGATCGCCATCATCACGATGCCAGTCTATTCCCCATTACTGTCACATTAGTGCTTCTATTAGACTGGTATATTGATGGTCAAGCATTAGTCAGCCCGAAGCAGTTGAAAGCACAGCCGGCACAAAGGGCCATTTGAAGGCAGGAAGTGTCAGCAACAGCCAGAAAGTGCCAGTAACAGGCAGAAAGGACCACTAACTGCCACGGAGTGCCATTAACAGGCAGAAAATGTTGGAAACCGTGAGTAGGAGCCACAAACAGAAAGATTCTTGCAGGAAGCAAGCAGTGTGAGGACCTGGACAAGCGGCAAAGGTGCTACAAACAGTCAGAAAGTGCCAGTAACAGGCAGAAAGGACCACTAACTGCCACAGAGTGCCATTAACAGGCACAAAATGTTGGAAACGGTGAGTAGGAGCCACAAACAGAAAGATTCTTGCAGGAAGCAAGCAGTGCGAGGACCTGGACAAGAGGCAAAGTTGCCACAAACAGTCAGAAAGTGCCAGTAACAGGCAGAAAGGACCACTATAAATTGCCACAGAGTGCCATTAACAGCACAAAATGTTGGAAACGGGTAGTAGGAGCCACAAACAGGAATTGTAACTTGCAGAGTCTCGCAGGAAGCAAGCAGCGCCAGGACCTGCACAACAGGAAAGTATCAGTAACTGGCAAGAGTAAAGTGGCACAATCAGCAAGAAATTGCTATAAACAGCCAGATGATGCATTCCCAGACAGTCAGAAAGTGTCACAAACAGCCAATGAGTGTCACAAACAGCCATAAAGAGCAAGGCATAAACAGCCACAAAGTGCCAGAAACAGCCAGGCAGTCCCAGAAACAGTCAGAAAGTGTCACTTACGTGTACAGCCAGAAAGTGTCACAAACAGCCAGTAAGTGTCACAAACAGCCGATGAGTGTCACAAACAGCCAGATAGTGTCACAAACAGCCAGATAATGCCACTAACAGCCAGAAAGTGTCATTAACAGCCAGAATGTGTCACAAACAGTCAGAAAGTGTGAGCAACAGGCAAATACGCAACAGAAACATAAAATGTTAGTATTGACTCCGTAATGCCTAGAAAAAGCTAACTAGCAACAACCAGCGACTAGTCAGAAATTTGTCCAGTGGACTGTCCATGATCATATATCACTACAATCCGTCCAATCCATCCAATAATGTCCAACAGCGAGTAACAACAGCGAGTCGCTAATGCCAGTCACCAAGAGCGAGCCACTAAAAGTGAGTCACACGTCATGACTGTCACCTGGACGCAACTAATGACGCGACGTGTGGAATTCTAGGGCTTGGACAGCAAGGTTGGCCATCGTCTAGTCCAAGCAGTACCCATTCGGAGCATGTTTACATCTTTTGATGTCACATATAACACAGAATGTTGATATATTCTGCGGATTCTACTGTATTTTTTGTTCCTTGAATGTAATCTAGACTCTAGTACCGTTGTTTCCATCAAATTCTCCTCTCATTCACTGTCAATTTTGATGGATGGATGATTGGGGCTTTACGTCCTGTATTTATGCACTTGGGAGGCTAATTAGGACAGGAGGTGGACATGGCAATGAGGTGAAGGATGATTGAAACAGCCGTCCAACATAGGCCCACGTGACCCGGCAAGAGCCGGATTCGAACCCTGGACCCAGCGATTGGCAGTCCAGCACACTACCACTAGACCAACCCTCCCCCCGTCAGTTTTGAACTTCAGTAGACTATATCTTTTGTACATATATTTCGACTATTATTTGTATAGCTTGTTCGTCTGTACCTTATGTCATATATGTATCTTTGTTAGATTTTTTGTCAATACAATGCTTCAAATATATTTTTATAACTATCTACCTGTTGTGTGATTTACCATGTTTATGTGTATCATTTTTTGGTACACATCGCAATTATGTAATTTATTTGCTCTGGATGACTGTCAAATTGTGACATTGTCATTTTTACATGCGTCATTTTCTGGGCGTAAATAGCTATGACTAAGACAGTGCAAGAATATAACTATTTGCAGCACCAGCACCTTTAAGGCTTTATAAATTTCTCTGTGCAATTATATTGACAAATCCTTATTTTTCCATTTTCAATATAAATTGTTTGCAAGGTAATGAAGACTAAATATGTAGATGGATGGCTGAATATGCCTTCACGTCCTGTATGTATGTGCTTGGTAGGCTAATTAGGACTGGAGGAGGACACGGCTATGAGACAAAGGATGATTGAAACATCCATCCAACATAGGCCGAAGTCAACCGGACGGAATTGGACTCAAACCCGGGACACAGCAATAGGACCTCTTTGATGCTCTTTCAAACAAATATCCACAATTAACAACAATGATTCACTGCTATTGACATAATTAAGTCAGTAAGGTCACGAGAGGTCAATGACCTACTTTCTGACTTAATGACCCAATTAAACGATAACATGCACAATCGCATGTCAGTTATTGGCTTCATGAGGACCACAATATTTCTGATAACTGTTGATCAGCTTGTGTTTATGAGATCTCTATGTTATCACAGGAAATCATAATATCTGATTATCGTTTTGGACGTTATCCTTTCGCAATAATGACGCAGTTGAAGGGGATTTGTGTCTTTGAGCAATGTTGAGGCTTCTACACCTGTCCATCATTTACTACAATTAGTATTATCATAATTCAGGGTTAGCACAATTGCTCAAAAAATTTTGAGAACTAAATTCCACAACTTCTCAACAGCTTTCCATGACCAAATTTTGGAAATGTCAGCTTACAAATGATGATCTCTTTACTCATCGAAGTTACGACGCACACAAAACAAATTTGAGAGATGGTACCTACCTCCCAATTGGCCTGGAATTGTATGACTAGTTCGAATTGTGATGAAAATTAGAATTTTTAACAATCATATACTTCCCTCAATTTCAATGAATTTCCATGTGGACACATTACTTTCCACACCTTTTAATGACTGCAGCAACCCTGATAAATACTTCTACAAAACTTTACTCACATATTTTTTGGTATTCCATCGGTAAAAGCAGCTCAAAACACAAACTCACCTGCAAGCAAAGAAAATAAATATTAGAATTATACAATTAAAAATACAAATCACTATTATTATACAACATTTATCGCAATATATGACATTAGATAAATAGTCATGTAAAAACATTAAAAAAAAAAAAAAAGAAGTTATAAACAGGTGCTTTCATTCTTTCTCACACACGAATGATAAGAATGGGCAACATAATTCAATTCAATCATCTCTCTTTCGAGTAAAAACTTCTTAAATCATTCCTTACTATGAGAAACACGATTTATTTGAAAATGACGAATATTTCCAAGAGTACACCACATGAACTATCAACAAAATCAAGAAGTCAGCTATCATAGTCAGCAGCACTGGACTCATTAATCACAATAGTCAGATATCAACTAGTTCGAATTCTCTCCATGACATTTCTCCTTATAGAACTACGAATCGTCATTACTTCTTGGGATATTCTTAGCCATCAGCATGACATGCCTTCTTGGTAATAATTACCCCCATTGATTTCGGTTGCCATGGTAACCGTCTTCAATTAAGACTTGATTTGGGCGATTATTGTGGAATAAGGAGCCCTCTCTACAATTTTCTAAGATTTTCCCTGATTGGTTGATCGTTTCGAGATCACAAAATGAACACCGAACAAAATTTCTTGACATGTGTCAATTTTCGAAACCTCCTTTTAATATTTTGCAGATTGATTTAATGCTGTAGCATTTGATTAAATCTGATTGCGATATCAAGGAGCATATTTCCCTTATGATTTCAGAGTCAAGCAAATATTTTTCTGGTGATATAAGAGTCAGGGGACTATTTAGCTTGCGATATCAGAGTTATGAGCATATTTTCTTTGTGATGTCATAGTCAAGAGCATACTTTGCTTGATGATTTGCGATATCAGAGTTAACAGCATATTTTGTTAGTGATATCAGAGTCAGGAGCATATACTTTGCTTATGGTATCAAGTTCAGCAGAACATTTTGCTTGTAATATCAGGGTCAGCGTGCTCACATTTTGCTTGTCATGTCAGAGTCAGGAGCATATTTTGCTCGTGACATCAGAGCCAGGGGCATATTTTACTGTTATTAGGGTCAGGAGCATACTTTATTTATGATACGAGTCAGGAGCACATTTGCAGCATATTTGCTTGTGATATCAGAGTCAGGAGCATATTTTACTTGTGATATCAGAGTCAGGAGAATGTATCTGCTACCCGTCGCAGTGAAATTATGTATTTACATTTTAAATATACATACATTATTTTCAAAGCACCAAATTATGTCCAATTTGTTTTTGATGGGTTAATTTCAGTTACCAGTAGACACTTCGAACATCAACCAACACTATAATATCCTATTTCAAATATGTGTATCATCTTGCATACACAGTACACACATACTTAGACATATACACAGTGTATAAGGTATGTCTAGCTAGAGAGTACCACCCATAACTAAGTACAGCTATTTATAACATGAAAGGTGACACCAATTTGGGATTTTGACTGAGAATGCCAGTCATTTTTCACTGTTTAAATACCTGACTTGCTTGGGTGAATTTTCAAAATTTCTGGCATTATCTGGTTAAAATCTATTAACAAAAAGCTCAGTTTCTCAAACTTTCCATGGTGTTAAATGCATATGCATATAATATAATATTATGATATATACATTTAATCGTACTTTTCTTCGTAGCAGCATTCATAAGGGCCGGACAATAAAAATGACTATTGTCGCAGTTTGTCGGTCCAATTTTAACTATTTTTTTTTTATAACATCACTGCAAGTTTGTTCGTTTTTTTTCTAAGGAGCCTAAACTCTTAATATTTAACTTTAAGTGTATACAAGTAGTTTAACATGAAAACAGTGGTTAAATCAGTTGAAGAAATCAATAGGTAAACAAATCAATAAATGAGTAAATCACCATTGATTTAATAGATCAATGATAGATTATACAATCAACTGGTAAACAAGATGCTGAATAGTCAAATCTAATCATAGTCTAATCATCTCATCTGAATACCAGTAAATAGCCATTCAAGAATACTAACAATGCAGTCAAATAAATAACACTTCAGTAAATGCATAGCTGAAATAACAAACAGTACAATATAATAGGAGTAACCCTATTGCTTTGTAAATACCAAATCGAGACACAAAGGTATATATATAATTATATGCATGTCAAATAACTGTCAAGCTGTCTTTATCAATCAAACTCCAGTCTATCTATTTATCAATCTATATATCTCTGTATCAGTTTATAATCTATCTATCTATCCATCTATCTATCTATTTATCAATCTATATATCTTTGTATCAGTTTATAATCTATCTATCTATCTATCTATCTATCTATCTATCTATCTATCTATCTACCTGTCTATCTATGGTCCCAGGTTTGATTTCCAATCTGGTCAGGTCACCTGGACTTATGTTAGACAGCAGTTTCAATCATCCTTTGCCTCATTGCTGCGTCCTCCTCATGTCACCCACCCTGTCCTAATTTACCTACCAAGTGCACATGAACACATGTATTTAGTTACGGTATATTATTGTACAATGTCCCAATTACCCATCAATATTTATTTGAACTTCTATCTATCTTGAAGGCAGCCAGGCCATCCGGTGTGATCAATCAAAACAAAATAGAGGTGTGTGCACAATTTCACAGTCTAGCCCTCATCTATTGAGCAGCTATTCTGAGGCCACCTAACAATGTCAAAGCAAAGTCACTGTCAGCCAGCTTACAATTTTTCACAATAGAGCTCACATTTGGTTTACTTAGCTGGTGATATATTCACACATGGTCCACCACTTCCTCAAAGTCTATAAACCTGTTGACTAAAGTTCCTTCTAGGCTAGAGTCTCTAGAGTCTTATGGACTGCTATTCAAATCAAGTTGAAATGCCATTGTAAATCCAGCTCATGTTGAATTAGTAGACTCATCTACATATCTGGAATCTTCACCCCATGGATATGAAGTGTTAATGTCATGCTGACATCTATTTTTCTTCACTTTTCTTCAGCAGTTCAGTCTCCTCACTAAAGTATCATTATCTCCCTCCCTCCATTAAAGAGTTCGTTTACACTATTTGTCAGTATTTGAGTTTCATTGCAAAGTTTGTTTGATGCTTTTGTTCAATAAGTACAACAAATACATGGTTTCCCTGTGGCCTAATGGCAAAGCGCACTTGTCCCTTAGCTTTGAGGGCGTGGGTTCAAATCTCATCCCGGGAACTCACTTAGGTCCGAGCCCATGGGACATTAAACGGAGTCTGGTTGTATCCAGTATTCTATGCCGGGGCAACTGAAAGACCTTGGACATCCCTGAATAAATAGGGCATGTGCCAGACTCCCAGTCTTCTCATCTCATCATCATACCGAGGTCACAAAAATGAAAGTGCAGCTCCCTCCACAAAATATGGGGGTTGTGCTGCCCAGGTATACCTTATCAGAATTCTTAACTCAATGTCAAGCTCTATCGACATATTTAATTCTTTTTTTCCCTCTCAGTTTCTTCACTGAATGTCACTATACAAATTACATACAACCAATAAGACTTTTATCCAGAACAAAAGTTTCAACATTGTGGCACCTAAAAACTTTTTTACCTAGGAGTGTCACAATCTCATATTCCAATATAAAATCCAATTTATATAATACACAAACCTTTCCCTTTATACATATTATACATTTTAAACAGTGTTATATATAAACTTCAACCATTGTATCATACATATTAGAAACGCAATAAAACTTATGTGAAAGTTTTTATGCAAGTTTCTTTGCAAAAATTCACCCTGACAAAGCCAAAGACCTATTGTAAGGATGACACTTGATTCAAGCTGTATGAAAAAGCAACATACTTCCTAAAAGTGACAAAGGCAGTGCAAGTTTGATGTTCAATATATGTTCTAAATTTTTTTTTCTTCGCATTTTCAGAGTTCACCGGAGCAAATCTAAGCAGCACTGGATGACCATACTTCCATGAAAAGTTAAACGACCGGAGTGCAATCTAGTGAGAAATGATATTCAACACAGCAATGCTAAGTGTGGCATAAAATACCGCATAAATACTGAATAAGGCCAGACATAATTGATTCCTAGCATCGCGGATAAACTGAAATACCGGATTATATGTCTGTGACAAAAAAGCTTACCGACAATTTTATTTAATTTTGACATAATAAAATATTTCAGGTTTTTTTTTGCCACCAAAAACCATCTTAGAAGTGACTTAACTTGAGAAGAAGCTAAAAATCAATTTAGTCTGGCCTATAATATATTGAAGAAAGTGAATTTAGAATTGAAAGCATACCTCAAAAATAAAACTAATTTTTAAAATAATTTTTCAAAGCAGGTTACAGTGGTCTCTGCAATGCATTATAAGACCCTTGTTATAAGAGCAGCCCTCTGTATGTGATTTACAATTTACAAGCAAATAAATTGAAATAATAGTCACAACATTGACCTAATTTGAGAAATATTTGGCAATTATTAGACTTGAAATGTTTACACTGATATTGACGGGTTGAAGTACGAACATGATAAACTAAAGGCAATTGATTTGGCATGTTGACATGACCCAATGAAACATCAAATTAGTTTTTCAGTGAATTTCAGCCAAGAATTTAAAATCAATCTGTATCTGGGTGTATCATCATCATGGTCTAGTCAATTGGTAAATTAGGCCAGACAACCTTAATTTTTAGCTTCTCAGATCAACCGACCCAAAAGATTTTCTGCCTACAAAAAAAATTGACCTTGACCACAATTTTTATCAAATTGACAAGATAAAAAATTTAGATGACTGCCTTGGTTTTTCTCGTTCTACCGACCAACCTAAGAAAAAGAGTCTTGAGAAGACCAGAGAACCTGAAAATAAATTTTGTCTGGCCTTATCAGTAAACACTTTGGGGTTAATGACTTAGAAAACATTCAAAAACTATTTGACAAAATGATACCGCAAACAAGATCATAATCGCACAATAATTTCAATTTTATTTTGGGCGATGTGATTTATGTGATACGGAACAGCTGTCGTTCATTGATTTTGACTCTATTTTTCTCTTTTTTCATCGATTTGCATCAATTTAATGTACAGCGATGAAACTAGGTCAGTAAGTTGACTGTTTATTTAGATATTTACACCAATATCATGCTCTGAGCTTTGGAGTACTGGTATTAAGATTTCAAAATATACATTCACAACCTATATTCAATTGAGGTACAACAAATTCCCTTATTCAATTGCAGCTACGCATAAGCAGATATTTAAACCATATCCCGTATTTCGCCAAATCATCAAAATATGCAATGATATAGGTATTGTAGTAATTGCAAAATAAGCATATTAAAGGTAAAGTATGAACATTTCAAGACAGACAAAAAAACTTTTATTTCTAAAATGAAGATTTAAATCTCTGCAAATCTGCAAATTGGTTTCGTATGTTGAATTAGATAACAGTTGTTCATTATGACAAATAACTCGACTCATCGTTATGCTAAAATGTTAACTAAATTGCTGATAGACTCGGCAAACATCAACCAAGAATTTATGCCAAAATTTCTCTTAATTGATAAAAGATTGTATAATTATTCAATGGCCTCCAAGAGGATATTTTTGTGTACAATATTGCAAGAAAAATCACTACACAGATATATCTTACAAGTACATTATGTATTCCGCATATCAATAATATCATGTATATTGTGTGAATGTCATTGACATGCTATGTAGTATGTACACGTTGGCTAAAAAAATAAAATCCAACATGTTGTTCACTTACAATGTCTATACCAACAGTACACCTTGTTCTTTTCAATCTATTGACAATATCACCATAATCATTGTACATAGTAGACTGTACAAGCCACAGGCATTATAATTTCTTACAAAAAGCTCACATTGTGAAACATATCCTGTATACAACACATACAAGGTTGGCAACTCCCTCAAGATTCCTGGTTTGAGAATCCCTGCTATAATGCTGTCTCAAGCAAGAGCATGAATTCTCAAACCAGGAGTTGCCAACCTTGTATATATATAAATTCAATAAGTGCATGCAGTGACAAGCTTTTTTCTCAAAATGATTGTAATGCCTGTGGTACAAGCTGTACAGTGTGTCAATGTGTCATGACTTCAAAAAGCTTGTACTAATGACACTGTCATTGTCAATGTAATTTCTCTATTGCTAGAATGTCAAATGAACACTTCTACATTGTTTAATGTTTGCAACCACCTGTCAGACAAACATTACCAATTATGCCCTGAAGCTAAAGTTAATTTAGAACATGAAAGTAATGGCTATAGGAACCATTACATGACTCATAAGGCCAATTTGACTAAATATAGGAGACAGTGCATATGACAAATTGACAATATATGGAAGTGTAAGTCACTGTGTAACTATGTCAAATGTTGACAATATTTCAAGAGCATTCTGGTTGCAAATGTTGAAGTTGAAACCAATTATAAAACCTTATGAAATGGTCTTCCGTACCAACGGAAATTTGACAAGCAAATTCCCTGTATTTTCCCTGCTTCACAGGACGTTTTCCCAGACCCTTCGGGCTTATTGTTGTGCCATTGCCGCTAATTGGAAATCAAAAACTATGAATCTTACAGATTTTTGCTTGCAACTAGAGGGCTTGTTGTATGCATTAACACATGTAAACCAAATTGCCTGTTTTTTCTCTCAATTTGAGGTCAAATTTCAAATTCCCTGGTTTTTCCGCCCATTTTCCCTGTTTTCCGTACTACTACTACTACTAATCGTGTGCGTGCCCGGGTCGGCCGGGTTGCTCACCCAACCTTGCGTTAGGGAGCAGCACCTTTACGCCTGTTGATTTTCTATTCGCATACCCCCTCATTTTAGGAGAAATTGTGAAAAAAGCACCCTGTAAAAATTTCAAGAAAATCGGTTAAGTCTTAGGGGTCTCTCAAGGCCCCTCCATTCTTAGCAAAAAGGAAAATTTCAACCATTTTCGCAAATACGCGGTTCCTCATAACTTAGTCAATTTGTACAGTACTGCATTTCCAATACCATGGTTGGATAGGGCTAAAAAAGAGCTTCAATTTGCATACCAACATTATTGGTCTAAGATAATATCTCAACTCCCATGGTCTTTTCAGTTTACACTTTTCGTGAATGAAATTGTTGCTGAACGACCGATCCTGATAAAAGCCAGGCTTTTTTTTTTTTTTGCTTTAAATTGCCATGATTCTTATTTTCCCAGTTCAAGAATGACCAAATATTTAAAAAGAAAAGATATTTGACCATGGGAATGCCCGGTTTATGAGTGATGAAATTTTATGTTGAAGTTTGTCGCAAACACATAAAATAGCAGTCGGGAATCGTAGTATTTCAAATTCATATCGTCATCCAAATTTATTACAGGGCACCATGATGGGTACCACTTGAAAGACAATATTCTTATGTTTCACATGATATAGATTATGTTGTCCTATATTTAACTCTTATGAAGTTAAACTATGAAATGCAACAGCCCCTCTCCGATGTTTTCAGCACTTTTGACAAAATCTAACATTAAAACTTTACAGCTCATAAAGCGGGTTTCTCCATGGTAAAAAAAAAGTTTTATGCTTTATCGGGTCATCCTGCCTTTTGGAGAATAAGAACATGTTAATTGACAGTGAAATTTAATGGAAATCTTTTCTTGAACAGGTTTAGTCATTCAGTAAACACTTTCGCACATTAGCACTGTCAGCTGAAGAGTCCATGGGAGTCAAGATATCATCCTAGACCATTAATGTTGGTATGCAAATTGAAGCTAATTTTGATACCTTTCCAACCATTGCAATTAGAATGTTGTTCATTAAAAATTCACAAAGTTGTGGCTAACCGCGTATTGGCGAAAATGGTTGAAATGTTTCTTTTTGGTGAGAATTGAGGGGCCTTGAGAGACCACTTAGACTTGACTGATTTTCATGAAATTTTAACAAGGTGCTTTTTTCACCATTTCTCCTAAAATGAGGGGGTATGCGATGTGAATTTCAGAAAAAAAAATTTTCCTGTACATTTTTAGGCCACCCTATTGGACAGCAGTTTCAATCAGTTGTCGTCTCATTTCTGTGTCCTCGTCCTTTCCAGATTAGCGTACTAAGTGAATAAATACGGGACATTCTCAATTGTATTATCTGTTATAACATCTAATTCCAATATCACTTCATTTGGTGTAATGGCTGACAGTGACTGACAATTAGCACAGAGGGAAATGCAATTATTGACTCAGCAATATTTCACAGAGAATCTCTCAGAGATTCGGGTTCATTTTGTTAATTACATCGGCAGCACACTCCACTTTAGCGGCTTATCAAGATCCACGCTCCTCTGCAAATGACGGAGAATCATCACTTGCTGGTAGTCGCGAGTAGTTGCTTGTAGTTGCTACCGATGATGGCAATTGGGTAACTGATTCATTTGAGATTATCAGCCGCTGTGTACACAATTCATTCTGGGTCAATTTAACCATGTGGATATGGAGTTGTGGAGAGCAAGAGGAAATAATTCAAAATAGTGAGATTTTTTTAAATGAAATTGAAATATATACACTGCAAATTCTGAAATTTTGAGTTAGCTCAAATGATTGAGTGAGATGGTTGCACAATTTGTTTGAGCCATGAATTGATAGCTTGTCGTTTTGAGTTATGATAATCTTTATGTTGTTATAACTTGAAAACAAGCTATCTTGGCTCAAAGGAATTTTGCAACCATCTCACTCAATCAATTAAGCTAACTCAAAATTCAAAATTTACAGTGTATCTTCCTGCAGTCGTAAAGGATGATTGAGCTTTATGTCCAGTATTTACGTGCTTTGAAAGAGTGAAGTGGTTCTCTCTGAACTTCTCCACTCTTGGCACTTTGGTTAGTTGGGTAGGCTAATCAGGACAGGAGGAGGACATAGCAAAGAGGCAAAGCATGAATGAAACTGCAGGCCCTCCCGGGGCAAAGCTGAATTCGCACCTGGGATGCAACAATTCGAAGATCAGAGCAGATATGAATCAGCCTCAATTTCAGCCACAGAAAAGTCAAATTTCTCAAACAAGATGTCAGCACAATTACGAAACTGAAATTCTTTATACAAATGAAGTACTAAAGATGTACTGCACATCAACAAAATTCCCCAAGGTATAAATCGCAAAAAAAATGTGACAAAATCATACGCTATCACATAATAACAATATCAGTGTGTGATCCAGCATTTGTGCTATAAAAACTACCACTTACGAGGCACTTAGTCCACAATTACACAATAGAATCAACCACAATCAGACGGTATCAGATTTTCAGGATGTCACCAGCATCACTGTAGCAATTTGCACAGAACTAGCAGAATCCAAACCTTCAAACACAGGAACAAGCCTAATATGAGTCTCTCCTTTACTTGTCAGTAGTATATTCAAAGGTAACACCCTCAGACAGAACCTGCCACTTCATTGGATAGAAAGTGGGTCACTTGAGGTTTCGGCCAATCAGAAATGACCTTACAAAATTTGACATTTCTTAGAATTTCTCTGATTGGCCAAGTTCAAAAGAGACCTATTTTTTGTCCAGATGAAGTAAACTAGCAAGCTCAGTCAGAGTGTACTACCTTTGAATATACCAGATAGAAAGCATCACATGAGTTTTCGGCCAATCAGAAGTGTTCTTACAAATTTGACCCTTCTTAGAACTTCTCTGATTGGCCGAATTCAAAAGTGACCTATTTTCTGTCCAGATGAAGTAAGTAGGTTAAAAATCAGAGTGCAGTACTTTTGAATATACTAGAGACAAGGAAAACAATACTATATTTGGGCTTGGACCTGTGCTTCAAGCCTTGCACATATATCAGTCGCTAGCTTTTCGGCTCAAATTGCCACATCATTTCTGGGTTGTCCTGTCCGCTAATGAATTTGCTAATTCCCTGAGAGCCCTAAAGCCTTTGTTTGCCCAACCACCTGCTAACCCTAAAACCATACAGAGTCAATATTACAGTGGTACTCCAAAAGCATGGACAGTCACTTGTAACTTCATTTTTTATTACTTCATTGTCTAAATAGACTACAATGAATGTACTCATACATCTCAATCTGTTACTGATTTAACATGGGTTAATTCTTCGAAGATGTATACATGTATACCCTCAGCTAGGGATGCACCGATCTGATACCAATCCATCAGTTTCAATGCCGATCAGCACCAAATAGCAGTATCCATATCAGACCGGAGACACTGCTATATATATAAATTTATTGTATTGGTACTAGAATGGTATCAGTATCGGTGGTATCGGCAACTAAATACTAGCATCGGTATAGGTTTGGAAGTGAAAACTGGTATCGGAGTATCCTTAGTTACCCTCAGCTCAAAATTTCATTCTTCCAAGATATATCCTTTTAACAGTCAACAATTTTAACAGAGTATTACAAAAGTATACAAAACATTACGAAAGTTCCTCCAGAGCATGGCCGGTATTTTGCACCTTTATCTAAAATGAAATACTCAAGTACCTAAATTTATTATTAATTTGAACAGAGGAGCAATTCTTCAAGATCTATGTAAAAGGTTGTTCTCTTGGTTGCTCCACTATATTATGCAATTTTTCCATCTAGTTCCACTAGCAATACAATGACATTGAACACAGGAAAGTCATCCATTACTCAATCATAGTTTCTCGTCTGGACTTTTAACATGTAACATTTCAATTCTACATAAACTGCACTCTGTAATATGTCTAACAATAGCGAAACAACCTTCGACATGTTAAGTACAGTTCGAAATGACGTTACAACAATGTCGATATTAGTGAATGATTGATGAATTGTACAATGTTACAGCCAACATGTACATACATGTGAAACTATTTTCTGTCAATGTCAAGGATGAGGGCTACATCAGCCCATTCATTGGACCAGTCATAGACTCATAGCACTTCATAAACCAATAGGGCTCTTCGTCCTGCATTTTTGCACTAACAAGGCTTTAAATAGGCTGGGCAGAAACGAGACAGGGCTTCGGAGTCTGAGTTGTGGCGTTAGAGGTTATCAGGTGGAGTCTGAGACTCTGAGACGCCTTTTTCTTTGCTAACCACGACAAACTTGTGTGCACACACTGCCGAAAAGAGGAGTCGGGAGTAGAAATTCAAGAGACCAAAAAAGTTGGAGTTGGGAATCGTTTTTCAGGAACGCAAGTGAGTCTGAGTTGGTTCACTTACTCTGACTTGCTACCTGTCTCCGAAGCCTTGGAGTGAGATGGATGGATGGATGATTGGGGCTTTACGTCTTGTATTTATGCACTTGGTGGGCTAATTTGGACAGGAGGAGGACACGGCAATGAGGTGAAGGAGGATTGAGAAGGCCGTCCAACATAGGCCCAGGTGACCCGGCAAGAGCTGGATCTGAACCCTGGACCCAGCCTTGGAGTGAGATGCCACAAAGTGAACTCCAGGTACAAAATAAAACATCTGCCCAAAATTGGTTGCCCAGAAACTCAACCCAGGACCAGAGGATCAGCAACCCAAAAGCCCACCACTGAGCTAGTCCTGAAGCCCCTTCATAGTGGGCATGGACAAGTAAAATATTGTGGATTAACATTTTCCAATTTTCCTAAAAATTTAAACGCACAATTCAAATACCTTTTTTGACATCTTTACCACTACCCCTTCGACCATGTTGATAGCATGATGAGCTTCAGAATTCATACTGATATCGACATGGTTCTTATGAATAATTAAAGTGGCTTAGAGACTGAATTATAGAGCTCTCTAGTCTCCCAACTCTCCTGCTTCTATAATGGTATGCAGTAAATATGCATGCTAAGTCATCAGAATATGCCGGTTGCATGTCGTTCGTACTTATCATGAAAACATGGAGAGTCATCAATATGCACCAAAATTGACCAGGAAAAACATCATGAAAAAGTTGAAGCATGTCAATTGTGAACTTCATGTCTATCGAAAGAAAAACTAACTTAGGAACTTCAACTTCGTAAGTCAGAAAAAGTTTGACGTTTGACTTTCCGTTGTTTCATAATGGGTGCATATAATTATATATATAGTGTTGAAGGGTTTTTTTTTTAATTGTCAGAATTCAGGCATAAAGTGAAGCCTCAATATTCAAATTGTCCATCTCTGACATTCGGGAAATGATATTTATTCCATATATTTCTTGTACAAGTTGTCAAAAATTATCCAAAATGTTAGAAAGTCGTTTAAAAATACATATTTTAGTCTTCATCAAAAAGGACCTTTAACTGTAGAAACTGGAGGATCATTTTCGACTGAATATTATCAGCCAGAAATGCATGCCATTACCATTTTTTTATCCACTAATTTCGGAACTAAGAATTAGATAGATGGATGATTGGGATATTACATCCTGTTTTTATGCACTTGGTAGGCTAATTGGGGAAAGGAGGAGGACACGGCAATGAGGCGAAGGATGATTGAAATAGCCGTCCAACATAGCACAGACCAACCCTTACCCCTTACTCATTTCAGAACCAAGACACCATGAAAATATAAACACCAACGAAACACCATACCCACACCATTTATAAACAAATGAACACTCTAACCCATAGACACAATAAACCATGCCATTTACAGTTTACCTTCTAAGCATATTGTCGTGGTGTTTGTTTATGTTTATTTGTCATGAACTACATTATTACCCCACATAAGGTCTTACCCTCTAAACATATTACCCTAAGAATTATGAATGTCTATTTTACCCCCTTTTGTGACCCCTTTGACTCAAGGGTTATTCACACTCAACTGAAAGATCTCATCAGGCATGCAATGCCTCATACTGAGTATACCATATCACATTGGGTATAGGTTGTGAGCCATACTGGGAATAGGAAGTGGACCATACTGGGTATGGGAAGTGAGCCATACTGGGAATAGGAAGTGGACCATACTGGGTATGGGAAGTGAGCCATACTGGGAATAGGAAGTGGACCATACTGGGTATACATGGGAAGTGAGCCATACTGGGAATAGGAAGTGGACCATACTGGGTATATATGGGAAGTGATTACTGGGAATAGTAAGTGGACCATACTGAGTATGGGTAGGCACTAGGCAGGCAGGTATGGACAGTGCAACCATTTCAGGCTGGATGGATGATTTGGGGCTTTACGTCTTGTATTTATGCACTTGGCATGCCGATTAGAAGGAGAAGGACACAGCAATGAGGTGAAGGATGATTGAAACTGCTGTCCAGTAAGTGCAGAGTTTGAATCCAGCTCTTGCCAGGTCACCTGGACCTATGTTGGACAGCAGTTTCAATTATTCTTCCTCTGCCCAAATTAGCCTACTCTGTGCATAAATACAGGACATAGAGCCCCAATCATCCATTGCACAATTTTAGTGCGTTTTGTACCTTATGGAGTCACAGCACCCCCACGAGAGACTATTTCATGACTTCGGGAAGGGCAACCTCACAATGCAGGGAGTCCTGTCGGGACCAATGCACTGTCATCACAGTTCATTGACTTCAATATCAGAACATCCTCAATCTCCTGTCCATAATAATTGTCATGTTCTACCAAATACTTTACACATGTATCAAAGGTGATTCGAAACTGAATCAGTTAATGAGTCACCAGATATCTGGCCAAGCCTGGCATATCAAACATTCAAACTCTTGTCATTTTGGACCTAGGAAGTTCTCACAGTGCAAACTGATTAACCATGCTAAGTACAAGTTCCTAATGCTCTTTCAGCACTGAAAACTTACAGCACTGAAAAACTTCAAAGGACGAAATAGAATTGTAGAATATATGCAATACATGGAGTTAACTCAGTGCTAATGCAGCATTATGCTGCTATTCCAGTGTTTAGTCAATGTTATTTAATTTAAAATACAGTGTGGTTGTCACAGTTTTATGTAAACCATATTTCAGGATCGATAGGTGATATAAGACCAACTTCCTTAGAACTGCTAAACTAACAATTTTCCTTGATGGATTGATGGATTATTGGGGCTTTATGTCCAGTATTTATGAACTTGGTTGGCCAATCAGGACAGGAGGACACGGCAATGAGGCGAAGCCGAAGGATGATCAAAACTACCATCCAACATAGGCCCAAGTGACCCGGCAAGAGCTGGATTCGAACCCTGGACCGAGATTTGGCAGCCAAGCACGCTACCACTAGACCGGGGCAAAGACTTTCAGTGGAACCACTCAGCCAGCCAGTTGACTTAGACATCATTGAACTATATAAGCTCATAATAATAAAGTAATTTTTTCAAGAGAACAAAAATTTCCCAGACAGTCAAACACCAACACCCAAGTATAAAATCACCCACGCAAAGGCAGCCAGTCTCGAAGAAAAAGTCACACACTTTAAAGATAAAAATAAGCAATAAACTAACTGAACTAAGTAAGGAAAAAGATAGAATCAAGTTTCTTTAATGTTGTAGATTTAGAGGGTATATTGCCATTTTGCACTAATGATTCAACATTAATGATCACTAATATTTATGTTACACTTTTTATCAAAATTTAAGATATTAACTTCGGCAACCAAAAAAATAATAACTTCTTTTTGAGGAATAATAACTAACTTTCACATATTTCTCACAAATACAAATCAACTCTAATTTCATGTACAAGCACTGGAATTTTAAATGGAATTCATATTCGAATTTGCATATTGCTGTTTTCCAAGCAAAAATCAGTCAACGTGGGAAATAGTCAAAAATTAAGTTCATTCATAACTGATAAATGACATTCCATTCCAAGATACTCTCTTTCATTGTCAATAAAACATGAGCTCCACAAAAATATCAAAGATATAATACAAAATTTTCTGAATAACCTACAACTTAATACTATAAATACCACTACACATTCCTAGAGACTCATGGAGATCTCACTTCCTTCAGTTCCTTACAATAAGAACAGAAAATAGAGAAAATAGAATATAAATTGTATTCATAGGTACACCAATAGAAATAGAGTCATAGACCCTTTACAAACTTTTATACTTCTAACAGTAACTAGCTTATTCACCAGTGTCCACCGTTGTTCACCAAGCACAGTTAGCTGTGACCTCAGCGACGAATAAGCAAACTATTTCTTAAGTTCATATTGTTATTTATCAAGTAAATGCCCCAGTATGACCTTCGGGGTGGTTCCAAGGTCAAGCGAAATGAGGTTGGACTACTGTTCCCAATATCTTAAACGGTTCACATGGTTCAAGTCTTGATAAAAGTCCATTGGTTCAAACATCAAGGTGAGGTGATGGGGCTTTTAAAAGTCCAGTATTTCTGCACTGACTCGCGAATTTACTCGATTAACAGACTCAACCTAGAAGAGCTTACAGCAGGGCCTCTATTCGAGGTGAGCCTCTAATCCAGGTGAACCTCTATTCCAGTATGGCATCTATTGCAGGTGGGCCTCTATTCCAGAGAGGCCTCTATTCCAGGTATGCCTCTATTTGAAGTGGGCCTCTATTCGAGGGACACTTCTATTCAAGGTGGGCCTCTATTCCAGGTGGACCTCTATTCCAGGTGGGCCTCCATTCCAGGTGGGCCTCTATTCGAATTGGACCTCTATTGTTTCATGGCACAAGAAATGAAAAAGTCTTATGAGGGACTTATAAGTTAACTTTGACATTGCTTTCTTGGCGTATGCAACAGGTCAAGTTAGGTTTACACAATTAATCATGTTAATGAAAAGTGTGTTTTGGTATGAAGCGAATCCGAATAAATTACCAAAATTTAAGCAGAATGAATAAGTGTGACATGGGTAAAATTCAATATATTGATTTTTGTTAAACAATGTTATACCGCATGACTGGCCGCATGTGCATTGACATACTTTTTAAAGCTTACATAAACAGTATTTCCACCTACAAACCTACTTTTAAAACATGCAACATATGCTTAACCATACTTAATTGAAAACCAAGACATGACAGCTACCATTCTAGGAACACTTCCTTGTTCATATTGTCACAAATTAGACTTAGTCTGATTCAAAACACGACAAAGCAATTTAGTATCCTCTTACCCGTTTCCTATTACCAGTGGGCTGAGGACAAGAATTTCATGAAAATTTGAAAAATGTACAGGTCTCTATATCATTTTATACCAAGAATTTGATTAATCTCAGAAATGCATTACATTGTACTCAGCTAAATACCAGAATATTATTGGTATCAGCGACTTAGCAAGTCACGAAAACTTGAAAACAGGTTAATTCCACAAAGAATGAATTCCTACTCCTAGTAGTATTTTCTACCAAATATCAAATTTCCCTCCGAAGGATTACTTTTAATATCTATGTCGAAACCAAACATTCTGAACTATTGGTCATTTAACATCATGTTCATAAGTACATAGGCTAAGGCCAAAGATATTTGGTTTTTAGCTTCTCGGATCAACTGAAGAAACAGATTTTTTGCCTTCTGCAAATTGTTTTTCAGCCTACCCACAATTTTTACCTAAGGCCACACATAATTGATTCCTAGCTTCGCGGATCCGCCGACACAATAGATTTTCTGCCGATAGAAA
Source organism: Platynereis dumerilii (assembly GCA_026936325.1). Taxonomy (NCBI): domain Eukaryota; kingdom Metazoa; phylum Annelida; class Polychaeta; order Phyllodocida; family Nereididae; genus Platynereis; species Platynereis dumerilii. Next base: position 9,609,978 of record JAPTHN010000006.1, on the reverse strand, counting down.
AAAAATTAATTTTTTTTGACATTATAAAAAATTTAGATATAATTTCACCTTTTTTTTGTCCTACCGACCGTAGAAAAATCGCCTTGAGAAGATCCGAGAAGCTAAAGATCAATTATGTGTAGCCTAAATGACCAACCCTACAAAAGGAACCCTGAGAAGATCTGAGAAGAGAAAGATCAATTATATCTTGCTCAAGCTGCTACAAACATCCCACCCTTCTTTCTTCCCTCCCATTCCAGCATTCCAAAACAAGGCCGTCAAGAAATACAAACTTAATTCAATTAATTTGAAGTTCTGGTCTGGCTAATAAGTAAACGCTTTGGTGGTAAATAAGTAAGCACCTTATTACAATGTGCCAGGCTAAAATATTTTGGCTTGGGAGTAAAGTGAAATTTAAAGAACATGTTTTGGCAAACGCTCAAAATGCAGAGGTGTAAACACAGCCAACAAACAAGGAACTTGAAATGGCTTATTCCTACTTTGCATGCCAATTTCCTAAAGTAATGCTGACTCATAATTGCAAGGTGGTACATAGTACATGCAGGAAATATTCCACACCAAAATATGAATGATTAGAAAGAGTGACATAGGCCTAAATTGAATCTCTTCGTCTATCCGTTTATCATATGTTGAAATATTCCATACAAAATACATGAAATATGAGTGGCTAGAGAGAATGACACACTGTATCTTTTCAGCTGTTTGTCTGTCTGTTGATTCATCTATCTATCTATCTATTTGTCTATCTATCTGATACATCAATCTATCTATATGTATGCCTTCCTCTTTACCAACCTATCTATCCTATATTTTAATCTATTTATCTGCCTACATATCATGCATATATTCTCTCTGTACTGCTCTACCTATGTAAGTGTCTGCATATCAGATTCCATCTATCTATCCATATATGATCTATCAGTTCTATTGTCATTCTATGTATTAATCAATTACTTCTATCTATCTATCTATCTATCTATCTATCTATCTATCTATCTATCTATCTATCTATCTATCTATCTGTGTATCTATCCATTAAAGCAAACCTGTGACATTTAATGGTCACAAAGGACAAAGCGTTCACAATTCTGATTCATTCACACTGTATGTTGGACACTGTTCGTGCAAAATTGCCAAAAATTATACGTTCAAATTCCACAAAAACACAGGAGGCATTTCATGTAACATACACTAGCAAAACTGCGATCATAGGGGCATGAAGTGCATAATAGGCAAAAAGTGCAAAATTGGTACAAAACACTGACAGAATCATGAGAAATACACAATACAGAGAATATACACAAAAGACATATGTATACATCTCATAAAGAGAGCAAAAATGGCCATTGAAATAATTTAACACTTGATATTATTGCCATGTATGTTACAAAATACCATATTTCATGCATAAATGTGTAAAAATGTTGAGATGGTTTCAAGGAATGTAGGATATATATTATATAATATACAAGGAATTGCCAATAGAAACTGTTGCTAGGCAACATTTTAATATTTCGATCCATGACATTACTCATGTGAATTTCGCCCTACTTCAAACTATATTTTTTATCAGGAAATGTCACAAATCAGATCTACTTTCTATGTCCATTTACATGATTATGTCCATGAAAGAAAATGATCAGAATTACAGTTTTGTCTCACAACATGCGAACTGGTGTTTGGTCTGATTCCTCCTCATCTGCAGGTCACACAGTAGAAATACACATACTCACGGATAGAAGAGCCAATTTGCAATTTATTTGTTGCATTTTGGTGATGTCTTGGTGCTTTTTTGGTCAGCTATATTTGACAACATCTGTGCGTTCTAGAAATGAGACAGACTGTACCACACCGATAAAACATCATGATATAATACATCATTCTAAAATTTCAAAATTTTATAATTTATCGAACAATTTCCCTGTATTATTTGAATCCCAACATGTTTCAAGGAAATAATAAAATATAAACATTTTTTATATAATAACAATAATCTAAATAGATCTTAACATGCATAACTTCATATAAATCAATACATGTATGAATAGACATGCTCTAACATAAACACAACATAAATGCAGAATAGCACACTAATTATTACACTTCAGATATTATGTTCGGTAATGATCTTATAAATGCAAAATAAGCTATAAAACACTAAACTAGGATATTTTTATCCACAACAAATCTATTGTTCAATTGTATCAATTTGTATCAATGAAACCTATTGTATCATTAAATAGACATTGTATCAATGAATAGCAATGGCATAAATCAAATGGAAAAACATAATAGTATAATACAGAACAATGTACACAAATGTGAAGCTAAAAATTTGGAGTACAATATGTTTAATATTAGAGCCAGCTGGTCCAATCAGCTGTTGCATATAATTCCATATAATATACAATTATACCATGTAGCATACATTAAGGTGTGCATATCATTATAGCACATGTATACAATACAATGATAAGAATATCATTTACCTTTAATTCATATCTAATTTATAAATATGTTACAAAATGGTTCAGTTCATTCATTTCTAAGGTGTTTTTTTGGAATATCTGGAAATATGATTATTCAAGTTCAACATCTATAAAGACATGCAGGACAGGTCTTTGAAGAAAAAATTGAGTTCATTAACTCAATATAATATCATAATTCATAGAGTGAAAACAGCGGATAACTCGGAATGGTGAAAAGCACTGCTGCCAGATACCACATTGTAAGTTGGAACCAGATAGTATTTTGACTGTCGAAGTGCTGTACAGTAATTGGGAATGGACATTTCACAAATTCACACTTTGTCTAAAACATGTAAAATTGATCCCTGACTTAATTACAGTGCCGCCTGTAAGTAAGTGAAACGCATGATATTGTGCCATTGCATCAATGTTAAACATCCTTAATCAAAATGCTTCTGGAAGGACGAATTCTCATCCGATGGGAGGAAAACATTTTGGGTCATAAAGGCCGATGTGTGAGGCATGCGGGATAAAAATAGCAGCCAATTTTCTTTGCTGTAGTTGGAGTTAGGTATGGGTCAAAGTCTTTGATAAGTAAGTGAAACGCAGGCCCAATGTTAAAAGATAGGGAAGAGTGGTTCACTTACTTATCAAAGACTTTGACCCATACCTAACTTCGACTACAGCAAAGAAAATGGGCTGCTATTTTTATCCCACTTGCCTCACACATCGGCCTTTATGACCCACTTTGTTTCCCTTTCATCCGATGAAAATTCATGCCTCCACAAGCAGTTAGGCTGAGGATGTTTAGCATTGATGCAATGGCACAATGTCATGCGTTTCACATACTTACAGGCGGCACTGTAAGCAGACTAGTCCTTAATGTACTTATAACCTATTTGATGCAAAAGTTACTTATTTCTTTAATAGCTGAAAATGGTATCATGTTTTTATCGTTGTTTACTCCTGTTTGCAGTTGGCACTGCTCATAAATATAAATTTATGTGAAAATAATTTTTTAATCATGTTAATGTGAAAGAAATTTTTCTCCCGGGCATAAAACTGACTATTTTGGAAAATATTTGGTGGAACAATCACTGTAATAACTTCATTAGATATACGAGGATCAACATTTTCTTCAGATTCCGTCATCGACTTCATCAGAGATACAAGCTTGAAGGAATGACATTTTCTTCGGATTTGGTCATCATCCAGTCATGTTTTCAAGGCAAAAACTGGACATGTACTCACAGCAAAAAACATGACAGGACTCATGAATACAAAATGAAACATGAACATTGAACAATGATGATACTCCGCCGGGCTGCATTATGACTATATCGTGGAAGTATTTGACCTCTAAAATTACACGAGAAAAAAAAACATATATTCCGGTTCTATCTATCTATCTAATATCTATCTATTTATTTATCTATCTGTCTGTCCGTCTGTCAATCTATCTATCTATCCACATGCATATTTCTATCTATACCAGGTATCTATCTATCTATCTATCTATTTATCTATCTACATGCATATTTCTATGGAACTAGCTTATCAAACACCTAATTGTGATATGTCTAGACCTGTGCCAATGTATATATGGTGATAAATAGGACCATTAAAATACAATTCTGGTTAAATGGCCATTAGGCACAGACTAGGCATTAATGTCCCCAGGGTAAAACATGGAATGCTGTGTTTTCAAAGTTTGATCACAGACTGGGACTTACTCATGGATCTACTATATTCTGGTATTGAATTGGTATAAATTTGGTTTTAAATGACCTATATAATCATAAAACGATTTTAATTGGCTTTTCGATTTTCAGTCAACATCGTCAATCATACTGATTTTTCACATCGTTATGCATTTTATAAGATTAATACAACATGTATTAACAGACAATTTTATTACCAATGATTTCATTAATTGCATCAATCAATCAGTACCTATCTATTCTACCTGCATGTCAGACATCATCTATCTACCAAAGAACAGGTCTATCAACTGTGGAGTATCAATCAATCAATCAACATGATCAGTATCTGTCTGTCTATCTATCTATCTATCTATCTATCTATCTATCTATCTATCTATCTATCTATCTATCTATTTATCTATCTATCTATCTATCTATCTATCAGTCTATCCACCTGTCTATCTATCAGATTCTATCTATCTACCTACGGTAACCTACCTATCCATCTATCTATCTTAATATCTGTCCACCTACCTATCCACCAATCTATCTATCTATCAATCTATCAATCTATCTATCTATCTATCTATTTATCTATCTACCTACCTATCTATCCATTGTCTATCTACTTATCCATCTATCTATCTAACAACCCTGGGATCCTGAACTTCCTGTACTGACACCATATCAGCTGTGTGTATTGTCAGTGTACTTGCCAGTTGCTACTCTGCAACCAGACAATAGACAATGATTCTAGCAAGTGTGTCACCCCCCATGACTCATAACATCAGAATCATCTCTCCTCAGCTCAGCAACTCTTTACCGTTGCCATTAAGCAGTAAGGGAAATTATCACCAGCTGATGACAATCAATGTCCTCAGCCCCACATGACAATCACCCTAGCACTGTCATCACCCTCCCATGACACTCTCACAGTGTCATGGCCTAGCCATGACTTTGGCAGTGCTCAAAATCATCTTTGACTGGCTATTTAAAAAGAACTACTGCAACTATCACTTCCAAACTTGGTATAAAGTTGTATCACAGTGTCAACTAACTCTATGAATTTTGGCAGACCTATCTATTACATAATGAGGAAAAGAACCCGAAGGCTCCAGAGAAATTAGGAAATTGTCATCAGCTGCTGATGACTTTGCAGTATTTTGTGAAATTGGATAGAATTAAGTCCCGTAACTGACATGCTGCTGTGTGGTGAGGATGGCTGCAAAGAGATCAGACTTTCTTCTGAGACCCAACTGATCAACCCCACACACTCAATCATCCTGTCAGGGCCAGGACTTGGCTGGAATTGCAATTGTCCTCATATGCTGGTAATTTTCCTGACTGCTAAGGCCACACACACACACACATATCTAATTTTTAGCTTTTCGGATCAAACAACCCAACAGGTTTTCTGCCTACAGAAACAAATAAACTGAGGTTAACCACAATTTTCATACTATTGACCTAATAAAAAGTAGTGATGCACGGATAGTGAAAATAGCCGGATACCGGATACCGGATAATCCGGCAACACCAACTGCCGGATACCGGATAGCAACCGGATAGTTGGAACCGGATAGTAAACATGCGAAAAAGGAAGTTTTTCGGCATTTGAGGTTGATTATGAATATTTTTTATGAGAGCTGAGACATATAGGCCCGGCAGGAGGACTGTTCCTCTGATGAAATGTTTTTCATTTTGTTCTGTAATAACTGAATTCTGATTTTGATGATGGTGAAATAATGTTGTTGACTCTGTCGTGGTAACGTTCCTTTGATTATTATCAAAATTTTAGCCTTTCATTAAGTTTTGAACATGCCAGATATCCGGTTCTGATATCCGGTTCTCATACCCTCATTTTGCCGGATACCGGATATCCTGCAAATTCCACTATCCGGCCGGATACCGGATACTGCGCCGGATATCCGTGCATCCCTAATAAAAAGCTCCGATTTTTTTTTGTGTTCGACCTACTGACCGACCCAATAAAAAGTGTGCTCGAGAAGATCCGAGAAGCTAAAGATCAATTATGTCTGGCCTAACTTAAAGCTAAGTGTTTAGCTTATGAATTCTATCATTTCCCGGATAAACATATTTTCTTTTTCAATCAAGATCTACAAGACTAACAAAATATAAGATACATATCAAAGTGAATTTCAAACGATGATAAAACTTCCATCCAGATAATCGAATGACTGTCGACAATGACATCAAGACAAAATAGTTTGTCAAATTACATCATTTCCCATCTTTCATTATACATCTGAACATATATCATTACCTTTAATACAATAGCACACATTATAAAATTGTATATTTTAAAGATTCATCTTGAAGTAGCGAAATTAATCAAAATTTCCAACAACAATAACGTAACAATATACCATATACCACATAGAATGAAGCGATTAATATTCTTCCACTGCTGACAATGGCATAATGGGAAATGAATGATTCATTAAATATATTCACACCTATTTCAAAGACATAACAATATCATTATAAGGCCTTCTCAGCCCATCATAATTAAGTAAAGTAATAAAGGACATTTCATATGATAAGTCTCGTCATGCCTCTTAATGGCGTAATTAATAAATTTCATTTATCTTGTAGCGCTTTATCGTTTACAAAGGCTAGGATAACAATGCGCTTACAATGAACTGAATGAAGTGCATAACATTTATGAAAAGAGGAATAAATCTAATGTTTATAATTCAATTGCTTCACACGTTATATTCTCCTTATCTTCTATCTATCTATCTAATAGTATTTATCTATCTATCTATCTGTCTAGCTGTCTGTCTATCTATCCATGTTATCTATCTATCTATCTAGCTTTCAAGCTGTCTAGCCCTTGATCTATTCTTTTATCTTTTCATTTATCTATCTTTCTGACTATGTATCTATCTATCTTTCTGACTATCTATCAATCCATCTATCTATACATCAATCAACAAACATTCAAAGGACATCAGTAGACAGACAGACAGATTGACAGAAATATACACGGTAACACCGCTGTCCTATAAGGTAAATATTACTTATGTTACAACAATTCAATTGCTGAACTTGTAAAGAAATTGAGCCAGCCATGACTCAACAATTGACACAACATTTCAAAACAGCACAAGAAAAATATTTAGTAATACAAAAATGTTTACTTTTCACTTATTTTTTCATGCTATCTTACACATACCATGCTTAAGTGAACAGCTAGCATGAAAAAATTCCGTCTAAGAATTTGGTCGTGGTGACTTCTTAGTCAGTGTGACCTAGACCCCGAAAAGCACTGATACGCTAGGTAGAAGATCACTGTCAAGTGACTCAAGTCAAAGGCAAAAAGCCATGAAAATATCTTTTAAATATTGCCATTGGTTACATAACTATAGAAAAAATTTGTGACAATTTTGTGAACATTTCGTAAACTTGAAAACGCCTATTTCAGAGAAAGCGTAGCAAAGAAAGCCACATATGTACATGATGTATGGATACAAAGTAAATTTATACCTGATAGACAGAACACATATTAGACAGACAAGATAGTCTGAGATAGACATATAGGAGGCCTATCCTTTAACAGATCATATGGTTATATTGAGATACATACGATGATGATATATAGGCAAAATATGTATCTATAGATATCAGGAATAGATAAATATAGACAGATATAGATAGAAAGATAAATAGATTTTCTAGAAAGATAGATAGATAGATAGATAGATAGATAGATAGATAGATAAGCCGTTAGCAGAAATTAGAAGAGACCGATAGTGATAAATAAATCACATTTTCAGTTAAATCAAGTCCGCCAGGAATAGATAATCTCTTTAAGTGAAGACAAAAGAGTTGAAAGACCTCCTGAAAATAGATGATCCTTGAAATGAAGTACGCCCCAATAACTTTGTAGTAATTGCTTCAACTAGAGGCACAAAAACCGAGTTAAACTGACCATTGACATTTTTCACCAGACGCCCTGAGGCCGAGGACGATAAGTCACAAAGATCACAAAATCCCTCGGGCGACATTTTTCTTTGGGCCTTTAAAGTCCGGAGCTCAAAAAGCGTGGACGGAGAATAAACATCGGCTGTTGTCATAACTAACGAGAAACAGGGAAATAGATCTATGTTGTAAAGAGGCGTTCTAAAGAAGGTAGAATAAATCGAACAGAAAATAATTATCTACAGAGTAGATAGAATAGAATGAATGGCAGATTGGGGCATAACGTCCTGTATTTATCCACTCAGTACTCAGTAGGCTATAATTAGGACAGAGGGGGAGGACACAGCAATGAAGTGAAGGATGATAGAAACTGCTGTCCAACATAGGTCAAGGTGACCCAGCCAGAGTCAGAGATGATATATGAAAGAGCACCATTTCACTAGCCTACATATCAGATTCAATTGCACTTTTTACAACACTTCACCAACAATACAATGCAATGTATACACATCTGGAAAACAAAGAATCCCATTCATATACATTTGCTCTACAAAATATTGATACACAGTGCGAGAAGAGGAATATCATTTACAAGAGACTGTGAATGTCTACAATACAATAGAATATGTGTACATAGAAGTGCATCAAAGAAATGCATCAACACTGATCAATAAAAGTTCTACAATTCGTGGATAATATCTATAGAACAGAAGACTGAGAATAGGATGGATGGATGATTGGGGCTTTACGTCCTGTATTTATGCACTTGGTAGGCTAATTAGGACAGGAGGAGGACACGGCAATGAGGCGAAGGATGATTGAAACAGCCGTTCAACATAGGCCCAGGTGACCCGGCAAGAGCTGGATTCGAACCCTGGACCCAGCGATTGGCAGCCAAGCATGCTACCACTGGACCAACTCTCGCCCCCAGACTGAGAATAGGAGTTTCACAAAAAGCAGTCTATACTATATTATCCATGTACACTTAGTCACAGCGCTCACACAAATAAACATTTGGCCAAGACAGTACTTATTTATTGATTTTTACACACCAATGCTATACTTTTCAGAATTTAACAACCTGCATTTTTGCACAACTCCCATTTCATTCAATAATTTTACATAAACATTTATTTATAAGCCCTAACAGCTAAAACAAAACAGCAAATTTAACTCTGAATAGGGAATACAATATTCACAAGTCAATATTGTTCATTTTAAAGCAACTAAAAACATGTAAAAGCTGTTATGGGCTCGTAGTGACGTGAGGAAACAAATTGCACTACCCTGTCCCAAATCATGATTTATTAATCGCAGTTTGCCTCCAAGACTTGTGCTATTCTGTCCTTTTTTTCTCTTTTTTTGTTATAGATCAATTGTGGACATGTTTACGGCACTTCCTTTACAAAAGATCCAACGGATGTGAACTTGTGAAGACTATTTATGAAGAACTAGTAGACATAGACTCATATGTAAAAGTCTTATAATAAAGTTATCATAATGTTCTCAAGACACCTTGGGCAGTATATTCACGATCTGTACACAGTACAATTAACAGGGTTATAAATAAATAGTTAAATCAGAATGAGTTCAGTGACACTATTTGACTTAAAAGAGCAAATTCAATTATTACGTTATAACATGATAAACTTCAAATACATATCTTCTCAATATTCCGGTAACTGTACAATCTTCTAAGCACTTGATAGTCATTTTAACCATCCAAAGTTTTAATTAAAATTTATTAATCAATAAATTATTGAATCGATATTTCAACGTTTTTGCCCATTCTCTTCTCATTCAAAGACCACTGTTTTTTTTTCCAGCAAGGTGCCAAACCTTAACGTTCTTCTCAAGAGCAATATTTAACACTTGAATAAGGAACTCAAGATGAGTCAAGACTTTTTTCTAAATTTGATTTAAATTTGAATTTTTATCAAACTAAATGCAAACACAATAGTGTTGCTTAAGCAGTTGGGCTAGTTTTTGTGAGAAGTTTAGTTTACATTCATGAGAAACATGGTGCCATAAAATACAAAATACCAAGACCTGAGAGGCCATGGATATCATCCAGGGCTTCAGTATTCACAAGTTATATCACAACTAAGAAATAGTTAAATATTTAGTAATACAAAAATGTTTATGTTTATACCATCCTAAATCATGTAAATGAAACATTTCACTTACTATCATCCTAAATGGAACATTTCTATGATTTCACTACCATCCCAAATGTAACATTTCACTACCATCCTAAATGGAACATTCTACTACCATCCCAAATGGAACATTTCACTACCATCCCAAATGTAACATTTCACCACCAGTAAATGTAATACATTTCACTATCATCCTAAATTACACATTTCAATACATGCACCTGATTGCATCATCCTAAATTACACATTTCACTATCATCCTTAATGGAACATTCCAGTACCATCCTAAATGTAACATTTCACTTTCACCCTAAATGTAATATTTCACTACCATCCCAGATGAAACATTTCACTACAATCCTAGATGTAACATTTCACTACCATCACAAAAGTAGCTATTCATACCATCATAATGAAACATATCATATAAATTAATGAACACTTTTAAGTCTTGGACAAAAAGGCACATTGTATCTTATCATACATTTAGTTGTATTCATTTCACTACAGTATATATACTATACAGCGCACTAAACACTACTATACAGACAGGCACTTCAGTCCCTCCTTTTTTCCAAATGGCTAAACCACCTCACCATATGCAGCCTACAAGTATGTCGTGTTTACACACATCTGTGCTTAATAGATTCATAATTACACCCAATTATTCAATCAGTGAAAAGAGTTCCAGCAAATTAAATGCTAACACTGAGCACATTATATGATTATATTAACAAGATATAATGGCATCAGTATCACAGACAATGTAATTACAGACATAGGAGATAGACCCATTGTAAAGTATGAATGTAATAATGTAATATTACGCAAAATGTAATTATATTTCATGGAGCAAGATGTAATTATAACATTCATGAATATATATATCTCAAGCTTCTGCAATGCTGATTGCTGATGAGATAAAGTGTTACTGTTGTGTGAGAAAAAGTACATTTTTAACCATTTATAAACTGATTAAAGATTGGCTAAAAAAACATTCCAAATGTAAAGTTCCACTACCATCCTAAATGAAAGTTTGTGAAACGTTTCACTACCATCCCAAATGCAACATTTTACTACCATCCTAAATGTAACATTTCACTACCATCCTAAACAGATTAAAGACTGGTTCAGAAAACTGTTCCTAACTAAACGACCAGTAGACAAGTTCCCTAATTTCAAAATACTAATTTGTCAAGGAAATGGCTTATATTACCAGTGATCAACACATCAAAATAATATGAAAATTGACATTATTTTGAATCCACAAAGATTGCCAATAATCAAGTATCATTCGCCACGAGACATGTATGCAATACGAGAATATAATATCATTTATCAATGAAATTACATGATTGCATAATGAAATTGAATAATGATCTATTCAACAAATTTTCAGCTCATTTTCCTTTCCAGCTTCAACAATGTTAAAAGCAATCGAGCTGACGTTAAGGTTCGGTATACATACTGAAATGAAACTCTATCAACATCTTACATATCTAGTTACAATTTTAGTAATTATTTTACATCTTATTTCATTTTTCTTGCACATACCTTTCCAGCCTTCGTTTTCTCCAGCAAGGACCTCCCGAGCGATACTCCGCCTCCTATGAACTCGTACTTTTTGCCCTGTTTCCTCTGCGTATCGGCATCCAACTCCCTTCGATTTGATGACACGACAGGAACGTCATCAATATTAGTCACAGGAATGTCATCGTTTAAGACATCATCAATGTTTGTGACGGGAACGTCATCGTCAGAGTATTCGTCATCACTAGGGCGTTTCGGCGCCTCTGCGAACACCCCTGTCTTAATGTCTTTGTATTGGTTGAGGTTTAGGTAAGGTACGCTGTTCTGCGCACCAGCGGGTAGGAGGTTGGACGCGGGTCTTATAAGCAAGGACCCGGGTCCCGTTTGCCGCTTATTCAACTTTTTCTTGTCCACTTTGCGGACGCCATCCTTCTTAGTCTGCTTAGTGACGTCGGCCAATGAAACTCCAGAATTACTAATTATGGAATTGGGTCGTTCGACCTTATTAGGGGATGACTCCTTCGAATTGGACTGGGGGAAGGTGTAGCGTTTGGTGACGTCGTGAGACGGGGGCGATTGCCTCATAGTCACGGTCGGTTTGTTAGAGTCTAGAGAAGATTGCCGCGGAGTCACGGGCGGTTTATCCTCCTGTTGGTTGTTGTGCCGAACTGAGGAGCTCTGCGTCGTCTTCTGCGACTCTTGAGCTGATCTATAGTCCGAATGTCTATGGTTGTCTGGCCTAGGAGCCGTTTTATTTGACTCCTCATGATACGAATGTCTCTGCGTGACTGTTTTAGTAGTTGTAGTCGTATTATTAGTCCGCACTGGTTCTCGTTTTGGCGAATCAACACTGGTGACGCTTGTAACACTCGAACTACTCCATCCGTTGGAAAGATTCGTGTCCTGAGACGCTGAACTCGACGATTCTGACGTTGCATCGGAGGCATCGTGGACACCCTGTACTCGGCGTATGGCATCGTATTTTATGCCCGATGACTGATTATAAGACTGAGTAGATCTCGCACTGTAGCTGTTGTAAGGGGTATCTTCAGCAGGACTCAGCTTCCTGCTCGGCTCAGCGGTAAAGGCAGTCCGGTTCTTAGTCTGGACTGTGGGTTGGAAGCCTGTATTGCTATAGGACGATATAGAGCTGCGGTTATTAGAGCGAGCCGCTGGGTCGCTGGGGGAAGTTGTTTTTGTTGTTTGAGCAGAATCCCTCGGAGACGAAGGGGAGGTCTCCTTACGAGGAGAAACCTCCTTCCTCCTACCGGGGAAATACAAGTCTCTATAACTGGGAGATTCGTCAAAGATCTGCGGAACATCCTTAGCGTTCTTCAGATCGAGAGTCAACTTAGAATTGCTGCTAGATTCGTCAGAACCTGCATGTTTTTTGCTATCCTCAGGTGACGTAAATTGGGGCGGCAGGGGGGCCGGGCGTTTTTTGCTCATGTAGGACCCTATAGGGGACACGGGAGAAGTGCTGTCCGGGTCAGTGCTAATGACCTCCAGGGCGGCCCCGTTGACATGGCGCTGTGAACTCAACAGATTGTTGTTCTGGTTCCTCTGAGCTACATCATTGTTGAATGTTGATCTGCCTTGCACCATGCTAGCTGAACCTAGACTGGAGCCAGATGTCATTCGGTTGTTATATCCAGGAGAGTGTCTCTGGCCAGCAGCTGCCGCCTCCCCTACCTCTGTATGAGTATAATTTGCATTCCTATCATTAACATGGTCTTCCTGAGATGGCGACCGAGGACTCAAACTCTCAACAATTTCCCCGTCGGTCGAATAAACAACTTTTCCCACATCTCTGATACTTCTCAAGGTATCCTCACTTGCCGTGTTATTCCCTTTATGCGAATTGTAGTGGTACGGAGATCCTGAGCCATTTTGCATCGAATGTCTGGTATAATTGTCAGCCGTTTCACTTTGATATTCAACATAATCCGCCCGAGGAGACTCAAGTGATCTTTCCCTTTTCAAAGGGCTCGGAGTTTCGAAAATAGACCGGGCGGCGGAGACAGTATTCGGGCGAGGGAGGTCTGCGGTCTCATCGTCGCCAGCCAGGTTGTTTTCGTGAGGGGGCATTTCTAGACTGTTGCGTCGCGGAGCGTCGCCGTATATGATGTCATCGTGGGTCACCCGTTCCTGCACCCTGCGACGGGGGGATCCTACCGGAGCGGGCGGCTCCCCGAGCAGTGACTCCATACTGTGAGCCTTCTGGCTTCCATACAGAGAGGATTGAAAGACATATCCATCGTTATTAAGCTGCGAATTGCCTCCTCCCCGCGGAGACGCCTTTAAACTGTCCTCCAGTAAACTATCCGAGCTCTGCGACCGCTGACGGTCGCCCGTGACTCCGACGCGCTTCTCCCTGCTGTCGGATAAGTTAGCGAATCGAGAACGTAACTTGTGAACAAATCCCCTGCCATACTGAGGCAGGTCCTCTTCGAAGACTGACTCATTAGTGTAAATGTCATCTCCGGACTGTTGTTCATATTTGACATCTGTCTCACTATCACAGATGACATGATTACTCCCTCCTCCTCGGTAATTACCAGCAGCACTGCTGACTACTCCTCCACTTGAGGTCCGGACAGGCTTTTGTTTTTTCTTACGAAGAGTGTCAGTAACTAGCCAGGGGTTTTCTTGGACTGGTTTGACATGTTCTTCTATTGGCCCTTGTAAACTCACTTGGTCCTCATCAGTCCTTTTATGGTTCAACACAACTTTAGTCAGCAAGTCCTCGGGGTTTTCTAAGTCCTCCTCATTAACAGGGAATGTCTCAACAGCTACTACCCCTTCAGTAAAGTCTTGTCTCCTGCTCACCCCATTGACATCGTGGCCAGGGCTCCTTTTGGCCAAGAAAACCAGTGTGTTTTTCTGTTGACGTTTCTTGAGGATTTCTCTTTTCCACACAGGCATGACTGACAGCTTGGCCTGTTCATCTTCGAACCGTCTCTTATCCTCTTCCTCCTGTCTACGCTTCTTCTCCAACAGGGCCTGCTTCCAGGGCGGCAGCATTTTGCTATTTCTCGCCCTCAAATCCACTCAAATTCGGTAAAAATCACATAAGAAATGAAAATTCACTCAGCCCACAGCACTGCACTTCCCAAACTGCTCAGTGACGTCACTCCTGCTGCGCGCTGCATTGTGGGATGGCTGCAAGTAGGTCAATTATCTAGGTCACACATGTCAAGCAGTTTTGACAGGTCTGTCGCCAAAAAATCGATCTTTCAGGTATAGTATATGACTGAAAACACAATCTGCTATCCCAATTGACCACATAAGATGATGCGTTATTGTTTAGAGAGCTTAGAATTGCTGCAATACGCGGTTGTCATTGCTATTGTGGCTTGCAAGAGATCAATATTTTCTGCAGCTGTCTTGAGTACCACTGCTCATGATTGGTTGCTGTCAGTGGCTGTGGCTCATTTCTCAGTCTAATTGTGGGCATTTTAAATTAAAAACAACCCAATTGTATATTATTGTTGCGGAGTAAAAAATTAAGCAGCCTTGACTGGCTTGAGAAGAGCTGAGAAGTTAATCAGATTGGCTAGCAGTTATTGATTACTTGTGAATGAATGGCTCTGCTCAGCCAGCTCAGATACAGCCAATCAGCATCGAGTTTACAAGGCATTTAATGGGGTGTATGGGATCGAGACCTGTCAATCATGTATCCCTTGACAACCAGCTCAGCACATGACGCCGTGACAACAGTTCTTAAGTAGCCTTATCAAAGTGAGACTCAATGAGAGGATTTTGAGAGGACTAACTTTGAGAGGAGCTCAACAGGTTTATATGCAAAATTTGGTGGATTTTAAACGACTTGATTTTACACTTTTAATTAGTTAAGCATGGCTACAAAAACCATGACAATGCCTGCAAAAACTGTGGCATTTCAACAAAAAACCTTGACAATGCCGGCAAAAAACGCGACAATGCCGGCGCCTATGGTCGGTCCGGCATCTTGGAGACAGAACACTTTGAACGAGATAAAAATGAGCAAGAATATCATGAGGCAAAACGACAGATCTATAGAAGCTGGTAAATCTCTAGATCCTTTACCTAACTTGCGAGATACTGTTGCAGATCTGAGTAATGAAGAAGCTCACAGATATTTTCGACAGACTCGGCAGGTGGTCTGCTTGCTCCGAGAAAGTCTCCTGGACACAAATGAAGAAATTAAAGCTCTCACGAGAGGAAAAGAAGCTCTGGAAAAAGCCTTGGACCACACGAGAAAGGACATCGCTCTTAACATCAAAAGTCAAGGCATCAGAACGTCAAGACCTGTCAGAGAGAAGGTAAAATTAAAATATGAAAGATTGACAATTTTTTAAGCAAAATATGAGTTATAACTTCCAATTCATAATAATTTTTTTTTACTTATTGTAATTATCAAATTTTTTACAATTTTGTGCTATTAGCCAAGTTTCTCTCAACATTACACTATCATGATAATTATATTGAGTATTTGCGTAGTGGGTGGATAATAGTGTAGACCTAGATTGAATTTTTAAAAAGAATATAACATTGAATCGGGTACAAAAAGTGATTTTTTTTAATAATATAAAACATTACTTTTAATTCTTTCAAGGTTTACACAGAATAAATTAATTCCCAATTACAAGAAATGATGAGTTTTCAAGTGTTTGCCAGTTGCCACATTTATACCAAAAATTTAACTAACATCAGCTCATTTAAACTTTTAAAAACACAAGATACCTAGATTAGTGAAGATATCGCCACTATTATTATCGGAGTTCTTAGTTACTTAATAATCCAACTGAAAAACTTTGAAGATAAAGTAACTCATTCTCCCTATCTTTTCTTACTTGTTAAAGCATATTACATAATCAAGCATAATGGTAACTGATTGTGTGAAAGAGAAATTGTTGTAGCACAATGAATGGATTCCACTAGTGGTTCATTTCACATTCTGTGTGTGATGATATGGTTTGCTAAGAGTGTAATTAGCCGGAAATAATCTGTACGCCTGGTTGATTGAGGTTGAGTAGGCATGTTTCAAAGTGGGAAGTGAGGAGGATAGTTATTGTCAATATTGAATTTCCATAAATTATTAATCGTTTTCATAACCTCATCAGAGGAATGAAATGTATATATGTATGATGTTTGAATTAGTTGGGGCGACCATTAGGTTTTCAGGAGGGCTGCCCAGAAAGAATTTATTTATTCACTAAAACAGAGCAAAACATTATTTACATTAAAAATCTCCAAGCTCCCTCCCTTCATATTAAATGGTTGCCCCTCTCTAAATTAAATGGTCTTAAGTTGAACTGAGCATGAAATTATTTATTTGTTTTAGAAATAACTCGAAGCCCCCCTATAAATTAAACGCTCGCCCCCTTAAGTTTAAGTTTAACTGCTCTTGTTTGCAGCAAATTGCAACATTCTAACAACAACTTATTACGGAATAATTATATGTATACCATCAATTTATTTTTTAGTCAAATGTATTTCCACTCACTTGGTGATTTTATTTTTAATCAGTATTTGACAGGGCACTATATAACTTTTTTGTAACGTAGAAAAATTTTAGAGAAATAATTTTAATTTCTAAAGTTAGATTTATAGAATTATGGATTTTTTAAACTGAAAAGTTAATTTAATCAATTATCAGATTTGTTGATAGTTCTGTCTCTTCGATAGAAATCCTGTATTATTACTTGTTCCGCGCGGTAAAAATTATAATTTTTGACTCAAATAAAGAACAAAATAATTTAGGAAATGTTTTTTAAATCATTGACGAAGAAAGTTGTTTTAAATTTTCTAAAAAAGTCTTAAGTAAATTTTTCATATAAATTCTTGACCCAGTAAATTGAGATAACTTAGTGACCTGGGATGTAGCCCACTGATGTTCCATGGCAGTTAATTGGCTTCCAGTAGCATCATTGGTCGCTATGGCAACATGCATATTTGATGACTCCCCTACTCCTAGATCAATCGGTTTGTTTATTAACTTTACAGATCAACTTTCCTTGGGCTGCTTTTCTTCTTTAAGGTTGCTAGTGGCACTTCAAGGGATGTAAATAGTAAAGAATAAATATACATGTATATATAACAATATTTCTGAAGAATTTTAATTTATGAATAGACTCTGACTTCAGCATGTCCATTTAAAAGTTCTCGTTAAAATTATCCAAGTGATGCTTCCGAAACCAAGTTCAAGGAAGGAGAAAGTTTTTTTCAAACATGTTATTTTCCGCTTTTGGAGATAAAACTTTAAATAATCTTAAAATAATTTGTGTTTTGAGTGGATCATCAGCTCTGTGGTTACTTTTATATTTTCATTTGTTGATATCAACCGCCATTTCCTGAAAAAAAAAGGAGGAGGGGGAGGGTTGGTCTAATTGTAGCGTGCTGAACTGCCAATCGCTGGGTACCGGGTTCAAACCCAGCCCTTGCCAGGTCACCTGGGCCTATGTTGGACGGCTGTTTCAATCATCATTCGCCTCATTCTTGTGTCCTCCTCCTGTCCTAATTACCTACCAAGTGCATAAATACAGGACGTAAAGCCCAAATCCCATCCCTCCTGAAAAGAAGAAAATACTCTGATCATTAATTCAATAAATAGAGAAGTCATATATATATTTTAATTAAAATACTAATTGAGGAAGATGATAAGACAAAATTTTATATTGTCTTTTGACATATTTTTAAAATGAGGGGAAAGTGATTTGCTCGGAAGGCAATAAAATATTTACTAATTTGATCAATATTGGTCGAAGAGGCGAAAATTTAAGATTACTGAAACTGCGCTTTACGCTTGATAACTTAACTATTCCATCATTTCCAAATCAGTAACTGCCAACCATTTGGTGCCTTACTAATTTGACATAAGGAAAAACCAATACTTGAGCAATAAAAATTGTACTGTAGAATAACAGAGGAAGCAAGCTGCGGTGAAATCAATCAATTTATTTGAACTCGATCCAGTTCTGACTAAGTCTGGAAGTGTGGTTAAAAATTGTAATTTTATTTCTCTACTTTTTGTCACCAGAGCAAATTTGATGTTTGGCTCCGAGAGTGAAAAATTGGCTGCGTCAATAAGATTATCTTGCCATAGGATTGATTCCGGAAGATATTAAACTCTCTGGCAAATTATATCAATCAATATTAAGCTGTGGATAAACAAGAGCCTGTTGGCATGTCAATGACCCAGGATAAACAAGAGGTGTATCAATTGTGAAAGATAAACAAGAGCTTTAGAAGTTGAACTCTATCATTATAGGGCGGTGGTGAAATATTCTTCATTCTAAAATCTTTTTGTATTGATTTGATTTGATTGATTTATTAAAAAAGAACAACATT
This sequence comes from Platynereis dumerilii, assembly GCA_026936325.1. NCBI lineage: Eukaryota > Metazoa > Annelida > Polychaeta > Phyllodocida > Nereididae > Platynereis > Platynereis dumerilii. Next base: position 9,590,841 of record JAPTHN010000006.1, on the reverse strand, counting down.
ATGATCAATACAAAAACAAAGAGACTTCAAGTAAAAATTACAACGTAACTCCCACTAACCTAGCAGAACTTAACATTCTCAATTGGCAGTGGTGGAGATTCAAATATTTTTTTGCAGGGGGGCTTTTAATAGAAACATACTAAGTTTGTGAAATAGCAATGAATTAATTAGCCCTACATTGTATTTAAAAAAAAATTATTTTTGGGTGCTTTCTTCTGGGCAGTATGGTATTGCATTTGGCATCTTTTTCACTGCACTTCACAATTACATTAAAATCAAGTTACTATGCAATGCTATTAGTATTAGGGTTTGTCAATGTCCTTTGCCTTTTCTATTAAAGCTATTTTGTCAGTAGATTTAATCAAAATTAAAAAAACTTTCCAATTGATGTATTTTACTTGGGTCTAAATCATTTAAGAAAAAAGTTTAATTATGTCTAATGTTAATTGTCTTTTCTGGAAGTAATTAGTGCATAATCAAGTTAATTTTTGACTCTTTCTTTTAAGCAACTTTTAAATTCGAAGACAATATATATCCTTTTAAAACTGCATGAGTTTATTATTCTTGTTGAGCCTTTCTCAGGCTATGTCCTCCATTGTATTCATATAAAAATAATCCTACTAATTGACAATTTAACACAAACATGGGAAGGTCCTTCGTTTTCAAAAGAATGAAACTTGACTCCATCATAAATCCTTATACAATGACCGGTCAATGCTAATCCATAACCATGATAATACTGATCCATAATATGGATTAGTGGACCCTTCCATTAGCTAAAGTTGTGGGGATAATAATCCGTTGGCTGGACTGGTGCCACTTTACCTATTAAGTTTAGAAATCTGCTAATTCAATCAATGGTGGCAATGAAGTGGGTGAAAAGTTGGTTCGGCCGAAGGTAATGTTGTAGTTGAGATAGATATTTTAAATCAATTTAACTGGTCGGCATATTTGATGACGATTTTCAAAATCTTTTTTTTTACCTTGCCTCATCAGGAAATTTTCTCTTTTATTTTATGCAGTAATTAATTTTTTTTAAAAGTTTCTTATCATTGCCGTGTCCTCCCTCCCCCTGTCCTAATTAGCCTAGCAAGTGCATAAATACAGGACGTGAAGCCCGTATCATCCAATGACATCCATCCATCCATCTTATCATGCCAAGATATGCTACTGGATAGAATAAGATTTTTGATATCCTTTTGTGGTTTTTTGTTGACAATTAAGGTTATTTTCTTCTCAGCGCTCAGCAGGAGGCTTTCATTTTTAGAAAATGTGATTTTTGGAGAAGTGATTCAAAAAAAGATCTGACACATCAGAGGGGGTGGCAGCGGGGGGGGGGGGGGGGCGATCGCCCAGGAACCTTTGAGAAAGCCCAAATTCAGGCAAGGAGGCTAAAAATTCGGGCAGATGATCAGATAAATGTTATTGAAAATCAGGTGCTTCCTTGCAATTTCATTTGATATGGTATAAAATTTGGATCGTGAAATTCGGGCAAATGTCGCTCGCTCGCCCCCCCCCCCAAAAATTCCGCCCGCCGTACGCCTATGCATTAGGTTCAATGCTAATACAGTCAATTCAGCTTTTAACTATACAAAAATCAGCGATGGGTCAAAAAAATAATACATTTAAAGGGTGAGCTATATATTACATAGCTTCAAATTGACAATTTGACATGTCTTGCATATCCATTGATGGACATTTTGAAGAAAGATTTGTAATTATGTTAATTGATTAATCAATTATTGATAAAATGGCCAATTTATTCTTTTTTGTCACAGGAGCAGGATGGAGCGGATTCATTGCTGAGTGCAGAGAAACAACAATTGCAAAACATGAAAAAGACTTTGGAATCACAACTGCTGCTGGTTCAACAACAATTACAGGTAGATAATATTATATTATTGCTTGGAAGTTATTGATTAATCATAAATTAAAAGAGATGTCTTGTCAGGAAAGTCCAGAAGTGAATAATAGCATATGAATGAGTTTAAGAGGCACAACTCTTGAAAAATTGTAGGATTTATAAAATTGAGGATTTAAAAAAAGTTTACCTCACTGAATTTATGTCTGAAGTGACTTGACCGTACCATTTTCATTTGCTGAAAATAGTAAAATATTTCAGAGAAAATGTATTATGGAAATGAATGAATAAATATTTATTAGGCCACACATATTTAATTTTTAGCTTCTTGGAAAAGCTAAAGATCGTTTATGTCTGGCATTAGTAGTATTGATTTGAAAGGACAAATTATAAAAAAATATATAAAATTTGGTAAAATTGTAATTTATCTCTTGTTTACAGACATTAGATGCAGCCAGGAAACGTCTGTCCAACGTCCTCCGAGAGAGGTCCCGAGTTCTGGACCTGATCTGCGCTACCGTACCCGCTGGGTCAGCATCTTCTGTTAGGACTTCTGCTAAGTTTACTCGGAGTCACACGATGCCCGAAATGAGCACAGGGCGAGGATCGTCGGCTTCTAATGGGGTGGACCCACTGGGACCCTTTACCCCCGAAGTAGAGAACGCCCTCCTTGAGGCGAAAGAGGCTCGATCAAGGTTAGATTATAATTCTGCAATAGACAAATTTTATTTAGGCTTCCCTAAAATCTCACCAGGAGTCTACAACAGAATGCTATACTCCTATTGGCTGTAATCCTATTGGATGATAAATTTCCCGCCTTTGCCTCCGACTGGTCCAATTGATGCGGTAATTGTCAATATAATACTAAGTTTCATGAGAAATGGTACTGTAGTTTTAGCTGTAGTTCATTGAGTGACTGACTGACTGACAGACGGACAAACGGACACATGCGAATGAAAAAATTGGTCCCATTCTACAGCTAGACTAATTATTGGGATTTTACAATTTGGACTTTCAAAAAAACTATTGCACTGAATAAGTTTATAATGAATAATTTTGTTTTCCAGATCTAACATGCTGCGCAAAGAAGTCGGCAAAATGCTTGACAAAGTGGACAAGGTGCAAAAAGCAACTCACAGATCTGTGAACGACGGACTCATCAACAAAGTGGCAGAGACTGTATCTCTTAAAGTGAGTTGAATGTGACAACTACATCAATTTTTTTCTTAGATCGCCCCATGATTGAGGCTCTGGATGAGGGGTTATGCGGGAAAGGGAATAATCCAATTCAAAAGTAAAATGGCAAGGAACATGGAGGACGTACAGTAGCGGATCCATTGGGGGTGGTTTAGGGGGTTCAAACCCCCCCGTTTGGCCTGAACATTTTTAATTTAAGCAAAAAAAATCTGGATATTTTTAGTACATTTGCGCTCGAAACCCCCCCGTCCGACATTTTCTGGATCCGCCCCTGGACGTAAACCCCATCTAGAGGTGAGGGAGGGGAATGCAAAATTCAATTAAAAAATTGCTAAAGGACAGAGAATTTAAAAGTAAAATGACCCTAGTAAATTTTATAACTATTGGCAAAAATTCCTTGCATAAATATATTTTTTTCACCAATATTTTCATAAATATAATGTTTATAATTGTAATTTATCTGTTTACCTCTCAGCAACAACTGGAACAAGCCAAGACTGACAACCGTCACAGTCTACAGAAAGCCAAGAGATGGTATGATAGTACGGAGATGGCCTGGTATAATTCTCGGGTAATTATTTTCTTTCTAATAAAGTTTTACCATCTCAGGATTAGCCAGGTTTCTTAGATATTAACTTTGTTGTTCGAAAACAATGCAGTCAATAGGTGCATGAAAACAAAATTAATTTGTCGCATGTGTGACTTTATTAAAAAAAATTTTGGAACTGTTATGAAGTTTTGTTGCAATAGTTTTAAAAGAGCAGTTAGCAAAAGTATAGCTTGAGATCATGTAAATAGTCCAGGGAAATCAAATTTTGGCATCCTTTTTAAGATCGTATACCACAATGACATTGATCAGCATAGTCTCCCAACAAGAGATACTCAATTGTAACTGAAGTTAAACCTTTTTTTTCACAGGGACCCCTGTCTTACAGTGACTTGCAAGCTCGTGAAAAACTGAACCGACCAATCATCAGCATGTACCAACGACATCCAGGAACCAATCTACCCGAGGCTCAAGAAATCGTCAGGGTATGTTATTTATCTTTTCCCTTGTGAAATGTTTAGTTGTTGGCAAATTTAGAATCATGGGCTCATTGGGGACTCAATAAACTTTGCCCAAAAAAATGCAGAACAGTGTTTACTGTAGTCAAAGATTGATTCTCACACCTCCTTACACCTGACTCTGGTTTGTTTTGGCTTACTTCCTCTGCCCTTTGCCAGGTCAGTTTCGGGGATCTCAACACTTTGTAATGCACCAGACAATTTTTTATCTTTTTCTCTTGTAATTTTTATATGTGACAGATATTATACAGAGGAGGCAAAAAAAAAATGTTGGAAAAGATATATCTTTTGGGAGTATCGGGCAGAAAATTTTGGTAATTTAGTTTTTTCGGGGCAATTTGGGCAACATTTTTTAAGGCAGCCCCCAAAAATTTATTTACCCCTTCACCTATGGTCATAGACATGTAGTTATAAGGCCACACATAATTGATTCTTAGCTTCGCGGACCCGCCGACACAATAGATTTACTGCCGATGGAAAAAAAAATTGAAATTTTTTGTCCTACCGACCGACCCTAGAAAAAGTGCCTTGAGAGGATCCGAGAAGCTAAAGATCAATTATGTGTGGCCTAAGCTGTTCATTAAAATGTGCTTTCTTTGTATTTTAGGGTGGAGACGGCTTGATCCAATCTCTACAACAAACTGGCAAGAATATTGGAATGTTGCGATTAGCAGAACTTCGACTTAAAGATGACATCCGAGACAAAACGGCCGCTCTAAATACGGACAGCGACGTCCTGAGGTTGAGGAGGCGACGAGGAGACCACCGATGGGTCATGGGGGCTACTTACTAATTATCAAGACAATCGGGACGTTTATAATGTTTTTGATGTTAATTTTGTAGTTTTGTAAGCCTATAAGCCATTTTATTAACTTATTTTTTAAACCATATGATGCATGTTATTTTGTCAGAATTAAATAAAAATTGTGAGTAAACTTTTTTTTTCTCGTTAGCATAAATTTTACTAAAATCTGTTGGGATCGCTCGATCCGAAAAGCTAAAAATTAGGTATGTTTGGCTTCAGAAGGAAGAACATTTTGGTATGGTAAAACATCATCTTTGCTGAACTTGGTAAAATGAATTCATAATGACTCTATATAATACTGAACACTTTTGAAAAGTTTTTCAAGTTTCCTTCTAAAAATAATTTTGAAATGAGTTTAGCCTTTTGGTTATGATAATGGCTTCAGTAAAGAGGTATTCAGTAATATGTTTGAGAGAAAAATCTTCATTTATGTACGTATCTTAATATACTGTGCTACTGTTTATACTATTAAGAATCAGAAACATTTAGTTTTGCATAATTTTAATGCAAGTTAACATGTGGTCAAAGTTATGTGGTCATAGTTTAGTATGTCTTGAAATTACAACTGTGACGATTTTAGTGAATTTAAAAAAGGAAATCTGCCTATTATTGCAGAAAAAGATGTAACCTTTATGATATTTTTGTGCACGTCAGTATTATGTTATTTTGTTAGTCATTTTAAGATGTCTTCAAAATCAAACTGTGATAGAATTAGCATTTATTTGTTAATGCAATGCTTGTTTCGTTGTGTTTTAATACAGATGTATGATTTGACAGAGGGTGGATCATGCATACTATGTACTATTTCCAAATCATGACTTATTCTCTTTAATGATTATTTGTTTAAATATTTTTAAAAGATCTTACTTTTAAATGAAATTGACTTTTCTACTTTGGTACAAGAAAACGTTGAAATATCTCTTTTCAAATTTCTGAAAAGAGTTTTTACATATCGCACAGATCAGTATTTCTTTTTTCAAATGCTTTAGACACTGCTGGATGTAAGTTCCATATTTTAGCTGAAGCTCTATTATACCTGCAATTTGTATTGTTTTAATGTATTAAAAAGAAGTTACAGAACTGAGGCCATCACCAAAAATATTCAGTATGTTAAAAATGTTTTGTTGTCATACGACATGTCACATGTGCAAACTTATAAAATTAAGTTATTGACCTGTGGGTCAAAAAATTTGTTTAAGTTTGACATATTCAACTTTTCGTTTTCTCATTTAAGAATGAGAGCCTATGGTGATGGCCTGAAAGTTCTGGAAACATCAGGAATGTGTAAATGTGTACTCAGATCTGTGTTATCATAAGTTTACACCAAATACGGTCCCTGATGGGCAATCCAGGGGTTCCCAGGCATTAAACATAACTTTTCGAAAAGTCATGGAAAATTCAAATTTTGACAAGAGGCACAACAAATTTCAATGGTTATGGAAGTTTATTGGTTGATAGGATGGCCGGTTGGCAGACAAGTCACAAAGGTCGTCCTGCAAATTTGTTTCGGGATGGATCTTGACCTAAAAAAAATTGCGGGTATGGGACACCCCTGCGATTATTATTAGACTGCATAATTATATTCTGTATCAGCACAGATTTCATTTTAAGACTGACCCTATTGAGAAAAGGAAGCAGCCCACTCCTATAAGACACTGCTCCTTACCAAAACAGGAGCTCTTTTTATATCCCTGGATGAACATATACAGGACAAGGATATAGGATGTATAACTGTTATTGTGTTAAATGACAATAAGGTTGATTGATTGCCACTGACCGATAAAGTTTTTCAAACAAAGTTTTGGAAATTTACCAGAAAAGCACAACTACTGCTGTTAAGAAAAGAGATCATGTTTATAGCTACATTCTTTTTGACTGTAGAAAAGCACTTTTATCTGTATATTTTATATATATCTCAATATGGTCTTATGCATATTGTGTGGCGAACACACCCAGGTATTATCTCTCAATGTTATACGGAACATATCATCAGATTGTAAAAACATGGCACATTAATTGTTAATTCAACAAATGCAAACATTGTAACATTGTAACATTGCATACTTTACAAAGCTGTGTATTTTATATGCTCTTGTTAAGTTTTGTTTCACATAATTTTCTTTTGTTGGATCTTTGAGATATTATTGTTGATTCTTGGAATAAAATCTTTAACCAACGTTTTGATTCTGTTGTTTTTGACACTGATTTAATTACATAGTTCTTTTATGTTCTTTTGTACTTTGTATGATAGACAGTATCAGTGCAGTTTGAATGTATTACATTAGGTTAGTCTAGAAATGACATCCAAGAAAACAGTGTCTGTAGCTCTTTTAAAACGAAATTCCAGGCTTTTCCAGACTGAGTTAAGTTTTCCCAAAATCAAGCTAGTATTTCGTTGAACTGATCAATACAAAAATAACCCACAGTATATTTTGTCTTCAGAACATGAAAATGTTTCTACCGTGTCACAAGAGATCGCCAAATATTTAGCTGCAAATATTTCTTGTCTTGGTAGGAACTAATTTCAAGGCTTTTTCAGGCTTTTTGTGTTTCACGGCTTTTCAGGGATTGGCGGACTGCACAATGTAAATTTTATCAAGTTGGGTTCGTCAGAAAGCCATGGATGATCCACTTTTAAACTGAAGCTCACTTATTCAAAATAAAGTATTTCAATATTGTCGACAATGCCAATTTAAATCTACATTTGACCGAGGTTCTTATAGAAATCCCAACAAAATGCCTTATCCATTAAGCCACTTATAATTTACAAAAAGAAATAAATCACCTGTATGCTGCGAAAGTAATAATCCGATCAGCTAGTTGTGACAAAGCTGTGAACATTCGGACATGGAGCATCATCAAAATTCAGAAGGAAATATTATGTTCAACTAATAATTTAACAACCTAAGATATGAAATGGATGATTGAGGCTTAACGTCCTGTATTTATGCAGTTGGTAGGCTAATTAAGCAGGAGGAGGACATGGCAATGAGGGAAAGGATGATAGAAACAACCATCCAACATAGGACCATGTGACCCGGCAGGAGCTGGAGTCAAACCAGGGACCAAGCGATTGGTAGCACAGCACGCTACCAATCGATGGGTCCCGGGTTTGAATCCAGCTCTTGCTAACCTTCCCCCACCAAAAGATATGAAAGTTAAATTCTCGGAAGTTAAATTCTAATGTCTGCTCTGTCACAAGACCAAACAAATATGTTGAAGAATCCAAACCAACACCAGCCATAAACATTACGACACGAGTCATTGATATGCAATTTCATTTTATATTTGACAATTCTTCGACCATACAATTACTTGATTAATATGTACACCTTGTTTTACATGAGTGAGAAAAGCACATAGTTGTCTTTTATATAATTTTATATAATTCAGTGCAATGAACCATTACAAAGATCTAGATGGAGAGATTTAACTATATGGACACACTTGCAAACTAATAAACGGAGTATAAACAGAAATAAATGTACACCTTTTAAATCACCTACAATAAATCAAGTGAATCGTAACGAAGAGTTTAATTTAATTGATAACTGCATGATATTGCCATCACACGCAATTGGATGCAACATGGACTTGGGCACTGAAACTCAGTACTGTAAATTCTGTAATTGCAATCAAGAAATTATATAATATATATATATATTAATTGACGGAGATATTACAATTGAAAATTACAATTACATAGACTTTGCAAAAAGTTAAACTTATCATAAGCTATTAGAAGAAATATATCACAATTGACAGCTTATATAACTAAAGCTGAAATAGTTTGGTTTATTTTACAAACATATAAACAAGCGATATCATTACAGACACAACCGGTTATTTGCACATTTTACTTTTAATTACAATTAATTACACCACCGACAATGTTATTCAAATTTATTTCATAGACCTCACCTCACAATAACATCAGCGAAGTTTTAGACAAGATTTTAGCCGATTTTAAACTTGTATCGTCTAACGAACAACTTTAGCGATAAAGTCGACTATCAAATTATTTGTATTTGCCTCTGTACCCGTTATTTGCAATGCTCACTCGAGTTCACAATCGGACACGGAAGCAAATTCAGGGACATGGATAGTTACTCAAGCATAATTATCACAATAAAAAATTTATATTGACGACATTTAATGACCTGGAATCATATCAATATTTGCATACTTTAAGGGAAATCCAATACTTTTTCTCAGAAAGGTGTATTTCTCCTCACCAGAGTTACCACTCATTGTTTTGGCTATGGTAGGCTATCTCTTTTCCAAGCCAAAATTCATATTGTTTAAATTTTCTTTGAAGTGGGAATTGGAAAATTACTCGATTATCCCGATAGTCGGGATTCTTGAAGAGAATACTTACCTGAGCCCTTCGTTATTAACGATATGGATAACCTTCTTAATACCCTCGAAAACACTGCCTCCCCTCATCAAAAATGGTCTCTCCCACTGGCGTGACGTCACTTCCGCTTGGACGCCTCCATTCCAGTTTCCGCACTGAGCACCGACTCGGATCTCAATGTTTGCTGCTGGGAGGACGGGGGGGAAGCAAGGGCTCAGGTAAGTATTCTCTTCAAGAATCCCGACTATCGGGATAATCGAGTATTCTTACTCGTTCATACTTACCTGAGCCCTTCGTTATTAACGATATGGATAGAGTGCCAAAGCCTATCCCGGAAGGTGGGAGGCTCAGCAAACACCAAAGCAAAACTTACTTCTCATCTCAATTTGTGTCCCTCACCCAGGGAGGCGGGTGGGTAACCACATAAGAGAAAATTTTCTAAAAAATTTGTGTCCCTCACCTCACTGCTCAGGAGGGACCTTCAATCCTTCATGACCGCCCGACCGAAGGAAGCCGCCGATGAGTGCCACACATCTAAACCATAATGTCGTATGAACGTGGAAGGACGACGCCAGTCTGCAGCCTTGAGGATAGATTCCAGAGGAGCACCATTAAACAGAGCCCAAGTAGTGGCCTGGGCACGGGTGGAGTGTGCCTTCGCAGAAGGAGCAGGCTTGCCGGCATCCACATAGGCAGCCTTAATGATTTTGACCAACCAACCCGCCAGGGTACGTTTGCAAACAGGTTTCAATTTGTTTTTATGACCATAGCAAATGAACAGATGATTATGACTGATATGCTTGATGGACATTAGTGCATTAGTAATTCGTAAATACTGCTTAAGGCAACGAACGACACACAACTTGGAATTAGCTGGGAAGGAGGGCAGAAAAATATCCTCGCCCAGGTGCGTAGGGTTAGCGGTTTTAGGCAGAAAACCAGGAACAGTGCGTATTCTAATGCCCTCACTCTCAAACCGAATATAAGGAGAGGAGCGGGCTAGTGCCTGTAACTCGGAACAACGCCGGGCCGAAACAAGGGCTACAAGAAAAACAGTTTTAAACGTCAGAGCCTCTAAACTCGCCCGACCTAAAGGTTCAAAGGGAAACCCCTGCAAAAATTTCAGTGCAACCTTAAGATCCCAACTGGGAATTAGAGTGCGCGAAGGCGGGTTCTTATGAAACAGCCCCTTCATAAACCTACAAACGGTAGGGTGTTGCCCCACCGGTACCCCGATACCGGTATATGAAAATGTGAAATTGCTGATCGGTACACACCAATAGTCCGATACGCAAGACCTTGATTCACCAGGGATTGCAAAAATGTAAGAATTTCAGCTATAGAACTTGAGCTAGGAGTGGTCTGTCGGCCACCACACCAACGCACAAAAATCTGCCACAGTCGCTCATATTGCCTAGCTGAGGAAGAGCGAATTGACTGTTGAATTGTGTGAACAACCGCGTCCGGAAGGCCCTCTGACAAGAGGCGTTGCCGCTCACCTTCCATGCCAGAAGGTTCAGGAAGTCTGGGCAAGGATGGTGGAGAGAACCGCGGAACTGAGTTAACAGAAACGGCAGGTTGGGCAGCACCAGTGGAGGTTCGACCACCAGGTCGAGCAGCTGGGGAAACCAGGATCTCCTGGGCCAGTTGGGAGCAATGAGTATCAGGGAACACTGATACCTGACCACCCGTTCCAACACCAGAGGAACCAAACACACTGGCGGGAACGCGTAACCAAACACATGCGTCCAATCCATCGACAGCGCGTCGGTTTGGACTGCTAACGGCTCTGGTCGGCGGGAGCTGTAAACGGGGAGCTGACGGTTCGCCTCCGAAGCAAACAGATCGATTACCGGAGTCCCCAGTATCTGAAATATTTGACGTACCAGCGGGGGTGGAGTTGCCACTCCAGAGGCGAGGCCATCTGGCGACTGAGCCGATCGGCCAGAGTATTCTCGATCCCGGGAACGAACTCTGCTCGGAGAGTCATACAAAGGGATTGGGCCCAACGGAGGAGACGCCAAGTCGCCATACAAAGGGTCGGGGACCGCGTACCGCCCTGTTTGTTGATGTAGTGTACTACGGTGGAGTTGTCGCAACGGACCAGCACTACCTTGGCCTGCAGCCAAGAGCGGAAATGACACAGAGTGCGCGAAACCGCCTCCAACTCGAGGAGGTTGATATGTTTGGTGATCCAGGGGCCTTCCCAAGTCCCTTGAACACTCATTCCCTGAAAATGACCGCCCCAGCCATGAAGGGTGGAAGCATCGGTGGTGACTATGGCTTCGACTGGGGGAGGATTGAGGGGACAACCCTTGAGGAGATTCTCGCGGCAATGCCACCAAGCCAGGTGGTCCAGCAACGGCTGGCGGATTGGGATTCTGGCAGACAGATCCCGGGACTGGGCCCTCCAAAAACTGAGCAGATACAGCTGGACTGGGCGCATGTGAAGGCGACAGAGGTGGACTACAGATATCATCGCCGCCATGACTCCCAGAAGGCGAAGGAAATCGCGTGCCGTAACCTGGGCGCCCAGCTGAAAACGTTGTAAGGAGCTGAGCAGCCCGTCTAGGCGAGCGGGTGGCAGACAGACCAGATTCCTGGTGGTCTGAAAACGCCCCCCGATGAAAACAAGGTCTTGCGTCGGACGCACCGACGACTTTTTGTAATTTATTATAAAACCGGCATCCGTCAGGATGCGAATAAGCTGGGTCAACTGGGTTGAAACCACCTGTGCACTTGGGCCGCGCAGTAACCAGTCGTCCAAGTAGGGGTAAACGTGTATGCCCCTCATCCGGGCCAGAGCCGCAAGAGGTGCTAGAACTTTGGTAAACACCCTTGGAGCCGCCGAGAGGCCGAAGGGTAGTACTCGAAATTGGTAAGACTGGTGATGGAGTTTGAACCTCAAAAACTGCCAATCCGCCGGATGGATGGGGATGTGGAGGTATGCATCTTTCAAATCGAGGGATACTAGCCAATCGTTTGGCTGTACCGCCTTGATGACTGCCTGGAGGGTTTCCATTTTGAAATGTTCCTTCCTCAGGAACTTGTTGAGGAAACTTAGATTGAGAATTGGCCTGAGATCCCCAGTCTTCTTGGGAACCAGGAAAAAAGTCGAGTAATACCCTTCGGCCTCCTGGTGAGGAGGGACTGGAACGATGGCCCCTTTGGACAGTAAGTCCTGGACTTCTGTCTGTAAGGCTGCGGCATGCCGCGATGGCACTACAGTGTGCCTCATTGTGAACGGCGGAATTCGCAGAAATTCCAGTTTGTAACCCAAGTGCACGATGGTTTGAACCCAGTTGTCCCGAACATGGGACATCCAAAAGGGTTTGAAAAGAGACAGCCGGCCTCCCACTGGGATGTCGGCTAACAAACGGTCCGGGGGCAAGGGGGACAGGACAGGACCAGTTACCCTGAGGACTGGTGGTTCTCGGATTTGCGAGAAAAATTGTTCCTCTGGCGGCCCCGATGACCTTGGAACTTAGGGGCCCCGTGACCTCCCCTGTCATGCCGCCACTGGCGAGAGGGGTACTCATTCGAACGCCGCGGCTGTTTCGCGGGTGGCCCCATGGAACCAGATCCCTGCGGGAAGGTCGCTTAGGAGGACGAGGTTTTGGAGCGGCAGCCGAAGTAGCATCCAAAGCCTTACTGGTGAGGCGGTAGGACTCTAGCTTTTCTTTCAGAAGCGGTCCACAAATCGAGCCGTCACCGACCGCGGGAAAACGCTTTACCGAGGTCTTCACTGTGGAAGGCCAAGCCGTTTGATCAACCCAGAGGGAACGACGAATCCACTTGGCCTCAGCCGACACACGGGCATGGAGATCGATATTATCCATGGCTGCGTCTTGCGCAAGGATTGAGACATCAGCGAGGACGGGAAAATCCAACTCATCGGACACCGTATTGTAATCACTAGATGACAATTTGGTTAATAGGACGTGATCAACCGCCTGCAATTTGGTGGTTAAATAAGTTAGCATCCAACTCTGGGCCACAGAACAGGCAAGACCCAATTGGCTCTGGGCCTCCACATGAGCTACCTTCCGCTCAATAGGGGCTAAATCTTTATTAGGTAACTTGGGGGCCTTGACTTGCACCCGGACACCCGAACGTTCAAGTTCCTGAACTAGATAGTCATCAGCCACTCGGCCACCTTGAGATACTTGAGGAAGTCCTTCTCCACAATTTTATAACGGTCCTTGGTCACTTTTTTGTAGATACTTGTCTCACCAGGGGCATTCCAAATTTTGTCAACTACCTTCGAATGAGTGCCATCAAAGGGCAAGAAAGCCTGCGCGCCCGTGTCCCGGCACCGGGAGGACTGGATCCTACTTTTAGCCTCAGCCACAGTCTCTCCGTCAGAAATATTCAAATCTGCGATAATTGTCGTGATCAGCTTGACATAATTATCAGAATCTGATTTCCCCATGGGGGCCCCCTCAGCACTCGCACTAGCACTGAGATTAGATACCACGGACGCGGCATCCCCGTCATGCCCCGGTCGCTTAAAATTCCAGCTGGAATGGACGGATTGGCCGTCGTCCTCAAGGGACAAGACGTCATCCGGGTGTAAAGATAGGACCTCCTCGGCACCCTCCCTGGGTGCAGTCTGAGGCACATTTACAATGGAACGCAGTGGCATTGGTGCAGGCCGCGAAACCCCTCCCTGAGGTGGCGGCTGCATGTAATCATGGAACAAAGTACGAACATCAGATAATATCGACTGCCTCAGGCCCTCCATGGACCCAGGCGAGTCGGTAGAAACAGCAGTAGAAACATTACCTTGCTCTGCTTGGGCTTGGCTAGGAGCCCTGCGGGAGGCGAGCCAAACCTCGAGCCGGCCCTGACTCTTAGGCCCCATCAAGGGACACAAAGTACAGGAGTGCTTCTCACCCCTACAACGCATGCACTCTGCATGGGGGTCATCTTTGTAAAATCGCCTGGAGCAATTGGGACAGGAACTGTACTCCTCCAGGTCCTCTGCATCAGCCACTGTTGACATGATGACAAACACAAAGTTCAACTGCAAAGATACAAAACAAACAGTTAAAACCGGTGAAAAGTAAAAACTGAAGAAAAGAAACCAAATCTATCATTCAGTAAGAGTAGGAGTCATAAACAACCCCCAGAAGGGGTCTAGACTCAACAGAAATCGCCGAAAAGCGAAAAAACTTCGTTACGCTCGACACATGGCCGCCATGTTTAGGCGCACGTGCGAGCTGTCAAACGCCAGAAACGACGAAAAACAGCCAAAAAACGAGCGAAACCGACACTAAAACGTGCCAAACGACGATAGAAACAGTTAAAAAGAGTTATACATCACCCAAAACCGTCAACACCGTCAAAAAAAACGTCTTCGTAGGGTAATTTGTGATAACACAACCGCACGCTAGCGTGCTCAGAAGGAAACTGGAATGGAGGCGTCCAAGCGGAAGTGACGTCACGCCAGTGGGAGAGACCATTTTTGATGAGGGGAGGCAGTGTTTTCGAGGGTATTAAGAAGGTTATCCATATCGTTAATAACGAAGGGCTCAGGTAAGTATGAACGAGTAAGAACCACTAAACTTACTCTTCTAAACTTTTAAAATGCCGTGGTTATTAAGTTTTCAATTTCAGCCACCTGAATTTGGTCATACTGTACGATACATGAATATCAATTGCTATATAATTGTATACTTTTTCTTCCCTTTTTAAAACGTACAGCTTTACATTCCTACAGATAGGAGAGCTAGAAAATTCACTTGTTTTTTCTTAAAAATTCCTGCACAACACTTAGCACTAAAATATTAAATGTTACCATTTTCCCTCCTTCATAACCACTTCCGATTCAATAATAACACTTTATAAAAGTTTTCCAAATAATTTGATTAATATACTACAAAACAAATCACATGCAAAAGGAAACTTTTCTTCCTTATTTTTTTTTGATAATTTACTTAAACCTTCTGCTCCATGCATCTAAATATATAGATCTTTCTGCCCTTACAAAATTTGATATAAAGATAGCTTTAAAATGTAGAATGTGCTTTTAAACAGCGAAAATATACATCAATAGAAATGTAGAATGAAGACGTCACTCCAAGTAAGCATGTAGAGCTATTGACTCTGGTTTGGCCGTAACCAATAGAGTTGTTGGCCCAGAAAGATTCTCTTCCCATATTCTTTCACAACTATCAAGAAAATTAAATTTTGCAATCGCATATTATCTAAATTTTAAAAAAAACAGCCTAATTCAGAATGCCTAATTATTCGACTGACTCACCATAAAAAGCTAGAAAAGCAGTTTGTGTAGAAAGTGATCATAATACATTATAAAACCTTTTTGGATTTATGTTTACTGTAATAATTTACAATTAACTTACATTAAGTCAACTTAAATTGTTTTCCTTAAGTTTTATATCCTAAGGCATCCCCCTTCTGTAAAAACAAAACCTGAATACAGTATTATCATTGTAAGTACATTTATTTCAATGTTCTTTTTTGTGACAATCGTATCAATGATATTATATACACCGAAGCATTCATTTTTGTTCTGACAATGCGTTACACAAACAGAAAGTTACAAAACCATTCGATGTTGCCAACTCGGACCTAAATATTCGTGAGACTCGCTACATTTTTGATAAACTTTTTATTTTGCCATTATTAATATAATTAATATAATAAACAGTTCACTTACTTAATTATCTCACAAATTTTTAGAAGCAAACTTGGCAACACCGACTATATAGGCCTATTCATGTCATAATAAATTCATACCATCTCATACACAATAGCTATTCTGAAGTGTTTTATATATACGAGCTTTATAAAAGCTTATGCAATGGATATATTTCATAAACTAACCTCTTGTGAAAGTGTATGGCTATTTGCCACTAGTTTGTATGTATATTTATATGTATTCTTGGTCAACAAAAATCCTAAAATTCTAATAATTAACCTCAAACTGCCAGACAAAGCTCCTGAGTCGTATACTCCCGAGTCGTATACTCCCGAGTCGTATACTCCCGAGTCGTATACTCCCGAGTCGTATACTCCCGAGTCGTATACTCCCGAGTCGTATACTCCCGAGTCGTATACTCCCGAGTCGTATACTCCCGAGTCGTATACTCCCGAGTCGTATACTCCCGAGTCGTACTCACGAGTCGTACTCACGAGTCGTACCCTCTACCTATGAGTCGCAACGGAGTTAGAGCAAGAGTCGACAGTCTGGGGAATACTAATTAATCTAAATTTCATAGATCCCAGGCGGCCTAATGGGTTGAATAACCCATAAGTCGCCCACAATAAGGTGATATGCTAACCGTTAAATTGCACGTTTCAGACTTTATACACAAATATACATAGATCATTGTTTAAAAAAATAAAGAAAAAAGACAAACGTAATAAAAATATTTACATTGTAACACATCTCCCATAGTTTTAAAGGCCGGATAAATTTAATTTTTAGCTTCTTGGAATGACTCGGATCTACAGACCCCATTAGATTTTCTGCCTCAGAAAAAAAAATGAGCGTACGGACAATTTTTATTAAATTGACATTGCAAAAAATTTAGATTTCAGCTTTTTGTTTCTTAAACTTCCTCAAGAAGATCCGAGAAGCTAAAGATCAATTATGCCTGGCCTTAAATGTTAAACATTTACCATAATCATTCATATATATATATGTCGCATCAGTAACAAATGTGTCAAACATTATACACGGACGCGCATAGTTCATAATATGCACAAATTGAAATGCAATTATCGGAGTAACAAAATAGGCTTAACACCGTCGATAGCAAGCTACAAACAAAAGCAAGGAAGGATCACAAGGGAAGCAGGAATTAAGATCAGTTAATTAATGCACTGGATTACATATCATCAATGAATCAATTTCATACCTTGTTGAGAATAATACACTGAATATTAGTTTGTAACATTAGTTCATAAAACAATGGTCTGCAATATATTTCTTTCTTCCAAATTCAACGTTATATATATATTTTCTTTTACACGACAAAAATTAGTTGTATTTGCCAATTCCGAGTACAAGATTACAACGAATATAAGGTTCATCAGGAATGGGTGAGAGAGGTTAAGTGTTTTTTGTCGTAGAGGTTCGTATAATTTTTCCCCGCCCCCCAGCCCCGCTCCCCAGTTCGATAAATCATATTTTCAAATTATTTTTATTTGCAACTTCCCGCCGTTTTTATTTCGCAATGGAATGAAATGACTGCTGAGTGTTGAATAGTAATTTCCTTTACCCCCAAAAGATACTAAGACGCACAACAAGAAAATGTATCAATATTTCTTGCTAATAACACACACGAGTGATGGGACATCATACTAAAATTGCAATTTATATCATTACGTCTTTTATAAGACCATAAATAAATCGGACCATAGTGTCAAGCTTATAAAGTCACGTAATGGGCTCAAAAGCAGCGTTTTTTGCAATACCGTACTCAGACACCACCATGGAATCACTACATTTATAGAGCTGCTTGGCATTGCTGTGACATCGCTGTGATGTCAGCATGACAACGTAGTTGTGTGTTGCTAAGGGTGTATTGTGACATCATTCATTCGCGTAACATCAGCACAAGATGGTGAAACTGATGTGACATCATGCGGTTGCCATGACGTCAGCGTCACGATAACACTACCATGTGGTTGTTGCCATGGTGGTTGCTAGGGAGATGACGTTACCTATGTGTTGTTGCTATGGCATCACCATGGTTACTGTGATATCTCCATGGCATGAAAGTGATAATGTGATATCCATGCGACGCCCAAGGCTCCAAAGCATGACACCGTGATGTATAGTAGTGATGTAGAGACGTCGTACGCCGCAATTGAAAACCCAACGAGTATGACGTCACCATCGCTCTAAATGGGGTAAAATTTGACATAAGCAGATCGAGAAGTTGCAAAGGAATGCACTTGGCTAGCAGGAGCAGCCCTCTTTGTTCTGTGATTGGTCCGTATTCAACGTGTTCCGTGGCGTCGAGGGTTTGTGTTGGACGCCTGACTCGGCTGCGTTCAGGTCCAAACTACAATAAATAACAGATGAAATTATTGTTATTTTGATGATTAGATGAGACATAAAGTAGTTTAATCTTGTCAGCGAAGCCTCTGCTGCACCCAGAACGAGGTACACTTAACAAGAAATGAGATTAAGCCAAGATGTGAAACCACAGCTCTCCCGATATATAGCTAATTTAGAAATTTTAGAAGTGGAAACTGTGTTCCCAGCAAAACAATTTTCATATATAAAATCGCTTAAAAAAGTCCAAATGCTACTGAGTCCTGAACACAATTTCACAGAATCTTCATTGTTGGACAAATTACCTGATTGAAAAAAATATATTTATTTCCATTACGTTATCATTTTTCAGATTAATTTTGTTAAAAGGATTTCGACAATTTCTGAAATCTCAATGTCATCTATAGAAAGCTTCCAGTAAACACTACATGTTTATTATAGAAGTTATTTTCAATTAAACGAATCACTCTCAAATTACATTTTAATAATATTTCAATTTATTGTTAGAAATCACACAAGAATGGAAGGAATGATCAACCACACTTCAGCACACAAAATATTAAATCATTTACGGATTAATATCAGTGTAAGCGAGATAGTTAGTTAAGCTTGATTATCATACAAAGTGAGTGTAAGGTGTAATGTAAACACATAGAAATACATAGAACGGACATGAGGCTCTGGCAGATGAAGCAACCAAATCCACCATCTTGGAACTGTCCTGTCTCCTGACACAATGGTTCTGTGACGTCACCAATAACAGTGATGTCACTTATAACAATGGTATGACATCACATCATAATTACTCTATTGTGACGTCATGACTCAGGGCAGTTCCAATATGGCGGATTTGGTGACCTCATCTTGAGGTGGCTTCATACAGCCTCATGTCCGTTCTATGTATTCCTATGTGTAAACATCACCATTTTAGAGCTAGCCCGATTTAGATTTTATGCTAATTTAAGCAGGAGATATGTTTAGTTCCATTCAAATCTATGGCGATTCAATTTATAAATAGAATTATATTGTGCCTGTTATGATAAAGCCTTTCAAAAAGATTTCCTGGTCTAGAAAATTGGGAATTAATGTCCTAGATTAAGTCTGACATTAATTTTGGATTGATGACACAGCTGACAATATTTTTTAGAACATGTATTCCAATTAAAAATGTCTTTGTACAAGCTAGTTTTTCAGTGTCCAACATAGGCCCAGGTGACCCAGCAAGAGCTAGTTTCGAACCCTGGATCCAGCAATTGGCAGCCTAGAAGGCTACCTCTAGACCAACCCTCCCCCCCCCATGTAAGGAGAAAATGTATCAACTTAAAGCATTTCAGTCAATCGCATTAAAAACAAGCATTTGTTTCTGAAGCTTGCATTCACCTTAAGCATAAACTAGCACTTTTGTAAAGCAAATACTTGCAATTTTGTGTGAGGCATAAGGTCTATCCATTGAAAGAAGTCTTTTTTATCAGGACGTCATGAATCTAAGCCTTTTAATGGCATGATAATTCAACTGATATCTAAGCCGTCAAGAAAGACAGAGGATGGATGGATGAATGGGGCTTTACGTCCTGCATTTACGTGCTAAATAGGCTAATTAGGACAGAAGAAATACTGAGAAAAGTCTCCAGATTATGAGATCCTTTGTATCAATAGTATTAGTTAATATAGCTGAGACATGAACAACATGGGAATCAAATGTAACGTTATTTCGTCCACGCTCATGCAAGTAAAGGGAGATTTAGGGAGAATACCAATTCCAAAATATTCAGCCAAACTAACTATGCATCAAATTATATATGATACAATAACTTTTTAGTTGACAGGAGACTGTTAACAGATTACTTTGGACATAAATGGGCTTCAAATTAACTTAGCAAATATTGCCAATCAAAACTTATTTAACAAACTGAGGGAATATCAAGCTCAAACACCAGAAATTTGCACAGAGCCCCAAGAAAGTGAGTTAGTTATGTTAGTAGAGACAGGACAACCATCATCGATACCAAAATAGATCCGAGGCCAGAACCAATTCACAACTACAGAGCTTTTCTAGCTAGATGGTGAAAAAGTGCTTAAAATTTGTCCCAGCCAAATCAAATCTTTAACTCTGACCATAATTTATTTAGTATTTTGTGTCTACTTTTTATTTAGTACAAGAGTATGTTTGGAGAGACATTGGAATTTTTTAGGTGAACTGTGCCCTTTGCTCTGGTTTGGACTACTTGTACGGTGTAACCGAGACCATGTCATTGTGTCATTTACATGTATAAGTAATTCATAGGTAGATAAGCTGGCACTGTACAAATTTTAAATTTTCTATATCATACAACTGATACAAGGCACTTACAAATACAGAATTTACAGAACCATACTTGAAAGTTACTTCTATATGGTTCAAAATACAGCAAGTCGGAATAATTTTTAAAAAAAATTCTTTACTAAGTATAGGAAGAGGACCTCCCCAAATGACAAAGTTATCAACAATTTCAAGAAGTGAGTGTTTAAGTGAAGAAAGCACTGCATTTTCAATTTAAGTGCGTGAATCTCACTTTAATAAGCCCAGTTATTTGTCTCTAATTTGATATTTACCATATTCTTTTAAAAAAATAAATCAAACAGGTTAAAAACAAGCAAAGATTTGTAATTTTGGAACACTCCATGATCTCCATCATTAAAGTCATGGCAAACGCATGGTGGAATCGAGGGACCTCAGAATTGATATTTGACATTATCACCAGATGGCGATACTTCCTTATTCTACTAACAGTGCCATCTGAGAGAAAATTTCCTGAACTACAGGTTTTTTTTCTGCAAGAATATTACATCAGTATAAAAACAACTACAAAGCTTTCCAGCACAAAAACTTTGAGATCGGCTAAATTATGATGGGTATAAAATACACCCGGACTAAAAATTTGGGGGCTTTGTGCAATTTCAAGTGAAGAACATGTACTATTATTTTTACTTACACAGCCGGACTCCCGCTAAAATACAGGATTTCGGTTAGGAACTTGCTAAGTACTTTATTTTTAACAAATTCAACCTTTCTGAATTCTTCATCATAACAGGCATTGATTTCTGTATTGATTTTATTGGTTCTTTTTGTTACTTATATTTGTGAATTTGGATATCACAAAACAAAACGAAATGAAATCAAATTGTAAATTAGTGTCGTCGAAATAACTTTAAAAAACTTAAATTACACATCATAACTATTCAAAATCAATCAAGGTCTGGTTTTTTTCTTCCACACAATTCCAAGTTGTATAATTAAAGAGCAAGTTTGGTTACAAAAGCAGTTGGTAGCCATGTCATTACAGTCAGTCACGATAAGCAAGTTTAGTTGATATAAATGTTCCTGATTCACACAGACCAAAGACTTAAAAGTGTTTCTTTTTTCTGAGAAATACTGACCTGCCGTCCTGAATATTCTGGTAAATTTTCTTTGCAGTGTCTAAGAAAGCCTCTTCCACATTTTCTCCTCTGTAAAAATAATTCAATTATCATATATTGGCACAAATCATATTTAAAATGTGTGTTGTGGCTCATCGCAGCAGTAATTCAAACAGTATCAAAGCAATGAATTTTCCAAGTTTTAATTTTCAATATTCATAAACAGTCAGTCATAAAAGAAACTTGGGTCAACTCATTTCCTGAATGCAAGATTCCCTCAAAATTCTGAATTTAAATTTAGTGTTTTCTGCGACTGTTCAACTCAGGCTAAAGTGTAGAATAGAATACTACCTGAGAATAACATTTCGGACTGGAAAGGTGCGGACAGCTGTGAATAAGCAAATCCTCATGCTTGTTCAGTCCAGAGCCTGAGAGGTGGCGCCACTGATTGATTGATTGATGAATTGATTTCAAGCGAAGTTTAGAAGCCAGAAAAGCACAACTGGCGCCGCCACTACTCTTTGGATACTACAATCGAACCTAATTCTAAAATTTGTAATTTGTTGCAGCTGTATTACATCTACTCACGTTTTTGCAGAGCACTCTAGGAACATAAGACCATTTTCATCAGCAAACTGTTTCGCCTCTTCATAAGTGACGTCCCTTTGAGCTTCCAAGTCACATTTGTTGCCGATCAAAAATATCACCTGAAGAAAATTTAACACTATTGAGAAACTGGTTTCTACATTTCGCTGATGGCTAATAGGACACTGCTATAGAGTACAATGTCTACATTATAAATTTCCCGATCTTGTTCAAGCAGGGTCTCTGATTCAGATTTTTGGAGTCCAGCACCACATGGAGGGGAGTGTAACTGCAGTTACTCCATTCAGACCTTCGCTGGACCACCACAATTTAAAGAAGCCACTGCAGGTAGGAATACTTGCAAAATAATTGCATGTGAAATCTGTTCTCAAGGGAGCGTAATTCAGGAGTGTAACTCAAATTTATGTTACACTTTCGGTGAAATGAATACAAACACAATTTCAGTGACTTGCAGACAATGGCCGGCCAATCTACACACTCTGGAATACTTTAATCTGTTCAGCGTTCATTAGATATCTTATCATATCTATATATCGCATTTTTAAAACAGCTGCCAACCCAAAGGATTAGTGAGATCCTGCCCTCTCAAATTTCGAATCAGCTGCTAAAAATGGTGGCCAATTAGGGGTGTCACGAAATTTCGATACATCGATATATCGCGATATTTTGCTTTAAGATACGCATATCGTATCGTGGACTGGGTATCGAGATACTCACTTTATTGAAAAAATCACAGTCAAATTCGTCATTTTTGCAATCTTTGTTTCTCTCGAGGAGAGTAGTGTCTCAAAAATAAAATTGATACAGCGATTGTGCTGCCTCCTTGTGGAAATGGCATTTTTGTCTGCAAAAAAACTTGTTTGTTGCTGTCTGCAGCATATCGTATCGTGTATCGTATCGTGACCCTAGTATCGAGGTATGTATTGTACCGTGGGATAGGTGTATCGTTACACCCCTATGGCCAATTTAGGAGCGTAACTGCAGTTGCACTCCAAATCAAGTTCCGGTTGGGCACTGTGCACTTACCGTATTAGGATTTGTCAAGTTTCGTGCATCCGTGAGCCAACTACTCAAATGATTATAAGTACTCCGTCTGAAAAGAGAAGAACACATCATCATTATTGTCATCAGAGAGATCACAGTTTATTATAATCAGGCTAGAGCTTGAATAAAGTAGGATAATAAGGACAGGAGGACACAGCAAAGAGGTGAAGGGTGATTGAAAATGCTGTCCATTGGTGTCCAACATTGGTCATGATGACCAGCCCACAGATGAACCTGAACCTGGGACACAGCAATAAAGCCTAAGTGTGCTACCAATTGAGCCAATCCGCTTCACTCACAATACTTTTGATATCGCACTGAATCAATGGATGGAGGGATGACTGGGACTTTACGTCCTGTATTATGCACACAGCAATGAAGCGAAGGATGATTGAAACAGCCGTCCAACATGGGTCCAAGTGACCCAGCAAGAGCTGGATTTGAACCCGGGACCCAGCGATTGGCAGCCAAGCATGCTACCACTGAGCTTACCATCCCCCCCCTCATGAATGAATCATTGACTTACCGAGTTATATCATAAACCATGAGGGCTCCAGCTGCCCCTCTGTAGTAACTCCGAGTGACCGCTCTGAACCTCTCTTGCCCGGCCGTGTCCCAAATCTGGAGTTTGATCTTCTGCCCGGCAACTTCTATGATCCTGGATACAGAAATGATACAAAATTGTCAATACATTGATCTGAGAAAGATGATAAAATGTTGGGCCAGGCATAATTGGTTTTTAGCTTCCCAAAATGACCAACCAAACAGATTATATTCTTGTGGACAAAAAAGACTTAACCCAGAATTTTTATTCAATTGACATTATGCAACATTAAAAATACAGCTTTTTTTGCCGTCCTACAGACCGACCGTCGAGAAGATCCAAGAACCTAAAGATCAATTATGTCTGGCCTTTGTTAATACAATTTAAATACAACGGAGCAACATATGCTGTGTAATGGGTATTTACTATTTTGTTTTCTCAGAAAAGATCTTGTCAATATACCCTGACATAAACGCGTGTTGAAAGGCCGAATTTCAACCAAAGGTTCATCAATGTATCACCTTAGTTATCATGTTCAGATGGAGGTCTCTCTAAGATTTAGCATAATTAGCTAGCAGCTCTGTTCAGGCAGTCAACTTGTGAACTTCAACTGTCAAGAGATTGATTGTTACATGCATTAACAATCCATTTGCCACTGAACAACACCTAATATATATATTTTTTCCCCTCACGACAAGTCCCTAAAAATATGTGCCAAATCAGGGCAGAGGGACGATAATTATTTCATAATATCAATATTCATCAAATTTATCTGATAAACTGGCTGGATTCAGTTAATATAGAAACTATATATATGTAAATTCAATATTATACAAGTACACACAAGTGGGGAACCAAAACAGCACCTAAAATGTTAATGTACACATAACGTATTCCAATTATATAATAGGTCGAAGTAGGCATTTTGTTGAATTTAGAATTAAATTTATAAATAGCAAAATCACTGCATATCATGCTACTCTACCAAATTTACACACTTCACTGAAGCATGACATGTTATACAGCACTGTATAGGGAAGAAATTTAATTTTAAACTAGCATATGTTCTGAATTACAATCATAATGCACAAAATGCTGTAAAATTTTTCAATCTCATCAAAATGTTGTTGTTTAAAAACCGCAGTAACAAACTAACACCATTTCAACTACAGATAATGTCACCATAGCAAACAACATTTGAGCTTTATAAATATCATTATGATCTAGTATTTCTAAATTTTACTCATATCAGCATATAATTAAGCTTATATTGTTGACTATTCAAGTTTTGAGTTTATATTTTGCGAACAGTTGTGAAGCCAAAATCAATTGTCCAATTTGTATTTTTGAAAAATATTTTATGGATTTTTCTATAAATATACAGTATATTCAATATGTTATACATATGAAAATAATTAAATATTATTGGTTGCATTAAATTTAAAAAAAAAAAAAACCTACCTTGTTCCGAATTCTACACCAATTGTATGAGGACAATCTGCCATAACTGCAAATGAAAAGAAGAGACATATAATTTAATAGAGACACATGCAAATTGATAGATGGACGGATGGATTGATGATTGGGGCTTTACGTCCTGTATTTATGCACTTGGTAGGCTAATTAGGACAGGAGGAGGACACAGCACAGAGGCAAAGGATGATTGAAACAGCCGTCCAACAGCAAATCGATGGATGGACGGATGATTGACACTGTACATCCTTTGCTTATGCACTATGGACTTGTGGCTATGCTAATTGGGACAGAGGAAGACACAGAAATCAAGGGACAAAAGGCTGATTGAAACTGCTGTTCATCCCAATTCAAGGACAACCAACCAGAGTTGGTTTGGAACCCTGGATCCAGCAATTGGAAGCCTAGAGCCATAGCAACTGAGCTAACAACCCTATTGTCACTCTTACACAATCATATTGAAAAAGACAGGTTAAAACTATCAGAAAATTTTCTCTCATGTTTAATAATTAGCAGTTTTAAATGAAAGACGCAGACTTAGTTTTTGGAAAACCGTAATACTTAACCAAGTAAAGGTATGTACAGCACTTGCAAATTCTTGCTTGAAATCAAAACAGAGACACTAATTATCAGTCAGGGAGTTAACCCTGTGCTGAGGACTCGGGGCCCCAGAGCTCTCACCCCAGCACTATTTTCACTATCCCATGACCCTATCAATGGTCCTAGCCCGACGGGGACTCTTTCAGCGTTTCAGTGTACAAATCAGCTTTGACACGCAATTAAAAGATAACTGTTGCTCTTACAACTGTGTAACTATTAACTTGGCATGGAAATGTATTACATTGTGTCAGGGCCAGGACTTCGCAGCTTAGCTAGAATGGAAACAGTCCTCATACGAAGGTAAACTCCCAGACTGGTTATACACATGATGTCCTACATTCAGTGCATTCATATCAGGAAGTGAAGAATGACCCCAGTTTAAAACCCTGAATTTTCTTTCAAAATGTATCTGGCAAAAATTAATACACTAAATGCTGAAATAAGATTGTCAAGTTCAATTAGTAATCATCATGACTTATACGAATTACTTAGGATAAAGTAACAAAAGTTTTTAATATATAGTTGGGATACCAATTAAGAGTCAAACTGTTATCAAAATTCTACAGAAGAAACTTCTACTTACATTTCTTTTCGGTAAACTGATGTAAGAGACAGGACTTTCCAACGCCCATGTCCCCTATAATGATGTATTTGAAAATGTAGGAATAGTTATATGGCCCCGCCGCCATCTTGGCCTTGAATATTAAGTAGTCTGGAAGAGAAAAGACAATGGAATAAATACAGATGAAAAAACAAACAATAACAGTGTAACATTTGGACACTGGCCAGTACCTTGATGCCAACAGCTTTATCAGGGTGGCCACCCAACATCGCATAAAATATGATAGAAATTTTTTAGGTAAAATATTGGAGGATTTTATTTACTTTGTGACCTTTGTCAATACAGAAAGTTTTGATGTGAAACAATTGGCAAAATGTCCAAATGGCTTCCATCATAAAGCCTAAAATTTCATGTCGCGAAAAAAGAACGTGCTGAAAACTTCCTAGGGAGACGAAGATGTGCCTAAAACTTCATATCTCGAAAAAAACATAGACATGTGCATAAAATGTCTTGTAAACTTAAAGATTCAAAATACAGGAAATTATAGGAGGCTCAAAAAATATCTTGGAAATACAAGAAGTCAGGGCACCCTAACATATACTTCTAATGTCCCGAGTAACCCTCTCAAACTAAACAAACATATAATCTTGAGTTAACAGACATCGATATACCAATACAGATACATTCAATATTACATTGACATTGTCAAAGTACACACAATTAGCACATTATTATTAGCTTATTACTATTACGTACTAGTGTAAATTCAGAGTGTAATCATTCACAAATTGAACCTGTTAGTAAACGCAACATCCTGCTCAGAATTTCTGTGACAAATCATCACTCTTTGATAACAAGAATCTGAGTAAGGGTTAGTGATGCACGAATAGTAAAAATAGCCGGATACCGGACACTGGATAATCCGGCAACACCAATTGCCGGATACCAGATATTAACCGGATAGTTGGAACCGGATAGTAAATGTGCGAAAAAGGACGCTTTTCAGCATTCGAAGTTGATGATAAATATTTTTTTCTGGGAGCCGAGAGATAATCATTTCCAGCGGGGGGACTGTTCCTCTGATTGAATGTTTTCCGTTACGCTCCGTAACTGAATTTAAATTTGAAGATGGTTAGTTCATGTTTTTGACTCTTCTTGTAACATTCTTTCATCGATTATCAACATTTTTCTAGCTTTTCCCTTATTTTTGAGCATCCCAGATATCCGGTTCTGACACCCTAATTCTGCCGGATACCGGATATCCTGCCCCTAGTAAGGGTGATGAATCATGATGAAGTTTGTACCTTTTTAACAACAACTTGTTTCAACAAAATCATGTGTGCATTCACGACATTACTTGAGATTGAGTCTTTCCTCGGGACTGTATAGTATATCATGGACAGGTAAAACCTGGATCAAACAAGGGACCCTGTGATTACCATTGCTGGCCATAAACACTACCACTGAGCCATCCCTACCCCAAAGAGGGTTATTGAAACTGCTGTCCAGCATGGGTCGAAGTGACCTGGCCCGAGTATGAATCTGAACTTTAGCCCCGCGACAGGGAGCCGAGAGCAAAACTCAAGTTCTGTTAGTAGTACCTAAGCAAAAATACAATTTCAATCTCTGTACACATGTACGTTGTACAAGCACCATAACAGTGCACCGCTTGAAACAGCACCTTTTCAACAACCAAAAGAAACTGTTTAAATCTTGTATGAGCGACAATGTTGCAAGGTATTCCAGCAGGGTCCCAGATTTGTCAGATATTGGGCTGCCTTCCCTACATGGAGGGCGCCCAGCTTGTTACTTCACAGTAAACTACGGACAAAATCTGGTTGTCCTCCCAAAAAATAATCAACACCCAAACAACTGGGAATCTGGGCCCCTGTATTTCAGTAATTCTACGTATTATAATATCACTGTTAAAAAGACTAGAGCTAAGATCGATGACAGAGTCAATATTATGGTCATTTCCAAGTCACCTGTCAACAGAGATAAACATCAAATATGGGGAAGATAAGAAAAAATGTTCTTATATTTGATTCTCTATGACACATTGCAGACCCATGCAATATTTTCTCCGATAATTCTATCGGCATTATCTCAAACCCAAATCAGACGCGTGGACAGTGTGGGAGCTGAAGCGCCATGGTGAACAGGTTTAAAAACCGTCCAACTATTCATTCTGAACATGGTTCAAAGTACTGTTAAATAGTGATGCTGAAAGCTGAGACAGTTTTGCGAGATCAGTATTTTTCAGATTAGAAACTAAAATTGAAGTTAATAAAGTCGCAATGTTGAATGACACCTCAGCCCCATAAAAGATGAAGACGTCGAGGTGCCATTCTGGTTCAGAACAAAAAAATCTCCCAAAGATAAAATTCACCCTTTACATGAATCCGAAGATCAAGATTATATTCCAGATTGCATGCTCCGTGAGAATGTTTTTGCTAATTTCCACGCAATACATTCACAAGTGTAGTGGACACTTTGGTGACACCAAACTATTATGTGTATTGACTATATTAATGATGTCTGCCACCAATTGCCATGGAAATGTAGACGAAAATATCTTATCCAATTATAGTAAGACTTGTCACTCAATTTCCCATACATTTTATCATGGACACGTTGCAAATGAACTGTCACAAACTTAGAATGTTGTGTTGAAACAAGTCTGTGTGTATACTCTATTGACGACAATTTGTTGCCCTACATGTAGGTCTATCCGCTAGGCCTATATAACTTTCTAGTAAATAATTTTTCCAGATTTCAGATTAACCCGGTACATTCAAATTTTAATAGAAAATAGGCAAAAAGTTTTATTTGGGGAGGAAATACTGTATAGTTGCGAATGGAAACTAAACTTAATCCCATGTAATTTTAAAGGATTTATGACTTATGTATTATCAGTCAAAAGTTAATGCAAAGAAATAAGTGTGTATTGAAATTGTATTCTTCGATCTAATCACATTAAATCGCACTCCAGCCGAGTGCAATAAACAAATAGATTTCATTCATACAATATCAGATTTCAACTTCAATCAAATGTTGAAATGAAGACATTGAAGTCTAGGTTTTTTCATCCAGGCTGTCTGAGGTAAAAAAGAGGGGATTTTAAACATTATAACCATAGATCATAAACCAATTTACCTGACACTATTGCTAGATAGACAGACAGAGGGGCGTTTCTTAAATTTACATGCCATCAACAACAAGAATATCAAGTCCATTCAAGACATTTAAAGGGCAGTCATGTGACAATTACAAAATTTACAAATACATGAATTTCTTCCCAACAAAGGTACACAGCCCGATTTTCTTCCCTTGGGTATTTCTATTGTTCACATTAAATTTCCTACCCAGCTCAAATCTGCTTTTGATAGTACGACGTATTCATTTGTTGGGACACAACACAAAACAGTGAGTGAGCAAGCAAGATTGACATCTGCACCACACAGGTTCAACATTGAGGCAATATTTTGGCACTTAAACCCTTTGCATTACAAAATCGACAGGCCACACACATAAAATACTACTTCAACAACATCTTCACCGATTCTTGACTTTATCGGAGCTTTTTCAAAGCCACAGACATACCTTTCCTTTACGTTATTTATTTTTGTGGATCCAATATGGCCGTCTAGGAAGATGAGCTTATCCCACAATGCAACAGCGGAAATATGTGTTGTGGATCTCCCGCCAAATTTAAAGTGGCGCTGCTGCATGAAGATCAAGCACAGCTCTAAATTTATGCTTATGAACAGAACAGAGATAGCTCTACAGATCTACAGAGAAAGACCCCAGGGACACACCTAAGACAAAGAAGAATTCCTGTAGTTTGTCAAAAAAAAAAATATTATGTTAAGGGGAGATTTGTGAGGCTCTGGATAGACAATAGACAATAGACAATTTTTATTTCTTTTCGGTTTTACAAAAACATATAAACTTTAGCCTTAGGCTAGTGTCACCGAAATTAAAAACAAAGTAAAATGATTATGTAAAAGATTTAGACAAATTAGTTAGAAATTAAAAAATATAAGTAAATGAGGACATATAAAAATGGGGGCGGGGGGGGGATACAGGGACAGGGAACTCAAGAGTAAAATGATCAAGGGACAGGGAATTCAAAAGTAAATTGGCCAAGGGACAGGGGGACATAAAACTCCATTCAGCGCGGAGGGTCAGGGAATTCAAAAGTACAATTAGTAAGATTGCAAAGGAAAGGGAATTCAAAAGTAAAATGGCCAAGGGAGAGGGGGGACGCAAAACCCCATCCAGAGCCTCATTCATGCATCTGTCAACTCCTTCTGTCGGGGTAACAGCAAAATATGTGTGTGCCCCTCATCATAGACAGTCTAGACCACCGATCAATAATAATATGCAGGCTGAAATTCCAAAGCATGAAGACGGCACCACCTGGACCCAAAAGATCAATTTATAGTCAATAAATAAATAAAATAAATTGTAATGAGATATAATTATCAAATAACACACAAATTTGGAAAATAATTGATTAAGATTTTAAAAAAGTAGAAAAAAAATTTTTGCTAAAAAAAATTGGGGGTGGGGGAGCATTTTCAAACTTTAGAAAAATTTGGGGAAACCAGACGTGGAGAGGCACTGATGAAATTTTCAGAAATGCGTAAGATCTGCATCTTGAGACAGGATCAGATGAAAGATGAAAATGTGAAAAAAAAATATTTTTGGGGAAAAATGAGAGCGAAAATTATTTGGTTAAAAAAATTTGAAAAAATAAAAAAATAAAAAAGCAAATTTACAAAAAAAGAGGCTACTCAGTATTTATGTACTTGCACTGTCACTTGTATAATATGCAGTGCTCTCCCTGACTCAAAACTGAGCAAAAGAGGTTTTCAGCAGCAAACTAATTTAAAGTTCTAGTATTTTAAAACAGATCATTAGACAGCTTGTGCCTTGCACCCAATAGCTGGCGCCATTATAAATTAGCAGTGAAAAAGCAAGATTCCTATTTACTATAGATCTTGACTCTAGAGGAAGGCACCAACTTATTCAAAGTCACGCTGAAATTTCTTGTGGAGGGAATGAAGTGTTCGAGCAAATATTCAGATTATTTTTGAAACAATAAAAAATCCTAGCGATACCATAAAATATTATTTGGGGGGGGGGGGTGCCCCCCAAAAGTATATAGTCCAAATTGCCCCAAACAACTTTACTGGCCGAAACTCCCAATAAAATGTGAGTTTTGGGCAGAAAAGTTTTTGGGGCCTATGCTTGCATCTTATCCTCCTGATTCCTCCACAGTGCTTTTCCTAGCGCCAAAATTCAATTAGCCACAAAGACCAATTTTCAGTGAAACCATGAATGTGTGGCTAATTTGCATTGAAATATATGTAATTTTCATTAGCCACATGGAGGATGCATTAGCCAATGTTAATGTGGCTAATGGCTAGGAAAAGCACTGCTCCATCATTGCTACAGGTCTCATCTCCTCAGAATTTTGCTCTGTCATGATTGTCATCTCCACATCCTGTCATTTCCTCAAAGGCTCTCTCTGTCATTTCTCCCCTCATCTCCCCTTCCCTTCATCAATTAATCTCCTCCTTTCATCTTCTTGCCATTCATCTCTCCTACATAGCTGTCATCTCTTCAGAATTTCTCTCAGTCATCTCCTCCTCCTGTCATCTCCTCTTCTTTACCTACATCTCCTCTTTTCATCTCTCCTCCCCAATTATCTCCTCTACCCAGCTGTCATCTCCTGTCACTTCCTAAGAGGGTCTCTCTGTCATCTTCTTTTGTCATCTCCTCCTGTTATCTCCTCCTTGCATATCCTCCTTTCATCACCTCTCCATAATCTCCTAAATGTAGCTGTTACCTATAAGAATTTCTCCCTGTCATGTTCTTCTCGTGTCATCGCCTCCTTCATCTCCTGCTGTTATCTTCTCCTTTCAAGTCCTCCTGTTATCTCCTCCTGTCATCTCCTTCGGTCATCTCCTTCTGTCATTATCACCTCCTTAGCATCTCCTATCCTCTGCAATCCTGTCATATCTTCAGTGGCGCTCTCTCTCTCCCATCTCTTGTCATCTCCTCTTGTCATCTCCTTGTGTCATCTCCTGTCATCTCCAATTCATTGCATGTCCTCAGGATTATCATTTTCATCCCGATCATCTTCTCTACCAAGCAATGAACCATCTTCTCAGAATTACACTCTGTCATTTCCTCCAGTCATCTCCTCCTCATGACATCTCATAGGCTCTCTTTGTCATCTCCTACTGGCATCTCCTTGTGTCATCTCTTTCCATCATCTCCTTTCATAATCTCCTTTTATCATCTCCCTTCATCATCTCCTTCTATCAACTCCTTCTGTCCTCTCCTTCCATCATCTCCTTCTGTCATATCCTCCCTTTATCTCCTGCCATCTCCTTTTGTCATCTCCTCCTGTCATCTCCTGCCATCTCCTTTTGTCATTTCCTCCTGTTATCTCCTCATGTCATCTCCATCTGTCATCTCCTTCCATCATCTCCTTCCATCATCTCCTCCTGTCATCTCCCCCTGTCATCTCCCCCTGTCATCTCCTTCTGTAATTTCCTTTTGTCATCTCCTTCTGTCATCTCCATTGGCCATCTCCTTCCATCATCTCCTTCTGTCATCTCCTTCTGTCATCTCCTTCTGTCATCTCCTTCTGTCATCTCCTTCTGTCATCTCCTTCTGTCATCTCCTGTGTCATCCCCAGTGTCATCTCTACTGAAGTGTTGCAGCCACGAGGATATATATTTGTACATAGTCAGTGCAGAAACGGCCATTAAACATCTTTAGAAGGTGTTGGAAGGTGCCAAAGCACTAAATTAGCAACGTTCCAACATTTATTTGATGAAACTCAGACCAGAATTGACGAAATTAGCTGGGTCTTTCATCATTATAGCCTTGCCATTTATCACAATCAGTTTTCTTTTAAAGTTCTACAACGAGTCGATAGCATTTAGGCCTAAGTCTTAACCAACTGCTTATGTTTGGCATCTTGCAGTAATCCAAAGCCATATCGGAGGGGGGCAGGGGCAGGGGGGCGGTCGCCCCCCCAAAAGTTTGGGAAATAGTAAGATTCGGGCAAAAAGGCTGAAACATTTGGGTAGATGATTCAATAAACACCATTGAAAATTAATGATTTCTACCCAATTTCATTTGAAATGGTACTAAAACTAGATCTTGAAATTCGGGCAAATGTCGCTCGCCCCCCCAGAAAACGCGCATGCCGTACGCCTATGCATCGAAGTTCAATTAAGGTGACTCATGCATGGTAGTTTGATCATACAGATTTTTCTAAAATTTTGCACAGTTACTCTATGGGACCAATACATTCCAAAAATGAAAAACAAAAAAATTTCACCGACTCGTTTTGTTGCCATGGCAACAGTATGTTTGGCCTGATGACTGCTTGAAAGTCATAAATTGAGTTTTTGGTTATGTACCACAGAATAAAGCACTACATGCATTTGTCACACAAAAAAGTCATAAATGTATTCCCATGGATGTAAACCAATACATTTTCCACAAATTTGAAGAAAAAGGTTAAAATACTTTTTTCTGTAAGAGCTCAAAGGGCACCAATACACAAATTAATTGCTGATTTTGTATGCATCAATTTTGGCAGTAATCAAATTTTAGGAAAACGATCATACAGATTTTTTTTAAAATTTGCATATATCATAAACAAGTTATTGTCAAACAAATGGCCAAAAATAAAAAAAATTCACCGAGTCGTTTTTTAACTGCAGTGCCATGACTATGCCAATGTCAATTTAAAGAAATAAAGACAATTTTAGACGCAGTTGAATGAAATTAGTTGAGAAAATTCTTTGGATAAAGATGAGAAGCTGAAACTTTGAACTAGCATAGAGTAGGTGTTATTGCATTCAATAAAAAAATAATTATGCTTCTAGCTGCATTAGATCTCATTTAAATAGCAAATTACTGGCTATCATGCTGTTAAAAAAAAGAGAGCAGAAAATGGTGACGTCACAACTTTTTCAGGGCCTGCAGCAGTTGTGACGCTATGTTGCTAGGCAACCAGGCTGCTCAGAAGTATGTGCAGTGTACCACGCTTGAGTCACCTTAAAATGGACAACGAAGCTACATGTGCTCCCCAAGTGCCATGCAGTTCCAGTTACTTATATATAGATGGACTAGAAAAGCCCACTGGGTCACACACTGTTGAGATCTAAATTCACTCTTTTATCTAAGTAAAATTATCAAGTGATAATCTGGTGACAGACGGGCATCACAATGTTTAAATGAGGGGTAATTGTCATGTTCATCAATTTTACCCCCTTGTCCTTGTTAATCATGTGATCTTCATGTGCATTGTCAGCTGGGTGACTTGATGCAGTGACCTGAGTTGACTACTTAATTGAGTCTACTTTAATATATAATTTAGCCAACATATTTTACTTGGATTAAAGCCCTTTCACAATGACGTAAAGGCAAGCAAGGAACGGCAGATTTGTGCACTGTTAAATCCGCCACATTTAGTATGCAAATGAACTGGAATTGGACTGCTGGTGACTGGTGGATGATTACTGGTTTCCAAAAAATCTAACATACATGTGACGTCACGCCAAGTGCTCTTTATCTCAATGACGTCATGCCCTATTAAGGTTGCTAGGCAACTCAACGTAGCATAACAGAGCCTCATGATGGCGGACGGTTACCTGGTTACGACGCATGCGCATAACAGACTATCAACATGACGCTCAAGGCTGGATTTTCAAAACTGCTGCAGCACATGAAAAGATGGAAATAACAAATTTAGGGTCCGTTGAACTACCAAAAGTGCCTCTGGTGCCTCTTTGGGACAATGTAAGTACCCTGTGCGAATTTGGCAGTTGTAGGCCACCCAGATTCCTCAATCCTAAAGGTGAAAGATATGTGGCTCAAGAACATGAACTTTATTAAGATAGATGGATGGATGATTGGGGCTTTATGCCCTGTATTTATGCACTTGGTAGGCTAATTTGGGTGGGGGAGGACACGGTAAATAGGCGAAGGATGATTGAAACAGCCGTCCAACAGTTATATACATAGAATGTATCAACTAACCCCTGAATAGATCATTGATTTCCCCTTTACCAGTACTAGTACTACGCATACGTCTTTTTTTGGAAATATTTCAGAAATGACCCTCAAAATGCACAACTAAGCTGCAACACATTTCCACAATATCAGTCAGGGAAGTGGGCCTATTTCCAAGGGCACAAAATATCAAAATCTGTTAAAATGTATGCCAGACCAGACATATTGCACAAGTCAATATAAATATAAGCCTGTATGAGGTGTAAATATCTATCACATTCACATAAAGACATCCAAACTCTGTAACTCACCTATGAATGCTCCCAATTTTCCCATAGCCATAATAGCTAGTTCTTCTGAAAATGTAAAAAGATTAAGTTCAATGTTTGATCATTGATTTTTTCACCAACATCTGAAATTAACCATTCAGTAAAGATCACCAATACAAATCCTCACATTTCATGTATCCAGTTTTAAAGTATTTAAGTGTCAATAACATGTTTATCAATGGAAACTTAATTTCGTTTGTCACAGTTTTTGTGCTACAAGCATTGAGAGCTTTAGGCTTAAGCCTTTAATATGATCACTTATAAGGGGCGACCATTTAATACCAGGCTTGGAGTTTTTTTTTTCAAATAAATAATTTTTCCTCAGTTTTGGTGAAATAAATAATTCTTTTTGGGCAGTCTTGAAATTTCAAAGTGAGGAAAACTAGCTTGTAGTAGGCCTATTTCTAAATAAATCTTTAATAATTTCTTGCCCAGTTTTGGTTAAATAAGTAAATAATTTTCTGGTTGTCTTCAAGCAGATAATTTAATTGAGATCTATGTATTCTTTATTATTGTAAACCATTCTCCGAAGCTCAAAATAAATAATTATGTCCTGTCATCAAACTTAACATATTAATAATTTAATTTCTGATATCAAATCATCAGGACCAGTGACTTTTCATTGACCTTTTTTCTTAATGAAAGGCTTTTTTGATACACACACAGGAATTCCTTCTTACCTCCCCCCTAGACCGAATGATCAGTCTCTTTCGCTTCGTGCATTTCCGTGAGGGGGCGTGGCATGTGAGCGAGGCACTCGCCCACTCGCCCGCCCCCAGACCATGAAGTTAGATAGACTTGTCGATCTACCTCCCCCCCCCAATGAAAACAGTTTTTCGCTGTTGCCATAATTATATCTATCAATCGCTTGCTCATTGCTCCATATATATCTCTCCATGATCTTAAAATAAAGGCACCAGTCTTCAGGCTGAAGATCAGTTTTCAAAATACTAGGATTTCTATTTTCTGCCTAAGCCTGATTAGCTGGGGAGAAAAAAAATTGTGAAAGAATGTTGAGAAAAAAAAATAGAAAAAAAAGTGTTTGGAAGAAGAAGTTGGGGGAAAAATGATTTTGGAAAAAACAACGTTGGAAAAAGTTGCGGGGGGAAATGTTGGACATTTTCTTTTTTTGTTGAACATATTTTTCTTTCAGGGTTTTTTTTTCAAGAGGATTTTTTTTTAGCTGGTCAGTGTTCGCCTTGATATATATGCAGTGCTCTCACGTACTGACTCACTGAATAGTATGCAGACACACCATACAAGAGAATGAATTTTTTACATAGGCTACATCATAGTTGATTGCAATTTAGAGTCTTTAAAATGTACCTTAATTTTTTATCCAGGCTGTGACGTCTTCTATTACAGGTCTAGTTTCAGACAAACTTATCTACAATGATGTTTCATACACAGTGAATGACATTTTCAATATTCCTGCGGAAATCAATCCTGCAAAATTGTCAACTCGTCCAATCAAGGATAATGCTATTGCTTTCTATGGCGGATCATCACCTTTATCCAACTTTCATAGGGCCAATTTCAAAATCAACGGAGTCTCGTATGAACATGTTGAACAGTATTATCAAAGTGAGAAGGCCAAATTCTTCAACGACGAGCTCACATCAATGAAGATAAAGAATACTTCAGCTGCAATTGGCGTCTACCAAATCAATCCCCACTAACAATTAATCTCCCCACTGATATCAAAAATAAAATTACAACACATAGTTTTGAGGGTTTTAGCAAATATGCAAAGCAATTTTTGCTTAGTACATACAACAATACCTGTAATAGGGTTCATTGTAGTGTTTCCAATGAGTCTCGATCGACACCTCTCGAGGTGTCATGGTCTAGTGCACGAGAATCGAGAATTTCTCGAGAAATCTAGGACACTGTCCTGCCATTGGCACAATGATAAAACAAGAGAGATTTAATCTTGTAATGGATCGCATTTTTTGGCTTTTATGATATCCTTTATAGTTTTCATGTTAATCTGTGTGTTTTGTTTCCTATAAATCACAGCTAAACATCCAGATATTATACAATCCCCACTAATATTTGAGTTAAACCTCAGGTCACATGACCACTCCTCTTGCCAGCTATAAATGAATCCCACAGGCATGCCACTCACCCAAACTATCCACCTATCCTTCTTTTGTTGTCCCCTCCTTCAGATGGAAGCCCACACAGGTGTAACTCATCTCTCATTTCTCTTTCCCTACTTCTCCACTCTTCTCCCACCAGGAGTGCATGAAACAGCAAATCTCTCATATTTTACTCCCCAACAGAGGGAGCCTCTTCTCATACTCATTTCCCCACAGATGGCAGCACATATCTTTGTCTGCTTTTTGCTGGGCACATGGTATTAACAAAGTGAACTTTAATTTTGTATTGAATAATGAAATTATTGAAACTGTCAACAATATTAATGATATTGGAGTTACTATCCAGTCAAATTTGAAATTTACACTCCATTGTATAAACATTACCAGGAAAGCGTATTTTGTTCTTCATAAACTTTTTTCAATTTTTAAGAATCACAATTACAAGTTTTATCAAAATGTATATATGTTATGTCAGACCACTTTTAGAATATTCTAGTCAGAAACAAAACAACATCCCAATGGTTTGCAACTGTTATAAACATTAAACACATGAACACCATGTTAAACAATGATCAACATTTCAATTCTCGAGACTCGCTCGGCGAGACGAGAAAATGCTGAGTCATTGCTGATCTCGAGACTTCTCGAGAACTCTCGCTCTCATTGGAAACTCTAGACTGGATCTTCCCATAGGCCCTACTCCCCAGGTTGGCTTGTCGCTAGCGACAAGATCCTTGCCTTAGATAGGTCATCCTGTCCACAGAATTTATTTTAATTGTACATGTTGTATTTAACTAGAGTTACTTTTTCTTGAAATCAATAAGTTCAAAATTGTATAATTGTAATTTTGTGGAGAAATAAAATTCTTGAGTCTTGAGTCTATGGCGGATCCAGACAGGGAGGCCAGGGTGTAATTTCGGCATTCGTCCAACATGTTGAGTTTATTTTAATCTTCTTGATGACTTAAAGCTAAAGTCCTTGGACTTTTTTTATTGCAGGGGAGTGGCAGCCCCCTCGACCCTCTTTGTAATTTTGTAATTTATTTTGTTCATGGCAATAACAAACAATTCATAAATAAAGCATATATATCAGACATATAGAAAAAAGACCTAGTGTAACTGCATCTGCATTTACTGTTAATATTTGTTTTGCCATAGGGCTTACACGAAAGAATCAAATTCTGTAGGCGTGCGCCCTAACAGAATGGTATGATGGATGGTATGATGATGGGGAGTAATGGGTGATGAGATGGGGTGATAATATTTCATATTTAACTAACTATTAAAAAGACAGTGCAATGTTGCTCACGAGTTCATGCAAATGAAACAGTTGGGAATGCTACAAATGGAGAGATACAGTGACAGAAAGTAATCTTTAATTTTATTTTCAGTGCTGTTGTCTTTTATGTGAGGAGGGAGGTTATTCCATACTTGAGAAATCTTTACATTAATTAATTGCTTATTAAGTTCAGAACTAGTATTGAAAATATGGAGGTTGTTGCTATTTCTAGTGAAGTGGGTATGTAGGTTTCTGTTGTGAAGGAGGAGTTGTTGAAAGTATTGTGGGACTTTCTTCTGATTTTTTTGAGATAGAATTTTGCACAAGCCAGGTTGAATATGTCGCTAATTTTAAGGAGGCCAAGTTCTTTGTAAAGTTTATTGGTGTGGCTATTATACTTAACTCTACTTATATTTCTGATAGCTTCTGATGGATCGTTTCTGTAATACTTCTAATCTTTTAATTTCTCTATTGCTATCATTACCCCAGGATGTTACAGCATATGACAAATGTGGATATATTAAACTATTGTATATGGTTTTCAGTATGTGTTTGGGGAGCGTATTTTTAAGGCGCGAAAGAACTGCATTTACTTTTACTATTTGATTAGCCTTTTTAGATATATATATGGTTTTTCCATGGAGCGATACCCATATATGCCAGTGAAATGAAAATAAAAATTTAAAAGGAAATCCAAATAAAACTCAGGGACAGTCATAGGCGTACTGGAGGGGAGGGCAGGGGGGGGGGCAGTCGCTCCCCCCCCCAAAAAGTTTGGGAAACAGTGAGATTCAAGCAAAAATTCTAAAAAATTCGGGCAGCTGATTAAATAAAAATTACTGAA
This sequence comes from Platynereis dumerilii, assembly GCA_026936325.1. NCBI lineage: Eukaryota > Metazoa > Annelida > Polychaeta > Phyllodocida > Nereididae > Platynereis > Platynereis dumerilii. Next base: position 9,550,699 of record JAPTHN010000006.1, on the reverse strand, counting down.
AAGTAATGATTCCAGGCAATTTATTTGAAATGGTACTAAATTTAAATCTTAAATTCGGGCAAATGTCGCTCCCCCCCCAAAAAAATTGCTCGTCCGGTACGCCTATGGGGACAGTTCAGAATTCATGATAAAAGGGGGCTCGGATATATCATCACTGTATATGTACTGCCCGAGGGGATAATAATTTTTTACACTTACATGTTTCAAGGGGGGGGGGGTTGTACTAATTTTTCACCACATGTTTTTTAAAGGGTACTACCGGTATGTGATTTTAACAAAACATCATAAAACATACACCTCCGCCCCCCCAAAAGTAAATTCTGAATAGTCATGGGAAATTATGATATTAATGTTATGTGGCACAAAACAAAATAAATTCGGCCAAATTAAAAAATAAATTGGGCGGGGGGGGCTATTATAAGTGAAATCCCCCCCCCTCCAACTTCCTAGGCTGCATGACTTCGCCAAATTTTAACAATATTGTGTATTACATAATTTTAGAATGGTCCACTATCTCTACCAATCTTGCACTTGTGCAGATAGGCCTTCCCAGGTGGTACCCTGCTGTGTGGCATTTTCGCGCGCTTTTCTGCTCATTTAGTTTGGGAAGAGGAAGCGTGGTTTCATTCGCGCGTGCGCACTCACTCTGGCTAAACCTCGTGAAACATGGCGACGCAGGCGAAGCAGGCAAAGACTGACGGCAAAAATAACCACGAAGCCTCGGACGAACAGGCTGGTGAGTGTCTTTTACTTCTTTTAATGGTAGTGTAGAATATTTAGAAACTAAATGTAAGGTCCGCATCGGCATGAGTGGTGTAAAAATTAAAGAAAATTGACTGGCTTCCCCGTCTCACATTGTTCGCTTGCTAACCTCGTTCATTGAGAACGCATGGTTCAAACACCGCCAAATCTGGTTTAAATTTCGACCTTTATTTAAGCGATAAGTACGGCAGAACACGCGTTGTAGCTGCGGCATATGTTTCGCCATCGAATTAACTGCCATTTGAATCGTTTGGGAGGATAATTGGAGCGCAAGAAACTGGAAATTTGACGATATCATGGCTTGTTTACCCCGTTCCCTTATGAACTAAATTTGCCGGCATTTTGATTTGGCGCTCGAAGTGAAATGGCTTGTTTCCCGAGGTCCCTGGTCTCTAAGATCACTTCTGCTTGCTTCTGAGACCCCTTAATAGCCAATAAAGCGGAGACATAAGAATATCTTGCCGCATAATATAGCTAATTTGCTGGTGTTCTTTATTTTAAAACCGGCAGAATCGTGACCTACTTTCCACCTCGTTATTGGAGTTCTGCTTCCGGCGACCTAGTTCTGGCTTCACGTGGTTTCTGTCAAATTGTAGCCATTTCTAAGTTCAGTAATAAAACCACAAATGCCCTAAAAGTGGGAGTCTTCCCCATATTGGCCATAATTATGATCAAACCCAGTTCTTTACCTTGTTCAACTCACATCTTGCAATGGCCCATGGCATAATATTGCATTTGTCATTCATTGGCTAACAAATTTTTGCTTCATGTAAAAAATATAAGGACCTTTTGGTGATTCAGATACATGACTAAGCATTGTTGCAACCAGCTACCAGGAAGACTGGGTTCTTTTCTGAGTGAGAGACTTGGCTGGGGTGAAAAAGAAGATTATTGAATCACTCAGTAGTGTTCAAGCTAGGCCATTTAAGCATGGCGCAACGCCTTGCCCAACCTCATGTGCATGCACGATGCCCATTTCTAGGGTAAAAAAAAAAAATATAGCAAATGAGGTAAATAAGGGTCTTCACTATAGAAAAATTCTTTTCAAATCTGGAAAGTGCCATCCTTTTCAGGATTCTCAAAGCCCTGTGCTTCAATAGGTGAAGCCCTGTGCTTCAATAGTTGAAGCCCTGTGCTTCAATAGTTGAAGCCCTGTGCTTCAATTAGTGAATCACTGTGCTTCCTCAATTAGTTAATCACTGCTTCAATTAGTGAATCACTGTGCTTCACACAGGCATAATAATTTCTTACAAAAAGCTCACATTGCTAAACGTATCCTGTATACAATATATACAAGGCTGGCAACTCCCTCAAGATTCCTGGTTTGAGGATCCCTGCTGTAATGCTGTCTCTAGCAAGAGCATGAATTCTCAAACCAGGAGTTGCCGACCTTGTATATAAATTCAATAAGTGCAGTGACAAGCTTTTTTCTCAAAATGATTGTAATGCCTGTGGTGCTTCAGTTACTGAGTCACTGCTTCTATGAGTGAATCACTGTGCTTCTATTAGTGAATCACTGTGCTTCCATTGTTGAATCATTGTGCTTCAATTGGTGAATCACTGTGCTTCAGTTGGTGAATCGCTCTGCTCCAGTTACTGAATTACTGCTTCACTTGGTGTATCGCTGTGCTTCCATTGGTGAACTGTGCTTCAATTGCAGTGTTACTGTGCTTCCTTCAATTGGTGAATCACTGTGCTTCAACAGGTGAATCACTGTACTTCAATTAGCGAATCCCTGTGCTTCCTCAATTAGATAATCACTGCTTCAATTAGTCAATCACTGTGCTTCAATTGAGGAATCACTGTGCTTCAATTGGTGAATCACTGTGCTTCAATTCCAATTCCTAACAGACTTCATAATTTCAGATGACATATGTATTTTCAGACAAAGAGCAGCAAGAGGCAATTGAACAGATAGATGAAGTCCAGAATGAGATCGACCGGTTGAATGAACAAGCCAGTGAAGAAATTCTTAAGGTAAGATTTGTCGTTAATCAATTATCTACGAGTCAAACCATCAAGAAACTTACAAGGATTGTTGTTATTCTGATTAGTAATTTTCATCAAATCTCTAGGTCTTTCTGTTTTCTCATCATTTTGGATATTTTAATAACTTGTAATTTCTTGTCTTTCACAGGTAGAACAGAAGTACAACAAACTTCGGCAGCCATTTTTCCAAAAGCGATCAGACCTCATCGCTAAAATTCCTAATTTCTGGGTTACCGCCTTTATCAACCATCCGCAGGTAAGTGGAGAAAAAACTTTTGATTATTTAATGAGTAAAGATCGTTCTAGAAGGAAGCACTCATTTGCATTACTCTTTGCATCAATTGTACTCATAATGTATTTACAATATTTAAAAAAACAGAAAGTCGCAAAATTGTACCATTTGCAATGCTGTTAATTATTTCGAAGAGGCATTGTCTGTCCTATAACATTAATCAGTGCATGAATACAGGATGTAAAGTTCATTCAGCAACTTGCTGTTCTATTGAGACTGAATTTGTTCCATTTTTTGCCCTGCAGGTGTCAGCACTGTTGAATGAGGAGGATGAGGAGGCGCTACAGTATCTCACAAAAGTGGAAGTACAAGAATTTGAAGACATCAAATCTGGTTACAAAATCAACTTTGTAAGTACCGTATGCCTATCACATCAGTCATAAATAAAATGAAAAAAAAAGTAGGATTTTCTTGTCATGTTTAAACTTAAGAAGTTGGGATATGGTTTGTATATATTGCATTTATCAACAAATCCTATATGTTTACATTTTAGTGCAAGAACCAGCACTGGAAGTCTTTAACTATTAAACCACAGAATAATTGAAGCTGTAGCTACAGAATAACAAGCGCACTGACACACCATACAGTAAATTATCTCGTCTTGTTTGTCCATATTAATTAACAAGTGACATTACTGAAATAGTTCTGTTGCCTGTAAATTGCCCACATCGGTGCTTAAATACTTGTACACTCACTCGCTGTAATACTTTTGTATAAATATTGAATAGATGAATTGCCAGCGGCTATACATAAACGTAAATATATGATTTGTATCGATGTTTTTCCTTGCAGCATTTCGACACAAACCCTTACTTCGACAACAAAACAATTTCAAAGGAATTTCACCTGAATGACACGGGAGAGCCTTCCTCAAAGTCCACATCAATCACATGGAAAGCTGGAAAGGTACGTTTAAAAAAATTGCTGAGTTTCTCTTTCCATGAAATACAACAACCTTGTCCATATCTACTGTTGTTATGCTGGTGCAACTGCAGGAACATTGACTTTACCTTGCTAAGTAAATGCTTTAGCCAATTTCACTAAAATTGTTAAATTAACTAGTTTGGGTGAACTGGTTTTTTTTTTTGCCAGATTAAACATTTTGTATTTTATGGAAGTTTTGTATTTTATGGAAGTATTGTTCACAATGAATAACTCTCAAAATGAGTTTTCCGTACAAGTGTGATCGACTAAACGTTTTGCATTTTCATCTGGAGTGTGATATCTAAAATTCAGTAAATATTTTTTCTTTTAAGTGTGATTTAAGAATTAAATGAAGTTTTTCCTGCAAGTTAGATTCTAATAGATATAATTAATAACTTCATATTTGGTGTTCTATACACACTTGTAACATTTTCTTTTCAGGATTTGACAAACAAATCAGGTTCACCGGGCAAGGGAGGCCGCAAGAGGAGTCACGAAGAACAAGAATCGTTTTTCAGTTGGTTCTCGGACCATGGGGATGCCGGAGCCGACGAATTGGGAGAAGTCATCAAGGATGATATCTGGCCAAACCCTCTGCAGTACTATTTGGTAGGTTTCTCTTTTTGATTTTTGTTGCGAAATATCTTAGATGATTTGGGGTGTAACCATAATATTTTCAGGGGAGCTTGGAGTTTTCCTTGACTGGAAATTATTTATTTCGAAGTCATGGCGACAATAATTATTTATTTCAAATGTGTGTGATGTCTCCCAAATATTTCTTTCTGAACCAGTTGACACCCGGTTGAGAAACACCAAGCCATGCATTTGGATGCACATTTATAATGTTGATTGGCCATTTTCTATTGCAAAGCAGGACTTTCGATAGATGGAAACTTTCTGTTCTGGCATAAATATTTTTAAACAAATTACTAAATCTAATGAAGTTTGGAAGTTCAAAACTTATATTTTCTTGTCATGAACAGTGGCTTATTCAATTGTAAACCTAGCTACTGTTTGACATTTAGTTAGGTGATTGTAAGTTAATCTGATATTTTGGTGAAAATGTCTTGAAAAAGCTTTTTTATAGCTACATTGTAAAGTTTTGCTGACTGCTTGTCTATACTCAACAGTTGTAGTGAAAAGAGTAAAGCTGTATAAGTGTTTGGCTTGTTGGAATAAATTTAGACTGACGGTTGTTTTAATTTCTCTTTTCAGGCATCAGAAATAGAGGAAGAAGGTGCGGGAGAAGGTCGGTTGGATGTTCTTTAAACATACCATGTTGTCTGTCTCTCTGTGTAATGCTTTGCGCGTCAATATCTAGATATTTATCTAACAAATAGCATTGATGCTGTGCGTCCTCACAATTGGGCCGATGCTCTGCTTGAAACTGACTGTTATATTATTCACCCTTTATTTGTGTCCCATGCTCAGCACCAAGTCTTTTCCATTGTATCTATTCCATAGCTAAGACTTGAAGTAGCACCTTTTAGATGATATATTTATCTGCTATTATGCTTGAGCTGGCTTGCATGGCAATGTATGTGGTGTATTTATTGTCAGATGATTACTTGTGTTAGTACGAAAATTGAGGCTTGAAATTTATATTGCTAACTCCAAAATGGTAGAAATTTTTCTTTGAAGACAAAGTTTTGATTTAACTCAGTTGTTTGAAAAGTCCAGACCGAATCAGTCAGTTGTTCCGAATATATGCAAATTTTGCATGCAATTATAATAGACAAAATTTGCATGCAATGGGCTCTTATTTTCCGAGGTTCCATGAAGTTAGATAAAATTTGTTACAATTGTGGTTCCCTGTTAACACCAGGTGGCCATTGTAAGAGTCAGAGCCCCCTTTTGGAAATTTCATAAAGTTACAAGCATTCTTGGAACGTTATCAAATTCCCATATTTACTTTAGAGTTTACTTAATGACGGCAACCAACATTCACAGACGTAAGCACAACTGGTATAACTTTGAAGGACATTCAACACGGTAAAAAAAGTATAAAAAAAAGGATTCGTGAATATGGTGGTCATACTGCATGGCTCCATGCCGTAGTCAATTAAATAAATTTTTGAAGCTCCATGGATATCTTTCTTAAAGCTAATTACATGATGTTGAGAATAGATTATTGTAAATCGTGTTATTTCTTACAAGTTAACAAGGTAATCAATACTTCCAAGTCATGAATCATGCATCATGACTGGTGTTGTTCCTGCTGTTATTCCTAGACTGTAAGGATGATATGTATCAGTTAAATTCTCGAATGGAACTGACATCACGTAAAATCTATGTTCCTCTGCTGCAGAAAATATCTGTAACGTGCCAAAAGTATTATAGCAACATTGTTAACTTGACATGTAACAAGCTTGTTTTTAATCTCGATCCAGTAACCCTGATCTAACTGAATATATGGATTTTTGAATGGTGATAAATTATGTATAATTACTGGGATTTTCATTGTGTGTAATGATTGTTTTTGTCCATTTTCAGATGATTTAGATGATGAGGATGGAGAGGGAGATGAGGAGGAGGGGGATGAAGAGGATGAGGAGGGAGAAGGAGAGGATGACGGAGAGGTAAACACTTGAACTTTTTGAATTATAAGATTCCTACAGGGTTCCCACAGTCATGGAAAGTCAGGAAAAGTCATGGAAAAAATAGTGGTCATGGAAAAGTCATAGAAAATCAAAATATTGTGAAAAGTCATGGAAAATTAAAATTTTCACTGCAATTCGCGCTAAGATTTAACGCATTTGGGGCTTATGGTAGCTGGATGGTTGATCGGATGGCCAGACAGTGAACGATGGTCATCGCAAGAATTCGTTTCCGGGGTGAATTTCTACCTCAATGAGTAAAACATTAGTCATGGAGAAAATCCGAAAATTGGTCATGGAAAGTCATGGAATTCCCGTTGTGAGATTTTGTGGGAACCCTGTTCCGACTAGTTAGGTTTTCTTTAGCAGACATTGAAAAAAAGTCAAAACTCCAGGCAATTTCATGAAGCACAACACTATTTCCCATGAATTGTCGCAAATCAAGTCAAAATTTAGCATCTTTCATCAAAAATTTTCAGTGAGATTTAGAAATGTTCCTTGAATGAGGACCTTGATGGTAAAGTTTTGTGTTGTGTAGTCCCGTTATCCTTATATTTAGTCGGATGATCTCTCGTTTACTGGAACAGACTTTAAGCAAGGTGAGGTGCAGTTGACCGTTGAAAGTTCAGTTTTGAGTTGAGTTAAGCAAAGTTGTTGAATTCCTACTGTGGGTGTTACGTTTTGACTGAATTAACTTGAAAATGTTGATGTTTTCATAACTTTTCTGTTAAATTATAGATTATTTTTGAGATATTTATATCAGATTTAGAGACGTCAGTGCATTTGCAAGATCATGCCAAGATGTGATGTTTCGTTAACTTTGTGCAATGCCAGGATCTTTCAACGACATTCCAATTTCTTATTTACTTAATTTGAAATTTTTATTTTCACAGGATGAAGGAGAGGAGGACGGCGGAGAGGAGGAGGATGCGTAAATGTGTTTAATACCTGAAATATTTTGGCCTTTTCTTTTTGACGAGAGAGAAACATATACATACATGTGTGGCGATTCTATCAAGTTGTTCGTAACTTCGTAACGGACTACAGATTCCGACGACTAGACTGTTGGTTGGATATCTGGGCAGCAGCCATTCACTGGGTTCTGTGTGCTATTAACGTCTCATCATCGTTCGCTCATCACTCATTTTCATTGTCAGCAAAGTCATTTCTTCAATTATTACAAAACTGGACGCAACTCATCGCCATCTCAACGCAACTTCCTGACGACGCCTGCCTATAGTCGAGAGAAACTGTTAAGGAACTGTACAGAAACTGTTTAGCCGCTGTTTAGAGACTGTTTAGCCACTGTTTGAATCGGCAGTGTGTATCTAAACAATGTTATTAAGCAGTGTATTCCTAAACAGTGTGACTAAACAGTGTGGAACAGTATATATCAATCTTATGCATGTGTATTACGTAATTTTTGCAATTTCTCCGAAACTGATTATTTTTGCAACATCTGTATAATATCTATCGCTTCTTTCTCAGCATTTTTAAATGTCTCCGTAAAACTCACCGATCTCATTATGCCAATACAAACTTGTAGTACTTTTAGTACATTCTCCATCAAGTAATAATATGCACAAGAGTTGTATGTACTGTTCTCTGATCGTTCCAGATTGACTATTTTTATACTTTGCATGCAGTGTGTGTAGATAACAAGATTTTCAAGAGTTCTTGGTAGTTTAGCGAAGGCGTATTGACCGTGCGAAGGCAGGTTTTCATTATTGTGTAGTTTCGAGGTAACAAAGCTATGTTTGTGCTGTGTTTTCTTAAGAAATTCTCTTGCCGTTCCGGACTGTCCTCTCAAGAAATTGAAGGGGCCTGTTCACAGAATTTTGAAAGAACTTCTCGAGTATCAGTGTGCATGGCTAGGTGCTTGTCAGAATCATGTAATTAATTTTAAGGATAATCGTGTATATCTTCTCACTAAGTATTGTGGATATGTATTATATAAGCAGTGCTCTGAAGTCAAACCCAGTGTTCATATGCAAGTTTTCTCAAAATTGAAATTAATTTGCAACTCCAAATTTCCGGATTTCTTCATCTTTCAAATTGTCTTTTACAGTCAAATTTATGGGAGATTAATTTTTGGCCCCATTTCGCAATCCGCGGATTCTTGTTTGACAAGTCCTTCAGCCTTTCAAAGTACTAGAGAAGTAAGAGTGTGTAATGTAATGCTGTTTAACAGTATGCATTTAATTGGTTTACAAGTGCAACATAACTTTGTTACTTCTTGCTACACTCAGGATAGATGTGTGTCATTTCTCATATCATTAGTCTCACAGAACTGGTGACCAAAAAAGTGGCCACGCCAGAAAATTGTTATTTGAAGTTTAGTTAAGCCACTCAAGGGGCTTTGAATATTCGAATTTATTAGATTTGATCATTTCTTGTGAAAGTTCATTGTAAAAGTTTAATTTGAAATTTATTTTTGGAATTTCATTGTGAAAGTTCATAATTAAAAATTCATTATGAAGGTTCTGAGATTTCATTATGAAATTTTATCTTGAAAATTCATGGTGGAATTTCTTTCTGAAAGTTTATTATGAGAATTAATAAGACCTATGGGAATTTCTTTCTTGAAGGGCTTTCTGAAGTTTCATTGAAAATTCATTGTGAAAATGCATTATGAAAATTCAATATGAAATGTCATGGAGGTTCTTTCTGAAAGTCCAATATCTTAAAATTTAATGCCATTTCAGAAATATCGCAAAGCATTTTAAAACCGACCATATTGTGTACCATAGTATATGTCCAGGCGAACATTATTGTGAACTCTAATGACTGTACAAATTGTAATTAAGTAAATTCTGGTTGATGTGAATTGTAATGTATTTAATCATCCGATCGAATATTCCATTCGTTTAGGGACACATATGCTGAATTTTAGTAAAGGCGACTTTGTACTGGCTATGCCGCATTCATAAATAAATGAATATTATATATATGAAATACTCGTTCATTTTCATTGTCCCTCGGTTGTATATGTTTACTTGATATCAAAGAAGGCATACCCTGCTGCCTTTGTGATTATCATCTAATGTTGTTTCTGTCTCAGAGGCATGCTGAGCTGCCAATTGATATGTCCCAAGTTTGATTCTACTGGCTTTGACCGTGTTGGACCTGAGACAAGTTTATAAACATGTCTCAAGTTTGTCTCAGGTTGGACAAGAGTTTCAACTGTCCTGCAACTCATTATTGTCCCGTCTCATTAGCACACCGAGTGCTGAAATATGGGAGGTAAAACCCCAATCACCCCATTCAAATATGTGGCTTGTGAGGTCCTGTTATGGATTTGTCGTAATAGTAGTCTCTCTCCATTTGAAGCCCAATAGATGAAACTGTGACAGATGGATTGGAACCAGACGACAGGAGGACTTGATGTCCGACTTCGCCATGTAACAGCCCTTTCCCAAGTTATTGATCTCCCGAATCGCCGACTGTGTCGTCGCATACCTGACAGTTTTGTAGGAGGTCTATGCTGCCATTCACTGAGGAGGTATCGTAGGGGTACGACAAGTTGTGTAAAAGTTTGTAGGAACCAGGTGTTGATGGTGGGTCCGCGTGGGGACCAGAGATTCTTCCCAGCTCTTATCTCTTCCTTAAGCTTACTGTCCACCGCCTCTTTATGGATACTTGCGATCGTAGAGTTTCTACATGTTATTGGGCATTCAACACCCAGAGAATCTACCCTAGACGAATCATGCAATCGCCGCATATTATCATAAGATTTTGCGTCAGAGCGTCACAGCCAATCAGCGCCTAGGATTTCCGTTCACTTTGAAAGTTTACCAGCAATTTGCGAAACAAATATTAACACCACAGAGACGTACGACCTTTCATTTTAAAGGTCTCAGAGAGATCTATCTAGCCATATAAACAACACACATGTAACCCTTAGGGAAGTGTCAGAATCAGCGAAAACGACCTCATTTGCATAACCTGTGTGAAGGCCTGTTCATTGGCCATCTTTGTGGGTGCGTCTGATCTGTTCACTGAAGGCTCTGCTGAAGTGGCATTCAAGACCTTGGAAATGGAACTTGAAACCTTCCAGTAGACCGGTTGTGACAAATGGTTCGTGGGGTGAACCCCTCAGCAATTTAGCCATCAATAGAACCTTAATAGGAGTAACTCCACCGATGTCCAGTGGGTCTTTAGTTTGGCTGTTTACCTCCCCGACACTGCAAACCTGCGACTTTACGCCGTCAGGTCTAGCGTTTGGGGCAAAATTTGAGGCCGGATGTGGGGATGAGGGTGTGGGAATGGTTTTTAGGGATGAATTGAGTGATGGTTAGGGAGTTTGACTTGCCAGTGTTGGAGCAATATCTACAGGCCCAAGCTGTGACTTTCCGCCATCAGCCTGGCTTGCCTTCAGACTAATGCTTGGCAGTTTGCTCCCTGCTTTTTCCATTCTGATCTTTCCTCTGGTCCTCTCCTTGGTTTTTTCCAGGACACAGGTACTGAGGATGGCGGCCATTGCAGGTCGGGCATTTGTGGCGAAAATTGCAGTTTGTTGTTTCACAGTGTTGGTTCGGCGTGCCATATTTGAAACAAGTGCCCAGTTCTAACTTTCCTTGGACCCGCCCAAGTTTTTGTTGTTGGAAATCGGTGGAGTTATGCCAAGTTAGAACTTTGTAGTATAGCTCCACTCGTGTCTGCGAGAAAGGGTATCCCACATTTTGCTGTTGTCGTCGGAACTCCTGGTCATACATGTCCCAATGGTGTCGGTCCTCCGCCAATGAGACGGCTGTGTCCATGTGGACTAAGGCCACACATAGTTGATCTTTAGCTTCTCGGATCCTCTCAAGGCACTTTTTCTTGGGTCGGTCGGTAGGACAAAAAAAAAAGGTGAAATTTGTTTTTTGTATGTAAAAAAAAAATTATTATTTTTCCATCGGCAGGAAACCTATTGTGTTGACGGGTCTGCGAAGCTAAGAATCAATTATGTGTGTGTGGCCTAAGAGGTCTGGAACTGAGAAGGGTCATTGATTGCTTTCTGTGACATGAATCGGAGAAACGCACGGACCCACGAAGAGAGGTTGTGTGGTTTATCCTTTGGCACCGGTGGGTGTTGGGTGGGGACTAATTTCTTCATCTCGATAAACTCATTGGCCTCTATCATGTCCTTAACCTCCTTTGGCAGCGACGAGTGCAGTGGAAGGGAAGTTGTGCCAATGACTGGCGACTTTGTTACTTCCCCCAGGCTGGGTTGTTGTCGTGGTTCTGTCAGGTAGAACGACCTTTCCAAAGCTTCCACCCGCTCATCCAATGATGGTGATGAGCCGAACGGCGGTGGTGGGACAGATCTCTTCAACCTTTCCAATCGCGCCTCCGTGGAGCCAGACATTACCGCTTGATCCCTTTGGGGAGTGACATTCCACCCTGCTGACCGCAGGGTAAAAGTATTCGGAGTTGCCACCTCAACTGTTGACCTCTTGAGTTGGCGTGAGTTGTGCCGGACCACTAGGAGTGAACCTCTTTGGAGGCTTTCTCAGTCGTTTCACAGTTGTCTTCCGTCGCGGCATCTGGAAAGACAATTTGGCAGTATATATTGTGGTATTTTTACATCCTCGCAGACTTAACTATTTCATCATCACTGCCACTTGAGCCAGGCTTTGAATCCGCGGATTCTTGTTAAAAATTCTGTAACATTTGAGGGTGTTGTGGGTACACTTGGTAATAGACTTCGTATATTTCCGGATACCCTCAGATTTGTTGGGATGGATCCCATCGGTTGACCAGGACGAGGTGTCCGCCAGAACGCCTGAAGAGTCCCACCAGAAACCGACATGCTTATGGAAGTACAATGGGCGCTTGGTGTTAAGACTTGTCATGAGGTTTTTCTAAAATTTTATTTATATCTTTTTTTAATAGTTTGATGTGTCATAGTTCGTTTGAGTCTTGAGGAGCTGTTTTCAAGCTGACTTTGCATTATAATATAGCCCACATGACGATCGTCCAGGCGTTCAAGGAAGGCCAATAATGCATTTGGCAATTGGTTTTTGCAGTGTATCTATTCTCAGAAGCAGTCTAACAATGCTAAAATTCTGCAAGTTCTAAAGCCTTTTTTCACCCTCACTTTACCAAATTAAGAAACAGCACTTGAAGTCAATCTGACAGGTGTCAAAGCTGATTGCACTTCGCAGTGCGGTGCTACTTTGATCTTGTATCAATGGATCTTATGCTTAATTGCTAATTCCCAACAGAACCCAGGGTTTGAATCCTCGGATTCTTGTATATTGAACTATGTTTAACGGTGTAAAGCCCAAATCATCCTAGCCCTGAGACCCTGCGAGTAGCGCAGGGGTAATGAATCACTATATAGCAAAAACTTGAGATTTCAGTGTACCCTTCAGGAGAATCATTGTTGCAGCTCTGTTGATCGTTGTTTATCTCACGATAATCGCCATGAATTTTGTTGCTGATAGCACTTCATTTCAGCCCTGAACATCATCACATACACTGTAGACAACAGTTTTAATTTTTCTAAGTCACATAAAGTCTAAAGTCTCCTCAAGAAAATGAAATGGCTGCTCAAAAGTGATTGGTCTAAACAGAGCAGCAGGCGGCAGCACTGTTATGATGTCATAAACACTGGTGACATCACAATCTCTGTTGATGTCATAGCGATTGTGTAAACAATCATGTTGTGACATCACCATGCAGCTGTCACTTTCTCTTAGCCAATCAGAGCGCAGTTTCATTACAATGTGTAAGAAAAAAATATTAAGCTCAACTTCAATGCCTTTGTATTGTAGGTGTTAGTGTTCTCACAACACTGAGAATATGTGCTATCAGCTGCAAAAATTGTCTATTTTTGATACACCAACACATAATATCAGTAATTCATGGAAAACTTAGCTACAGCCATTCTCCTAAACCCTTGTTGAAAATCTCAAGTTTTTCCAATGTAGCAACTCATGACCCACCTGCTAGCACACGTGTGCTAGCACACGTGGGTCCCTGGGCTACAATCATCCATCCTGCTGCCATGCTCATGATATGTGATATTGCTACACTGTGCTCTTGAGGTTATGACATAAAGACGATAAAGTGCCAGAGGTGGCAGAGCCAAATGAAGCTGTTTAACAAATGTTGGGTCCCTAATAAGCCACCTTACCGAAAGCCTGACATTCGAAGAAGTTTTAAGATATATGTACTTGGTTTACGATGAACAAGGCTGGCCAATTTACCACGCATGTTTTGCAATTTTTCACACCAACTGCAAGTCATTAGGGCAGTGTTTTTAATGCAGGTACGCATATATACCTGTCACTTATGACAATATAATGGGTTTTGTGGATTGGGTGATGCACCCTCATATTAATTTCTATCAAATAACAAATTTTCGTTATCGAAAAGTGGGTATTCTGTTACTAGAGAACCCCTGGTTTTGCGCATTTTAGATTATGTATACATACATGGGTTAGGCCTATTTTGAGAAAGAAAATCATATTTGCTACAATACTATAACACTTGGAAGAAGGAAGCTTGAAGTTGTCCGAAATGTATTTTTTTAATGGAGGTGTGTACACATCTCCATTTATGAAGTCACAGTGACAAAATGGACTGTTTTGGCGGGAAATTTGAAATTTGAGCATTTTCAGAATGTCTTTTGGGCCCTGTGTGGCTATTTTGTTTGGTGATGTTTGGGTCAAGAGATGTGGATAACTTGATTATAGAGCATGCATCTGGCATATGAATGAATACCAGGCATGTCGCAATTAGGACGTGAATTCCTTTTATATCTCGCTTGGATCCACTGGGGGTGGCTGCACACATTGTGTATTGGCCACTGTGCCGAAACTATTGCACTTGTATATATGCTATTTGGCACACGAAAATGGGTCTTACAGCATATATGTGCATTTTGTTGTTCGTATTCAAGAAATTGGTTGAGTTTTTGTAAAATATTGAAAATTAGAAAAAACTTTTTTCGTTTCCAGAGCAGAACTCTGAATCAGTTATACCTATGGGCATGAAATTCTACCATCATATGCATTAAATACCCTTAATGGTCCTTTGTGGGTGTAAATGCTCTTACAAAAATTAATAACAGTAAATTGAGCAAAAATGTGAAAAAATGTTATTTTTTCAATGCTTCATGATTCCATCAATTTTGGAGTAACACTGCAGAAATGTTGCATTTAGATGTCTAAATTATACCTCTTTAAATGACTAAACTCATTTGGAGGGCCAATCTTACGAACTTTTCATAAAAACCAAAAAAACTGGAGAAAATGAGGATTTTTGATATTTTTCTCAAATTTCGGATTCTCAAAAATTAATAGTAAACAATAAATTGTTAAACTTCAACAAATATTTACCTAATCATATTAGGAAGTTACTTCTGTAGCCTTATATCTATATAGTTTAGTGTAAAATTATCTTGAAATGGATTATTTTGAAAATATAATTCTTGTTATGGCAGTGAGGCCTGGAGTTCACGAGCAGAAGTACCAGTCATTGATAGACATGGTATATCAGGGCTTATACCACTGTTTGCTTTTTCTGGCCAATCAGAAGCCAGGATTTCACTCTGATATAATGCATATCACAGCTCATACACCTGACCATGATATTGCATGCTTGGCTGACTACAAGTTGACAAAATTGAAGGAAACACTGAAACAAAACTGACCAACAAAGGATTAAAACTGAGCAACACAGACTGTAAACAAGGTTGAAGACTGTATCAAGTGTAACTGGTCTCAATAAAAAGGCTACCGCCCCAAACCCCTGCTTCTTCTTATTTCAGGGCTGCCTCCGCCGAAACCCTGCTCATTTCTTTCTATTACTTTTTTCGAATGTATTTTGTAAGTTCAAAATACAATTTTGCCAAGCGATTGTAATAATCGACTCATCAAAGAGGCCTTGGCTGAGAGGACTGCACTATGGATCTGTCTATCTATCTATCCGTCTATCTATCTGTCTATGTATAAAAATAATCTATGAAATTAATGTATCTATCTATCTATCTATCTATAGATAGATAGATAGATAGATAGATAGACTTTATTTTTCGAGGGTAAAAACCTATTAAGTGTGTACACTTATCTTACATAGGGCCCTCCTGTTAGTAAACTACAAGTTGTTAAAACTACTGTAAATGTATAAGGAAATAAAATTTATGTATGGAAAGAAAAAATTAAATTGTTAAAATACATGACAATATTGATAAACAAAAACAATAAAATGACAATAAACACATGTAAAATAGATATAAAAAACAGGAGGCTACCATCATATCATCTATCTATCTATCTATCTATCATTTCCTTAGAACAGATGTGAACATTTCCTGTGAACAGATGTGAACAAACAATTCATCTGTTGCCTTCATAGTCTAGTCATTTTGTGAAATGACCTAGAACAAATTGCAACACAAATGGTTCCAGTGGCATTTGGTCCCTAAATATGTCAAGAAAGACATACTAAAAGTCCTGGAAAATCCATGCGGTGGAACACCCCAAATTAGCCATAAATCCAAGATGGCCGCCATAAAAATCATGATTTTTGCGAATAACTCAGAAACTATTAGATATAGACCCCATATGTGTATGAAACTTGAATATAAACTTGGGTATTACGGACATTTTTACACTATTCCCATGTCTCTATCTCAAATAGTTCTCAAGATATAGCATATTTGAATATCTCTGATTTTGCAAAAAAAGCTGTAAATCGCCAAAAATGTCATTTATTAGTCTTGATTCTGAATACTTGGAAGTTCGACTTTTACCTTACCTATTAAAGATACAAAAAGAATAACTTGTGTTTAATTTAAGACCCCAATCATGTCTACCTCTCTTTAATCCCCTATTGGGCCATATTTTGCATTTGGAAGTGTTCCCTCAAAATTCCATTTATTTTGCTAAAATTGGCATTTTATGTGAAGGAAAGTGCTCATTTTGGGTCTGAAACGTACAAAATATTGTGGGTATGGAATTAAGCCTATTCTGAGTTACTGCATGTGTAATGCTAGACATTATTAAACTAAAATCACTTAAAAATCACACAGAGAATCTGAAATTGACAAATTTTTCCAAACCATATATTGTCATCGATTTACGTCACGAGCGTCAATCAGCGCCCAGGATCAAAAGTTTACCGGCAATTTATGAAGCAACTGTTTACTTCTCAGAGACGTATGGCATATCATTTTAAAGCTCTCAGAGAGATCTATCTATCAATGTGAGAATCACACCTGAACCAGTGATGTAGTTGAGGCCGGACCATTAGAAACTGAGACATCAGCATCCAAGACCGAGACCATCTAAGTGTAGCCTCAAGGCCGGCCTCTAGGACCTCCAACACTGGCCCAAAGACACCCCGAGACTGAGGCAATACCAAGGATTTGGAACCGAGACTGAGCCAAGGCTGAAGCCATCAAAATATGGCTCCGCGGCCCGCCTTGAGACATTCAACTGAGCCTCTAACCCTTACGGAAATGCGAAATTGGCCTAATTTGCATTACACGAGTGAAGGCCTGTTCATTGGCTAGCTTTCGGAGTGTGTCTGGCTTAACACTCAATTCTGTGTTTATTAAGAATATACATAAGTCTATATAGGTGACAAAATTAGAAGTATAAAAATAATAAATTTTGCATTGAGGTGTCTAAATTACACATTTATGATTTACTTGGCTCAATTGGAGAAGCAATGTTATGAAATTTTTGATAAAAATACGAAAACTGAACAAATGACAGATTTTGGACATTTTTTTTGGAATTTTTGGTTCTCAAAATTAATGGCAATTTATAAACTTAAACAATTACTATATATGAGAATGTGTTATATGATTGCCTTGCACACATTTGTCATATGACCATGTTCAAATTGAAGATACTTTGAGAAATAAAGGTAAAAATTCCCAAAAAATAACACAAGTCTCCAATCATGTTTCAGTCAATTTTTGACATTGTTCAATAAAATTTAGTGACATGTGGTGAGATATATTTACACGAAAATATTTATAAATACAATGAATTAGGACTTCATGGCAGAAAAGCTGCTGAGTGCCGAGGGTCTGCTGCTGTGCAGCTTATTTTTTTCTGATTGCAAAAACCTTTCCATTTGCATTCTTGAGCTATCTTCGGAAACATTTCAACCACGAGCGGAAGTATATGTCATTGATAGACATAGTATATCAGTGCTTGTTAATCGATTTAATCCATCCATATACTAGCATGTGACAAGTCCAAGAAATGCCCTGGACATGTGTGTTTTGATATATTTGTCACAGATTCTATCAAATTTGAGAGTTGAGTATGAAAAACATTTCATCAAAATTCAGTTATTGTTCGGTGTTGTTAGTTCTATAACAGATCTAATATAGACCACGGGCCAGAAAGTGAAACCCTCCCCCCCGGAGGGAATTTTCGGGACCCCCCTAGTTTTCTTCCTGGATGTGCTAGGAGTTCATTTCAGGTTGTTTCCGCAATTTAAAAGCGTGGAAACTCCAGAAAAAATCACTTTTTCTGAATACCGCTTGGCGAATTTCGATATTTTTAGCATGACGCACTTTCCTTCACCAAATTGGCAATAACTCCCTCAATAATCATCTTTATGACACAACAAAGGTGTCAATGGAACCACAAATAAGCAGGCTACATGATACAATGTTGTTTTACTCAAAAATATGGACTGAAATTTGTTAGGAAGCCATTTTCCTACCCCTACCCCTACATTTTATTTAATAAAATGATCCCCGCCCATATATAATCACCATTTGAGGCTAAATACTCTGCAAAATAATCATAAATGCAGTCTGGGTGAATTTAATCAATCATTTTTAAAACAACTATCAACACTAGAAACATACAGTCACAAATAAATGCATAAATATCTATTTACCTGAGCATCGCATCGGGAATTTAGTTGTTTTTAGCGTAACAGACTTTCTGTCACAAAATTAGCCATAACTCCCTCAATAATAATTTTTATTACACAATGTAGATGTCATTGGAACCACAAATAAGAAGGCTACATGATAAAATGTTGCTTTAGTTGAGGAGAGTGACTGAAGTTTAACAGAAGGCCATTTTCTTACCCCTACCCCTAACATGTTATTTTAAAAAAAAGATTTCTGAACACTTATAATCATCAATTTCAGTTAAATTCTAAAAAAACAAAACAAATTGAGACTGGGTTAAGTCTCTCCCATCAGCTGTATGGTAATTCAGTATATTTACTAGGCTATCTGGTGCATATAGTATAAATATTTTGGAAAAGGGGTCAGGACACCGCAGCCCCACCTTTGTTAAATTTGGACTATCGCAGATTTTTGCTAAAATTTGAACACTTCCACTCATTGAATTGGCTGTAAAGTGGTCATAGAAATGGCCAGGCATATTAAGTTTTATATGGTGATTTAGTATATTTGCTAGGCTATCTGATGCATATAGTTTAATTTTGGACAACGGGTCTGGACACCCTGGCCACATCTTTGTTAAATTTAGACTATCGCAGATTTTTGCTAAAATTTGAACACTTCCACTCATTGAATTGGCTGTAAAGTGTTAATAAATGTGATAAAGCATATTAAGTTTTATATGGTAATTTAGTATATTTGCCAGGCTATCTGATGTATATAGTTTAATTTGGTAAAAAGGGTGTGGACACCCTAGCCACACCTTTGTTAAATTTGGACTATCGCAGATTTCTGCTTAAATTTGAACACTTCCACTCATTGAATTGGCTGTAAAGTGGTAATAAAAATGATAATGCATATTAAGTTTTATATGGTAATCTAGTATATTTACAAGGCTATCTGGTGCATATAGTTTCATTTTGGACAAAGGGTGTGGACACCCTAGCCATGCCTTTGTAAAATTTGGAATGTTGCAGATCAAATTTTGCTAACATTGAACACTTCACATTGAAATGGCTATTAAGTGGTTGTAGAAATGGCCAGGCATATTAAGTTGTATATGGTAACTTAGTATCTTTACCAGGCAATCTGGTGCATATAGTTTCATTTTGAACAAAGGATGTGGACACCCCAGCAGTAAGTGAAAGTGTGAGAGTATTCAAATTTTTGGCAAGAATTTGCGATAGTCCAAATTTCATAAAGGTGTGGCTAGGGTGTCCAGACCCTTTGTCCAAAATGAGGCTATATGTACTAGATAGCCCTGGAAAAAATATTTAATAACCATTTTAAACTTGATATGCTTTATCATTTTTATTACCACTTCATGGCCAATTCAATGTGTGGAAGTGTTCAAATTTCAGTAAAAAATCTGCGATAGTCCAAATTTCACAAAGGTATGGCTGGGTTGTCCACAGTCTCCACACCCTTTGTCAAAAATGAAACTATATGCACCAGATAGCCTGGCAAATATACTAAATTACCATATTAAACTTAATATGCTTTATCATTTTTATTACCACTTCGCAGCCAATTCAATGTGTGGAAGTGTTCAAATTTTAGCAAAAATCTGCGACAGTCCATACTTCACAAAGGTGTGGCTAGGGTATCCACACCCTTTTTCCAAAATAAAACTACATGCATCAGATAGCCTGGCAAATATACTAAATCACCATATAAAACTTGATATGCCTGGCCATTACTATGACCAGTTTACAGCCAATTCAATGTGTGGAAGTGTTCAAACTTTAGCAAAAATCTGCAACAGTCCATATTTCACAAAGGTGGGGCTAGGGTGTCCAGACCCTTTTTCCAAAATTAAACTATATACATCAGATAGCCTGGCAAATATACTAAATTACCATATAAAACTTAATATGCTTTATCATATTTATTACCACTTTACAGCCAATTCAATGAGTGGAGGTGTTCAAATTTCAGCAAAAATCTGCGATAGTCCAAATTTCACAATGGTGTGGCTGTGGTGTCCAGACCTTTTTTCCAAAATTAAACTATATGCATCAGATAGCCTGGTAAATATACTAAACTACCATATAAAACTTAATAAGCTTTATCATTTTAATTACCACTTTACAGCCAATTCAATAAGTGGAAGTGTTCAAATTTTAGCAAAAATCTGCGACAGTCCATACTTCACAAAGGTGTGGCTAGGGTGTCCACACCCTTTTTCCAAAATTAAACTATATGCATTAGATAGCCTGGCAAATATACTAAATCACCATATAAAACTTGATATGCCTGGCCATTGCTATGACCAGTTTACAGCCAATTCAATGTGTGGAAGTGTTCAAATTTTAGCAAAAATCTGCGACAGTCCATATTTCACATAGGTGTGGCTAGGGTGTCCAGACCCTTTTTCCAAAATTAAACTATATACATCAGATAGCCTGGCAAATATACTAAATTACCATATAAAACTTAATATGCTTTATCACATTTATTACCACTTTACAGCCAATTCAATGAGTGGAAGTGTTCAAATTTTAGCAAAAATCTGCGATAGTCCAAATTTAACAAAGGTGTGGCCCGGGTGTCCAGACCCGTTGTCCAAAATTAAACTATATGAATCAGATAGCCTAGCAAATATACTAAATCACCATATAAAACTTAATATGCCTGGCCATTTCTATGACCACTTTACAGCCAATTCAATGTGTGGAAGTGTTAAAATTTTAGCAAAAATCTGCGATAGTCCAAATTTAACAAAGGTGGGGCTGGGGTGTCCTGACCCCTTTTCCAAAATATATATGCTATATGCACCAGATAGCCTAGTAAATATACTGAATTACCATACAACTGATCGGAGAGAATTAACCCAGTCTCAATTTGTTTTGTTTTTTTAGAATTTAACTGAAATTGATGATTATAAGTGTTCAGAAATCTTTTTTTTTAAATAACATGTTAGGGGTAGGGGTAAGAAAACGGCCTTCTGTTAAACTTCAGTCCCTCTCCTCAACTAAAGCAACATTTTATCACGTAGCCTTCTTATTTATGGTTCCAATGACACCTACGTTGTGTAATAAAAATTATTATTGAGGGAGTTATGGCTAATTTTGTGACAGAAAGTCTGTTACGCTAAAAACAACTAAATTCCCGATGCGGTGCTCAGGTAAATAGATTTTTATGGATTTATTTGTGACTGTGTGTTTCTAGTGTTGATAGTTGTTTTAAAAATGATTGATTAAATTCACCCAGGCTGAATTTATGATTATTTTGCAGAGTATTTAGCCTCAAATGGTGATTATATATGGGCGGAAATCATTTTATTAAATAAAATGTAGGGGTAGGGGTAGGAAAATGGCTTCCTAATAAATTTCAGTCCATATTTTTGAGTAAAACAACATTGTATCATGTAGCCTGCTTATTTGTGGTTCCAATGACACCTTTGTTGTGTCATAAAGATGATTATTGAGGGAGTTATTGCCAATTTGGTGAAGGAAAGTGCGTCATGCTAAAAATATCGAAATTCGTCACGCAGTATTCAGAAAAAGTGATTTTTTCTGGAGTTTCCACGCTTTTAAATTGCGGAAACAACCTGAAATGAACTCCTAACACATCCAGGAAGAAAACTAGGGGGTCCCGAAAATTCCCTCCGGGGGGGAGGGTTTCACTTTCTGGCCCGTGGTCTAATATATTTTTATCTCAAGTCTAACTGCCAAAAGCACACATAGTAACAAACAATGTATAACAGTTTGTGATCACTGCTATGGTTGTATTATAATTGGAATTTTTCATGTGACTTTAGAATAGGCTCCCACTAGTTTTGTATTTCTTCAAAATATGCAAATACTATAAAAGAGAAAATACTTTGCATGCCAGAAAATTATCAAAATAAGTGAGATGTACTAGGTCAACTATTGCATTGGCACCATATCTGCGTGTTATTTGCAAAATGGCTCTTCTTCTGCAATCTTCCACTGGCTTTGAGGGCGTGGGTTCAAATCTCACCCCGGGAACTCACTTTAGTCCGAGCCCATGGGACATTAAATGGAGGCGGGTTGTATCCAGTATTCTATGCTGGGGCAACTGAAAGACCCTGGGCATCCCTGAATTAATAGGGTATGTTCCAGACTCCCAGTC
This sequence comes from Platynereis dumerilii, assembly GCA_026936325.1. NCBI lineage: Eukaryota > Metazoa > Annelida > Polychaeta > Phyllodocida > Nereididae > Platynereis > Platynereis dumerilii. The sequence goes on along the minus strand of JAPTHN010000006.1, from coordinate 9,528,162 downwards.
TTCTCATCTCATCATCATACGGCGATCGCCTGCCTCGATATAGCCCACTAAGGTGCTGCTGAGGCGTAAAACACAAACAAATCTTCTGCAATCTACAAATTCGAATTTCATACACTTGTATTGTCTATAGGGCATTATTGCTGTTCATGCGCATGATTTCAACACAGAAACTGGTGACGTGCCTCACTTTGTGCTTCAAACTCATAGGCCTAATATAGCCCAGTTTGAGACAAACAACTTCTACCAAGTAGATAATTCTGCTCTGGATCTAATTGTGGCATTGTTGGCAAAAATTAGATATCTATAAGTCTTAAAACTACTGATGAAGCTGCTCCAACTAAATAATATTTCTTTTATCGAAACAAAGTGATTCTGTTAGTCTATGGGTAGCCCTTTACTTCTGACTATTACCATATTTTGTAGTTCCATAGCATAATGGTTAGCATGTCTGCCTTGTGTGCATTGGATCCGGGTTCAAAACCCACTCTGGTCGTGTCCAGACTCCAGAGGTTATCACTATGATCACCATAATGATTGATATAATTGTTGTTCAGTGTGGTGACCGCGGGTGAGCAGATTTACCTGGAATGGGCGCTATATAAAATCATGCTATATATTAAACATTTTCCTTTTGTTATGTGGTCCCTTCAATCCCTTGCTTTCTACACTTGTCTGTTTGTTATTAATTTATTTTTCAAGGAGGAGATTAGGTGATCATTTCGTCCCAAAATTTCACTTTGTGAAGTGTGATTCTGTGTATGCCTTGATTTTTTCTGAAATATCAATTTGGAAAGCTGCATATATATAAATCTAAATATTACTTCTAACTTTGAAAGGTATATTAACTTACATATACTTAATTTACTCAGTATTCAGTGAATACGCAGGACACACTCCAAAAGCTTGCCCATGAACAGGCCTTCACTCGTGTCATGCAACTTAAGCCAATTTCGCAATTTCACACACTTCATTAAGGTTAGAGGCTCAGTTGAAGGTAGCGTCGCTGGTCTGGGGGCCATATTTTGATGGCCTTAGCCTTCGCTCATTCTCAGTGCCAAATCCGTGGCTTGCCTCGGTCTTGGTCTTGGAGGCTGATGCCTCATTTCTAATGGTCCGGCCTTAATCACATCACTGGTTCAGGTGTGATTTTCACATGGATAGATAGATCTCTCTGAGGGCTTTAAAATGATATGCCATATGTCTCAGAGAAGTAGACAGTTGCTTCATAAATTGCCGGTAAACTTTTGTTCCTGGGCGCAGATTGACGCACTTGACGCAAATCGATGATAATGTATGATTTGGAAAAATTTGTCTATTTCAGATTATCTGTGTGATTCTTTAGTGATTTTAGTTTAATAATGTCTAGCATTACACATGCAGTAACTCAGAATAGGCTTAATTCCATACACACAATATTTTGTACATTTCAGACCCAAAATGAGCACTTTCCTTCACATAAAATGCCAATTTTAGCAAAATAAATGGAATTTCGAGGGAACACTTCCAAATGCAAAATATGGCACAATAGGGGATTGAAGAGAGGTAGAGCCATGATTGGGGTCTTAAATTAAACACAAGTTATTCTTATTGTATCTTTAATAGGTAAGGTAAAAGTCGAACTTCCAAGTATTCAGAATCAAGACTCATAAATGGCATTTTTGCCGATTTACAGCTTTTTTTGCAAAATCAGAGATATTCAAATATGCTATATCTTGAGAACTATTAGAGATAGAGACATGGGAATAGTGTCAAAATGTCCGTAATACCCAAGTTTATATTCAAGTTTCATACACATATGGGGTCTATATCTAATAGTTTCTGAGTTATTTGCAAAAATCATGATTTTTATGGCGGCCATCTTGGATTTATGGCTAATTTGGGGTGTTCCACCACATGGATTTTCCAGGACTTTTAGTATGTCTTTCTTGACATATTTAGGGACCAAATGCCACTGGAACCATTTGTGTTGCAATTTGTTCCGGGTTAGACCCAATATTTTCATATAATGACTAGACTATCAGGGCTGCCAACCTCCAAATGAACTGAGGTACATGAATGTGCAATAAATAAAATCAATTGTTGTGCATTAAAAGCGGCAAACAAAGAGGTTTAAACTAATTTGTTTTGTATTTAGTGGTATAAATAAGATAACACCCTTGTTTGTGATGATATGCAATAATCCTCGGAAAGCCCTCGGATATCTTGCATATCATCACAAACGAGGGCGTTATCTATTAATGTTAATCGATTTAGTTCATTCATACTAGCTTATGACAAGTCCTAGAAATGCCCTGGACATGTGTGTTTTGATATATTTGTCACAGATTCTATCAAATTTGACAGTTGACTATGAAAAACATTTTCTCTAAATTCACAGTTATTGTTGGGTGTTGTTAGTTCTATAAGTTGCAGATTCTTATGTATTTTTATCTCATGTCTAACTGCTAAAAGCACACATGTAGTAACAAACAATGTATAACAGTTTGTGATCACTGCTATGGTTTTATTTTAATTGGAATTGGTCATGTGACTTTGGAATAGGCTCCCAGCAGTTTTGTATTTCTTCAAAATATGCAAATACTAGAAAAGAAAAAATACTTTGCATGCCAGAACATTATCAAAATAAGTGAGATGTACAAGGTCAACTATTGCATTTGCACTATATCTGTGTGTTATTTGAAAAATGGCTCTGCTCCTGCAATCTCCAAATTTCTTATTCGAATTGCATACGCTTGTATTGTCTATAGGGTATTATTGGTATTCATGCACGTGCTGGCTTTTCTCTGATGCTGCTGTTGCAGAGTTTCAGACATGTGTGAGAGATTCACCTGCCATATACAACACACAGACGTTTTGTGACACAATTGTTGGAAAGACCTATAGCGCTCAGGCAAATTTATGCGAGATTCATTAAGTTAGTCAGGGGGAGAGGGTTGGACTAGTGGTAGCGTGCTGGGCTGCCCATCGCTGGGTCCAGGGTTCGAATCCTGCTCTTGCCGGGTCACCTGGGCCAATGTTGGACGGCTGTTTCAATCATCCTTCACCTCATTGCCATGTCCTCCCCCTGTTCTAATTAGCCTACCAAGTGCATAAGTACAGGACATGAAGCCCAAATCATCCATCCATCAAGTTAGTCATGAAAATGAAGAAAAGCAAGAATGAAAAAGTGTCTTTCCTAGGTATATGTGTACTAGAGCCAGTAAGAGTGTGATTGGCAGCAACATCAATGGGATTAAGACTGAGCTTGACTGTGATACGCATGATGTGATTTTGAAAGGCCAGAGACTATTGAAACAAGAGCAGGCATACTGCCTCCATATCCCCCATGCCCTACACATCTACCTATACCCACCAGAATCTCAATTTTAGTAATGCCAAATATTTCCAAAAGGGGCACAATTGTGCATACAAGTAAGGACGTGAGGACACTTGGGGTGGACTTCGCTTATCAAAATAAACATGGCTGCATGCCAAAAGCACAGTAACGCAGCTGAAAAAGTATTTGAGATGTGGAAATGGTTAAGATATTTATTGATTTATGGTAACATTTGACAAGTTTAGGGGGGTCTATGATAATTGGGAAAGGAGGAGCATTGGGCATGGTTTGGTGTTTGAGATATTTGATGGAAACCATGACATGGAGACTAAAACTTAATGCCCCCAACGCATAGCATGGGCATAATTAGTGGAATACTGTGACTGTGATTCGACATCTGTGATAAAGGACATGTGTGATGTAACAAGCAGCCGTCTATTTTAAGATGTACTTAATTTTATTCCATTTATACTCCACCAAGACAGTTTTCTACTTTCTTTTGCCGTGGTATAACCAACGGATTTGTTAGTTATACCACTGTTGGGGATTAAGTAAGCCTGTTGTACTGTTTTTTCTGCTAACGACGCACCTAAAAGTGACAAAAAAGCCACAAAATTCAGTTAAAAATCCTAAGGAGTCACATATGGAGTATAAGTTGCTTATACAACTCATTTTCGGTGTATAACTAACATTTCAGGGGTTATTTACCTCGGGCTAAAGCCCTCGGTAAATAACCACCTGAAATGTTAGTTAGCCTACACACCGAAAATGAGTTGAATAACCTATACGTATTCCATACATGTGAATGAATAAATGATGTATACATATAAACAAACCAATTAAATGACTGGTGGTGTTTCATCAAATAAGAAGATAGGAGACCAACAGAAAACTGTCAATTACATGGCAAAGCCAGTTTGCAAATTGAAAATAAGAAGATTATTTTTTCCAGTGGACCACCAATCTGCAAAGGGCTCTAAGTGAGAATGCCTCAAAAACCCATCCTCCCCACGCATGACCTGCTAAAATTGACAGGGCTTTCTGCTATTTCCAACCTCTTCTGTGATTGGCTGCTTATTTAGGTCATAAGCATTTTGCAGGCAGATTTAGTCCGATTATGGACACTTAGAGGATTACTGGCAACTAAGAAAAACAGTGTAAAACAAGCGAACTTTCAAACAGTTTCATTTCAGAACTGTGAAAATACATAATTCAATGGAATTTTTGGAACTGTGATAGCACCTTTCAACAATACACAATTTCTCCATTTGTAACTGCGTGAAACAGAAGCAACAATTTCAAACTGTGAAGTAGCAATGTAGCAGTCCCTGATTGAGCCAAAACTGCTTCAGTTAATTAAGTATTCATGAATTAGCAAAGGTTATGGGCCATTTTGTCATGGTATGACTTGGGATGATGCAAAAACCAAAATCATGTCCCATGCAAATTGAGCCATTAACCATTTGTGTATCAAGACTTCTTTGACAATTTGAAATCATTGAAATGTGGCTGTGGTGCGTATTCTTCGCATACCAGATAGATAGATAGATATGGTAAGTGCGGCCCTCTAAGCCCAGTTCTGACAAGGTTTGATTGATGAGATGGGAGAGAGAGGGAGTCCTCAACATGTTAAACATTTACCCCATGTGAGGGATCTTTTACTTGACCAGCATAGACACTGATATAAGGGGCCGCCAATTTAATGTCTCATCCGAACGACACAGCTGGGATTTTGCTGATGAAGGTACACTGAAAATTTTGGGTTCCCCGCCCGTGTTCAAACCCATGCAGGCAAAGACCTTCAGCGGAGCAGGTGGGCACCTAAGCCTCTTGGCCACCCAGCCTCTTTAAACTTAGCAAATCCCAGATTTGAAACAACCTTACAAATTGTCTCTGGCTCTTTGAAAAACCAATGGATTTTCTTCAAACTTTGAGCAGTTTAGTATGTACATGTAAAGTTGGGTGTGCCTGGTAAATTAATGCAGCTTACAGTTAGCCAATGAGAGAAGAGCTTTTCCTGGTGAGATGCATATAAAAGGATTGATGTTGGCACTTTTTTGTCTTGACGCACCTCATCTTTGTCTGGACGCAGCTCATCTCTTTCAAGAAAACACCGGCTTCTGACCATCTTGAGATATTTCTGCGGCTTGTCACATTGGTTGGTAAGAATTTATTAACTCAATTACTTATTTTACCACATGAAGACTGTAGAACTGCCGATTTCCAGGAATGTCATATGATCCTAGAAATGTAACAAGAAACAAGTATGTTACTGGACGCAGGTCCTTCGCAGAAATGAATTAAGACACTACCCAGAGGAAAAAAGAGTACATTTGCAGCGCTCGAATTATTAAAAATTACCAGATGTACTCAGAATGTACTACAAAAATGCATATACTTTTCTACAAAGGAGCGTATTTGGAGCGTATGGAGTTGGATATAGGGAGTATAAATGATGGGTAATTTAAATATTTTGAGCGCTCAAAATTATGTATGTACTCTTTTTTCCCTCTGGTGCAGTATTCAAAACTCAGAACTTTGTTGAAACATCTGATGTCTGGTTTCAAAATACTATCTGACAAATCATTGATAAATGACAAACTATTAAAGGAAAATCTATGTTTGATTATAGATGATTCCAAACTGATATAATGTACAATACATGGAATAATATATGGTATACTAATACAGCCACCCATGGGCTGGGAGAACCCAGAGCAAAAAGGAGTACATTTTCAGCGTAGAAAAATACGAAATCAGTATATATATCCCATATTTGGTATTGGAGTATATTAGTTCTAAACGCAGAAGAAGTAGGGGGAACCGGGGAACAATGAATCGCAGTACACAGCCAATCAGTTGAATTCTCACAATGCTCTATAGCAATATTTCAAAACATTTTCATTTGTTTGATGTATTTATGAGCACTCAACAGAATCTGGTATAACGTTTGAAAAAACATTCACCAATTGGACATTATCAGATGAAATAGGATTTTTAACAGGAAAAGGGTCTCCGGGGAAGGCTTCCTCAATTTATAAAAGCATTCCTTCAGGATCGTAACTTCCAAGTCAGAATAGGAAGCGCACTATATATCCAGCAATTTTAATAAAGAAATCGGAGTTCCTCAAGGAAGTATTCTCTCTCCAACATGTTTTAACATTAAGATTAACAACATAGTCTGACATGTAAAGGAAAATATCAACCTGCTCTTTATATGTGATGACTTCCTCATTGCTTTTTTAAAAGTCAACCAAAATGACGAGCATTGAACGATAACTGCAACTTAACGTAAACAGTTAAACAGTTTACAAAAATGGTCATGTGAGAATGGTTTTAAATTCTCATAAAATAAAACGGTGTGTATGCACTTCTATCCTCCCAGAAGTTTTCAACCAGATCCAATCCTTATGTTAGAAAATTTGAAAATCAAAGTAGTAAACCAGTACAAATTCTTAGGAATCTTACTGGATTCCAAATTCTCTTCTATTCCACATATCACAGAACTCAAAGCAAAAGGTTTGAAATATTTTAATCTTCTCAAAGTAGTCAGCAAGCTCAGTTGAGTGGAGACACCACTGTATTGCTACGATTAACATATACAGACATAATCACATAAGGTAAGATAGATAAGATAAGATAAAACTTAATTACAAGTCGGTGATGACATATAAACAGATAAAGCTTTTAACCGACAATGTGCAATAACAAAACAAGATGAACTATATACAGATTTCAGTTAATATAAAAATATAGGCGGTACCCAACCCCTCAGGGGTTTATCTGCCACTTCAAATCACACTCAATAAACATAACCAGGTGGCTATATAAGTTTACATATTTAACATTTAAAAAAAATACAATATTACTAGTTATATAAAATATGTTTTCTAAGTTCCCATGCTTTCTCTATATATACAGACACATTTTTCCATTGTTTCTCAAACAAATGAATGAATTTTTCTTCCATAGACATATCATTAAAATCAGGAAACAAAAGATAAACAGAACTGAATAACTCATTCATAATTTCCTCATATGCCTTATAATTACAAATAAAGTGTAGCTCATCTTCTATAGCATCACTAGTACCAATTTAGCAAATTCTCAGATTTAAATGCTTATTTTGGAAACATCCAGTTTCAATATGTAAAGGTAATAGTCCCATACCAAGTTGTGCTAATAAAGAACGTTGTCTTCCAGAATGACACTTTCTGACAAAATCTTCCAATGAGAATTTACGCTTGCAGCTTTCTGCATATCAATGAAACAACAAAAAACACTCTTTTTCATCTCTAACTGATTTTTTAAAATTGATGTACGCAAAAATATGATCAATACATGAGCGACCTTTGCGAAAGCCAGCAAGACCTTCTAACCTCAGATGTCTAAATACAGTACACTGTATGGCCATTCGCCTGTGTCTTGGGGTATTTAGAACATCCCCAATAGAGAGTCTATATATATGTCCTTGCAAAAGAGCCAACACTGTCTCTACGGCGTATAAAACTTTCGCTGCAGTAAAACTGGCAGCATGTCCAACAAATCCGCTTTTATTGCAGCCAGGGTACCAACAAATTTATGTGACTAAACAAAGGGTTATACAGTGGTACCTGCATTGCAAGACTCCGTTGTAAGACTGACTTGGCTTAAGTGCCCACCTTCCTCTCGCACTTAGTAGTATTTTTAGTGCATTTTGCACCCTGACGAGAGACTGCACCCCAATCAGAGACCGCTTTATTCCTGCAGAAGGGGCGGTCTTATAATGCAGGGACCACTGTACAACCACTAGGGCTTCGAATGAAACCCTACTATGACATAATAAACAAAGACAAATGCATAATTGCTGAAGTGGTGGTTCCATCAATTGCTCCGTGGACCCTTCCTTCACCAATTTGTACTCTAGACCTGACAAGTTCCCTGGAATACCAGAGTAAATTCCTCATGATTAGATCCCGGTTTCCATCATACAAGTTTCTTTACACGGATGGGTCCAAAGATGGACTTCTGACTGGTTACGCAGTCACTTCTGCAAAATCAAGTTACTGTAATGAACGTATACCTGTTGTCTGCTCGATATTCACAGCGGAACTGACAGCTATCTACAAGGCGGTAGAAATGGCAGTCAACTCTGAAACTATCTAATTTGCTCTGACTCAAAGTCTGCATTACAGGCAATAGCTAACAAGCAGGTGGAAACACCTCTTGTATTATATTAGACATTCTGTTGACCTTAGCAGCGAGGGAAGAAAACAAGGAGATTATATTTCTTTTGATCCCAAGTCATGTTGATGTCGGAGGAAATGAGCTGGCTGATCTTCATGCGAAGAGAGCCTTAAGTAAAAATTTAACAGACTATGTCGTCCCTTATACGGACTTTAGAAAGCATAATATTATCAATGATTTTACCAAGTATAGTTGGCAAGTAGGATGGAATGCTTGCCAACGAAACAAACTACGCACAATTCTACCACAAGTCATGAAAGATATAGAACAAGTATTTGTTTTTGTGATATCAGAAAAAAGTCGACTTACCTAATAATTTGGAACTGTATTTAGAGGCACTATGCCCATGATAAAAGGTAATAAGTGCTAGTTATATCCCACGTTTGAGGGAATATGTGATATATCCGAGGCGTTAGCCGAGGATTATCACATATTCACGAAAACAAGGGATATAACTGACTTATACCTCAAACAAAACAAAATAAAACAAAAACTTAAGAGATTTAAAAAAGAAAATAAGACAAGAAGGATTTGAGAGAAAAAGAAAACAGCTACAAACAATTTGTCACATGGGATTAATTTGATAACATGAAAGCGTAGATCTGAAAAGAATCACGTTTTATATACTGAAAATTCTTTGAATAAAAGAAATTTTAAAAAACCTAAATTGTAGAAAAAATGCAAGGAAAAAAATTTGCTGGAAAAAAAAGTGAAAAGGATAACGGCAAAAAATTTTTGGGGGAAATTGTTTGTGAAAAAAAAAATTTGGAAAAATATTTAGGGAGGGGATGTGAAAAAAAAGTCTAGGCCTATTAAAAAAAGATTGGAACAAATCACTTTGGTAAAAAATTGAGGGGAGGGGAATTGGGAAAAAATATATGTGGGGGAAAATTGTATGCAAAAGATAAATTGTGGACAATTTTTTTTTTAAAAACCCAGAAGAATATATATGCGTTTTGATTGTTAGGTTGCAACCATCAGATGAGAAAGGGGGGTTGGAGTTTTAATATACGCAAAATTACTTATTTTCATGGAAACTGCAGCAGTAATTGGGCCCATTTATCTTGAGTGTACGACATCCACAAATATTTCTTTCTAATCCAAACGAAATACATCCACCACTTATTTCAAGACTACTCAAAAGGAATTAATACAAAAGCTAAACAGACAAGGAATTATTTATTGAAAAAAAAAACCAACTTCAAAGCTTCCTCCACCTCCCTGAAATCTAATATGGTAGACCCCTTAGTTGTGTTATTGGCATTAAAATCTAAATTGGGGTCAAATTAAAGGATTAACGGATTCGTCGTAGGTGTTCCGTTTTTATTATACTTTTGTTTTATTTTTGTTGAACTTGTGTTAGAAATTCACTGTTTGGTACAGTTTTGCGGTTTTTGTTATGAGCTTTGTTAAACAAGGAGGCTTATATATCCTATATACTCCCATGGGCGTATAAGTGAACAACAAAGAATATATGATATATACCAGCCAAATACAGGCTTCTGATTGGCTGATGGCTCATAGGTATGGTATGAATAACAATGTGTCGTATATGGTACATTACAAATAATTCCAAACGATAACGATATTTTATTTAGTCCAATAGCCTACAGAAACTCTTGCGGTACAGGCAGGCTCAAGCATTGCAATAAAACGATTACATGTGCACAATTGTAAGAATATTTACATTAATTAATCTTACGTACAATAATTGTACATGCCTTCGATGACCTGAAATTGTAATATCTGATATATCTTTTTCCATATCGGCTTGTTCTTTGTTGCGGTGCTAACAACCCACAACTTTACGCCATGCAAGTTGCAACACATAATTTAGATAATTCTCTGCTCTTATTTTGAACAAGTCTAATGGCCATAATATATATTATACAGTTATCGCACAGCACCGAGTGCAATATCAGTTTTTATGGCACCGAGGTGACTAATATTGCTTCGCCCAGATACAGCTATCTTCGGGAAGGTAAATCCTGTATCCGCCAAGCAAACAACAAATAACTAATAGTATTGCTACGACTATACAGGGCAATTATCCGATCATGTCTCGACTGCGGGAATATTGTATATTTTTGATTGATTGATTGATTGACTTTTATTTTATAGTGACAGGTACAATTAACATATACAGACATAATCACATAAGGTAAGATAGATAAGATAAGATAAAACTTTATTGCAAGTCGGTGATGACAGATAACACAAGCTATAAAGCTTTTAACCGACAATGTGCAATAACAAAACAAGATGAACTATATGCAGATTTCAGTTAATATAAAAATATAGGTGGTACCCAACCCCTCAGGGGTTTATCTGCCTCTTCAAATCACACTCAATAAACATCACCATGTGGCTATAGAAGTTTACATACACGTATATAACATTAAAAAAAACAACAATATTATTAGTTATATAAATATGTTTTCTAAGTTCCCATGCTTTCTCTATATATACAGACACATTTTTCCATTGTTTCTCAAACAAATGAATGAATTTTTCTTCCATAGACATATCATTAAAACCAGGAAACAAAAGATAAACAGAACTGAATAACACATTCATAATTTCCTCATATGCCTTATAATTACAAATAAAGTGTAGCTCATCTTCTATAGCATCACTAGTACAAATTTCGCAAATTCTTAGATTTAAATGCTTACTTTGGGTACATCCAGTGTCAATATGTAAAGGTAATACTCCCATACCAAGTTGTGCTAATAAAGAACGTTGTCTTCTAGAATGACACTTTCTGACATAATCTTCCAATGAAAATTTACGCTTGCAGCTTTCTGCTTATCAATGAAACAACAAAAAACACTCTTTTTCATCTCTAACTGATTTTTTAAAATTGATGTAAAAGCAAAAATATGATCAATACATGAGCGACCTTTGCGAAAACCAGCAAGACCTTCTCACCTCAGATGTCTAAATACAGTAAACCGTATGGTCATTCGCCTGTGTCTTGGGGCATTTAGAGCATCCCCAATAGAGAGTCTATATGTCCTTGCGAAAGAGCCAACACTGTCTCTACGGCGTATAAAACTTTCGCTGCAATATTTTGTAAAACTGGCAGCATGTCCAACAAATCCGGCTTTCATTCCAGCCAGGGTGCCAACAAATTTAAATGACTGAACAAAGGGTTATACAATAGTACCTGCATTGCAAGACCCCCTGTTGTAAGACTGACTTGGCTTAAGTGCCCACCTTCCTCTCGCACTTAGTAGTATTTTTAGTGCATTTTGCACCCTGACGAGAGACTGCACCCCAATCAGAAACCGCTTTATTCCTGCAGAAGGGGCGGTCTTATAATGCAGGGACCACTGTACAACCACTAGGGCTTCGAATGAAACCCTACTATGACATAATAAACAAAGACAACTGCATAATTGCTGAAGTGGTAGTTCCATCAATTGCTCCGTGGACCCTTCCTTCACCAATTTGTACTCTAGACCTGCCAAACACAGACATATTACACTGTAAAATCGGAGGCACTGATTCAGCTCAATTGATTGAGTGAGATGGTTGCACAAGTTGATTGAGCTAACATAGATTAATGTTTTAAGCTGAGATAACTCAAAATACTGAGCTGAGATAGCTCAAAATACTAAGCTATGTTGACTAAGGTATTCCAGCTGAGAAAACTCAAAACAATGAGCTGTGTTGTCTTACAGCTCAAAATAATGAGTTTGTTGACTTATTGATCCAAGCTGACACAACTCAAAATTTTGAGCTGTGTTGACTTATTTTTAGTAATTTTTGATTTATATTTGAGTGACCTGTCTTACAAAGTTATTTATGAATATGGGCTGCAATCCGAAAATATTGTTTGATCTCTCAAGGGGATCCACCTGATCCAGTACGCTTCATTTTAGCACACCATCGACAGGCCCAAGATGCATTCAACACAGACCATTGCATCACAAGGAGATTTAAAAATTAATTTCTTGTAAATAAATCCCAATAGCCTGTGACTCATCTGAGTTGGTATACAGTGCTAGAAGCCTTTATTTGAACACACTCTGACTTGGAAATGTTGGTTGACGTGTGAAAGCATGCATCTAATTACTCCCACAAATTAATTTAAGAGAGATAAAAATAAAAAAGTAACCAGCTAAAGTGGTGTGCTACTTATTTTTTCTCTGGGATAGTGTAATATAAATGTTCTTTTTTCTTGTAAGTAAATAATTATTTAAAAGTAAATGCAGTCTCATGAGAAGTGCTTGTTATAGATGGCGCTATATGTGGCATGACTGAGATGTCAAGCTATCTGCAACAACTGAAGCTTTCATGTTTTCACAGCTTAATGTTATGATTCGTTCGGACAACTTACAGCATTGAGCTATCATACCTTGACAACTTATAGAATTGAGCTATCATAGCTTGAAAATTATTAACATTCTCAGACAGCTCAAATTATTGCTTCAACACAGTTTTCAAATTTTACAGTGTACAAAATATGAAGAAAAATGACAAAGACATATACAATTCTAGCCTGCCTCGATATAGCCCATTAAGGTGCTGCAGAGGCGTAAAACACAAACACACACACACACACTCTTGACCTGACAAGTTCCCTGGAATACCAGAGTAAATTCCTCATGATTAGATCCCGGTTTCCATCATACAAGTTTCTTTACACGGATGGGTCCAAAGATGGACTTCTGACTGGTTACGCAGTCATTTCTGCAAAATCAAGTTACTGTAACGAACGAACGTATACCTGTTGTCTGCTCGATATTCACAGCGGAACTGACAGCTATCTACAAGGCGGTAGAAATGGCAGTCAACTCTGAAACTATCTAATTTGCTCTGACTCAAAGTCTGCATTACAGGCAATAGCTAACAAGCAGGTGGAAACACCTCTTGTATTAGACATTCTGTTGACCTTAGCAGCGAGGAAAGAAAACAAGGAGATTATATTTCGTTTGATCCCAAGTCATGTTGATGTCGAAGGAAATGAGCTGGCTGATCTTCATGCGAAGAGAGCCTTAAGTAAAAATTTAACAGACTATGTCGTCCCTTATACGGACTTTAGAAAGCATAATATTATCAATGATTTTACCAAGTATAGTTGGCAAGTACGATGGCATGCTTGCCAACGAAACAAACTACGCACAATCCTACCACAAGTCATGAAAGATATAAAAATTGATGTGCACTCACGCAGAGAGCACATCATCATCCATAGATGTCTTATAGGACACAGCAGATTAACCCATTCACATTTATTAAACAATGAATCAGGCCGAATATACGAAGTGTGCTAAGTACCACTTTTTCCTGACATTGCCTAATAATTTCGGACGCCCAAAAACTGGGTATATGCCTGTTTTGTGGTATATCTCCTCACCGGACCAACGGAATTGAACCAAATTTACAGGGTATTGACTCAATGAAATATCTGATATATCTTTTTCCATATCAGCTTGTTCTTTGTTTTGGTGCTAACAACCCACAACTTTACGCCATGCAAGTTGCAACACATAATTTAGATAATTCTCTACTCTTATTTTGAACAGGTCTAATAGCCATAAAATATTTTGAATTGATATTTAAATTTCATCTGTCATGAGGCGGATGGGACTTGTACTAATGTAGGGATGTATAATTTAAATAATCATCATTTCATTTTCAGTCCAGTTGACATTGAATGGTGGAGGGAGGAAATTTGAGGATGGATTTTGACGTCACAACTGTTGCGTCATATGACTCCACCTCCTCTTTTCAAGACACTAAAGAAGAGAATGATCCATATGATATACAACTGATGTTAAGAATTGCAGCGTTCATCTCCAGATATATTGAACCTGCCCTGCCTTTCTTTGGTCTTTTTGGCAACAGTCTGGCTTTAACTGTATTTTGTAAGAACGCCCGCAATTCAACTGCCGTATTTCTTTTAGCTTTGGCAGTTTCAGATCTCTGTAATAACATATCATTTGGCATTTATTGGATATTCTTTAATTTATTTGATTCCATTGAACTATTAACCTGTCAGATGTTACTTTATTTTATCAGCTATTTCGCCTCATGTAGTTCATGGTTGGTTAATTGTATGACTCTTGAGAAATTCATTGCTGTTAGATTTCCTTTCAAATTTAGAAAAATCCACAATATAAAAGTATTAATTCCTGTAATACTGGCAGTATTTCTAACCAACATTTTTTCTGAGATACCTCTTGTCTACTCTACTTATGTTGGCAACGGTGACAGGTGCAATGTATTTGTTGAGCAGACTCAGTTAACTGCTATCTACAGTTGGTTTTGGTCAGCTAGTCATTTTTTTGCTCCCTTTCTGGTGCTCGTTGTATTTAACTGTCTCATTGTTAGTGCAATAAGGAAGAGCGCTCAGAATGTTCGAAGGTATCAAATGGAAGAATCAATCACCACAGAAGTTAGAAGTAATCTTGATGATGTTGCTAGAGACAGTGTTGCTGAAGGATACAACAAGAGTGCAGCTGCAAGAGACAATGTTGCTGAAGGATACAACAAGAGTGCAGCTGCAAGAGACAATTGTAATGTTGCTGAAGGATACAAGAGTGCAGCTGCAAGAGAACATGTTGCTGAAGGATACAACAAGAGTGCAGCTGCAAGAGACAATGTTGCTGAAGGATACAACAAGAGTGCAGCTGCAAGAGACAATGTTGCTGAAGGATACAACAAAAGTGCAGCTGCAAGAGACAATGTTGCTGAAGGATACAACAAGAGTGCAGCTGCAAGAGACAATGTTGCTGAAGGATACAACAAGAGTGCAGCTGCTAGAGACAATGTTGCTGAAGGATACAACAAAAGTGCAGCTGCAAGAGACAATGTTGCTGAAGGATACAACAAGAGTGCAGCTGCAAGAGACAATGTTGCTGAAGGATACAACAAGAGTGCAGCTGCTAGATACAGTGTTGCTGAAGGATACAACAAGAGTGCTGCTGCAAGAGACAATGTTGCTGAAGGATACAACAAGAGTGCAGCTGCAAGAGACAATGTTGCTGAAGGATACAACAAGAGTGCTGCTGCAAGAGACAATGTTGCTGAAGGATACAACAAGAGTGCAGCTGCAAGAGACAATGTTGCTGAAGGATACAACAAGAGTGCAGCTGCAAGAGACAATGTTGCTGAAGGATACAACAAGAGTGCAGCTGCGAGAGACAGTGTTGGAAATAATAAACACTTTACGGGCATTGACATTAGCCATGTTGAACCAAAACCTAGCTCATCAGATGCTGGAGAACAGATTGTATCAGAGTCTCAACTCTCCGAAGTTGCCCAGAAAAGCAAGAGAGCTCTTCAGAAACCAAAGTCAGGTGCCTCAACTGAGCAGCAACAGAATACTCTGTTCTTTGTTGTAACCGTCTCATTTGCCTTTTTCTTGCTGCCTTTTATTCTGAGAGCAATTGTGTTTTCATTTTATGAGATCAAGACCAGGAGAGATGGTGTCATGCTGCAATTGCTTATTGGGATTTCTAGATTCCTGGCCACAGCGAATTATGCCATTAACTGTTACTTGTATCTTGCATTCAGCAGAAACTTCAGGAAAAATGTGTTGAAGTTATTTAGGAAGTAGAGCTCTGTAGCTCTAAATCTGACTTTTGTGCACGCTTGAGTGTAGAACTTGGACATGAGAAAATGAACATTTGTGCTAACTGTTCAAGAGGAAGGCTGCAACCCAATGCTCAGAGAAAGCTTCAATAGACTGTGTAACAAAGGTGTTCTGTATTCTCACCTTCATTCTTTATAGATTTAGATTTTTGTAGTAACCAACAGTGATTTTGTAACTTTGTAATTCTATTATTATTTTTTAAATTTTCTTAATGACTCAGGTTTAATGGCAGAGTTTGTAATAATTTTCTTAGTTATTTCAATGATATCCAATTATGCTTGTATAAACTATTAACTCTTGTTTAGTGGCAGAGTTTGAAATCATTATCTTAGTTATTTCAATGTTGTCTAATTAAGCTTGTATGTACTATTAACTCTTGTTTAGTGGCAGAGTTTGAAATCATTATCTTAGTTATTTCAATGATGTCTAATTAAGCTTGTATGTACAAAGTATTAACTCTTGTTTAGTGGCAGAGTTTGAAATCATTATCTTAGTTATTTCAATGATGTCTAATTAAGCTTGTACAAACTATTAACTCTTGTTTAGTGTTAGAGTTTGATATCATAATCACAATTTTAATCACAATTTTGGTTATTTGTCCTTAAAATTGTAATAATCAAAATTGCATAACAAATAAATATTGTGATACCATAGAACAAAATGTGTTTTTTCTTTGCCATCAAATGATGTGGATTCACTTCAACAATATGTTGATTATAAAGTTGACTGGACTTTTGTAAATTTGTAAATCATGAACTATCTGTTTTCTCTTTTTCATGTAATTTATTTAATGACAAGTTGACAACAATAGAAATGTACTTTATAACATCAGAAACAAATTATATTAATATCCTTACAGGATAAATTGGATACTTCATACAGCTTCAAAATTTATACAACACATGGAACTGCGGCCATCTTGAAATGAGTCCAATGCATCATTTAGCATAATTTATAGATATATATATAATTTATAGTTTATACAGTGAGTCGATAGTTTGACTCGATGCTTTCATTGTTGCAATAAGACTTAAATAATGCAAATTAACCATGAAAGCCAAGATGGCTGGTGGCAGCTAAGGGACAAAATCTTTTGTATTGGCCCAAGAAACAGGCTGAGCTCTGCCAAAGGGGACCTTGCATCATGACTAGGAAGTCAAAGGCCTATACTTTGCACTTAACCCGTCCACTATAACAAAAAAATTAACCTGCTGTTATGCACAGCATTTGGCATCATCAGTATTTCATATTATATATGTCCAGTGATTGTTAAGAAGATATCCAAGTGGAGAAAATAGATATAAATGTATATTGATACATCTCAAGCAATGAGTAGAGGGCTGGTTCTTGTGCACACACGTTATCTTTGGACGAACAATAACCACATTGCAAATAAGATCATCCCAAATGTTCGGCCGAACCTTTCCGTCGGACTACAGGTAGCTCTATCTGCTGAACTTTGAGCCGCACTTATCAATGGTGAGCTCCTCGGACTATTGCCCCAATTAGGCGAAGTATATGTAGCTTGAGACGAGCAAACGTCCCTTAGTTTTCTGGAACTGGTCAATAAACGACAAAGTTCCCCAACTTTGCATTTGAAACCACAGGACTTTTGCATGCCCGATCGGGTTTTCTTGTTAAAGTAGTACTTCATGAAGAGGTTCTGGTCGCTTTGCAATCTGTAAAAAAAAAAATCATTCAAATATATCAATAACATGTACATGTACAGTGTGTATGAGGGACAATTTCATAATTTTTGATACTGAGCCTGAATGTGATTGTTTTTCTTGGACATTTATAGGGAAAAATGATGTCATAAGTTTTTAATGTCACATTTCCCCTGTAGAATACATGCCCCAGAAAAAGAAACACATTCGGACTCTTGTATCTACAATTATGAAATTGTGTGTAAATGCAAATACCGGGGAAAAGTTGTAAGTGCTTGAAATTCATACTGTGACTCCAGTCTGGGGAAAATGAGAACTGCATGCTGCTGCCACCTGGTACAAAGTCAGCTTTGTATGCTTCTAAAGAGATAGTTCCAATTTCATGGCACATTGACAATGTTTCTTTTCAACACTTGAGGTAAAACAGAGTAAGACTCGGCAATCACATTCTCTAAGGAAGTAGACAAGTTAGTTAGCATACTCAGAGACAGCCCTGGTTTCTTCTGGACAAAATTTTGTGAGTTCCTAACACTCAGTGTATGTGGACCACTCGCTGGAGCTCGTTGCCACTAGGTGGCAGCACATGACAGCATATGTTTTGCCAAGGCTGAAAAAGCAGTGGCAGTGAAACAGTGGTCCACTTGTAGACAGCCGTGAATCTGTGATTCATCGATAGGTCTATGTAACCTTCCAGCAGGCGACCAGATAAATAATATTTGTGAAAGGGCCTTTTGCCTCCCTTTACAATTAATTTAGTCTAACTTAAGCCCCTTTCCCACTGAGCACATATGGCTGCGTTTGAACACATAGGCTGGAAAATTCATGGATACGCAGATGGTTATGCAAAGCTATGCAATGCTATGCAATACAACGCAACACAAGGCAATGCAATGCAATGAAACGTGTGTAAAGGCATTGGAAGTGCATAAAAATTAAAGGGAGTAAATCTGCCGATTCTATGTAAAATTTAACTTGTTTTTATAGATCATAAATTGATAGATTTAAAGCATAGTATACATTTCCAATCGACAGAATTGAGTGTTTTCTATAATTAAGTGAGTTTAATTTGTTGTAAAGCCTTAAATTACTTAAGGAGAGCCCTGCATTGCTTGAAATGTAAACAAAGCAGGGCTTTTTCACGGCATGAAAAACTATTTGTTTACATTTTTCAGGGAAATAAACTTCTTATACTGTCAATAGAACAGCAATTAGGTAAATTTTTCAACTGGAATATGTCAAATATGACTGAAATCTACCCATTAACGGTCTATTAAAAATGTGGACTTACTACCTTTAAACATGTTTAATTTGAACGCATCAGGGCTGCGTTTTATTCATATATGCAATGCAATGCAAAGCATTTTGCAAGCCTATGTCATGTAAGGCAGCCTTGTGTGGAGTCATTGCAGGCCTATGTGTTGCTTATGCAGAGGTAAGCATCAATAGGCAGCAGTATGCATTGATACGCAAGTAAACAGCAATTTTAATACTAATTTGTTGAGTTTAGAAGCTGTTTAGCAGGACAAAAGACTGCAAACGCAGATACATGTATCAATATGTATCTGTATGCAGGGCGTTTGCAGAGCTATTGCAAGGTGATGTACACCAATTGCAAAGATATGTATAGATCTGCAACTGCTATGCATTTCATCAATTAGAATGTATATCGAGGCCAAAAAGAAACGCATACCCCCTTTGCATATCTACACATCTTCCCAATTTTACCATTATGCAATGAAACGTGACTATAGGCATCCAGTGGGAAAGGGGCTTTAATAAGAGTTTGCAAAACAAATTCCTTTGAAATTTTTTCTGGTGCTTTTATTACGAGTTTCATTTGTAAAATTTATGCCGTGAGCTATTGTGGTGTTTTTATAAGGCCTTACAGATGATTTCGTAATTGTAGACACTGAGACTGAATCTGTATATTTTCTAGGACATGCATGTTATTCTATAGGGAAAGTGATACATAGCAATACTTGTAGGTATCATAAAGGGGTCACCTAGCTCATTAGTATTCTTGTTTTTTCTTATTCCTCTGACTATTGATTTGTATATACTAATGAGCAAATAAATCATTGAAATTGAGATATCATACATTTTTTGATGACACTTTTCCCTACAGAGTACATGTCCTAGAAAAAAATTCCATCCAATATCATTGTCTACAATTATGAAATCATCTGTAAAGTGTTTTTGGTGCCTATTTGCTTACATAATTAGAGCAAATTATATTAATAATTATTAATTATAATATCAAGAATGGGGAAAGTTTTACCTGCTTACGAGGTCCAAATGAGACTGTGGGGAGAAGTCTGTCATTTTATAATACTCCTTTGCACTGTATAACTTTTTGACACTTGCTGCCGCTGAAACATGAAAAAATAAGAGGACCATCAAAAGATATTCAGGAAAATAAGGAAACAATCACGAGATATTCAGGAAAATAAGACGACAATCATTAGATATTCAGGAAAATAAGGGGACAATCATTAAATATTCAGGAAAATAAGGGGACAATCATAAGATACTCAGGAAAATAAGGGACAATCATTAGATATTCAGGAAAATAAGGAAACAATCAAGAGATATTCAGGAAAATAAGAGGACAATCATCAGATATTAAGGAAAGTAATGGGACAATCATTAGATATTCAGGAAAATAAGGGGACAATCATTAGATATTCAGGAAAATAAGGGGACAATCATTAGATATTCAGGAAAATAAGGGGACAATCATTAGATATTCAGGAAAATAAGGCGACGATCATTAGATATTCAGGAAATTAATGGGGCAATCATTAGATATTCAGGAAAATAAGGGGCCAATCATTAGATATTCAGGAAAATAAGGGGACAATCATTAGATATTCAAGAAAATAAGGGGACAGTCATTAGATATTCAGGAAAATAAGGGGACAATCATTAGATATTCAGGAAAATAAGGGACAATCATTAGATACTAAGAAAATAAGGGGACAATCACATTATATATATATTCAGGAATATAACAGGACAATCATAAGATATTCAGGAAAATAAGGGACAATCATTAGATATTCAGGAAAATAAGGGACAATCTTTAGTTTCTAAGAAAATAAGGGGACGATCACATTAGATATTCAGGAAAATAACAGGACAATCATTAGATATTCAGGAAAATAGGGGGACGATCATTAGATATTCAGAAAAATAAGGGGACAATCATTAGATACTAAGGAAAATAAGGAAACAATCATAAGATATTCAGGAAAATAAGCGGACAATCATTAGATATTCAGAATAATAAGCGGACAATCATTAGATATTCAAGAAAATAATGGGACAATCATTAGATGTTCAGGAAAATAACGGGACAATCATAGGATATTAAGGAAAATAAGGGGACAATCATTATATATTCAGAAAATAGGGGGACAATCACATTAGATAATCAGGACAATCATTACATACTAAGGAAAATAAGGGAACAATCATTAGTTATTCAGGAAAATAGGGGGACAATCATTGGATACTAAGGAAAATAAGGAGACAATCATTAGATATACACAAAAGTAAGGGGACAATCATTGGATGCTAAGGAAAATAAGGGGACAATCATTGGATACTAAGGAAAATAAGGGACCAATCATCAGATATTCAGGAAAATAAGGAGACAATCATTGGATACTAAGGAAAATAAGGGGACAATCATTGGATACTTAGGATAATAAGGGGCCAATCATCAGATATTCAGGAAAATAAGGGGACATTCCCGGGACAATCATTAGATTTTCAGGAAAATAAGGGGACAATCATTAGATACTAAGGAAATAGGGGACAATCATTAGATATTCAGGAAAATAAGGGGACAATCATGAGATATTCAGGAAAATAAGAGGGCAATAATTGGATACTAAGGAAAATAAGGGATAATCATTAGATATTCATGGTGTGGGTCTGTTGGGGGGGGGGACAGGAGGTTTTGATCAAATCAAATCATACATCTTGAAGAAATCCATGGCACCTATCCCAAATTAGTTATTTCAAAACTGTACATTGTCGTGTGACCTGGTTTTGACCAATTGTGAGAAAGCTTACATATTATTGGGAGAGCGATAGCTTTCCCCTAATGATTGCAGCTGAAATTGACAGGTTGTTTTCTAGTCAAGTAAACACGCACTACATGCCTATTTGGATTATTGAACTGCTGTCAATTTAGGCACAAGAATCTTGCCTAACCAATGGTTGCATTTGTAAGTGGTTGTTGTTAATGTGGCATGTGCAATGACAGCCTGACCAATGGTCACTCCTCTTGTCCAAGAAAAGTTTCTCCGACATTGCAAATAATGGGCAGAGTGGGCTTAGGACGGGGGGGGGGGGGACTGCACATTGAAAACAAAACTAGAATTTGTGTCGCAAGCGGAACACATGCGAGTTCTATGTGTTATTGTTTTGCCAGATAGATAGATAAGGGGGCGACCATTTAATGGGGCGACCATTTAATATCTCCTAAGAATAAGGGGGCAACCATTTAATATCTACTAAGGTGCTAAGATAACAAGATAGATAGATACATAGATACATAGATACATAGATAGATACATAGATAGATACATAGATAGATAGATAGGATAAGGGGGCGACCATTTAATATATACTACGGAGGGGGCGACCATTTACCCCTCGGGACATACCCCTCGGGACATACCCCTCGGGACATACCCCCGGGGACATACCCCCGGGGACATACCCCCGGGGACATACCCCCGGGGACATACCCCCGGAGACATACCCCCGGGGACATACCCCCGGGGACATACCCCCGGGGACATACCCCCGGGGACATACCCCCGGGGACACACCCCCGGGACACACCCCCGGGGACATACCCCCGGGGACATGGGGACGTAACCCCGGGGACATGGGGACGTAACCTCCGGGGACATGGGGACGTAATCCCCGGGGACATGGGGACGTAACCCCCGGGCCCATGGAGACGTAACCCCCGGGACATGGGGACGTAACCCCCGGGGACATGGGGACGTAACCCCCGGGGACATTGGGACGTAACCCCCGGGGACATGGGGACACACCCTGGGGACATGGGGAAGTAACCCCCGGGGACATGGGGACGTAACCCGGGGACATGGGGACTTAACCTCCGGGGACATGGGACGTAATCCCCGGGGACATGGGGACGTAACCCCCGGGACATGGGGACGTAACCCCGGGGACATGGGGACGTAACCCCCGGGAAATGGGGACGTAACCGCCGGGGACATGGGGAAGTAACCCCGGGGACATGGGGACGTAACCCCCGGGGACATGGGGACGTAACCCCCGGGGACATGAGGACGTAACCCCCTGCGACATGAGGACGTAACCCCCGGGGACATGGGGACGTAACCCCCGGGGACGTAACCCCAGGGGACATGGGGACGTAACCCCCGGGGACATGGGGATGTAACACTCGAGGACATGGGGACGTAACCCCCGGGGACATGGGACGTAACCCCGGGGACATGGGACGTAACCCCCGGGACATGGGGCCGTAACCCTTGGGGACATGGGGACGTAACCCCCGGGGACATGGGGACGTAACCCCGGGGACATGGGGACGTAACCCCTGGGGACATGGGGACCTAACCCCCGGGGACATGGGGACGTAACCCCCGGGGACATGGGGACATAACCCCCGGGGACATGGGGACGTAACCCCTGGGGACGTAACCCCTGGGGACATAACCCCCGGGGACATGGGGACGTAACCCTCGAGGACATGGGGACGTAACCCCCGGGGACATGGGGACGTAACCCCGGGGACATAGGACGTAACCCCCGGGACATGGGGCCGTAACCCTCGGGGACATGGGGACGTAACCCCCGGGGACATGGGGCCGTAACCCCCGGGGACATGGGACGTAACCCCCGGGGACATGGGGACAAAACCCCTGGGGTCATGGGGACGTAACCCCCGGGGACATGGGGAAGTAACCCCCCGGGTCATGGGGACGTAACCCCCGGGTCATGGGGACGTAACCCCGGGGACATGGGGACGTAACCCCCTGGGACATGGGGACGTAACCCCCGGGGACTTGGGGACGTAACCCCCGGGGACTTGGGGACGTAACCCCCGGGGACTTGGGGACGTAACCCCCGGGGACTTGGGGACGTAACCCCCGGGGACATGGGGACGTAACTCCCGGGGACTTGGGGACGTAACCCCCGGGGACTTGGGGACGTAACCCCCGGGGACATGGGGACGTAACCCCGGGACATGGGGACTTAACCCCCGGGGACATGGGGACGTAACACCCGGGGACATGGGGACAGTTATGACTGAATATCAGGACTTTATTTTTCTTCAAAATGATAGATTGCAAAAAAACAACAATTTCTTAGAATTTTTTTACTATAGGCCTATATAGGCCTACAAGAAATCGAAATAAAAAATATGGAAACTTGTTTTATTCAACTCAGAAAAGTGGAAAAACATAACTGTCTAATTGTAATTGAGTGAATTAGTTCACTTGAAGATGACACCTGACCTATTGCTGTTGAGGAAGTTCAATAATCAATGGCAATTAACAATCGACATGGGGACACTGCCCTTCTTAAAAAGTGACACAGGGACAAAAAAAAAAAAAAAAATCGAGAGACACTGACAGATTGACTAATAAAAAGTGACAAACATTTGATACATTTCTTTATCATTTATGCTTCGATAAAATGGGACATGAGACATTCATTTTTCCTTTAAATTCCAACATTTGACACCCCATCTGTTTTTGAGACCCATGTATACCCCTATCAACAAAGTTTATTTCAAGAAGGCTATACAAATTTTGTTTTGCAGGCTGTATAATCTAGAATTTCATCCAATCGAGGTTGTTTCTATTAATTGCATTTAAGCCATCATCAATGATTTCCACTCTCTGTAATCCACAGTTGATTACAAGACCCTGTCTTAAAATGATAAAATCCAGTCTTTTAAGTGGTAGTTTAAAAAAAAGGTAATGATCATAAATAACCAAGAATTTTTCTAGGAGATTAGGAGAATGCAGACCAAAATTCTCATCATGCAGGCCAAATGCTGACCAAATGCTGACCAAATGCAGACCATTCTATATATATACTTTCGGAAAAATGCCAAATACAGTGCAAAAACTAGTCCCGGGTGCTTTGTTACTGATGCTGCATATATATGCAACAGAGTCACAGTTCGCTACATTGAAATATATCTAATGAAAGATACACACTATTTCTTTTAATACTCATTCCCAGTGACGAAAAGGTGACATCAACCTAACTACACCACGCCCACTCGACATGCGAGAGCTCTCCCTTCGCATCGGTCCCGATCGAAACTCTAGTTTGAGTGTTATCAAGGGGTGTGAAAGGGTACAAATAGACGCAGACGCATTCAGGTAAATTAGGTTAAAGAGCGGCTTACCTTTCATCTTGACATCGAGGTAATACTGGTCGTAATCAAGAAGTTCAAATGTTGTGTCGTCAAGATAGTAAAGCCGAGCACCCGGGTTGACATCGGTGTACGTGTTGGAGGATTGAGCTATGTGTTGCACACTGACAACATGTCCGCTACTGTTACGGAACTTGAAAAAAAAGAAGGTTTTGTCAGGTTTGTAGATTAGCATTGTGATAATTCTGTAGAAGCAAAGACATTTAAAATAAATTTAGGCAAAAACATGACATGACAAGCTCATCTTGCGAGTGATAACTGGAATTTGGGAAAAATATAACTAATATCATTACTGTACTGGGGCCAGGCACAGGCAGGTCTAGATTTTCAGTCTATTGCTTAATTTGCGCATAACTTGGATTTGGTACCGTTGGTAAGAGGGCAACCTCATTTTCCATGTAGACATCCATGTGATGTAGACATCCATTCGGCATGATCAATGGTATGCAATTAGGGTAAACAAAGCGGCTTATTCGCATAATTGTAATCATCGATAAGTGAAATTTGAGATCAACCGTGGCAGGATGAGACAAAATGGTGATAAAAAAAAATTTCATACCTAAACTAGTTTGCATACCCCAATACTCAATTTTTAAGATGAACATGTTTTTGTAGTGGGCCTCTTGGTTTTAATTACTTTTGTTAAACTTGTGCGCAAGAATTGATAAGGAAAATTTCGAAAGAAAACCTTCAGAAAAGTGCAGTGGGTCCCTACATTAAAATCTCTTGTGGCAATGGCAATCTTCTGGGGATGCAAAATGCAACTAAAACACTACTAGCTACTACCATATCAGCATGCTTCGGCCAACGTCGGTCCGAAGCTGGTCCGATGCTGCTGACATCAGACTGACGCTGGGCCGACGTTGGACCGCCGAGGCATGCTGACAGGGTACTTATATAAGCTTAGTGCAACTGGAGGTGGTGGCATAACTTGTGGCACAAGGCAAGTCAGTCTAGCAAAGTACAGACATAATATATAATTTTAGAGAAATTTAAAAAAACTTACAAGTCTAAATTCATCTGAATGCCTATGGCCAGCGATATTCAAAACGATAACATCATGGAATTCCACAATAATCGAATTCATGACTTCATCAAAGTCTCTCGCATTATCTCCCGCAGGATGATGAACCATTATTATGACCTGAAAAATAAATTAATGATAAAATATTGGCTTAAGAAATTTACTTTTTATTTGTGTACACAAACAATAACTGACAGGAAGCCAGTGGAAGGCTTGTGACTTGAGTAATGATTTTGCTTAAAATACAAAAATATTGTGATGGTTGGAAATGGCCTTTAGAACGAAATTGGATAATATATCACTTTATAGGTAGGTTTAGGGAGAGGGGCTCCAGCTAAAAAAGGTTGTATAGATCTGTTTTCTGCCTTCTTGGATTAAAACGGTATAGTTCTTTCCGCAATTACAATTATTTGCTTCCCCCTTATGCAACAATGTTTTTGCTGATAAAGTGTCAAAATGTCTTCGTTTAATCTACTGCAAAGGAACTTGCAACAACTCAATGATTTGTTTTTGCTGTATCTCTTTATTAGTATATCATACAGCAATAATAAAGTATGTTTTCATACCTTTTCATTATTGTTCCTAGCACTCTGCAGTGTTGTCCTCATGAATCTTGCCATGGTCAGAAAATGCGGCTGATTCCTATTGACTACGTTATACCAGTTCGAAGGCTCTCTGAAAATTAAGGCGATGGATTTTTTTAGAAAATATAATGGGACATAACCTGTAGTCACTGCTACTGTGTAGGAGGTTTAGTCCCTCCTCCAGCGTGATCTAGTTCTAGATCACGCCAATAGATGCCAGTCTAGTGTGGTGCAAATTTTTATATTTGCGGGTTTATGTCTATACTGTTTGGTATTATTGTGTATAATGTGGGTGAGATTGCATTGTACTGGATAAGGCATACGTTTAATAAATCTATCCATACAAAGTGGAGTGACGTAAGTTTTCTTTAAAACCAGAAGTTAAACACTACAACGCAGGGAATAAAGCACTTGCTCTAAAGTAGTATCAGAGCACTGACTGGTTACAAAGACAATATATATATATACATGCAGTCTAGTGAAAATGAGAACTGCATGCTGCTGCCACCTGGCACATAAGTTAGATTTGTAGGCTTCAGCATTGCAGGTCCAAACAAATAGTTCCAATTTCATGGCACATTCACGAACTTTCTATTCGACATTGAGGTAAACCAGAGTGAGACTCGGCAATCACATGCTCTAAGGAAGTATACAAGGCCAACAGCATACTCAGAAACAGCCCTGGTTTCTTCCTGATAAAATTTTGTGAGTTCTCCACATGGGTTTATGTGGACCGCTAGCTGAGGCTTGCGAAATTTCTAACTTGCCACTAGGTGGCAACACATGACAGCACATGTTCTGCCAAGGCAAAAAGCAGTGGCAATGAAACAGTGGTCCACTTGTGGACAGCATGCACCATCAAACAGAAAAAATGTCCAAGCAGTGCTCGGGTTGTTCTTCAACATTGTATGCTCACCAAGTGACCTAATTAAGCCAGTTCTCATATATAGAGCAAACAAGAAACTTTGCAATATGGCCAGTATGCTGTCTTATAGTACAAGTAATACGCATACAAAATTTGGAATCAATCAGTAAAGTTTTCCTGGAGATTAGGCAGTTTTAGTGAATTATAGTTCATTTTTTTACTAGAACATTTGGCTCCGACATAATTTGTTTGTTGTGGCTGTACACAAAATATATCATTGCCTCGCAGTTTTAAATTCCTTTGTCATTAACCGTGATGTCAAAGTCTAGACTGAGTGTCACAGGTTGTAGTTTAGTCCAATCACATTCACGGATACCCCGATGATGTCACAGTTTACCAGCAAAACGAAGTTTTCAAAAAACACGTATGAAAATTATGATAACCAAGTCAGGAAGTCTATTGACTTACGCAAATACGGAGTTAACACTGAGCAGTCGAAGTCCCTGTTTTATCAAGATGCTGTAATAACCGGAATATTTAATTGTGGCCTCCTGTTCGACCGTGAAATGGCTGAGGTCTTTGTAAGTGTTGTAAAAAACGTGGTTCAAGGCTTCCGTGTGAGGGTGGCCGGGAGAATACATGTTTGTTGGATATAATTCTGAAAAAAAAAAATTAAAAGTTAAAAATAATATGTATCTGTATTAAATATAGTTCCTTTGCGGCCTAATATTTGTAGCAGATGATTTTGTAAGGGGCATGTAACAAAAACGTCCCAGCCAGACTCCACCGGGAATCAGGGCCTTATTGGGGGCTTGACCTTTTGGGCCGTAGGGGGGGCCATGACCCTAGGGTGGTCATGACTTTAGGGGGGGGGCCCATTAAAAAACTGAAAAAGTCACAACGGTAAAAACAGTATTTTCGGTAAATGGCACGAGAACGTCACTTAAATTCATAATTTAAAAACAATTAGCACGTAATTACATGTTTGAGCTGCTATAAAAATCACTTTCAAAGAGCAATAAATAGCTGCCTTTTAATTATGTTAGGTAACAAAACAGCACAAATAAAATGAACCAACCACTTTTCATTTCAACTATAATACTATATTATGGCATGCCTATTCCCAGTACACATGCATTCAGTATTTGGTTGGGTTTTTCAGGAAAAGTGGCAGGCTACAGCAGCCTGCTCAATTAATTGAATAATCCCACAAGGCCAAAAACTCTATATGGGTACGGACACTACAAGGGGGGTACGGACACTACGGAGAGACAAAAGCTGATGTGGCCAAACAACTAATATGTATATCAACATATATATACTCATTGCTGTAATGTTGAAAACGCTAGTGAGTAGCTAGATGTGCCATGTGTTTTGAAATGTCCCAAAGTTACGCTTGTGTGAGAAGTAGGTGGGGGTACGGACACTACGCATTTTTTCCGAAAATTATAACTTCAACCTAAAGACCTCAAAGAACCAAATGGGAATGTTTTGGTATTCTGCTAACTATTCAGCCCATTAGTCTGAACAGTTCCATTGGCCAAACAAGTTAAAACAAGTTATTTGAAAGTGTTTTACACAAGTGATGTTGGAGCAGATTTTTCGCAACTAAATTACCTATCGAATGCATTTAACAGCATGACTTTCTTGCAATTACTCTTGGCATAAGGGGCCGACCAGATGATCTTTGGGGGGGGGGGGCTATGGATATTTGGTGAAAAAAAAAGATTGTTTCCCACTTGAGATTGAAAAAAAAAGTTTGTTCAGCGCATGGAAATAAAAAAAAAGTTTGTTTCCACCTGTAGCTAGGGTACCGTAACGTTAAAATTCCAATAAAAAAGTTTGTCGCGCGTTCGCAAGCAAAAAAATTGTTCGTTGACGTGCCGCGAACGAAAAAAAAAGTTCGTCCTGGGGGTAAAATCCATAGCCCCCCCCATGGCCCCCCAACTATCGTCTGGTCGGCCCCTAATAGTGCAGGAGCATGTGTAATCTGGCTCACTTTGCTTGTAAATTTTTGGCACCATATATCAAATCGAAGCTTAGGATGTGTAGATTCAGAAAAAATATGGTGCCATTTTTTCCTCGGCATTCTAAGGGGTAAAATCCAAGATGGCGTCCAAGATGGCCGCCGATGATGTTTTTCTTCATATCTCAGCTTGTATTCATGGTATATTAAAAATTTAAAAGTTGATAAAGATGTTTTTGGGGTCAAGGAATCCAATAAAGACCACCCCAAGCTCCTATCTTGGTTCAAAAACTGAATATCATGCCAAATGTTATCAAAATTGAATTTAATTGATATAAATTTAAGAATGTTCGACTCATCTCACCAGCCGCGTTTATTTCTTGCAGTGATAGTCACTTACAATACAAATGTGATAGTCCCTTACAATATAAATGTTGAACAATAAGGTTTTTAAAGAATAGACTATATTTATAAGATCAAATCTGGATATCACATATTAAGAACATGGTATAAATCACGTTCTTGGTTTCTTACTTAAAGCCAAAAAACTACTGGTCCGATATTGCGAGTTGGGAAAATTTCAACACAGGTACCCAATGGAATTTATGCATGTACTACTGATCATATAAGAGGAAGTGAAGCCCCTTTCATGTGAATAAATTGCTTCTATCTGTCACTGGTCTTGATATAGGCTATTGTGTGATATTTGATTACACAAAGGATCAGTTTTTTGGCGTCACACTGCATGGAAAAAATGTATCCAAAACATTAAATACTCATAGATAAGGGTATTAGAACCCTGTTTTGAGGTAGACAATAAGTGCATCACTCTGATTCTGCAATAAATGTCAACAACTAAAATTACAGAAGGTACAAAGAGGAAATGTTTAAAAGTTACTAAACTTTTATATTCTGCATGTTCACATTATTTTGCAGTACTTGAGTTTCATGGGGATATCTTAAAACGTTTTCTCTGCAAGTGCATTTGAATAAAGCATGGTTTGCTTTGCAAAAACTACATTTCAAGTTTGTAAATCCTTCATCATATCTATGTTTCAATAAGATGGTAGTACATGTATCTAGCATAGCTAGCTTACAGAAATTTACAACCCAAGAATTTTGTAGTCTGCAATCATCCATTTTTTGTCCCAATTGACCAAAAGTTCTAAATTTTACCAACTTGAGACACCCCCAGTCTTGCCTCCTCTCTCTGTGCATTCTACCCTTCTGTATTCTCCTTTTCTACATTTTTCCTAACTGAATCTTTTCATCCCAAGTTCCCCATACTTGTAGCTCTCATTTACATCAAATTCTCTTGCCTCCTCCTAGTGAACTCCTCATCTAGAAAAGCTCTCCTGAGAGATTCCTCTATCTGCCTCTTCTTTCACTTATGCCTCCTCCCACTTCTACGTTTTCCCTCCCATATCTGATTCTCCTTTTCTGCCTCTTCTCAAGCTGTGCCTCCACCCAATTATAGGTATTATCTCTTCTCTGCCATCTCTGCCTTCTCCCTTTACCTCCTTCCAAGGTTATGCCTGCTTCTACTTTGCGTCCTCCCTGTTATTTTTGACTCTCGATCCCTTTCAGGGTTTTCTGCCCTCTCCCTCTGCTCTTTCCTGCACCCTCTTTCTCCATGGCCTAATATTTTGTGCTTGTTTGCACTAGCCTACTACTGGCTCTTTGGGCATGGTTTTAACTCCAACCCCGAAACTCAATTTAGTTTGTGGGACATAAAATTGAGACAGGGTGTTTCAGTGTACACTGAGGCAACTGATAGACACTGGGCATCCCTGAATTAATACAGTATGTACGAGACTCCCAGCCTTCTCATCTCTTCATCATACGGGGGTAGTGAAAATAAATGTGCAGCTCCCTCCACAAGGAAGGAGGAAGAGCTTCTTGGCTGAAAGGGGTATACCAGCACAACAAAAATTTGTCAACTCCTTTATACCCTCTGCCTGCAACTTCTCCTCTGTCCATTTTTGCCTCCTGCCTAGCTTTTGCCTCCCACCCAACATCCAAGCTTTCCCTCCTTATGCTTTCCCTCCTAATGCTTCTCCCAAATGTGCCTCCATTACCTCTGACTATCCCTGTTTAACTCCTCCCTGATAGCTCTTTCCTCCTCCCTGATAAGTTTTCCCTCCTCCCTCTACCTCTTGCCAAACGTATGCCTCCTTGCCTCTGCCCTATTGTCTTTGACTCTCCATTTCGGAGCTTTCTGCTTCCACCCGGTCGCCAGATCTTTCCTCCACCCTGATAGGTATTCCCTCTTCCCTCCTTATGCTGGCTCCTCTGTTTGTCTACTTCCTAAATCCCCCCTCCTAAACCGCATTCTCCCTCTTATCTCTGACTATCTCTTTCTGCCATCAACGTTTTTGCCTTTGCCCTAATAAAAGGTATTTTCTCCCCCACACTGCCTC
Organism: Platynereis dumerilii; assembly: GCA_026936325.1. NCBI lineage: Eukaryota > Metazoa > Annelida > Polychaeta > Phyllodocida > Nereididae > Platynereis > Platynereis dumerilii. Next base: position 9,496,026 of record JAPTHN010000006.1, on the reverse strand, counting down.
CTTTCATTTTCTCACTCTGCTTCTTCTACCTTATCTCTGACTCTCCCTTTCCACCACTTTTCTAGCTCCTCTCTGCACTCCTTGACAGCTATTGTCTCCTCCCTCTGCCTTCTCCTTCTCATCTTTGCTTTGAACACCCATTCTACCTCATCCCGACAGCCCACCCCTCATTTCTACTTTCTCCTCGCGCTTCCTTCTATCTAATATATGCCTATTTGCACTCTGCCTCCATCGTCATTTTATCTGACTGTCCCTTTCTGGCTCCTGTCTAAGGTTAACCTGCTCTTACCTCCTTCCCAGTACGCTGTAGGTCTCCGCACCTCCCAAGCTTAATTATGCATTCGTCCATTCTCTCTCCTCCACTATCACTCTTGCCTCCTCCCTCTCTTGTCCCCTAACCACCTTAGTCCCTGTCTCATCACTCAATGCATCATACATGGGTGCCTCTTGTCTCTGAATCCCTGACCTTCATTCCCCTCTCCTGTTCTTATACCTTGATCATTCATCCCTGACATAAATTTAGTCATGCAACTCCCACCATTTAAAGAACATTCTGATGAAATTTTGCTGCTCTCATTCTTTGACTGCATTAAATTAACATATTATTTTTCCTACACTTATAGCAGATAGCTAGGATATTCCGGCTCAAGTATAGTATACCTGGCTTGGTCAAGTATATAGCAAGTGAGTGACCTCCCCACCTGAATAAGCTTAAGGATTGTCTGGCTTATTTAGTCCGTGGAAGTCACTGACAATCTCTGAATGTTGGATACTACACTTGACCAGACATGCTTTAACTAAGAAATGACAAAAGGGAGTTGTTCAGCTCTTCTTGGGCCTCTTGTGAGCAGCTTTGAAATAATGTACATCATGGTGTAAGCTGGAAAAAATTTCGAGAGACCTACATGACTCGCGGCGGCCCTGGAAGTGTTGGTGTAAAATAAGCGGGTACTCTGGGCTCATATCTTGCACTGAAACATGCAGATGAGAAACAGAAAGACACCAGAAAGAATGTTGCAGTTTCTAATGGACAACATATCTCATAAATTTGATTGAACAGAGCTGTAACGAATGGCCAAGTAGTGATTAAGACAAATTCTGCTACATTAAATTTGGTCAAATTCGTAGCATCATAAACATGTCCTTGTTACAATTACACAGTTGCTTGCAATTATTCAAAACTTTTGTATCTTCTTAGTATATATGTTGGCAGATGGCCTATCTGTGAAAACAGGTTATAGCACAATATTTCATATAGCCTATCACAAATTGTGTTTCACAATGCAAGAAAGGAATACGGCAAATGAGATAAGACGAACATTCTTAAATTTATGTCAATTTTGATAACATTTGGCATGATATTCAGTTTTTGAACCAAGATAGGAACTTGAGGTGGTCTTTATTGGATTCCTTGACCCCAAAAACATCATTATCAACTTTTTAATTTTTAATATACCATGAATACAAGCTGAGATATGAAGAAAAACATCATCGGCGGCCATCTTGGACGCCATCTTGGATTTTACCCCTTTAGATTGCCGAGAAAAAAAAGGCACCATATTTTTTCTGAATCTACACATCCTAAGCTTCGATTTGATATATGATGCCAAAAATTTACAAGCGAAGTGAGCCAAATCTAAATATGCAACATATGCTCCTGCACTATAATGACTGGGGGGACGGTTGGTCTAGTGGTAGCGTGCTGGACTGCCAATCGCTGGGTCCAAGGTTTGAATCCAGCTCTTGCCGGGTCACCTGGGCCTATGTTGGACGGCGGTGTCAATCATTCTTTGCCTCATTGCTGTGTCTTCCTCCTGTCCTACCTACCAAGTGCATAAATACAGGATGTAAAGCCCCAATCATCCATCTTGGCCTATGACTTTGTAACGATTAACGAAAATGTTTTGTACACTCGATTGTGTAGAAGCCCTTCGTCCTTGACCTTGCAGCTGCCGAGAGTACTGGGGTAAGCGAGTGAGTGCTCACAAGCCACGCTCCAAACAAAAACCAGACTTTGGAAAGTGTGATTTTTAATTTTATGTAATTTATGTATATTGCTAAATTATTTTCCAATAAAGAATGTGAACTTGAACTTGAACTTGGAACTGGTTTTGATCTGCAACACTCTTAAGTTTTTACCTATGCATACCAGTCCCTTGGCATATGTAGTCAAGTATTTGATTATTTTTTACCAGAGTATACTTCTTCTTTGGTGTTCACCCAGCTGCACCCCTCCCACCTGGTTATATATGTTTATAAATAAATCAGCTGAAACTTAACTCGAAACAATTTCACTTTATAAAACCAGCAGCCCATGCTGTTCCATAAACAGGGGCGGATCCAAGGTTTTTCTACTAGGGGTTGACAATACTGAAGAACTTACTTTTCCAATGAAAGAGTGTAGAAGGGTGCTCCTTCACTCTTAGCAAAGTTTTTATATGGAACCTACAAGGGTCCTATAATGACCAGTATAGATAAGGAACCTAAAAGTTCATTATTCAACTTTTGAAAGGTTCCAACAGTAAACAAAAACAACACTCGGATAATCCAGCTGCACTGAACCCCCAGCAGTAGAACCCCTTTCTCTCAGCTGGGAGTCTAGGGTCCTATTATAGGGCAGTAATTCTCACCAAGTATTGAACCTTTTCAATTCAGTCGAACCCTAAAATAATAATATATAGAACCTTTTTTCGGCTGGGGTTCTTTATATACATATACCATCAAAAACCTTATGCGTTAAGAGTGTTGAGAGTGTGGAATTTTGTAAAATGTGTTTGGGTGTACTGCAGGCCTCTCAGAACTCCTATTTTAAAAATATATAATTGCTATATTTTGAACAAGATCCTATGAAACTGCTACATTAGACCAATTTCGTATATTTTCTTAACAAGAAAAATTTTCACTTTTGAGATAGTTGAGTCAGTCTTAGCAAACATTGCCAGTCCAAAGGAGATGTCCGGCAGTGGATGAACGAGTCTGGCAAGTCCGGCTATAAAAACTGGATACTTGTTGGAATTTGTGAATTGAACGTTACTTTCTTTCTGATTATATATTCAAACCTCCTATGAATGTCCTATAATTGACTGAAAAACTCCCAACATCATTACTATATTTTAGTCGAACGATTGTTATTCCCCCCCCCCCCAAGTTTTGGCTGGCAAGCCTGGTGTACTGTCTGAAGTAATTGTGCAAAGGTGACTTACTGCATAGCTTAACCTCTAAATGAACTTAGGGAGAAAGTGAGTGGTTCGTATAAAGTTCACTACTCTAAAAGTAATCAACTAATGTGTAAACTAAATCAAGGCATTCATGGGTAGCCAACAACTGTCATGCTTGTCCGATCACAGTTTAGTTTAAACCATTTTCACAGTGCAACAGTCCACTCTTTTTCTATATTAAAGTGACAGACAATAAAACAAGGCAGAGAACAAGATGATAGAGTAGAACCATGGTCCGCCCAAGGGGTGCATCTACATTTCAGCACTGTTGTGACAATACGATGTTTGTGAAAATTACGTAGAATTGTATGGTAGAAATGACGTCACGACATTGTGAAGCAACATAAAAAAGACTCCACGGTTCACACCTTAGGTTTCCTGAATTTGACTCCTATTTTTAGCATTATTTGCTTATGAGTTTCATAGATAAAAGTCTATTCCACAATATTTTCATGGAATTTTACAAATTTATAGTAGTTAAAGAAGTTTTATCAAGATTGGTCTTCAAAAACTTAGTTAAGTTCATACTGTTTTATGATGTGGTTTAGTAAATTATTTAGATAATTTTTAGCCTGAGTCAGGTGTCACCACATTAAAAGTATGGACTCCGACTCCACCTGGAAACCAAAGTTCGACTGCGACTCCACCCAAAAACCTCCAAATTCATGAAAAAGATGTCCCTCGTTTGTTGACGGATCTCCCCTGAGACTTTTCTGAATTTCAGTGGCACATTCCTGTACAGAATTTCTGAAGACATCATCCCCCAAATCCCCCTTTTATTTCTGAGGTCCAAAAAAGGAAGCCGCCCCTGCTAGAGATCATACAGCGAGCACTACAGATAATATTGACGGATGGATGATTGGGGCTTTATGTCCTGTATTTATGCACTTGGTTGGCTAATGAGGAGAGGAGGAGGACACGGCGATGAGGGGAAGGATGATTGAAACAGCCATCTAACATAGGCCAAGGTGACCCGGCAAGAGCTGGATTCTAACCCTGGACCCAGCGATTGGCAGTCCAGCATACTACCACTAGACCAACCCTCCCCCCCACTACAGATAATAATTTAATTTAAGAAAATCATTGCGATTGGTGGAAGCCTCATTCAATTCCTCATTCTTTAGGTTTAGGCCAGACATGTTTGATTTTAGCTTTGGATTGAGCGACTCGAAAGATTTTCTGCAGGCCGAAAAAAATTGAGTTTGCCCGAAATATTTTGAAAATCAACATTATAAAAGAATGAGATAACAGCTTTTTTTTACTTTCTGCCGCCTACCAACCGATCCAGGAGACAGTTCCTCCAGAGATCCGAGAAGCTAAAGATCAATTCTGTCTGGCCTTGTCTTTAATGTTTTCATATAGAAAATTTATTTTTCCTACGTTCTTTATATTTAAGATGCACCTGAACAATTAAGTAGGACAACTTATGTTGTTTGTGTTCCACTTTCTTGTAGGCAACATGAAAAAGGCATTGTAAAATTGATGATGCATTGAAAACTAAAAGTCAGAATGTGGTCACAAGGTGTTATCTAGGCCAAAGTATATATGCACTTGAGCAAAGAATGTGGAGGGATAATATTAAAAGAATCAAAAAAAAAGAGAAAAAGTTTGTGATAGGGCGATAAGGTATTTGGTAGAGACATTACTGGTGGATTGATGATTGGGGCTTCGATCACGCGCAATTTGCGCATATATACCAATAATAGGGGAGACCGGGGCACGTTGGACCTCGGGGCACGTTGGACCATCGCCAATATTTTTTTTATAAAACATGCGAAGTTATCCAAATCCCCAATGAAGAGACCTTTAGTGGTATGCCTTTTGCCCAAAATATTTCACGAGCATTGAAGGAAAAGTGTGAGTTCTATTTCAGGTTGTCTGATTTCCAGCATAAAAAGTGACTTTTTCCAAGTCTCGATGGCCAGGTTACCCTTCTTAAAATATGGGAGAACCAGTCAGACAAGTCTCATAAATTGAAACTATCACTACTTAAGTAAAGTTTGATGTAAGTTTCCCGAGTTCAAACGCAACCTTGTTAGCGAGGCATGCACATTTTCATAAGAGGTTGGGACGGGGCAGGTTGGACCAGCATGGCCGGGGCACGTTGGACCATTATAAACTGGATTGACTGACAAAAAATTATCTGCAAAATACCAGCTGTGTAATTTTTAACATAAATAGAACACCTAAGTCATTCCTGTACAATATGAGGGTAAAATCAGTTCCTATGGCTAATCTGTCAGCCCTTCTAGCTGAAACAAGATTTATTAAAATTATCTGGGTAAATATTCCGATATAATCATTCTGCAGTGACACACAAGTGTGTGTTGTGATCTGTGAGACTAAAATGTGGTGTTTGCTCACTTTCTTCTACTTTGCTGGACTTTCATTCCGTGGTCCAACCTGCCCCAACCTGCTCTACTTTGCTGGACTTTCATTCCGTGGTCCAACCTGCCCCAACCTGCCTCACATGGCGGTCCATAAAAAAAAATTTTTTCAAACTTATTTTTCTCTACAACTATTGATAGTACATCGACTTGGTTTGGCATAAGGGTAGTGTAGATGTGCAGAAGTCAGTCAGTAAAGATATTTTTCAAATATTTAGAGAACCTTCCGATTGAGAGCCAGAAAATAAAAAAGCGGTCCAACGTGCCCGGTCTCCCCTACTCTGTAGACAATACAAGCGCATGCAATTCGAATTCTGAGATTGCAGGAGCAGAGCCATTTTGTTAATAACACACAGATATGGTGCCAATGCGATAGTTGACCTTGTACATCACACTTATTTTGATAATGTTCTGGCATGCAAAGTATTTTTTCTTTTATAGTATTTGCATATTTTAAAGAATTACAAAACTGCTGGGAGCCTATGTCAAAGTCACATGACAAATTCCGATTAGAATACAACCATAGCAGTGATCACAAACTGTTATACATTGTTTGTTACTATTTGTGCGTTCAGCAGTTACACATGAGATAAAAATGTATAAGAATCTGCAACTTATCGAACTAACAACACCCAACAATAACTGTGAATTTTGAGAAAATGTTTTTCATAGTCAACTGTCAAATTTGATAGAATCTGTGACAAATATATCAAAACATGCATGTCCAGGGGCATTTCTTGGACTAGTCATATGCTAGTATATGGATGGATTAAATCGATCTGCAAGCCCTGATATACTATGTCTATCAATGACCGGTATTTCCGTTCATGGCTTCGATTCATTTATGAACTGTAAATTTATACTTTAAATTATATGCACGCTCACCTTTAATATTAAGATTATCCTCAATCTTGTGTCATTTTTGTATAATAATGCTCCTGCCTGTTATATTTAGTTTGAATTTGATGAGGATATACTATTTCTTGTTTACGTAACTATACTGTCTATTTATAAACTATCCACATCCATCCATCCACACCATCCACACCATAATTCAGTATCTTTGAAAATTTGTTGTTAATGGTTTAGCTCAGCCAATCCTTTATCAATCACCACCAAATTTTCCATACTGCTCCTTGCTGTCATTCTCCCTTGAAATAAAGGCTGCTATAGATCTTCCTGAGACATCTATATGCTCCAAAATCTATCTTTATTTCATGCTTATCAATCCCATCTCACACCTCACACTGTCACTTTCAATGACTCACACTAGGTGTCTTATGTGCAGCACATTTGCATAGCCCACACTGCTCCACCTGCCAGCATTTTCATACAACTACTGGATCAAACTCCCAGCAAGTTGCCACAGCCTGCACAGGTGTTTTATAGTAGGCAGAAGATCGGCAATGCAACTTACTCTATCTGGGCCCTACAGACAAACCCTAACTACATTTTTACAATACAGTTACTTCAATGGAGGATAACACTAAACACAAGAGCCATCCTGTGTTCCATTCACATGTGAACAAGGCCAAGTTGAAAGGCAAAACTTTATGCCAAAAAAAGTTCCAATGAACAATTCATTCTAATACACAAGTTAGTTTAACTTCATTAATTGACCATCAAATACAAATTAGGCCTATATATTTTTGGGACAAAATGATCACTTCTAAAATTATTAACTTCTGTGGCAGACAAATTTTGCTAACTATAACTTCTATGTTTCTACGAGGATCGGAGGAAGGTCAAGATGTCGCGGCCAAGGTCTTGTGCAGGGAAATACCAATGGTGAGGAGTGTTCACTTACTTATCAAATATTTTCACCCATAACCTATGTAACTGTTACAGTCTGTCACTTTGATATAGAAAAAATGAGGACCAGTTTACTGTGAAAAATGCACTTTGTGATTTATGATAGCTGATGAAGTGTCATCTTCTCTATTTTCAACATGGGAAACATAGAGGCTGTTTGATTAGTCATGATCAAGAGAAGGCCATTTGACTTGTCATAACTGATTTTAGAGTGAAAATCAGAAGCATAATCCTTTCGTTTGGCTGTCACCAACAAGCAAGATTAGTCTCCTTAAATCAAATTAACATTGAAAGTATTAGTATGATCATGACAAATCACTTACATACAGGCGGAACTGTATCTCTGTCTGTGACAGCAAAGTTTTTCAGCAAGAAAATAAGGCAAGCAGAGAAGTGAGGCTTTTTTTTTACTTACAAAATTAAAAAACAAATTATTTACTCACCGTGGTTTCCAATTGTTGCATAAATGCCCATGACGCTGGGAAAAGAATTCTTTAATTGAGCAGCCACCCATTCAGTTGCATTCAGTTGACCTTCAAGAGTCTCCAACCAAATTGTGTTGGCTGGACTGTCTCCTGCAATAATAAAGTGTATTTTTCAGTTGACAATCTTGAGAGAAATTTTAAAACTGCATAACTTCTCAAAGAATGCTATTCATTTTTATCTCGAAAGTCTTTATTTTCTTAAAAGCTGGCCCAATGTCTGCTGATTTTGTTAGCGTTGATAAACATTTAAAATACTGCTCACATCGATTGATTTGAAGATTTTGGTAAGATTAGCAAATTGGTAAAATTATTAATGGGAAAGGGCCTTTCCCTCAGGCAAGAGAATGACATGCACTCTAAAAAATGTCGGGACAAAATTGGTTTTTTAGATTCAAAACGGTTTTTTGAAAAACCAAATTTCAATGCAAAACCAACATGGATTTTTAAAAAAATCCATGTTGGTTTTTTGCATTGAAATTTGGTTTTTCAAAAAACCATTTTGAATCTAAAAAACCAATTTTGTCTGAATTTTTTTAGAGTGTGGGGTTTTATATATCACGTTAAAAATAATTTTGCAGTAAAAAGTGAATGGTTTGCATCACCAAACTCCATACCTGAATGAAAAACGATGTCGGGGTTGAGCTGTCTCAATCTGTCGAGGAACATTTTTATTGTGGCAGGAGGAACGTTGCACTTGTATTCACCGTATGGTCCAGCTGATCCCTGAAAAGCAGAAAAAAACAATTAATAAACTTCATTCTCAACCTACATTTTCCATGAGCAGATCATTCTTGTCCGCTTGCCATTCTTGTCCCTAAATTTACAGAAGTATCGAAATCTCTCAGACTCGCCTTCAGAGTGAATTAATTTGACTCTTGATTTTATACAATGGAGTCGGCCTCTTAAATGTCTATCTGTAAGATGTAGCTAGTATTTTACCAACTCCTATCTAAAATGGCTAAAATCAAAATCAAATGATGAAGTGTCACCTTGAAACTACTTCTTGGCCAATGGGCAGGATACTGATGACAGCACAAAGGTAGACCACAGCTGACTGGGGCACCCTGCCAAGAAAAAAGAGAATTTTTTATTTACACACTTGAAAAACATGTTACAGGTACCTGGTGGATCATAATTTATAAAGTATTTCATAAATTTGCAATGCTAACAAGTTACAACAGTCAAAAAAATTTTCCTGGGTTTCAATATGAGTCCCTTTATGTAGTTTCTAATTACTGTAACTTTGTAACTCCAAAAAGGTCAATCAATTAACAACATCATTGTAAGTTAATAACCCCAAAATGAACAATCAGCTATGTCAGTGTAGCTTTGTAGCAAAAAAATGAGCAATTAACAACATCAGTTCAACTTAGTAACCCCAAAAAGGCCAATAAACAACATTAGTGTTACTTTGTAACCCCAAAAAGACCAATCAACAACATCAGTGTAACTTTGTAATGCCAAAAAGAGCAATCTACAACATCAGTGTAACTTTGTAACCACAAAATGAGCAATTAACAACATAAGTTCAACTTAGTAACCCCAAAAAGGCCAATAAACAACATTAGTGTTACTTTGTAACCCAAAAAAAGAGCAATCAACAACATCAGTTCAACTTAGCAACCACAAAATGAGCAATTAACAACATCAGTTCAACTTAGCAACCCCAACAGGCCAATCAACAACACCAGTGTAACTTTGTAACCACAAAATGAGCAATTAACAACATAAGTTCAACTTAGTAACCCCAAAAAGGCCAATAAACAACATTAGTGTTACTTTGTAACCCAAAAAAAGAGCAATCAACAACATCAGTTCAACTTAGCAACCCCAAAAGGCCAATCAACAACATCAGTGCAACTTTGTACCCACAAAAAGAGCAATCAACACCATACATATTTAAAGGCAAGCTTACTTCTTTGTAATAGAAGTCAACGTGAACATCAGTGATCTGCATGATTTTGATCACTCCTGATTGACGACGGACTCTCCTTAAAGGTTCAGCGGACATCTTTGGCTTAAATTCTTCTCCGTAAGGCTGAACAACGGGAACTGCTGCAAGTTGGTCAGTCATCGGAGGTGCTTCTTGAGAGAGCAGTCGTCCGATTATTGCGGGAATGTTCAAACTGGCTGCGTTTGTTTTGCAGTACAGTAAACGATAGCAACCATCCTGCGCTTTTATTCTAGATGACCTAGCGATTGCTTCAACCTTAAAAAAAAACGAAAACACTCCAATACTTCAGGTACCATACTACTTCGGGTAAGGTCACAGTTAAATAAGAGTGGTCATTGATCTTTTTGCTGAAGACTGGAGAGGTTAGAAATGGTACCATGAATTTGGTAGTGTAAAATTAAAGTTTCACTATCAGCTTTGACACAAATTTGCAATGGGCCTTTGAGCATCCTTGACATGTCACACTTTTACTCCATGTATGAGTTTTTTTACATGCTCAGCACAGACACTGATACAAGGGGTACCAATGTAGTGCCTAATCCAGATGAAATCTGGCCGGGATTTTGCTCTACCAACAATTTTGGGTCCCGCCCAGGTTCGAACACTTGCAGGGAAAGACCTTCAACAGAGCAGGTGGAAACCTAGACCATTCGGCCTCCCATCTGCTTTTGAGCCTCTGAAAACATGAGACGGCCTGAAAGTCAAGGGGAGAGAAAAAGAAATTCTTCAAAACTACTCACATGAGGTCCGAAGTTGTTGACGAGAGGCCCACATAGGAGTTCTCCAGCATAAGGATTGTCCGTGTTTATAAACCGAAAGACGATCTGACAGAGGCTGATGACTGTTGTCCTAATATCATCAACCCGGAGGCCCACAGTCCCAAAAAGGAAAGGTAGGACGTTGAAGGCCATCTGAAGTAGTAAGAAAACACAATTGTATTGTCGTGTAAACCGTTCGCACATGTTTTGGTGTCAACGGAAAAAGAAGGAGGGCCGCTTAAATTTTTATGAAGCGTTGTACTGCATTCTGATTGGTTAGAACTGCTTGCTCTGTGAACCAATCAGATTAAAGTAATATGCTACTGAGCAAGGAGAAAATATCTGCTTATCAAAACTGATGTGAACAGTAACAATTGTATTATTTCTAATTATATTTCATTTTCGTCTCAAACACAATAATTACCTGACATCCTATGCAGTTCATAGACCCATCAGGTTGTTCACTTTCTATGGCAGAGTTGACACCAGTGAGACCCAGGGGTCGCAAACTCTGAATTGCCTCCTTTTGTTCCTGAGTTTGAGCGAGGGCACTGAATTGTGTGACAAACTGATCTTGGTGTCTCCCAAGTTCTTCAAACATGCGAAAAATCAAAGAGTTCATTGCGTCGTCATCTTGAGCCATGGAGGCGCCAACGCAGAGGATAAGCGCACACTTTCTGAAATTAACGAATTTTTAAACCATTTTTACCGACGCATCTCATGGGGCGGGGTCATCATTGAATATATGCCAGCATCAGTGCCTAGGCATTAGTCCAGGTGATACCCCAACCCCATGGAAATCTGGTACCTGTGCAATGATTTTAGAAGTTTTGAGCTAAGAACCAGAAGTTTTGAGTTCCATTTTTTTACCAGAGAGGGATATTTTGTTACCTATTTATTTTCTTTGACTTTATATAAACCCAATCTGTTGGGATGATGTTACACATCCTAAATATTTATGAAGAAAAAAGATAATATTTTAATGTCCCCTGTTGGATTTCCTTGAGCAAAGTAAGCTGTCTGAGACCAACAAATTATCTTTCATTCAAAATTAAATAGCTTAGATTAGGAATTTTTCATGAAAAACTCTGAATGGCCAGACACTTTTGATAGCTGATCACAAAATATTTTTTTAGTTCCATTTTTATCTCTTGGATATTGCCAACCATAATGTAGGGGTTTTTGCACTTATTGATTTATTATATTTGTTAAACTACTACAAAAAATTGTCTAAAAAATCCAGTGTTTCCAACTGTAATGTACAGCAAAACTCAAAATAAAGTAGGATTACCCCAGCAAGAAGGAAGAATCAGCCACTACTTTACCCTTTCACGCCTTTTGGCTCTCTCCAAATCACTCCCTGCCTTTACCTACCTTCGACTACTTTTTAAAATTACATTAAATTTGCATTAAACCAACTCAAATTCCAACTCTATCACCCCCATTGTCTTTGATTTCATTGATATTGTGCCCCTTTGCTAATTGCAATTACATTGCTACTTGTCTTAATGGAGTTCTTAAAAAGGGGTAAGGTTGTGGTCCAAATGAATTAGTTGTACGGAGATTTGGGGTGGAGAGGAGAAAGGAGGGCAAAATAGGTAAACAGTTGACTTCTGACAGAAATTCCTAACACTGTCAATGATCTACAAAACATTCGACTCAGTCACAGATGGCAACTCGGTCATGCTCAGTGACTGATTTTCCATCCGTGACTGGTTTGACTGATGTTTTTGACTTCACTGGTGATGACTTAGCTGCACCTATGTGTACCTATAACCTCAAAGCACTTTGAAAGTCTCTTTGATGCAACAACCTTTTTAGACATTTTGACGGAAACCCAGTTTTGAAGTACACTAAGTTCATGTATCTACAAAATGTTTTATAGGTACATTGCCCTCCTTACCCGGGCCATTCTCAAATTTCGGGACAAACATGCCCTTGAAAATGTGGTAACAGAGTGGACTTTTGATGTAAAAAAACTGCTTTTTGAGCAATTTAAAATAGAAAAATATTATGTTAGTCTTATTTTTAGAAGTACTTCATCTCGGATCAATCGTTTTTTAAATTAGATATCGATTTTTTTGGCAACAGAGTGGACAGGAATGGTTTGGTTGTCTCTTAATAGTGCATTCTATTTGGGAGATACAAAGTTATGATTGCATTCTATTGAATCCTGTCACCCTCAGCAAATACATACATAAAATTTCTTTGAAAAAGTATCACTGGTAAGCTCGGAATTGAAGGGAACGTAGTGGATATTTTAGTTGGACCTAAAAATGTTCCACTGAAAATTATGCCTTAATTTGTTGTACTTATTCTGCTCACATCCTTGAAAAAGATATGAGAGCTTTATTTTTTTGCTGTCTGTATATACAATAGAAATATACAATAGAATGATGAGGAGATTTTTAAAAGATGTGTTAAGGTGGCTCGCTACTCGTGCAAAGTGGTAGTGAGCGCACACCCACGCGCAGCCATGCAGGTCCTATCTGTGGTATCATCACAGCAGCTGAGCTCTGCTGACACTGTTTTAGCATCTTTTTTCAATTCTAATAATTCCACGAGTCGGCCGCTTCGTTTGCAATTTGCGCCACTTCTATTGGGGTTAGAGACTCCTCGTTTGAAGCATTAGATGCGCTATGAAGAGGAATAAACACAACCGGAGTTTCAGCTTGACACTCAGAATAGAAAATTTTTACAGGCAATTTTCGGCAAACAGGTCTAATTTCTCAAAAATGACTCTGTAACACAAGTAAATGTTTATATCAATTTCCAGGCCCATAGGGTCGTATGTCTGTATCATTACATTGTTCCTTACTTCATTTGGAAGCAAATGACAAAGAAATAAAAAATCCTGTCTCGTCATTTTTTTTTAGCGCTATGGTTCATAAAAAAAATAAAATTTTCAAAATCATAACTTTGATCCGAACCCCCAGAAAAGTTCTTTAAACTAAATATATCTTTCTGGAATTTTAATCAGCTTTTCCATAAAACTGTCCTCTTTAATTGCATGCTTCATTTAATAAAATAGGAAGAATGGCCACTGAATGGCAGGGCAGACTTCACAGTAAAAATATTAAGAAAAAAATTGAGTTTTTCAGGTTTGCGTGGACTGACTTTCTTTTACATAACCTCAAATATTTTGGAAGAAAGGCTGGTAGCGACCACTTTCGTTTGTATATCCTTGCTATAAACTATATTTTGGATCATTTTAAAGTGTTTTTAAGAAATCCTATCTTGGAAAGTTCACGAGTATCGAGCCACCTTAAAGGGGGATTAATAAATTTTGAAAATTGACGATTTGTAGATTTTGTTTCGGCTTACATAGTACGCAATATTCCAGCCAGAAAATTATTTATATTGCAATTCATATAAATAAAAATAATCATCAATGCCCAAAATACAAACAAATGTTTTACATTAGATATAGTTTATTTCACTTTTTCATTAAGGATTTCTCTTTTAAATGTGTTTTTTTTAAACCATTCTGCTGCTAAAATAGTACAATTACACAGGAAGGGAAATAAAAATTGTTTTTTTCTGAATTTCACTCAGTCATGTTTTATCTATAATCCCCTTTAACAATTGTGAAAAAACACAAAAAATGTTCAATCTAAAAAAAAAAAATTCTTGACAGATTTTCAAATGTCGTACCTGTCTAGCCTCCATATATTTTGTCTCGATATATTCTTAATTGTTACCTTAGAGTGTGTGTAAAAGTTCTACTAGTAAAGCATTATATATTACCATTCAAATCAAAGAGAGAATTCATGCACATTTGACCAAAATATTAAAAAGTTTCTATCGATTTATTCCAATCATGTCTTTCATATCCTGAAAAGAAAACTTTGCTGAACAAATTGCAAATTTTAAAATTTCCAGCAGGACCTTGCGTAATGTTGCATCGCTCAAAAATTATAACCAGTGTGACATTTTAACAGTATCAGAAATGGCTTGTGTATATTTTTCCTGTTAAGAATCACCTTGACTTGTGTTGTAGCCTACACTTGAGCATTTTTAATGCAACAATATTAAATAAGCAACAAACTTTTTAAAGTGCTTGTTGTTGCCCCTTGTCTATCGAATTTGGCTCAAACCTCAGACATGGTATTGCAGCCAGGATATTCGATATATGCAAAAATATTGGACTGTTGCACTGTGAAAATGGCACTTTGTGTGCTGCCATGCTGATGATTTGTGATGATCATGCATATCCAATACTTTAAATGTTAATTTGATTTAAGGAGTCTAATTCAGCTTGTTGGTGACAAGCAAGCGAAAGGATTATGCATCTGATTTTCACTCTAACATCAGTACATGTCAAATTAAATGGCCTTCTCTGGAATCAGTCTTGATCATGACAAATCAAACGGCCTCTATGTTTCCCATGTTCACTCTAAAAAATTTCAGACAAAATTGGTTTTTTAGATTCAAAATGGTTTTTTGAAAAACCAAATTTCAATGCAAAAAACCAACATGGATTTTTTTAAAAATCCATGTTGGTTTTGCATTGAAATTTGGTTTTTCAAAAAACCATTTTGAATCTAAAAAACCAATTTTGTCCCAATATTTTTTAGAGTGTTGAGTGCAGAGAGGATGACACTTCACCGGCTGTCCGGGTCACGAAGTGCCATTTTCACAGTGCAACAGTCCACTCTTTTTGAATATCAAATTTCCTGGCTGTAAAAGGCATAAATATTGCAACTTTTTTGAATAAGTGTTGACTTTTCGCTACATGGTGCTAATTTTAGTTGGACCCGTTCTGTTTGAAACACCATTTCACAGACTGTGCTCAGGGCCGTATTAACCATAGGGCAAACGGGGCACTTGTCCCGGGCCCATGACCTCAGAGGGGCCCATGATGAAGCTGAAAAAAGTTGCAACACTAAAGAAAGTAGAAAGTGAGTTGGGCGACTGACGCGAGAACATATTTTAAGAATTTAGAGAGCTTTTGGGGTGCAAGGGAGGCCCAAGGGTGGGCCCCTTACTTCATTTTTTATTAGCTTGTCTAGCTCTAACTGATGGTATCTTTTTATAAAGCCTGAAATTCGCATTAAATAAAATATTTTTTTTTTTTAGGTTGCTGGTGGGTCCGCTCAGGCGGTAGGCCAGAGGGCATTGCCCTCCTGCCTATAGGGCTAGTCCCTTGCCCAGTTTATTCTCAAGATACGGTGGACTGGGAGGGGCGCCTTGCCCAGTTTAATCGCCATGATTTGGTAGTCTGGGAGGGGCCCACATGTGTTTTGAAATTTGTGAGCCCTCCTCAATCCTTATACTACTTATATTTTGCTTCAGAATGTCACTTTTCATTTTGGAGACCTAAAAGGACATGGTCCTCAGAGCCCCCGACACCCTCCTGAATCCGCCAATATCTGCCCCCTCAATTAATTAACTGCATAAAGCAGGAGTCCAAGTACTCCCCTCCTGATTTTCATGCAGATGTTTTTGTCTAATTTTATTCCACTATTCATCACTTCATATAATATCATGAAGATAAAAACATTCTGCAGTTACTGTGTATATCGAGGTACAAATTAATTCAGATGCTAGATTGAAGACGACGCTATTGCAATAACAGGGCCCCTCAATGATTTCACTCAGGGGCCCTCCATTGTAGGGCCCGTCCGCTCGTAGGGGCCCATTAGAAACAGTTTGCCCCGGGCCCAAAAATGTGCTGATACGGCCCTGACTGTGCTTCACACGAAAATGCAGCAATTGAAATATTGGTTTTGTGGTATGTTGCGGATTAATACCATTTATAACATATTCACATGATAGGCACAAGACTTCAATACAGCTCTAGGAATATTCCTCTGTGACTTCAAGAAGCTGTCCCGTGAAAAAATGTTATTATCGTTTTCATAGATATGTGTTTTTCCAGATTTTACTTTGCTTCATCTGAAAACTGTGATGTCACAGATTAGTTGTATAACTTTGTATATTACAAGCACAAATTTCAAGAAACTGACAAAATGAATTGACACATGGATTATGTATGTTTGGCTTGTTTAGCCTTAATACCCGCACTGGTTTATAGATGCTTCAATAGAATGTAACTGAATCAAACAAACCACTTATATTATCCTCCAAGGTGAGTTACATTACTGGCCAAAACTTTGGAAATGATAAGCTGCTCACCACAGCCTTGAACTTAAAATTACTGTTGCACAAAATAGTATCTGGTTGTTAGGATTCTTACTTGGGCAAATCGAAATAGACCTAAATAAATTTGAAGTGTATGATTAAATGGAATTTGGTGAAAATAACCTAAAATTTCAAAGCTTGCTCTCAAAAATGGGGATGTGTCAAAGTGAATAAGAATTGGCCATTGCCAATTCATTGATAAGCCTGGCCACTTGTTTGGGTCCATCAGTATTTTTGAAAGCAACAAAGGTAACTGAATGTCATTCAGATACACTGTGGAAACTACCCATACAATCCCTCTTCAAATTATGACATTTTCTTCGGATCACATGAGAATCCATGCACCCAAGAGCGAATTTCTGTGTCCAAACTTTTGGCCTGCTGTATACAATGACTAACAACAAATATTACAAAGTGATTTGAAATTGTGATGATGAGTGTCTTGTCAAAAACAATAAAACAGGCTTTGTTTGGGAAACAATGAAACAGCGACTCTCCTGGCGAGGTGTAACAATCGGCATAGACAGAAGTTGTTTGTTGTGGTTGAACAAAAACGTTAACATTGCCTGGCAGTTTTAATTTCCTTTGTCATAAACTGTGATGTCAAACTCTGAACTGATATGTCACAAATTGAAGATTAGACCAATCACATCCACAGATACCCTGATGATGTCACGGTTTAACTACAAAACAAAGTTTTCAAAAAAACATGTAGCTATGAAAACGATAATAATTGAGGATAAAGCAGAATTTGAATGAAAAACCCAAAGTTTAGGAGTTAGCATCAAGAAATGAAGCATATATATGAACCAAAACTGCTGAATAATGGGGTTTTTATGCATACCCAGGATAGAAACACAAATATAGGCAATAATTCCATATCAATAGGCCTACTTTCAAAATTCTTAATATATATATTTTTTAAATATTTTGGCAAAAAGCTGCTGCCGGGGCAGGGTAGCATTGACACTTACATTTAATTAATTGCATCATATTTAATTGTGGTAGGGTCAAATATCCTTTTCCCTCATTCAATCATTCAATTAAAATGGTAAAATTTCTCGCTTATTGAAAAAAGATTAATAACCAGGTTATAGAAATTGAAGATCAAAATATCTGACATTTTGTGAATTGCATTTTCAACAATAGCCATGATGATTTCATTTGCAACCAAAGCACTCATTGCCATTTTTCATGAATATAAACTTTTGTTGTGATGCATTTTAGAGGAACGACTTTTTAAGCAATTTTGTAATTTTGCGTTTTTAAACTAAACTGAAAAAAAAAAAAAAAAAATCTAGACTGTTAAGTTGTTCAAAGTTCAAATCCTCAAATTTTTTATTAAATTGACATTATAAAAAAAAGGGATTGTAGCTTTCTTTTTTCATCCTACCGACCGACCCCAGAAAAAGTACATTAGGAAAATCCAAGAAGCTAAAATTAAAATATATCTGGCTCAACTGATAATAAATAATTTAACAAAAGGATAAAAAATTTAATTACCTCCAAAATTCCATGTTTTCGCAGAAAAGGTTTCAAGCATGCGCTGTGCAAATTCCCATATAAATTAAAATTCTTAAGTTCTCATGAATTTCCAATACAATATTCAAATATCACTTGTCTCTGATGTAAATTCAACTAGTTGTCAAGTTTATATTTATACGCTTAGATATGAGGGGGCATCTTTAAGGAGAGTTGTGCTCTGATGCCTACAGCCCCACATCAGTGATTACACTTAAGCACTGTTTAGAAGGCATGGCAGGTCAAATAGTGGTCATTGTTATTTTAATGAAACACTGCTTAGATGGATGGATGATTGGGGCTTTATCCTGTATTTGTGCACTTGGCAGGCTATTAGGACAGGGGGAGGATTGGCAATGAGGCGAAGGATGATTTAAAGTTTTTCAACTGCCATCCAACATCGAATCACTACATGCACAGGTGTTAGCCTTTGACAGTTATTGTTTGTGTTTGCAACAGGGGATTATACCTACTTATACCATTCGACACCTCTGTCAGCCAATCATCAGCCAGTATTTCACTGCAATAAAACCCATATTCTTTGTTGTCCAGTTATCCTCCCATGGGAGAATAATAAGTGAAGCTGTGAAAACAGCACAGCAACAAATGACAAGTTTCAGTTTTGTCTTATGGTATAAGCCAGTTATTCACCGCGGGATCGGCAATATGTGTTTATCACAGCTCGGGCTGACGCCCTCGCTGGATAAATCACATATTGCCTCTCCCTAGGTGAATAACCTATACATGTACCTAAATATTGACAAGGTGTAGCAGTAGCCAAAAACTAATTGTTCTCTGTGTTCTTATCAGAAGCCCAAGGTCACCTTTGACCCTGAAGGCCCTGAAGGGATTTTCTTCGATTTAATTATAAAAGCATGTTATTTTCTGTTTCAAGGTTTGTTGGCTCCAGTTTGTTGTAATCTTTTTGTGTGAAATAGCAATTTTATAATCCTGTGTTTTTTTTTCTTAGTTTACACAGTTGTATGACTGACCACAATGTGTAAAATTGGCAACCTAAAATTCTAAGATTTGCCGGAAGCTTATTTTTGGATGAATGCATACTAATCCCCTTAACTGCAAACATGAACACCAAAACAGCCCCTTAATCATGTTAATACAAAAACATTGTCATTATGTTGCAACCCTTTGAGGCCAATATCTCAGCCTTCTCAGGGAATCAGGGAAGCTCAGAGAATTGGGTCAGGTCAGTCTGAGGTTTTGCTGGGCTCCTGGAAATCTTGGCCTAGTGAGGAGTGAGCAACCCTGTTTCACTTTACTGAAAAAGACATATATAACGGCTACGGCCTATGCTACATGTAAATAATCGTAAGAGATAGAATGTATTTGTTTCAAAAGTGTTATTTATTATTATGGTGATGGAATTGTCTGTGGAATAAATTGCCAAGTGATATAAGAAATCAGAAAACTCTTCTCAGTTTTAGAAAACATCTAAAAACTCATTTATTCGCCAAAAATTATACATGAAGTAGCATGTGATTCAGCGCCTTTGAGCAAATTAAATTTTGGATATTGGCGCTATACAAATAACTATTATTGTTATTATTATTATTAATTGGAATGGTATGATAATGGTAAGGTAACGTAGCGAGCAACTTGGGGCGACCGGATTTTTTCTGAAGGGGCAAACCATGAAGACAGTTCCTTGAATTGTTTCTCTACAAGAGGCTTTGTTACGTGTCTCGCATTGTATCATAACGCTCAATAATTCTTTCATAATCTTATTGCTGTAGTTTGATGTCTCAAATATATAATTATTAATAATATTTTAATGCTGTATAGCACTTTCATTGGTCTAAATGACTTGGTGTCACATTGGTGAGGCTGTAAAAATGTCGGATTCCTAGCTCCTGTCACGGAAAGTAAACTGAAGTCATGGAAAAAATTTTGGTCATGGAAATGGAGAATCAAATATTTAGAAAAGTCATGGAAAATTCAAACTTTACCTGCAAATCACAATAATATTTAACAAATTTTCTGCTGTTATGCAGTCGGTTGGTTGATTGGATGACCGGACAATGGACGAAGGTCATCTCCAGAATTTGTTTCGGGATGAATCTAAAAACCTCAATGAGTAACGCACTGGACATGGTAAATCCAAAAGTTGCTCATGGAAAGTTGTGCAACAGTAATGGCATTCCCTTTGTAAACTTTTGTGGGAACCATGTGGTCCTGGCGATTTGGAAATGGTATGGTAAAAAGTTGGGAAATCTTAAAAAAAAGCACCAGCAGAGATATAGGTCTGTCGCCATCAAACTGACTTTTCACTGTCTGAATCGATCATGGTATATCTGAGCTTTAAGCAAAAATAGAAAACAATGCAGAATTTGTAGATTTTCCCACAAAATTAAGCTATGATAATGGTGATGTTGTTAGACCCTAAAAGAAAAATACCTGGAATAGTAATTTTTTTAATTAGGTATTAAATGATGAAGTAACAATACTTGCTTTCACTTGGGCAGCAGATTTCAGGAATTGCTGGTTTGCAATATACATTTGAAGCGAGTTGTTTCTAATGTTACAGCCATTCACTTTGATACCGAAAAAGAGTGTACTGTTGCACTGTGAAATAGCTCTTCGTGTGTCATCATACTGATGATTTGTCATGATCATACCCAATACTTTCAATGATAATTTGATTCAAGGAGACTTATCCCTTTTGTTGTGTGACAGCCAAGCGAAAGGATTATGCATCTGATTTTCAATCCAAAATCAGTTATGACAAGTCAAATGGCCTTCTCTTGATCATGACTAATCAAACTGCCTCTACGTTTCCCATGTTGAAAGTAGAGAAGATGACACTTCATCAGCTATCATGAGTCATGAAGTGCAATTTTCAAAGTGAACTGTTCCTCATTTTTTCTTTATCAAAGTGAAAGGCTGTAAGCTCTGAGAGAATACCAGTAGTCCTTTAAAGGAAGTCCTTCGTTTGAAGCACAGTTTTGTGAAATAATTTTCTTGTTTATCTTTAACAGCCCTTCAAAGGAAGGACATCACAATTTTCTGACAGAAAAACATCAATTAGATAAAATTGCAAACATGGAATTGAATTGCACTTCTAGCAGAATCATTAAAAGATCTTCATTTTCACAGGTCACCAAGTTTCACGGTTGGCTAGGTACTGATATTTCTGCAACAAGCACATATAATGGCACAGCATCGCCCATGCCCCGCATGTTTTATCCTATGTTTATCCTATCCGTTAGCCAGTTTATCTCGTTCGTTTATCCTATCCATTTATCCTCTCCGTTTATCATAGCTGTTTATCCTATCCGTTTATCCTATCCGTGTATCCTACCCGTTTATCCTATCCGTGTATCCTACCCGTTATCCTGTTTATCCCGTTTATCCTATCCATTAATTCTATCTATTTATCCTATCTGTTTATCCTATCCGTTTATCCTATCCGTTTATCCTATCCGTTTATCCAGTACCCCATAAGCACTGGTTCATCCCATTTATCCTGTTTATCTTATCTATTTATCCTATTTGTTTATCCTATCTATTTATCCTATCAGTTTATCCTGTCAGTTTATCCTATCCGTTTATCCTATCCATTTATGCTATCCATTACCCTATCCGTTGACCCTATCCGTTTAACATATCCATTTATCCTATCCGTTATCCCGTTTATCCCATTTATCCCGTTTATCCTATCCGTTTATCCTACCCATATATCCTATCCGTTTATCCTATCTGTTTATCCTATACATTCATCCTATCCGTTTATCCTATCCGTTTATCCCATCCGTTTATCCTATCCATTTATCCCATCCGTTTATCCTATCGCTATATCCCATCCGTTATCGTGTTGATCCCGTTTATCCTATCCATTAATCCTATCCGTTATTCTATCCGTTTATCCTATCCGTTTATCCAGTACCCCATAAGCATTGGTTCATCCCATTTAGCCTGTTTATTGCCATCTTAGCCATCTTAGTGCTTGTTTCTCTCTCTCTCTGAGGTAGCTAATTGAGTAGATGGACTCATTACCGGGGATCCTGCGGGAGACACCTTAGCACTTGCCACCACGAAACACCTACTCAAGAAATACCAGAGGCTCAACAGTTTAGATTCACTTATCCATTTAATACTCAATTTATAGACAGTTACATTAAGAGTCATTCAAAGAACAGACGGTATTCAGCTTATCAATACATTGAACAACGATCTTAACAAATTACATACGTCATTAACTAAATGCCATCTCAATCAACCATGACCTGAGGTTCCTTTAAGAGAAACCCTTGATCATACCTCTAACAACAATACCCTTACCTGACGAATCGTCACCGCGTCAGGGAGACAGGTAGCCCGCCTGCTGCCTCAGCGGGAGCGGGCTCTCTTCTGGCTGGGCAAACAAGCTTGCCCCCAGAGATTGCTACTAGGGTGTTCTGCGGCTGCGCAGAAACACCAGGGTAACTGTTGCCATGGAAACATGGGGTGAGTTCTACCCCGTTGCTATCATTGTATCTCATTACACAATAATATAATATATTACATTACTTTTATACAATAATAATATAAATGACATTACAGAATTAAGGTCTTGAGGTTCATGGTGATTTGAGGAAACTTCCTATAAGAGGAAAGAATGAAGACACCTCTGAAGCTAAAAGCTCAGCGGTGACATCCCGACCGATCGAGGATTTTTTTATAAGATGGTTTTTCTCCGGTTTGAAGAAAACGTCATTTTAAACTTATAATCAAATACTGATTACATTCATCTAATAACGAATTAACATATACTGTGCCTAATAATGTAACTTTTCATTGAAAGAAATGCTTTTTACAATTGCTTTTAAGGATGGAAGCCTAAATGCTTCATGCTGATTAACAAAAATGATTGAAAGGATTATCAATCGATTTTGTGTAACGATTGAGAGGATTGTTCATCGACTTTGTACTTGATACCAATTTAGGTACGAACAGAGGAAACGCGTCTCATTGCACCTGAATTTTGTGAGTGCTTTAATGAAAGTTGTGGTGACATCAGGATGATGTAACCACTACCACCGGGCAGGCGGAAGGGGGAAAAATTTTAAGATAAAATCGGGCGTGTGCAATATGCCCATGAAAGAGAATTCGGAAAAAGGAAAAAATTTTTGAAAGGGAAGCAAGAATATGACTTGCGTCCGTAAAAAGGAGAGGAACTGAATGACAGTCCTTTAATGGTGTCAATGAGATGCTGAGAGGGGAGCTCAGATAGGAAAGTGAAATCTAGATTTTAATGATTGACGGAAAAGGACAAGTTATTCTTATGACCCATTCGTCAAATTTTGCAATTTTTTTTGTGAATCGTTGGGTTCCGCACCCAACGTTATTTTTGGAAGTAGAGCCACTAATTACATGGCTCCTCAGCAAAAGAGACTCAAGCACCAGGCGAGTCAAATAGCCGTTTTTATCAAGGGCAGTTACGGGTATCATCCCTTGCGTGTCATTGGATATGCAGAGAGCTAAACCAAAAAGCATTAATTGCATTAAGACAGGACAGCCTTATAAATTTAAATGGGCTGGTATGTCCGATACCCTAAACTACAAAAGTAAGTAAAATGACATATAAGCGATAAGCAATTTTAAAAGCAACAATTAAATAAGCAATTTTAAAAGCAACAATTAAATCATAAACAAAATACAGTCGAAACGCGAATATCAACAATAACATGGATCAAAGCGACAATTAATAATTGAAAAGCGACAATTAGCAGAATAATAAGCGAAATGATAAAACAATAGTCCAGTATGGAGATAAACAAATCAATGGTGGACTATAGTTTCGTAAAACTTGTTACGTACACTCTAAACAATCCGAATGAACTGTAGGCATAAGGCGTACAGGAAATTAAAACAATGCGAAAATAGGTAAACAGGATACTGGTACAGTGAAATGATATTGAAAGCACATGTGCGTACTAATACACCTGAGGAAACTTGTATAAGAAGGGCTGGCATGCATAATGCATAGACCAGAGTAATTTATCAAATGAGATTAAAACATAAGCTTAAAATAAGATAGATATATGAGAAATGAGATCAGATGTTTACAGAAAGAGTTCAGTGCAAGAGTTGACTTGTGATAACTGTTCGTGGACACGTTGAGACATAATCATTGGTAAAGATTTTCGTACTGAGTTGGTCTATCGCAATGAAAATGTGAATTATATCATCTAATTTAATTGTAATTTTGGTGGTCGAAGCATAAATGTCTAATTAGTGATGCATTTTACACAATACTAGTCGAGAGTCAATACATGATGTCAAAGATAACATGATCTGTATACGTGTGGACGAGAAGATTGGAAGAATCATTGATTGGAGGAGTCAGTTATATAAGTCATTGATATAGGGCGAAGGAGGCAACACCGACGCTCGGTGCGTGGTGTAGAGGATGGGACGTTGACAGCGATTTGCTTGCCAAGGTCACATGAGATGTGTTTGTCAAGGGCAAACGAGGTGTCGACAGCGATGTGTTTCTCAGGGTCGAACAGGGTGTTCGACCTGGCAACTTGAAAGATGCCGGACGTCGTGGACCTAATGGACGAGCTGCGAGAGTTCGAGGTCCTATTACCATCCACCCAAACGATGAGGGGGTTGTTACTGTTCTAACAGATACAGAACAACAATGTCAACCTGGATGAGTGGTCGTTCAATCGTTCTCAGCTGTTCCTAAGTGGCGAAGTGAATGGAAGCCACGAGAGACTACCATTGCACGTCGGTAAATGTCATTTCGGAGGAATATTGTCTCTGTGAATGGAGCATAGGCGAGGTGCGAACCGGAGTGGTGGAAATAGCGAGGTGTTGTGCCAGAGGCACGACAACCTTAGCGGAGACAGGAAATGTTCTGAGCGAGTAACTGGTATTTTGGTGATTATGCTGAAGACTCGAGGGACTGATATAGCTGCAGTACTGCGAAGATTTGCCAGACCGGCCTCGTTGCGTGACTGACCCAGGTTAGGGTCAGGCAGAGGAGGAGGTGGACTGTTCATCACACCTTGAACTGCTTATCACACTTTTATGTTGGGGTCTGGCGAAGGAGGACGTGAGTCGTTTGACACGACCTTCATGTGTTTATTCAGACGATCCAATATTGGGTGGACCTTGATGGGTCATGAAGAAGAAGACGTCGTCATGAGTCTTTCGTTTATGCACTTTCTGAGATCACAATGTTTATGTTGTTGTGTGTGCGAGCACAACCTTGTGCGAGAACGCTAAAGAATGCGTGGTGAGGAAACTCTTCTGAACTAGACACAATCCATATTAGTGTCTGGCGATGGTAACCAATAGCAGGGGCAATCCGTGTTAGCCACCTGAATAAGCTAGTTACCCAGAGGAAAAGAGTGTCATTAAGAAGATGCATGCCGGAAGCGAGTTGGGACAATCCATATTAGTCACCAACTGGAAATGAGGCCATGCTCTTCAAGCACGATTGTTCGTTGATGCTTGCTTTAGAAACAGAGGCAATCCATGTTAGCCGACTGTTAAGAAGCTAAGCAGGAGATGACATCACCATATCATCATACAATGTGAGCTTGGTTGTGAATGGTGACATGTGCGACGAAGACTGCACAATGCCAAGCCAGACACAAAAGTTCAAAGAAAGTTCTGCAGTAATGTAGCCCCATGTTGGAACCAGGTCAAAGCAACGATATGCTTGCCGTGGTTACGACGGAAATGGAGTGAAACGGAATGTTTACACTAGTGGTCGCCCCGAAATGGTGCCCTCTTCATATTGCCATGAGATGATGACAGTAATACGGCCGACTCGAAGTGGTCGTACGTCCTGTCGGAACGTGGTCCCATGCGCAATCGTGGTGCCCAATGAGAGGTGGTGCCCTAATCGACTGACTTTCGGATGTCGAATCAGACGTGTCTCTTGATAGGATGCCCATGACAGTGGAAGTCATAGTGGAAGCACAGGTTCTGTAACGACTCTCTCAGATCAAAGATTAGAGAACATATGCATCGAATGTGTCTCTGATCATAGGTGCCCACAGCAAGTCTTGCACTGATGTTTTGACGACCAGCCCGACCAGCAACTCGTGATCAAAGAGACATTCCCGCAAATTATGTGACAACACAGCATTAAAATGGTATGCAATAGTCATACTGAAATTACTTTAAGAAACAGGCTAGGAGCTCAACCAATGAGGTTGCTGCAAACAATATGTAAGAAAAGGCACGTGATATATAAAATATAAATAACTTAATTAAGAAATAGTAAAAGGAATATCATAATTGGTTTAGATAAATAATCTGAATCCCAGCAAGATGCTGGTCGTTATGCGTTTATAATTAAAAGTGAAAAAGAGTTGTTTAAATGTAGATAGAAAGGTAGCAAATCACGGCAAAATTGATGCATCATCATGGTGATCAGCTCCCCAGATCAAAATGAATCACATCAATAAAAGAAGAAGATCACTCTGCAACTTTAGTATAAGATTATGAAATCTAGGATGAGAAATTTTGCATAAGACGCATGCACATTAATATATGCATACTTTCAAGCATATGTCATTAAAGTTTTACCCATACAATCGAACCAACAAGGTGTGATTCTTCACAGACTGACTAGCCCCCGCAGGTCTCGGGCCTCCTCGTGGCGGTGGGTGGTAACACTAAGGTGAAGACCTCTATCCTTAGTGGCCAACATGAGACAGTGCGCATGCACGGTGTGTCCCCTACCTTACAGGGGAGTATCAATGAATATGTCATTTACCATGATTCCAAACCGGATCGTACGTCAACCGGGTTACCAAGGTGCGCGTCCCTCAGCGGGAAACCAGGCTGAGATCGAAAAATTTGCGACTGGACTACCAAGATTTCAATGGACAAGGACATCTCCGGATGACTTGACTGACCCTGACCGCCCCCCACATCTGTCAAAGACTGAAAATTTGCTTGTTATAAAAGGTGTCACACAATCACTGGAAGACCTATCATCTGTTGCTACCTACGAAGCAATTGCAGACCTTTGCGACACGACAATCGCAGATAGCCTGAGGCGCCAAACCAATGGCACATTCCTTCTTAAACCTGCGAACTCTGACCAACAAGATAAATTGACCGGCATCCATGAGATAGCCAATACCAAAGTCGTCATTGAACCTTTTCAAAGATCAGGCAAGGGCGTTATCTTTTCCAAAGAAAGTAAGACCTGCTCAGACAATGAACTTACAAATTGGTTTCACAAACACGGCATCACAAAATTCAAACGTCTTGCTCACAAGAATGGTTATGAGTTACTGTTGCTAACATTCAAAGACGAAAGATTACCAAAGAAAGTACCTGTAGCCTTTGAATGGTGCAGAGTTTCTCCATACTTTCCTCATCCAAAACGCTGTTTCAATTGCCAAATGTATGGTCATTTTAGTCCTACATGCATCAGATCAACGATTTGTGCCAATTGTGGTGACCATGGTCATGCACACACACAGAATAACCCTTGCTCTAAACTTCCACGTTGTGTCAACTGTTCAGGGAACCATCCTGCCTTTAGCCACAATTGCAAAGTCTTCAAGAAGGAAAAAGAAATTCTGCAACTACGAACTGAAAGACCACTATCCTTTCCGAAGCCAAACGCCGCGTCGAACAGGACCCGGACAAACCTTGCCTAGAAGCAGATTACCCAAGACCAGCTCTTCATTCATCACCACAGAGAAAGATTCATCTGGACAGGAACCTGTTCACAGATGTCTTAATGACAGCAACTTCACCGCCTCGACCACCAGACCGGCCAAGCAAGGAAGAACCTGTGAACTCCCCTGAATCACCGAAGAAGATGATCCAACAACGTAAAATTTTCTCTTCTGTTACCCAAGGGACTCAGAAGTCCCTCAACCAACCAAAGGAAAAAGATGTTGCTCCAGATAACAAGACACCGCCCAAGACAACGAAACAAAAAAGCTCAACAACTGTCTTGCTACCTCACAAAGACAAGAGTACAACGACACTCACCAACAGCAAAAAAAGAAAAAGAACTCCCACTGGTCTCAAATTTCACATCAAGTCCAAAGATGGAAGACTGAAGGATGTAACACCATTTGTTAGCTACACAACAATGCTGAAGAAATTTGGAGAACCACACTCAGTCGATCGACAGCCTGACGGTAATTTATTGGTACAAGCCATAAATGCCACTCAGGCACGGAAACTTCTTGAATTGAAAATTATTGCTGATGTACCTGTCAAAGTGACACCTCAAAGATCTCAATGCCATCAACCAAGATGAGATGACTAACTCAACATGACCACAAACCAAGTATGTCTCTAAATAGCCCAATCAGGTGCTGATGAGACGTAAAACACAAACTCACTCACTCACTCACTCACAGACTGACTAAATAAAAGGGTATACAAGCATAGTCATAAAAGGGTTAAATACAAAAATTACACATGCAGATAAAGATAGAAAAAGGAAAAAAGGAAATGCAATTATAATGCAATTGTAACATGAAACGTTATTGCACCGAAATGCAGTGCAAAGAGAAGTAGTTATGAACATGCAGTAAAATAAAATCAGACGCTAGTACTGGTATCGTTAGGAGAGGGGGGTGGTGGAAGAGGAGGGGGAAAGTTGGGCGGAGCAACAGTGACGTAGGACGAGTGGGGCGTGGCTCCAACTCGATATCAACTACTGAGCGATTAGGGGGGTATCGACTCGGGTACCCATGCGAGGGGCCGATGGTTGCCGGGGTGAAGTGGACCGGCGAGGCGGGGTAGTCCGCCTCGGTGGGGTTGTACGCCGGGGTGGGGTTGTACGGGTCGGTATTCGAGTAGGGGGGGTCATTTTCTTTGACGCAGCCAGGCCAGAAGTGGTGGCATAAGGTTTTATCTGTACTGAATGGGTAGTATCCGGTTCCATGACATTGGTGGACCGAAATTCCATCTCCCTTTGACGAAGTTCTCTAATTAGAGCTGAGTAAGGATTAAGCTCTTGAGTATTAATAACTTCTTGCATGTTATGACCCAATTTGTAAAGGTGAACTGAGTCAGATGCGAGCATAGTCACCGCAAACTGTCCTTGCATAATTTGCTGTAACTTTTTCTGCTTGTATAATGGAACGTTAATGAGTCTAGGGAGTTCTACGTTAAGTGAGTCAATCTGCAAAGAGCATAATGCAGTATCCCAGTTGGGTTTAAGGATACTGTATAATCTATGATGGTCGCACTTGAAACTATTAGGACAAATGACACCTTTAAGAGAAAGTGAAGAAAGGTGGGACTTAATAGTAAGAACATATAGAAGTAAGCGTTGGTGTCCACTATTCAATTCCATGAATATTTCGATCTGTGGAAATTTGCGGGTTTCAGGCGAGCGATGCATCACTCTGAAATCCCTGCAACATCTATGAAGACAACGCTTAGCCAAGCTCACTACCATGTAAAAGACACAAATAGTAAGAAGGTGAAGGGTAGTGATATGTATAAGACTGACAGGACTTATAGAAACAGGGTAAATTACATAGTTGACTGAATCGCAATTTAAAGGACGTCCGGGGATGACTAGGTTGGCGTGGGATGGTTTAAAATGAGTAGCCATTACCATAGAGGATAAAAGGCCACTAAGGTATCTACCGCGACAATACATAAATATCACCAAAATTAGAGACAAATATCCAGCTATGGAACCGATGAAGGCAAATCCACGGATCCAATGGCGAAGGCTGAACCAAGCTGAAAGATAGAAGGAAGCTTCCAGCTCGGCCCATTTAAGGAGAAAATCGTCACCTTTTTGTTGAATAAGGCGACTAAGTTCCTTAAGCTTAATAATGCCATGTGTCATATTGGCGAGTGAGGTATTTGCTATTCTGGCAGCCACTGCAAATTTAGGCAAGGTGAAATTTGGCATGCCATAAGATTCATACGGTGGTAGACTTGTGAAGTTGAATTCTCGTTCAAAAGAATGCATCGCAATTGCGTTGATAGTATAGTTGATTAAGAAGGGTTTATATTGGTTATTTTCGGATGCAGGGCATCCTGTAATACGCCTGGGAATGAAACCTGAAGGGGAGGAGAATTCGCAAAAACAAAACTGGCCACGCTGAAGTACAGCGTAAAGGCTACCAGGAACGGGACGTGCCACACGATCATTAGAGCAACGTCGAGTCCATGGGAGTGATAAGCCAGTAACTAAAAGCTGGTTACCTGCGTCTATTACACGAGGTGCTGCTCTAAAAGGTTCAAAGAAGTAATCGACTTGACAGAGGTCAGAAATGACGTCTGCAGTAGCATTCGTGTATATTGCAGTGTTGCAGGATAGCTGCGAGCTATCAATTTGGATTGTTGACTCTGTACAAAGAAATTGATCGTCAATGTTGAGACATTCCTGGAGCTCTTCAAGACTGAGTTCCAAGAAGGAATCGTGCTGCACTCCGAGAAAAGGTTTTGGAATAGAGATGCGAGTGTAATCATGGTTAGACTCGCGGTCTTGGAAAGCAGGAGTAGCTACCACAGGTACATGGAGTGACTCTGTGTGATACAATGTGTAAGGTTTAGAATTCTTAGGTTGGATTGGCCAAAGGAGTTGGAGTAGGAAACCATGTCGAGTAGGCATAAAGATTGGTTGCGATTTCTGATAGATATGAGCCAAATCGGTAAAAGCTAGTTGGTAACTATTGTGCCATGAATATAATACCGTTGATACTTTGTGAACCAATTTATGGACATATGAGGCTGGAAGAACGTGTGGTGAGATTTTACCTGCAGCCAGCTCGTGGAAGGCTGTAATTAACTTATCAGCTTCATTTAAAAGGATGTGAAGTTGCTGTATTTGTTGGGACCAAAGCCTGAGATATTTAGAGGTCAGCAGGCTAAGGATCCTTGTGGCTTGAATCTTACGTTGTAATGCGTTTATAGCGTTACTAACCACAGCAAATTGGGAAATAATTTCCTGATTAGTTTCGTTTAAAAGTGTATGAATTAGTCTGATGTTTCTGGAGGTGTTGGTGAAGGTACTGGCTATGACGTCAATGGTGAGAACCAAATCAGAACGCATCTCGAGGAAGGCGTCCCTCATAAGATTCTGACGTGCAGACATAGACTCAATAGTATTTACAAAAATTTGATCTCTCTGTCGTCTAATATTAGCAGACATACCTGCTCCGGCTTGTGGGATAGTAACTGAAAGCCAGAAAGCAGTACTGTCTTCGGATTGCCAATCCTGGGTATTGATATTGACACGAAAGGTTTCGTTAGTAGATTGCATTAATTGTTTAGTTGTATTAGACGTATCATCGGTATTAGGTAAGGCAAGGGGATCTCGAGGTGTTGGTGTACGACCCGCTCGTTTAGGACGACTGGGTGGCGAGTATTGATCAAAGAAGGGGGCATGGTGGGTGGAGGGGAATATGAGAATGTGTCATGCACAAAATGTGGATCGGGGGCTGCCCTCTTAGCATGATGGTGGACTGCTGAAAGAGGAGGGGGGGCAATGGGGGTGGAATGCGTTGGAGGAGGCCGACGATATTCTTCAAAATGTTGTTGAGTAAAAATAGTCGATATGTGTGCTAGTTTAGATTTTAAAGCTGTTTTATAAGAATCAACTTTATCGATAGTGTTCTTTAAGAGTGGAGCGAAATCAGAACATATTGCAGCAATTAAATCATCAGGGGATTGACACATGTCTTCAAACATTGTGAGGTCCCAAGTGAATGTGGGAATGTGGAAATCGGGATAGAAAATATTGGCATTGATGATAAAGAATTCAACACTGGGAAATATTTGTCCTCGGTAACTATAACCAACGCCATAGTCTGGGCGGAGAAGCTGTGCGGGTGCAGAGCTCCAGCGTGAAGCTGCATCTGGTGGAAAAAGACCAGAGCTGCTTGTGAGTGCGAGAGCGTCTGTGTGATTGACAGAGGCAAGAAGCTGCATATGACGTAATTGGTCCCTAAGGGAACGGGGTGAACGGAGCAAGGGGATCGAATCACATGCTTCGAAGGTCATATTTTGGATGGGGAAGGACACGTTACTTTGACAAGTACCAGAAATCCTAGTGGTATCAGGCAACGTGTTCAGGAAGACTGCCAAATCGCAATTACAATTAAGGGGGTTAGATGTTAGGTCAAGTTCTTTCATTTCGGGTGAAGGAAAGTAAATTTGCTTGTTAACGCCATCTAAATATTGCAGATTGTTGCGTTGCAAGAATATATATTCCAGATGGTCTCTAATAAAGAAAGGACCAGAAATTCTATACAGGGAGTTGTAACTAAGGTCTATTACAGCTAACTGACGAATATCTCTATGTCTAATTTCAAAGGTATGAAGCTGATTATGAGATAAATTTAAGTAGTAAAGTTGATCAACATATCTAAAATATGCTCTGGAAATATGTGTTAGCTTAGAATGAGTTAGTTCGAAACTGCGCAGATTTGGCGTGTTTGTTAATGGGTCTCTTAATGATCGTGAAGTAGTAATATTTCTGAGTCTAAGTACTCTAAGAGATGTTGGATAATGAAGATTATGTATGCCGCCAAGACAATCTTGTATAACTATTTTAGCTAAATTTAAGACATTAAATTGTTGCGTTTTCTGAAAATAGAAACCCTGAAGAATAAGTGTTTGGAGAAATGGTTTTGGTCGTGTAAAATTAAAAGATTGATGTGCTGATAGATTAGGCAAGAGATTGGAAACTTCGAAAGGAACGTTAGAAGCTTGTAATTTTAATTGTTGTATATTATTGAAAGGCATAGAAGATGGGAGGCGAGTCATATCTGGTAGATGGAGTCTAAGGGATATCAGCTTAGTTTGTGAAACGCCGAGATGGTTCCACTGAAAAGATGTTGAACCGTGTATGGTAAGGTCTAAATGAGTTAATTGGGCTTGCGGTAATAGAGGTAAGGCAGGAGACGATAAATCTCTAAGTAAGGTAAGTTGTATGCGTCTTAAACGGTAAAGGGAAGTCCATGGAGCAAAGACAGAGGCGTCATCAAGGACTAGATTAGTAATAGCATGTAACTGTGAACGTGCTTGGACGTACTGTACATGAGTCACCTGAGTGTTTGGCAGATCTAAGAAATTGATCTCAGGAAAGGAGTCGATAACGTCGGGGAACCTTACTGCAGAAGTAAGATTTTGTAAAGTGAGATATCTCATGAAAGGCATAGTCGTGAAGAAAGACATAATGTCCTTAGTAAGTGCGCCAGAAGAAAGAATCAGTTTTGTGATACGAGGTGAATCGGGAGGCCATACACATGGGGGTGTAGAAAAATTGGCTCCCAAATCACATGCAAATATGTCTCGTTTGCGAGAACACCATTCATCAAACATAGAAACTCTACAAGAAGCCATAGGTTGATCTTGTGTTTGAAGCAAAGTACGCTTGGCCCAAACGGCGGCCGTATGTGGATTAATAGTAAATCCAAAATTCTTATAAAGAAAAGCGTCTTGCTCAGCAATTCGTTGCAAAAGCCCCGTTTACATCTTTGCGATGTGTAATTGAGACTGGTGTGCCTCAAGAATTGCTGCTTGCCCTGTTCACCCAACCATGACAGCATGGATTCAGTCAGCGTCCACTTGTGTCCAGTTTGGGTCAACATTGCGATGCGTGGCGTTCTGCCCAGTAACTGCTTATGACGTCATAATAAGAGCTGTTTAGTTCAGCCTCACTGTCGCAGCCCAGACACAATAATGTCACCATGGGGACCCAAGCAAGACAGGAACAAGACACAGGGTTGCTTGGCAACTTCGTGTAGACGACAGTGTGCATGTGGCATGCTCGCAGACAGGCCTTGTAGTTGACGTGAACTTGTGGCTCGGTCAGTTTACGTCAGACAGTGACAGACACAGTCAGAACAATGTGGCAAATCACTCGCACATCAATCGCTCGTCAACACAGTGATGAGTACAGGATGTACTTGCGTCCTGTTTGTGTTTACAGTGTGACATTCTTATCACAGACTCGTGGCTGAGAGAATTTCGACCTGCCCAATTTTTTTTCTGGACCCTGCGTCCACTCTGTGATTGCCTGCTTCATGCTTCATTGGACAGCGTGTACCTTACGTAATGCTGTGTTGCCACTTGCCAATTGTGTGCAGTCCACGTCCAGTCTGTGTCAGGCAGTGTGCAGTTTGTGTCAAGTCCCTATGCTTGACGCAGAGCACTGTCAATTCCAAATCGCCAAGGTGTGAACCCCCCTAAACCAGATGGAGATAGTGATTGAGCTGGAACCAAGGGAAGGAGTAGGAAGGGAAAAAGGACAATTAGCGTCATTGTAATGTTTATAATGAGGTAGCAAGGTATATAGTTGGCTAATGGGTTTTAGCGTTACTAGTAAAATCAGGTAATACTATAACTATCAACCAATAAGGTGGTGAGAAAGACATGATTAAATGAACGTAGACATGCACATAAACGAAAATAACAGGTAAAAGGAGTTCATTAACAAAGAGACATAATGGTAACGATTAGCATACGAAGCGTACAAAATGTATCAATCAGGTCGACATATCCTATGTAAAACGAATACAACTATCAATACACAAATAATTATCAATGGAAATAAGTATTCATAACATTTAGGCAACACAAGTTTTCCAACCACTTTTCCTATCATATGAAAGAATGCTGTGTATGTCAACAGAAAATGCAAGAGATGTACTCTAAGATCATACTGAATTACTGAAATCGAGAGACTCGACCAGACCTGAAAATATAACAATATCCGTCAAAGAATGTAAGTTAATAAAGCACTTTCCCTCAAATTACACGCGTGTAAGAAAAATTGGGAGTATCATTACTGTGAACTTTTCTCAACACGACACAACTCGATACTTCATCAACAATACTCAATGCCTATAGAAATTCCCAGTTTACTAATTAGTAAACGTATATGCAGATTGGTGGTCCTAAATGACCGGTAAATGACTCTCTGAAAAAGGTGTACTTACATAATGTTGCAAGCTGTATGTAGGACTGCTGCCTCTCTACAGGTGTAAAGATTAGAGCAGGTAAGCTAAGGTTTTACTGGCTCCGCAAGAGCTGGGCCCTGTGGGCTGAGCCGAAAATTTTGCAGCAGGTAGCGTGCCATATAAGGTGCAAGGGTGCTACCAAGGCAACAAGAAACTGCTTCCCACGGCAGTCTCGGTGAAGCCATGGCAACACGGAAAGCGCCCCTGCCGGGCTATGTTGTGATGCCATACCATGTAATGAACTATGAAAAAAGAATTAGCTAGCTAGCTATAATTTGTGTATAATAAGTTGGTCATTTACAAAAAAAAAAATTCTCTTTCCCCAAAATGCGAAGCGATGCTACAATCACTGGGTGAGCAAAATCCACAGAAACGCATTGAAAAATTGTGTGCTAAAGTTAAACTCACGACCACATCGTCGGAACACATTAACGTAACCACATCGGCATAAGCCGGAACACATGAAATAGCACAAGATATCCCCAAATTATGGTCGGGCTCCCAGTCCGACAGGCAGAGAACTTGCAACATTCTGAGATACATACTCAACATAATATGTTGCACAATGATTATAAGAAAAGATGCTCAAGGTAATACCTGATCAGAGCAGTATAATAATGCTCAATCAAAGCAGTACCTACACGACATGACGGGAAAGTGGTGGATCATTTGTAAGAAAACACTCTATCAACAATTGCATATAATCACTTCTCAATTGGCAAGATATTTGACGGCTAATATCTGCAATAAACGACACTCACGACAGAAGCAGAGATGCAGAAAAAGAAACTAGTCAGTAATATTCAAGTAAAATGGAATATCTACAAAATGCAGAATGGAATATGTACAAAATGCTAATGATACGAACGCAGTAAATTTAACAAACTTAATTCGACAAGTGTTACCCAATGTCATGATCACGTTATCCAAAGGAAAAAAAAAAAAAAATAATGTTACTACAAAGGAAAACTCTCATAAAATGGTCTTATCATAAAATAGTTTCGGAACTAAAAAGATAGGTAAGGAACAAGTCTAAGTAGTCACAAGAGGTTATAAAAGGCAATTGGAGGCTGAAAGGCAATCAGATTTACTAAGAAAGGATCGTGATGGATCTCTGTGGAGAGTCTCTGTCTCTGAAATATGCGTACCAAATAATGGTGTTTACCGAGGATAAAATGATAAGCCGATAAAGTACTATATCAAGAAGGCAATCAAATGCAAAGAATTGCAGTCAGGCTAAAAGAACAAAAGGCTAGAACAAGGGAATACGTGGTCAATGCTGCGAGGAGACAGTGGCCAAACGTATGGAAATACTATCGATTGGTCACAAGGAACACAGGGATAAGAAATGGAGAACAATTCTCAACGAAGAATGGCAAGGTTTAAAGGCGCTGTTGGTGGGCTCAAAGCAGATGAATAATCCGGCTGAATGCGTGTGAGCTACAGAAAAGACTTAACGGTTATTAACCGTATTGGTCTGGGAACGAAATGAAGGAACTACACCCTCCTGGTGGCATGTAAGCAACAAGTTGGCGACGCAACAAATGCAAGATACCATCGCACATTTATTGAAATGTGCGGGGCGAGAACTCTTGTTGAGTTTTAAGGCCTGTTAAGGTGTGCTAATGCAAATATTTGAAGACTATTTGGTTATGAAGAATAGACGAAGCATTAGAATATGTTAATAATTTGTAAATTTAATGAATAGATGTATAAATCAGCATTGTAAGTAACACAAAAGTCAGCGATATAACGTTCACATTGAAGGAAAAATGTAGTAGGTGTTATGACTACATTTAGTCAGGAAGTGTTCGAGATAACGGATTTCCATATTATATGATACAATTGTTCGATTAACAAGAAGAAAATGCATTCAATGGATAATACTGTTCCTTGTTGTAATGAAGTGTATATTTTAAAGAAGTAAATGGATTTGAATGAGTCCACTAGTTCATAAGATTGAAAAGAAACGTGATCACTGTTGTTTCAGAATCGACTTCAATTCGGTTTGTTGTTCCTCTGCGTCATTGAAATCTTCAGGTAATTCCTGTATGTGATGGAGACGCTGAGAAAGCATCAACAGTGGAGGTGACGATACTGGAGTCGACGTATACATGGGCAGTGATGTAACCATATGTACTTCCTGTTCATCGTTAAAGAAATGGCGATGGCGAAAAGGCTTTGGACGCAATGGTGGCAAAAAATGTGTAGGCTGAGCAGCTGCTTCGGCTGACATGGTGTAGCCCGGGAGGTCCTCATCTGTTGACCATGATGAATCCGGTGTTGGTGTAGGACTAGGACAATCAGAGTCCCATCCATTGACAAGAGGTTTTTGTTGAGCATAAGTGCAAGCCACGTAATTGGCTGCAGAGTTAAAAGCATCAATATCGAGGGTTGGAGGCGAATGAAAGATGCATGTAGCCTCGGTCTGAGTAGCAACAGAAACCGTCTGCTTAGGTCCCTGGAACTGATCAACTTGCTGTAGCTGAGCAACATTCACACCCGTTGATGGAAGCCATTCCATATTGCTGTGTGAAGGAGGATACGACATTCGCCTTCGATGCATTGTTCCAGATACACTGAGGAAGCAGTAGTGGAGTCAACGGAAGAGAAATACCAAATGATGGAGGGGCAGTAAACAAGGGGTAGAATATCACGGAGGGGAGGGGGGGTATAAGTGAGGAATCGCAGATGGTGTGAAGATAGTTTTGTCAAATGGTGCATGCTGCATAACTGGTGAAGTGCATTGCATAACGAGCATAGATAATCAAGGTGAATATTTAGTTTGCGACTAATGTAGATTCAAGTTTAAGTGATTACACATGTGTTCGGATTATGTAATCAGAATGAAACTGCTTGAATGTTGTTGGAACGCTGTGTCTTTCACCTTTGTGTGTGACCGTCACTGCTTGCTGGCAGGTCGGTTGGAGTGATGAATTCATATGTCATGAATTGATATATTTCATTAAGCCATATGAGATCTTAAAGGCAACTACAACTCTGTATAACAGAAGAGAATGATAACCAATTTCGTCCATGAGAGATGTATCAAGTATCACACAGATACATGTGGCATGAATATGTGCAAAAGAGGAATACGACATAAGGAGAAGGTTATTCATAAAGTGAATTATTAAACTAATTATTAGCTGAGAGAAGACTGATAAGCTGCGGGAAACTGATGTTGGGCTCCCATGGGCTCATGGGTGCTAGCTAATGTACTGAAATGATAACGTTTAGATGTTAGCAATACATCCATTCGACGAGAACGGAAGTTATCAGTCCACAGTCAACTGAAATAACTCCAAATATTTATGGACAGAAAAGCTTGTGAAATTATGTGGGATATTAAATTAAATATCTGTTATTTATTTGAGATGAGTTGTGAGGCAGGATGCCGACGAAACAGGACATTGCAATGGAACCAAACGTCGAAAAGATGCACAGGATGTTGAGCCACAATCGAAGTTAGCATGTTTAACAGGCTAAGACAGTGCCAGTAACGACAGTCTCCGATACCTTTTGACGGAAGTCTTTTTGAGGAAAACATGTCCTAAAGGAAGGAGATGATCCTATGATAGGAGACAATATTTGAGAGCTATGTGCGTCTCAAGAGGAAGGCTTGGAGCAAGGAAACTTAGCAACTTAGCTAGAATTGTGCTCTTATACGGCTACTAGCAAAAATCAAATAAGGTATATTGTGTATAAAAGATTATTATGGAATACATGTAAATATGAAATCGAGAGACTAAGCATTTTGGCACGGCCAATATGCTACGTGCGGACGACCCTTTAAATTGTCTGTGGACAAAATATAAAGGTTAGGACTATTGAAGCAAGACACTGTCACTATGACACTTACTGATGATACTTTTCAGTGAGCTGGTTATGATACCCCAGCTATGAATAGAACTGGCATCAGCACCCAGACACTGAGTTACTGATGATACTTTCCAGTGTGGTGGAATAGACCACGAGCAGGTGATCCCTTCAGTTGTTATTTGGCGATAATAAGCAACCTATGCATGATTTTGCTGACATACAGGTATGCACTATACAAAGGTTGACTGAAAATTTACATTAATGAGGATTGCTCATGGACCTGTAA
This sequence comes from Platynereis dumerilii, assembly GCA_026936325.1. Classification (NCBI taxonomy): domain Eukaryota; kingdom Metazoa; phylum Annelida; class Polychaeta; order Phyllodocida; family Nereididae; genus Platynereis; species Platynereis dumerilii. Next base: position 9,456,714 of record JAPTHN010000006.1, on the reverse strand, counting down.
TGTCGAATGTCTATCATTCTTTCGACCTAGTTGTTTAATTTGGGAAGTCGTAAATATGTTGGTTGACAATGTAACATCCATAATTCACATTAGATCAATCTTAATTCTTTTTCTTTTTCATGTTGACCTAAGGTCAATATTGTGCAAAAGAGAGTAGGTACCAGAGTACCAAAATAAGACACTGATGTCATAGGATTGTGGTCCAATGGTATTTGAAGTACCTAGGATCATATTGAAGTAACGAAAGGAAAATTAAATTGAGTCTTGTGTTTACCGATTTATTGACATGTCTATGATAACTGAAATTCTAATTGAACTATTAAAGACATGCATGTGGATATACCATATGCAAATGGACATAATTGCCAGAGCTACAACGCTTAACAACAAAAGAGCCAGGAGGTATTCCTGTCGAGTTCCCTGTATCTTTATTATTCGTAAGAGAATATCCTTCTCTATGGAACTGCATCACTTTTTATTATGGAAGAAGCTTAATGCAAATAATTGCGTTACACGAGAGAAAGTGAAGGAAATGAAAGAAGGAAACTTTCTGTCACATTCTCACTGAAATAAACAGGACAAAGCAACAATTACAAAAGCCTGGTTCGGACTTTGGAGGATAGGAGGTGTTTTATCATCAAGCGTAACTCACTGAGCCATTGCTTGTGTGAATGTGGATGTAATTTTCTTTATGTCTGATATGCCAGGAGAGCTCTGGAAATTTGCTGTCCAGAACCTTACTAAGTATCTGGAACGGATTTCTTTCCTAGTCTCCAAATGTGGCTAGCAGGGACATGTCCCCGACGGGATTCGAAGCGACGAACTTCAACTTGCTCTTGCGAGAGTCCTAGTCACAATTCACACGTGATGACTTTACCTCTAGACCAAGGCCGAACCGGCCAACAGCATATTTTTAAGACTTCTAGTGACCGATGTATGCTGCTGAGCTGGCGGAGAGCCTCGTTTTCATTTCAGACTGAGAAAGTGTGCTAAAAATAGACACTGAAGATAGCGAGTAATGATTCATGCACGTGGCCAAAATAAATGTGCTGTAACGATCTAATTATTGTATTATATGAAAAGAAAGGAAATTAATGCTAACAGGTTGGACGATATGATATTAAAAGAGCTAAGAAGATACAATAAACCTCGTGCATTTGTCAGCTTATGACAACACTGAATATGAAAGCAGAGGCAAAGCTTATTTCAATCCAATTATAAGAGCTACAAGTCAGTGGACTCGGTGGCGACATTGGTAGCGCGTCCGGACACTAACGTTGAGATTTTGATTTTGAAGGAAGAAAGGGTAAGTGCGAGGTCGCGGGTTCGAATCGCAGGGACACTGCAATGAACTTCATATAGAGAATGACTTGTAAATGGAATTGGAATATAAAGTATTTATTGAATGGTAGGACATAAGATGTACTTCATGTACAATGGTAACACGATGGTCAGCCTTGTAATGAAAGGAAAGAATACCTGAATATTGTTCTTATATGCTGGTAACCATGAACATGTATGAATGGTCAGCACGAAAGAAAATTTGTGAAATTTGAGGGTAAAAGTCTTACGTGGAGGAACAAAAGCACGTTGTCCCATCCAGAGATTCCAGAGTAGGACTACTAAGGCTAAGTTAACACTGCTATTGTACAGTTCTGTTATCATCTTGTCGATATAGTATTGTCCATATATTGATTGCCTTGTTTCACTTCATTTTTCTTTAAACCTAGAATTGAAGATCCTAAACATGATCTTGAATTATATCGGTGGAGAGTTGTTCACTTGTTTTATTGGGAAGTTTGGAAGCATTCGGTTCAAAAGGATAGTGAATCTGTATTCCAATCAGAACAAGGACAATACCGAAAAGGATGAAACGGTGTGATTGCCCAAAGGACTCACCAGGCACTTCAATCACTGATTGGACATAGTCGGATCCAGTCTCACTACTATTATCAAATTGGCAAAAGACAATATGAAAGTACTGTAGGATGACTGCCGCCCTGTCTGGCAGGTCCAAAAGGAAATCATTGTCAGAGATCACTGAATGGAAAACTATGGAAGAATGCTATAGTGAAGCTTTATGAAGAGGATATTTTACTTGATGATGCTGGGAGGCTGAGGTCTTGTTAATAGTGCACAAGAAATTTTTGGACGATGACCAAGCCAAGCGTGGCTGGAGGAAATCCAGACGATGACAATGCATTATGTACTCAAAAGCTGAGACAAAGAAGAAGGATGAGTGCATCGTATAAGCCTGGAGAAAACAAGAAAGAATAGCCCACTGCATCCATGGTTTTATGATGCGATTTTTAGGAGATCATTCTTGTGTGCAAATGACTCATTTGTTCGGCGTTGATACTTAAGAAGTTATCATTCATATATCATTAATTATCATTAATTATCACGCTTGATAGCGACGACGGAGGCAGCGCAATATCTGCAATGTGGTGGGCATCGTCATTCGAGGATTACATATGAGTCGGTGCTTGTTCCTGATATTTTGGTGGTCATAATGGACTTTGTGCACCCATTCATGTGCAGTGGCAACTGTGTGTATTGATATGTGCCTATGGTGATTGACTTCGCCATATGGCTTGATAGGCCGCAAGGAAAGATCAGTTGCAAACAGACCAGGAAAGTGATGCAAGCACCTGTTCATTAGGCAAAGTTGAGATTGCATCAGACTGCATGGCGTTACTTAGGTATTATTGCAAAATGAAAGCCTGAGGGACAATGACATAAGTTATAGATAAGGAATTATGGAAGGAATGCTTGACGTTCACAAGACCATATGTGACAGCATGTGGAAACATGCAGAAATGGCAATTAAGAACTTTACTGGAAACAACAATCATTGCAGCCATTTTGCATTGATGAGACATAAAGCAATTTATAGTCGTTATTTTATTTTATTTTTTTTTGGAAGCTTACTTTGGTTTTTGACTTTTAATATGTAAGTCAGGTTTTTAACTGTGCAATTACTCTTAAGGATGTGTAATTCCAACACAAGGTAGCATCGCAAATAACAACGACTACAGTCGACTATGCAAGGAGTGTTGACTGAGGAGTCTGACTGGTGTGTTATTCACATACCGCGAAGGTGACTGGTGAGACACTATAAAGTGTGTGTCTGAAACAGATATGTGTTCTGGAAGAAATGATGTGTCATGTGGGGTAAACACATGGAGGAGGTAAAATGCAAGACATGAAGTATCGTCTGGCAAATGGACAAACGAAACTACAGTAAGTTTAGCTTAAGTAAACATGAGGAATGTGGGGAAGGCATTTCTCAAGTAGGGTTGGCTAGGAAAACGTTTTAGCTTACTAAATCTGATAAATAGAAAGAAAAAATAGGTACTTTGGAAGGAGGGGTGAATAAACTGTTGAAGGCGTGCCGTCCCTGTGAAAGGAGAGCAATGGAAACGTTTTAGAGCAGTCCCTGGGGAGATGCTTTTATTTACATAAGCAGACTCTGAAAAGTCTGCAAATTCCTTGCTAAAAGGTTATAGAGTAGTTCTAGGTATGTTTATGACTTACAGGAAGGAAGAGAGGTCGCTATCCTTCTCGAAATTATTGACTTTGCTATAAGTCTGAGCTATGGTATAATAGGATAAATATTATATTAAAATAAGACTTAATTCTCAGAGATTATTATACAATATTCTACCACAATAAATTACCAGCATAAAAGTTCTACAGAAAAAAAAATCTTTTAGATGAAAGTGTAGGGCAAAAATATTTAACACAATGATTGACGTGTTCAATAAAATTAGCAATTGGTCAATAGGGTAGGCATCAGGTGGGATCAGAGAGGAGTAAGGTCGCAGTCCTCAAACCACCACAGCCAAGCTATTGCATAAGAAGAAGGAAGGAAGGACATCATTACGGACCAAAAACCTTATCGGTGGCATATCATCTGTAACTGTTAAAACTTAGGTCATAGGGAAGAAAGGTCGGCCTGTAGGTCGCAAGTTCGAAATGCAGTCGAACAATGGAAACAGACCATATTCCTGAAACACAAAATGTCAAGCAGACACACATGATATCTGAGATGGATAGTTGATATATACTTGGAGATGACCGTCACGCCAACGGGCTGATGTTATTGTTGAGGTGACTGTACTGTCATCATCGAGAATACAGGGCCATTCATGAAGTGCAGACCCAGGGTCTGGCTGAGTATCATCTTGCCGAGATTTAAAATATAAAAGAAGAGCGTCAGGATTAGAAATAGACATGCTATAAGAAGACTGGGATAGTTGGTGCGAAGGCTGTGAAAAGTCACTGGAATCAAGCAATGATTGGGACAAAGGCCCAGGCTTGACCTGTGAGGCTGGGGTAGAGACTGGTAATGGAGGCCCTTGAGGTTCGTCACTGTGTAATTGCATAGTGGCTGCAGCCACATCATCAATCTTGAGATTTTCAGACAGAATTTGAATGCGCAATTGTTGCTGGTTATAAATTGGTGAACCATTCTTAGAACGAACCATACAATGCTTCAATCTACCTATATGAAATAGACCTGGTAAAGTACGGTCGTCAATTGTCTTAAGCAAAAATTGATTCAAAAGTGGCTCTGATGCAATATACAATGGGCCAATAAGCTTAATGCTTAATTTGGTAGAATATTGCACCCCGGTGTATTTAGGTGCCAGTAACAAGACAAGGTCTCCTTCTTTAAATGAATGTAGTTTTGGCATACGTTTTGCGTGTTGCTGGGTCTGTCTAATCTTAATTTTATTATGAGAAACTACAGCTTGTTGTCTAACAAATCGCAATTTCTCTCTAATCGCAGACACATACTGATCATAAGAAGTAGCAACCACAGAAAGAGCTTCAGGGTTAATATCCACGAGATTGCGGTCTTCTCTAAGGAAAACAAGGAAATTAGGAGAATATTTGGTAACTGCGTGAGGCAACGAATTATAAGTTTTACAAGCATATGAAATAAGGGATGGCCATTGAGAATACTTATACTCTATCATAGTTAACAATAGGTTCGAAACAGATTGAATAGCCCTTTCAGCCATATTGCTTGAATGTATCATTGTAGGGACAAGATGAACCTGAACATTCAACGACTTAAATACTGCTGTCATAATTTTACCAACGAAAGAAGCTTCTTTATCACAAGTCACCCTATGAGGTATCATGTATGGTAAACAAAAATGCTCAATAAATTTCTTGGCTATCTCATCAGCTTTTCTACTGCGTAACGGAATCGCTACGACATAACGGGAGAAAATATCTTGTAGGATGAGACAATGAATAATTTGAGCAGTAGCATGGGGAAAGGTTTTGATATCAAAATGTATATGCACAAAGGGAGTACAATCAGTAAGCAGTCTAGGAACGAATTCCCTTTGTTTATTTGTTTCAATAACCTGAGACGATCGCTGGCAAATCAAACATGTTCTGGCATAATCCAAAATGTATTTCATCAGATTCTTAATGTGAAAGTTTGATGTAATGACATCATACAATTTATTAGATTTTACATGAGCACCTAAATTTAAGTGAAAGAATTCAATGATGTCGAAAATATAGATGTTAGGAATAGCCAATTTAAGAATGACGTCATGTCTTTTAGGACTAGATTGAACATAGAATAAAAGTGAATCGATTAAAGCAAAATGATTAGATAATACAACTGCTTGATTTGCAACTTGCTTACTAGTTGGTAACGTGCTATATGCTATGAAGTTATAAACCGGTCCCAAATACAAATCCTGCTTTTGAGCGTTTATAAGCTTGACTCTATCATGAGGTATCTTGACGTAATGAAATGCATCTGTGATGTATTTACGAATAGCTGGTTCTAAGTCAGCTTGATGAGGCATTTTAGTCAAGATAGTAGGTTGATTGCTATCGATGGTCTTATATTTCATTTCGGTAATAGGTAAGACTGGTCCAGTGGTATGGGTACATTCACTGGTAAGATGTGACAGTGGTTTCGTTGGGTTTGTGGGCTGTGGGGTAGGGTGGGAGATACCATTATCTGAGTGTTCCTTGGCCTGGGCCCTTGTTGTAACACAAAATAGAGAATAGCCTGAAAAGTTGGCATAGAGGTTCTCATAGTAGGTTTGACGAGATGTCAAAAGGGGATGAGTATTGGTATCCAGGAAATTATAATAAGAATGTTGCTCTTCGTCATTAATGCTCCTATCTTTGTCAGCCACTGCTATTGGAATAATGGGTTCAGCATCTGCTGGCCATTGGGTGTTATGATGACGAGATAACATATCAACTAATTTCAACTCAGTAGTGGTTGGTTTTACATAATAAATTTGATAAGGGTAATCTTGTAACTTCCAATAGAATTTTGCTATGCGAGGTGTTACAAAATGACTGGAAGATTTAAGAATTTGAGCAATAGGGGCGTGGTCCGTCAGAATTGTAAACCTACCACGTCCAGCTAAAAAATATTTAAATGATTGGACAGCAAAGTAAATTGACATCATTTCTAATTCCGATATGCTGTAATTATGGGTAGCAATATTACCATGTAATCGACTAGCATAACCTAACAAAACTCTCTTAGGTGTATCATCAGTTCCATTAGTTTGTAACTGATAAAGAGCTGCACCGGAGGCGGTTCTGGATGCATCAGACACCAGAATCATTTCACCTTCAAGTCTTGGAAATGACAAAATAGGTGGGGATGTAAGAATTTTCTTAATGGCATCCCAGGCAACCTGTTGTTCATCAGTCCAAAGAAATTCGTTAGCTTTGCGCAACAGGCGCGTCAAAGGTTCAGCTGTCTTTTGATAAGATGGTATAAACGAAGAAATGAATTGAATTGAGCCCAAGAATGATTTTATCTGTTTTCTATTTTGAGGAACCTGCAAGTTCATAATAGCATCAATTCTAGACTGTCTAATACGCAAAGTAGGTCCGTTAGGTCCCTGTAAATCAACATCAAAGCCAAGGAATTGGAAAGTAGAATTAGAAGCAAAAGAACACTTAGCCAAGTTAAGGACCAGGCCATGTTTATGAAAAAGGGCAAGAACAGCATCAATGAGAGCGAGATGCTCCTCAGAGGATTCACTAAGAAGCAAATAATCATCATAATAGTTGTAAACACATTCTGCATAAATTCGTGGCAATTCTTCAGTGATTAAAGTCATTATTTCAGCGAATAGCGCCCCCGAATTGATATATCCCATCGGTAATCTAGTATAGGTTATGGACTCTGCGTTATAGAATGTAACGACGCCGAGGTACTGACGAGACTGAGGAGTTACTTGACATGCAAAAAATGCCTGTTTTAAATCAATGGCCGTAGCGAAACGAAAAGGACGACTGCCCATTTGCTGCTTAAAGGAATCAATATTAGCACAAGGCCTCTGCAAAAGCTGAAAGGCTTTGTTGACAGAACGCATATCTCCGACCAGGCGGGGATTTTCGTCCGTGCGTGATTTGCGGACTAAGAATAGTGCACTGGTAGCTTGTGTGAGTTCCTTTTTGAAAATTCCCAGTTGCAAAAGCTTCTGTACCTGTTTACGTACATAGGCGATATCAGCTTGGGAAGTGATATAAGGGCGTGCTTTAAAAGAACAATCAGTGATAAGCTGTTGGGTGATATCACAAACATATCGGGTGATGGTTCCTATCTGACCATATAAGCTAAAAGCTGGAGTGTGCGATAAAATTATCTCACGGAGTTTATCTACTTCGTTAGGCTGAAGTGCACACTTATCGAGCTTCAATTGCTGATTAACTATATCGAATTCAGTCATGCGTAAAGTTGGATCGTCAGGTTGAAGCCATGGATAGTTACGTAGTCTAGTTTGAGCACGAGTGTCAGGATCCATAGCATCATAATCTGGGTATGAAAGCTGTGAAATAGCATTAGGGCCGTTATCTATGATGACATAATTAGTGTTATCAAGTAAATTATCATCAACAGATTTAGTATCTGGCTGTTGGACCACAGAAGGTGCTGTTGTAAACGGGATATCCATAACCAGTGCTCCTAGAATGATATCAGCAGGCAAATGTATATCCTCAGAATCTACATTATTAATTCTGATTGAACCAAAGCCACTGCGTAAATCGACAAGTGCCTTGTAATTCTTCTCAGAGATAATGCGAGATATGTTAACCTCAAATGGACCATTAAAATATTGTGCCAAATGATTAACTCGAACTGGCACATCGCAGGATGTATTAGGTATTATAGTGGTCGATTTATGTACGACGAGTAAAATTTGGTCGACAGAAATATCCATGCGTGATTCGGCTGAGCGAAAAACACATTTATATCTAATTTGAGCGTCCAAGCCCATAACACAATCAATTGGTGAAGCCACATCGATAATAAAGGTCTTAATAGGAACTTTACACTCACCGAACTGTATGACAAAATAGATAAATTGAGAAATAGAAATAGAAGAACCATTGCCGACCATAAGTTTGATTGGCTCTGCATCAACACGAGGAAGGCCCTGCAAAAAGGGACTACGTTTGATAAGAGACGTGCTAACCAAATTGTGTGAGCTGCCAGTGTCAAACAAGGTAAAGAATTTAGTGCCATCGGGCAAAAGTGATGGAATAAAGTTGCAATCATGAATCTTGATAGATAAAGGAGTAAGAGGAATAGGAGGCTGAAGTACTGCATATAAGATGTCAGGGAAGTCGTCCCCAACAATTACATCTGAATCAGGGAAATCATGAAAAATAAAGGTTTCAGAGGGAGCAGGATTGGTAAGATCATTAGATTCGATAGGGGAAAAATGGTGGGAATCTAAAGTAATGGCAGGGGTTGAGTTAGGACGAGACACGGCTGTATCTGAGCACAGTCAGAATGATCCATTACGTCGTGGTTGCTGATGTGGTGGTCCCTGTGAACGATTCTGAGGTGGTGGTCGTTGATTACGAGGGAAAGGGCCAGCGCTCTGAGAGCGGTAAGCAGTTCTAATGCCATTAGGGTACTGAACACGTGAGTTATTAGGGGCATTACTGTTATACTGCTGTTGCGCAGGATTGGTATTGCCATGCTGCTGATTATTGAAATTCTGGTTATTCTGGGAGAATAGCCTATTGTTACCAGATCGGTTTGAATTAGCAAATCCATTGGCTGGAAGATTCCTGTTCGAGTTACCGAACCTATTAGGAAAGGGTCTGCTAGGTCGGTTATACCGTTGGGTAAAAGCATTGTTTGTAGAATTATCACGATTGTATGAACGTCCGGCAGACTGGTAATCAGAAGATGTTGGTAGACTATATTGCTGGTTGGGAATGAATCTGCGACAATGAGTAGCTATATGACCTCGGAGTCCACAACGGAAGCAAGTAAGACCAGAAAAAGAAGATTGACCATAAGGCATTTGCTGAGAGACATATTGGGGTAACTCCAAAGAACTGCCTAGCACCGCTAGGCAGTTCCAATCTCTTGCATGTTTATATCAAGTAGTTGACAGAAAAGTCACTGTTTTAGGTGTTTAGCATTGTCTAAACGAGCTGAAAACATACCTTCATTATTCTCTGTGATGGGCCTCAAGCAGACGGTGGGTAATTGAGAGTGGGCGCTGCTTATTTATTGCATAATCCAACATTTTCTGAGATTTGCTTTCTTCACAACGTGGTATGGCGATCGCAGTCACCATTTGCTTTGATTGCTGTTGTTATTGTTGATTGCGCATGTGTAATTACAAGCAATTAGGCTCCTCCTACCTACCTCCCTCTCATACGATTTTTGGCGCCAAAAAGAGATCCAAGTTGATCTGGTAGTGACCAGCTGACCGGAAGCTTTTGGAAGTAGGCCTATCTTATTTGCATGGAATATTCTCTTTCCTACAATCCCTCATCAAATGAAGATCAACTGCCTTTGATTATGTTATTCAGGCATTTATAAAAGATAGGCCTAACTCTAAAAACGTGTGTTTTGCTTTCAAATAAAGCATTGCAGGGGAATACCTAAAAGGCGTGACGAGGGCACGGGACGGGGCGTGACGGGCGGAACGAACTGAAAGGCGTGACAAGCATTACGGGACAGCTCTTGATGAGTTTAAATGATTACAGAAAGACAACCATTTGGTATACAGAAATGACAGACCACTTTTTAGAAAGCTGAGACAAATATCTGTTGATATAAACTTTTAAATATAACCATGGAGGTCTTTCTCCCATTAAAAATGACAATTTTTCATAAAATTTACATAAAAAATAATTTTATAAAACTGAAAAAGCATGATATCTTAAACACCAAGTTTGACCATTTTATCCATATTTGCCTTTGATGAAACTTCGCATATTATCTGGTATGAATATTGTCTTAAGCAAGGTATAAGTTTTAATTGGTTCAAATGTTCCAAAGACTTAAAATGCAATCAAGAAATATATATTTTACTGCATATTGTGTTGTGATATTTTAAAGTCCACTTGATATTTTAATGGTTAAAGCATACACACATTTAATTTTAATCTGTCATAATTTTCACATTATTTGCCAAAATTTTTTTTTCTATACATGCATGGGCTATTTAAAAAAACCGTGACAGTCTTTTGTCCCATTTAATCATGACAATTTTTCATAAAGTGCAGCAAAAATATTTACAAAACTGTAGAAACACAACATTTTAAACATCAAATTTGACTCATTTTGCTTTAATGAAACCTGACATATTATCTGATCTGAATGTTATAATTTGCATGATATAAGTTTCAATTGGGTTTTTTTTTTTTTAAAGACTTCAAATGCTGTTAAGAAAGGAGAAGGCCGGGGAAACCGGGACATGTTGTCACAGGGCTTTGTTGGACCATTAAAAAATATTAATTTTTTTTATTGAATTTTCGAATTTCTCTGCAACTATACTAGGCCTATGCATCTGACTTGGTTTAGCATAAGGGTAGTATTAGTTTAAATGTCCAAAAGTCAGTCAGTAAATAGATTTTTCATATATATATTATATATATTTTAGAAAAGTTTTCCATTGAGAGCCAAACATTTATACTGGACCAACGTATCCCAGTGTCTCCTATACAGCTGGCATTGTCTCAACTTCTTCAGAAGAAGTCAAGAAGTTCTTCTGAAAATGTGCAAAAACATGTGTCAATGAGAAGGCTGATAAATTTATGATGAAGAAAATCAGGACAATTTTTTCAAACTTTAATCAAGTGATGATAGAGCAGGGGTGGATCCAGAAAATGGTTAATGGGGGAGGGGTTCACAATTTTCGTGGGATAAAGGCTGTCATTGGTAATAGTATACATCCACATCGATAGATAATGATCTAAGCTTTCCAAAAAGTGGTCTGCCATTCGTGTACATCGAATACTTGACTATCTGTATTAATTTAAAGCAAAAAGAATCTGTCCCGCCATGGTGTCACGTCATTTAGTTCGTTCCGTCCGTCACGGCCCGTCACGTGCCTCCGTCACGCCTTTTAGGTTCTCCCGCATTGCAGGGCTCTACTTAGGTATTATTAAATCATAGAATCAATTAAACTCACTTAATTCTGGAAACACGCAAGTTTTGAAGTGTATAATATTAGTATATATAATACTTTTAATTTCTAGGTTTATGACCTTTAACTGCAAAGGAATTTTACATCCAATTTGTTAGATCCAATAGCTAGCTTCAACCAGTGACACACTGTGTTTTCAAGGCACATGTTTTTTCAATTTTTTCATAACCAAATTTTTTTATTTGATATATTTATGCAATCTTCTGAAATCTTCTTTCATAAGAAGGCCAATGAAATACCATAGATTTCCAGGCATCATTGCCTTCAATTTTTTGAGTTCATTGCATTTCGAGAGAGATGTGAAAACCAAGACAAATATCTTGATACTGCTCTGGCTCTCTTGACTTTTCAATTAGATTAGCCGCTGATTCACAGGTGGCAGGAAGGTGCAGTGCAAGGTCTTGACCTTTTCAATGATAAAATAGTTCATGCTTACACAATAGAGGGCGACACTAGTACTACGATTGACCATCAATGACTAAAGCTCGCACAAATTACCAAATTCAATAAGTGTCATTTTGCCACAGTGGTGAAACATTGTTTTGCTTTTTTTTTAATGCAAATCGAATGGATTACATAGACTTTAAAAAAAAATTATTTATCACAGCACAACCAATTCTGATTTATTGCAATAAAATAGAATTTTAAATTGTACTATGAAAAGGAACCACCTTAGATAAGTACTACCACCAAAGAACATAATACAGAAGACTTCTAGCCAATGAGCATTTGCTATAGGCCCTGTATAGATCTATGCGGTTCTATGACATTGCTTTTAAAATATGATAGATGGCATAAATATACACGTGCTTGTAACCACGTGGATTTATTTACAAAACAACAGCAAGTCAGCTCTGATTTGTTCCTTCAATGCGCATGTTTCTCTGTACCAAAACAGGCGCCATTTGCAGCACTTTGAATGACTCCTGAGGACTGAAATTCGCCGATTTTTTAAGGTTAGAATGAAAGCAATCATGTTTAAAATATAATTGTTAGGGTGCAGCATTTAAATGCTGTATACTGTTGCGTTCTGCCAAGTTTGATAGGCAGTTTAAATTCAGGGAATGCTGTGGGAGACTAATTAATTAATTGATTTGTTGAACTACCTGATTTTTCTATGGAAGTGATTCAGTCTGCGTCGCCAGGGCTCCGCCCCAGCCCTGACGCAGATGTTCGGTTTAGTATTGGGGTTGAGTGTCATCCATGGAAACATCGCGAGGTGCGAGCATTTGAGGCAATTGCTGCAGAGATTGATTCAGAGCGCCCATAGATTCCTGTAAAGTGAGCAAAGTTGACTGCGAATTACCTGTATCGAATTTTGAAGTAGGGATTTTAGTAACATCAACGTGCTGAGCGATTACTTCGCGCTCCATAATGCTTTGGACTATTGGAATTAATTCGTCAAGAGGTTTGTTATCATCAATTAATTGAAGAGAATGCTGCAAGGTCAAGGGTAATCCCTTACGAAAGTATAAAGCCACAACTGATTCAGGTAGGCCCAAACGTGACACCAATTCCTTAATCTCATCCAAGTATTTGCCAACGTTATCACCATAGGTGATACGTTTCTGAGACAAAGCATCGAGGATAGATGCTCGACTCCTAAGCAATGAAAATTTATCTAAGAACAACTTCTCAAGTTTAGCCAAAGTCATAGGCTTCAGAGCATTACACCAATTGCGAGCGTGTCCTTCAGTGAACAGCTGCAGGCGGTGCAATATCTGCTGGTCATTTAGATTATGTAATTGGACATGATCCTTAAATTTGGTGATCCATGCTTGTGGTGTCAAACTATCAGATTCTCCATTAAATACTGGAGGTTTCATCTCTGAGAAATTAAGAGGCTTAGTTCTAGGCTGCGTTTCAGGCAATTGGGTATTAAATGCTGCTGCAGAAAAGGAAGAAGGCAGGGAACCTGAACGAGACACAGGAAAGGAAGTAGAAATTGGACCGTGAATAGATTGAGTAGCTCGATAAGACGCATCTCTGGTGTCCTGATAGGAAGGTGGGTAAGGCAGAGATGTGCGCGAGCCAGTGAGGTCTTGTGGCTGAGATTGAGCCTGGGAATTAAGATTATTGAAAGTGGGATCAAAGTTAGTGAGGTCCTGGAAAGTTTGGTTAGTTGAAACGGCTTGAGACTGGGTAACCTGTTGAGAAAAATGCGAGGGCTGATTAGCATGTTCAAATAATAATTCATCACCAGTACGAGTTGCAGGTGCATGAGAAAAGGCGCCCGATGTGGCGTTGTAATTAGAAGGAGTAGAGACACCTAGGTTTGGTTGTTCGAAGCCATATTGGAACCAGAAGGAGATTGAGCAGACAGGCGATGCAAAAGTGTTTGATGGCTGGGATCGGTGTAACCTATAACTGGCTTACGACTAGAATGAGGAGTGTGAGAAGGGAACAGTACTTGAGTGGTGGTATTAGCTGTACGTGGTCTAGTGATAGTATTTACAGTATATGAGACTGTAGCAAACTGAACTGTATTCGTAAGAGAAGTCTGTGCAGAAGTGAAAGATGCGGGCTGGCTTCTCTGAGTAGATGTATTAGATGGGACGGGGGGTACAGTGAAGGCAGAGGGTCCTGGTGCAGGCCGGGTGGTGCTGGGCGACGTGTCAGTCCGCGGGGAAGGTTGTTGTGCGTGGCCCGGGGGAGACGATGGGGGGTGTTGTTGAGATGGAGGATCCTGATAAGAGTGATTAAATTGAAGGTTATTAAGAGACTGGTCGAATACCTGGTTTTGATAGGCGTTATTAGAAACGATCAACCACAAAAGGGTCCTCAGGAGGAGGGACTTGATGCTGTTGACGGAGACCTCCCAATGAAGGAATTTGGTTGTCGCTCAATTCTGATCCAGTCGCACGTGAAGGGGTATGATGTCGAGGGGAAGATCGTGGACTGTCGTCTGGGGTGCGATGGTGATGATTATCAGAGCCGTGTAGAGAATGACTAGGAGAAACAGGAGGTGATCGGGGGTGTTCAATGTTGTCCACAGTAGACGTAACAGGAGGGGTTTGTGCAACAGCACCAGGCTGTGAAACAGGCGTTTGTTGATTAGTATTATCAAATGATGATGCACCAGGTTGCTGAGAGTCTAATTGGTGTATAAGAGAGGCGTCAGACTGACCAGCCTGAGAGGCAGATTTATCCTCACCTGTTTCAGCCGTATTAGAATTTGCAGGAATGTCAGCAATATTAGAAGGATGTTCCTGACGTTCAGAATCAGAGAGAGCTGGAGATCTATTCCTATCAAAAGGCTGTTTATCAGAGTTATCACTATCAAAGGTATGACCAACAGAATTATTTTTATCGGAATTATCAGCTTTATCCCTAGCAATCTTGAGAGCAAGATGTGAATTTTCCTCGTCAGAATCAGAATCGTGTCGGCCAGGTGATTCTTCACGAGATTTTAAACTGTCATGAGAGGGTGTGGAAACACGGGACCCGTCAGTAATATCTCCAACTTTTACATGTAAAGGAACAGTCAATGAGGATTTATCTGGTTGTTGGGCAATGTGTTGGCCGAGGTATTAGGCTGTTCACCTGAAAGTGATGTATCAGTGTAAATGTCAGTCACATCGAGATGTCCCTTATCGCCCTGACTTGTACTAGCAGAGGATGAGTCAGTTTCTGACATCATGAGGGTAAGAGGGTAAAGCCATACATTGGTAGGTTTTCTCAAATACGTCTTATAACGAGCAAAAGAAGCCTCACGAAACAGAGCAAGTTCTGGTAAGGGAAGAGACAAATAGCCAAGCTGGTCTAGTATCGACTCGTAGACATGCCATTGAGTGTTCCTATTATTGGCAGCCAACAATAACCATTTATTAAAGAGAAGAGTAGGAGTGTGATGTTTGATATAACGAGAAGCACGAGCAGACAAATATCCCTCATCAACCGCTGAGTGAGCTTCCAAACGGAACTTAAGTAACCACTGCTGAAGTGTCAGCTGTGTCAACGGGACAGACATTCAGAGCGAAAATAGAGGTAAGAAGGGTAAGCGTACCGTGCATACTAGCACTTACTAGAGCAAAAATATAACTAATTTGAGGGAGATTACGTATGAAAAGAGAGCCTGAAATCAAAATAAGAGTAAAGGCTACAAAATGTGCCACAGCGATTCCCTGCAATAAGCGTGGATGTAACTCATAACACATGTTAACTAACAATCCGAAAAATAAGGAAATGAACACATAACTTGAAAGCCATATGGGGTAAGAAATATCAGTGATAATGAAATAAGTAATTACTTGTCTTGCTTTAAATACATATATATAGAATGCAGGAATAACTGTAACACGTCACTATACATGGAGGAAAATGCTAACTTGTCCCTGCAAGTCAATAAGAAAAAACGCTCACTAGATAGCCTGATTGGAAGAAAACGGAAATAACTAACTTTGGCTAGCTAAAAGTAGAGCAGTAGACCTGATATAACAAAATACAACACGATACACTATCAATGATCAAAGCGCACGGTGTCAATAAATGAATGGGAACATGCATAAATGAGGAAGATCATGCTGTTATTCAAGAAAACAATAATGAGATGACAATCAGTATGTGATAATCAAATTCTCCAGAATGTTCGCTGGACGGGCAATAGCGATTTTGAATTTTAAAAGAGAATGAAATGTTACATATCTAAGTTGCAAAGTGAGGAGAGAAAAAAGGCAGAATAGCGTGGCCATGAGACCAGGCTATTAGACCTTAAGTGCCGTGTATAGAAAATCTAAATAGTATGCTATGTGTTTGGAAATAGACAGACATATTGTTAATGTAATGTTAAGATATAAGAGTAAATTACAGATAACCTAAGAAAACATTATAAATTAAGGAAGTAAGAATCAAGTGCCTTTCCTATTAATGTTTGCAAAATGAGCTCCTACCGTATTGGAAGATGTGCTGTGTTGCAAGGAAGGCCTAATGATGCGAGAGATGCCCCAGAGACTTGAGTGCGTTGTCTGGTCCGGGTCTGGATGAGGTGTGTGGGTAAAGTTGTGAGAAGTGTGGAAGATGAGAGGCAGGCATATCGAAGCTGAACATGAGCTAATAGGTAACCAAATAAAGATATGGGCGAAGCCCCTGAGCTACCTGGTAGGAATATTGCGCCCCCTATACTAGTAGGTGAATTAAGGTGGGATAACATGGCTAGCGTACTAAAACTTGAATTTTGTATGCGTACGAAGGAAAAATTAACTATCATTGACGATATAGCAGAACAATAGCTAATTAGGAGACCAAAACAGCGACTAATGGCATGGCGTTGAACCAATGCTCTCTAGCCATAGCTGGCGAACCCGCTATGCATGATATGAAGTTGTGACATAATCGAAGTTCCACATCAAGGAAGTGGACTTTCTTCATGCGAAGAAACCATAGGCCCATAGCATTGCAAGGCTATTGTTTCGGAAGGAAACGTCACTAAATGTGAATCTTGCATCGTACAAACATCAAACATTGAATTGCTGTGTATGATCATTTATAGATATGAAGAATTATTCCTATTCTATTTCATAGAGTTCTGATTTTACAATTCTACATGTGCTGTCAATGCCTAAGTTAGCATTGTTAATTCTTTACATTCAATATTACAAGAGCAATATGTTTGCTATTCCTTAAATTTGAAAAACATAGTAAATCAAGAGACAGTGTGACACAGCAGACAAGCGCCAAGAAGCCGCAGACCGGAATTCTCTCACCATGCCATCTTCGCCATCTTAGTGCTTGTTTCTCTCTCTCTCTGAGGTAGCTAATTGAGTAGATGGACTCATTACCGGGGATCCTGCGGGAGACACCTTAGCACTTGCCACCACGAAACACCTACTCAAGAAATACCAGAGGCTCAACAGTTTAGATTCACTTATCCATTTAATACTCAATTTATAGACAGTTACATTAAGAGTCATTCAAAGAACAGACGGTATTCAGCTTATCAATACATTGAACAACGATCTTAACAAATTACATACGTCATTAACTAAATGCCATCTCAATCAACCATGACCTGAGGTTCCTTTAAGAGAAACCCTTGATCATACCTCTAACAACAATACCCTTACCTGACGAATCGTCACCGCGTCAGGGAGACAGGTAGCCCGCCTGCTGCCTCAGCGGGAGCGGGCTCTCTTCTGGCTGGGCAAACAAGCTTGCCCCAGAGATTGCTACTAGGGTGTTCTGCGGCTGCGCAGAAACACCAGGGTAACTGTTGCCATGGAAACATGGGGTGAGTTCTACCCGTTGCTATCATTGTATCTCATTACACAATAATATAATATATTACATTACTTTTATACAATAATAATATAAATGACATTACAGAATTAAGGTCTTGAGGTTCATGGTGATTTGAGGAAACTTCCTATAAGAGGAAAGAATGAAGACACCTCTGAAGCTAAAAGCTCAGCGGTGACATTATCCTATCTGTTTATCCTATCTGTTTATCCTATCTGTTTATCCTATCCGTTTATCCTATCTTATCCTATCCGTTTATCCTATCTGTTATCCTATCCGTTTATCCTATCCGTTTAACATATACGTTTATCCTATCCGTTTATCCTACCCATTTATCCTACCCGTTATCCTATCCGTTTATCCTATCCGTTTATCTTATCCGTTTATCCTATCCGTTTATCCTATCCGTTATCCCATTTATCCTATCCGTTTATCCTATCTGTTTATCCTATCCGTTTATCCTATCTGTTATCCTATCCGTTTATCCTATCTGTTATCCTATCCGTTTATCCTATCCGTTTAACATATACGTTTATCCGTTATCCCATTTATCCTGTTTATCTTATCCGTTTATCCAATCCGTTTATCCTATCCGTTTATCCCGTTTATCCTACCTGTTTATCCTACCTGTTTATCCTACCTGTTTATCCTACCTGTTTATCCTACCTGTTTATCCTACCTGTTTATCCTATCTGTTTATCCTATCTGTTTATCCTATCTGTTTATCCTATCCGTTTATCCTATCCGTTTATCCTATCCGTCTATCCTATCCGTCTGTCAACCCATCTATCCATTAAGCCATCCGTCAATCCATTCCTCCATCTATCTATCTATCTATCCTGTCGGTTTATCCTATCCGTTTATACTATCCATCTATCCTATCTGTTTATCCCAGCCATCTATCCTATCCATCTATCCTATCTGTCTGTCAATCTGTCTATCCATCCGTCTATCTATCATTCAATCCATCCGTCAATCCATTCATTCATCTATCTATCTAAGTTTCTATTTATCCTATCCGTTTATCCTATCCGTTTATCGCGTTCGTTTATCCCATCCGTTTATCCGATCCGTTTATCCCATCCGTATATCCTATCCGTTTATCCCGTTTATCCTACCTGTTTATCCCATCTGTTTATCCTATCCGTTTATCCTATCTGTTTATCCCATCCGTCTATCCTGTCCGTCTGTCAACCCATATATCCATCAATCCATCTGTCAATCCATTCATCCATCTATCTATCTATCTATCCTGTCTGTTTATCCTATCAGTTTGTACTATCCATCTATCCTATCCTACTGTATATCCCAATCATCTACCCTATCTGTCTGCCAATCCGTCTATCCATGCATCTATCTATCTATCTATCTATGTATCTGTCTATCTATCTATCTATCTATCTATATGTCTATCTTTTGTTTGCATGAGTGTATATTATAACCAGTATTTTATTTACATAAATATAAAACAGATTTATATAATATATAGTAAGTTGCCCGTACTACTGCCCGTAGATTGGAGGGAAGAGAATAGAATAATATGAAATAGATACAATTTAAGCCTGTGCTACCTGTATAATTAGTTGGAAAGATGCATGAACTATACTGAGATGCAGGAATTGCCGAGTTTCCCAGAAATAGAATGTGGTGCAAAGGGAGGAACTGGCAAAGGACTTGCAGGTGCTGCCCTCTTGTGTAATGTATGTGAATGAGTTGCTGCTTGCAGTGGCCATTCTGTGTACTAAAACTCACCCTGTTTAAGGGAAAATGGCCACCACAATGCAGGCTTTCTGGACCTTGATAGCCTCTAAAACTGATAATAGTAAATTTTCTAATATTGAATTAAACTGAAAATACCAACCATTGTGCACATCTACAATGGTATCAATGTGTTATGCATATGATAAGAACTTCCAGAGTGGGCTGGTTGAGGCCAGAGCATTGGTAATTTCACCCCTTCAGTAGATTTCAGCACTAAAGCATAATCGCCCTATGCATAGCATAGCATGGGCGATAATTATAGTGACCGTTCAGAATTTATGAGTGGGTCGGGTGAGAGATTTGGCAGAACTGCCCGTCAAAAATTGATACCCCCCCTTGAGTTCCATGCGGATTTTTAGTACCCCACCGCTAGGTTTCACGCAGATTTTTAGTACTCCCCCCTCTCGACATACAAAGCAATACATACATTATTGTTATAAATTTGCCCCCTTGTACAGTCGCGCGTACAGATTTGCGGACTTTTGTGTGTAAAAATGCGAGGTCAAACTGAATATATATGTGTTTTAAAATGTTTGTGTTTTTAAAATTTCTTTCGAAGGCATATTTTTTAATGCTTGATTTTTAACTTTTAGTGTAATTCTATATTTGTTATTTTATTTTTCTTTATCAATTGATTGGTTTTTTGTACAGGGTCAGATTGAAAAACAGTTGTTTGCTGAATCTAACACCCTCCATAAATACATTCTAAATATAAAAAAAATATAGTAATAAAAAAAGTTTTAAAAAAAACAACATACAAACTGAAAACAAGAAACTGTTACCTAAAAGTTAAATGAACTGTGAAATGACTGGTTAATTAGTACTAAAAACAAACACTAAAACTGTGAACACTTCAGAATCTGATGTCTATTATGATCATCCAAGCGCAACATCCTGTGCAACATATATATATTTATGTATATATGTACATATTCCATTTATTGGAAGTACTCAAGTTGTGCAAATATCCTATCCTATCCAAGCATTTAATTCTGCTCTGATTGGTTTTGGGTTGCTTCTCGGGACAGCTTCATGGACAGTGATTCCCTTACTTAAAATATGCATGGATTTTGCAAGGTTTATGTAAGATTTTTGCAAGGATGGATCCATGCGTTTTTCTTGAACCATGCATGGATTTATGCATGAAAAACTTAAGGATCTAGCTGCTATCCAGGCGCATGGAAAGTGTAAGAATTGCTCTTGCATATTCCTTGCATGCAAGAAAAGTGTAAGACTTTTTCTTGCATTTTTCTTGCATGCATGGCAAATGCATGGCAAATGCATGGCAAATGCATGGAAAATGCATGGCACATGCATGGTATACACATGGGCAATTCCATGCATTTGCCATGCATCCATGCATGGATTATGTATGGAAAACTCAAGGATCTAGCTGCTATCCAGGCGTTGTCAGGAATACGCATGGAAAATGTATGGATTTTATGGTGCTTCCATGCATGCATGGAAAGTGTAAGACTTGCTCTTGCATGCATGGAAAATGCATGAGATATGCATGGTATATACATGGAATCCGCATGACCTGAATCTTGCGCACACTTTGCATAAATCTTGCACATTTCTTGCACGGGACGGCAGTCGCAATTTTGCCCTGAAATTCTAACGTGTAACGGATGTGACCGGGACAGTGGATCTGCCCTGTCATTGGTGAGGATTTGCCCTGAATTGCCATTTGCCTTGATGCAAGGGCCTACAGCTCCTCCTGACCTCCCCTGCAAACAATTTTTTTTTTGGGTCCATTAAGTGGGTCGAACAAAATTTCCCTTGCCAAAAACCAATAGACCCCCTCAAAGGCCGGGGTTACTCACTATGAAAGTGTATAGAGGCGCCACTGGATGGTACTGCTTTTTTAGCATGAATTCCTTTTGGTTTTTTGACAACTCTGATTAATTTTGGTTCTCGTTTTTGCAACCCAAGCATAGGCCTGTTTGGTATTGTTAGATCGGCTCAAAAAAGACAATTCTAATGGGGCCGACCATAAGGCAGTTGGGGAGGGCTATGGATTTTACCCTCGGGACAAACTTCTTTTACCTTCAGCGAACGAAGTTCGAAGAAGGTATTGTTATCACTTTGGTCAAAAGTTGTCCGTCCGCCGGGCGGGCGTCCGGGCGGTCGGGCGGCGGGCGGATAGTTTCCGGGCCAGTACTCAGCCTCTATTGAATGTATATGGATGAAATTTGGTACATATGTAGCCTATATGGTCTAGTTGTGCCTTTTGATGGTTTGATTGATGGAACTTTTGTAATTTTTGAAATATTGAGCAAAATATAAAAAAATCATTTTTTTCGTTTCCGGCTAGGACTCAGCCCCTATTGCATGCACATGGATGAAATTTGGTACACATGTAGCCTGTATGGTCTAATTGTGCCTTTTGATGGTCTCATGGATGGATATTTTGTACTTTTTGAAATATTGAGAAAAATATAAAAAAATTATTTTTTTCATTTCCGGGCTAGAACTCAGCCCCTAATACATGTACATGTATGAAATTTTTTACACGTGTAGCCTATACAGTCTAGTTGTGCCTTTTTATGGTCTGATTGATTAATATTCCATACTTTTTGGAATATTGAGAAAAATGTATTACAATTTTTACCTTCAGCGAACGAAGTTCGAAGAAGGTATTGTTATCACTTTGGTAAAATGTTGTCCGTCCGCCGGGCGGGCAGTCGGGCGTCCGGGCGGCGGGCGGATAGATAGTTTCCGGGCCAGAACTCGGACCCTATTGCATGTACATAGATGAAATTTGGTACACATATAGCCCATATGGTCTGGTTGTGCCTTTTGATGGTCTGATTGATGGATAATCCATACTTTTTGAAATATTAAACAAAAAGATAAAAAATTATTTTTTTCGTTTCCGGATCAAGACTTGGTCACTATCGCATGTACATGGATGAAATTTGGTACACATATAGCCTATGTGGTCCAATTGTGCCTTTTGATGGTCTGATTGATGGGTATTCTATAGTTTTTGAAATATTGAGAAAAAATAATAAAAACAATTTTTTTTCATTTCTGGCCAAAAACTTGCCCAGTATTGCATGTACATGGATGACATTTCATACACATATCACCTATATGATGCTGTTGTGCATTTTGATGGTGTGATTCATGGTCATTCTATACTTTTTGAAATATTGACAAAATATATTGCAAATTATAATTTTTGGTTTCTGGTCCAAAACTTAGCCTCTCTTGGATGTACCTTGACAAAAATTCATCCACATATTGCCTATAAAGATCTTTCACTGGTCTCATTGATAGGTAGTTTTAACACTTTTCAAATATTTAGAAAAAATTTGAAAAATATAAATTAATATACTTATTGGTTTTCGACCCACAGCTCATAACCTATTCCCTGTACATGTATGAAACTGCAACATAATATGTGTAAATTTGTCTAGTTCAGCCTTTCCATGGTTTTACATACCCTGGCAGGCAGGCGGGCAGATGGTAGGGCAGCGGGTATATAGATAATTTCAGGCCAAGATCTGGCCACGATTGCATTATACCAATTTTGTCAACATCGCTTTTATGACTTTTCAGATGTCTTTCGCTGAAGGTTTGCTGCTGCGCAGCCTATGTTTTTTTTTGCATTTTGGGCCAAAACTTAGCCACAATTGCATGTACATGGATGAAATATGTTACACACGTCGCCTATATGATTAATTTGTGCCTTTCGTGGGTGTGATTCATGGATATTCTATACATCTTGAAATATTGACAAAAAAATATTACAATTATTATTTTTTGTTTCCAGGCCAAAACTTGGCCATCATTGCATGTAGATGAAATTTTATATACATCACCTATATTATAATATTCTAGTGCCTTTTGTTGGTCTGCTTGATTATTATTCTTAATGCTTTTTCAACTATTCTGACCCATACCTCACATCTTATTCCTTGCATGAAACTGGTCCATACTATATGTACATTGGTCTAGTAAGGTCTTTCCATCGTTCAGCATACCTTGGCATGCAGGCGGGCAATTGGAGGGGCGTATAGATAATTTCAGACCAAAGATCGGGCCACTATGCAAATACTACATGCAATTTGGTTCACATCACTTTTATGCTGTAATGGTGTCCTTTTTAAATGTTGTTTTTTCGCTGAAGGTTTGCTGCTACGCAGCCTATGTTTTAAGTTGCAAAAGCGTCAACGAACTATTTTTTTTTGCATGCTGACAAACTTTTTTATCGCAATTTAACATTAAATACAGTACCCTAGCTACAGGTGGAAACAACATTTTTTTCCCAAGTGCTGAACTTTTTTTTTCAGTGTCAAGTTGGAAACAAACTTTTTTTAAAACAAAAATCCATAGCCCCTCTGGTCGGACCCTCATGAGCTATCAAGGCATTGAGAGTAGAGAACTATAGGCCTATGCAATATATATTTGCAAAACATATCACCTTCATAATGACGAAGTCCAAAACTTCATGTAGGCCTATACTCCACTCGGACACTACACTTCTTTGACAGGACTTTCGGAGTCCAAATCAATTTACCAATCTGAAGAAATATTGATTTTTTAACCTCTTATGATGCCTGAATATATAGTTGAACAATTGAAGGTCTTACCTTAGCAAATATATCACAATCCAAGTTTCAATCACCTTAATAATGACAAGCTTTTCACTGACACAACAAAAATTGAGAGAAGCAGCCGACAGTTGAGAAAGCCCGCCCTTTGTTGATGACATCATAATAAGTTTTTGCATCTTCTTTACAGGAGAGCTACTCTGGGAGGAAACTTGCAAAATCCATGCGTTGAACTTTGTCTCTCTTGATGAGTCTTGCAAAATTCTTGCAAATCTCTTGCATCAGACTTAGTCTCTGACATACTCTTGCAAATTTCTTGCGTTGGAGTTTGTTTTTTACTCCTATTCATGCAAAACTCTTGCGTTGGACTTTAATTTTTGTATAGAAGTCATGCGGAATCCTTGCAAAATTCTTGCAGATTCCATAATCATGGAATGAAGTCATGCAAATCCCATGCA
This sequence comes from Platynereis dumerilii, assembly GCA_026936325.1. Lineage (NCBI taxonomy): Eukaryota > Metazoa > Annelida > Polychaeta > Phyllodocida > Nereididae > Platynereis > Platynereis dumerilii. The sequence continues at coordinate 9,432,231 of JAPTHN010000006.1, read as the reverse complement.
AAATCCATGCAGATTCCATGACTGCTTGGCTAATCTTGCATGTTCCAGGCATCTAAAAAAGTTAGAGTCCAGATCCATGCATTATCCATGCATATTTTTGGCATCCATGCATATTCCATGCACAGTTTCAGTAAGGGTTGTCTTGGTCCAGTGGTCCATGTTCAGAACGCATTTCTGTGCAAATGGTCACTGCTGAGTTGTTAGCACTCAAATAAATGATAAATCGAATTGGTCTTTTTGCATAATTTATATTGGTTCAGTAACTTGGAAATATGACATATACATACTTTTCATGATTCGTAAGTTTACTTTATATTTTTAGTTTATCACTTTATTCACTGTATTATTAAATTAGTTGTAATTTTTTCCTAGTTATTCATTTGAATATCATTGCATTTATTCATCGTTTTACCAAGAAAGATTGCAATGAAAAACAGCTTGGCTGATTGGGTCATCCTTGTAAAATATATAATATCGGTTATCCTTGTAAAATATATAATATCAGTTATCAATTTCCTTGTAAAATATATTTTGGTATCAATTTCTTTTTGCCTTTGTGTCTTCTTCCTTTCTTCATCCTGTTCATGTTTTCCATCTTTCTAAGGCAATACAAATCCGTGAACCATATCGGGGAAATGAGCGACAACTTTATTAATTTCAAACATTCATTTTGTGGAAAATGAAAAAATATTCACAACTCTGTGTATTGCATTACCCCTGTCAGCATGCCTTTGCAGTCCAACGTCGGCCCAGCGTCAGTCCGATGTCAGTAGCATCGGACCAGCTTCAGGCCGAAGTTGGACCGCCGATGCATGCTGATAGGGTCTTCAGTATCAGTTTATCATCTTTTCTTATCTTCATCGTGTTCATTTCCTTCATCTTTTTCTATAAAAAACAAATCCCTGAACCATGTCAAGAAAAAGATTGGCAACTTCATTCTTTTCAAACTTCCATTTTGTTGAAAAGAAAAGAATGCACAGCTTAGTGTTTTGAGTAAAAAGTTGTGGTATCAGTTTGTCATTTCTTCATCTGTTTCAGGTATAAAGACATATCCCTGAACCGCGTCAAGAAAAAGATTGGCAACTTCATTATTTTCCAACTTCCATTTTCTTGAACAAGATGGTGAGAATTGAATGTGCTGCTGTGTGTTTTGAGTAATAACCTTTAGTATCAGTTCATCATTTCATCTTTTTCTGGTAAAACAAATCCCTTCAGGAACCATATCAGGGAAATGATCGACAACTTTATTAATTTAAAACATCTATTTTGTGAAAAATAAAAGAATATTCTTTACTCTGTGTATTTCATAAAAATCTTGAGTATCAGTTTATCATCTTTTCTTATCTTCGTCCTGTCATTCTAGGTAAAATTTTTCTGGTAAAACAAATCACAGAACCATGTCAAGAAAGAGATTGGCAACTTCATTCTTTTCAAACTTCCGTTTTGTTGAAAAGAAAAGAATGTACACTGTCGTACAGCTTTGTGTTTTAAGTAATAACCTTTGGTATCAGTTTATCATTTCTTTTTATCTTTGTCTTGTTCATTTTCTTCATCTTTTTCTGGTAAAACAAATCCCTGAACCATATCAAGGAAATGGTCAACAACTTCATGGTCTTTGGGTATGATGGAAGTGTCAGACCGCACAGCATCCACAAAAGTACATAACAGTGTGATAAACAGATTGACAACGATAAACATCATTGTTACTAGATACACTATCAAAAATATTCTTCCTGCATTGCCTGTGCTCTCTGATATCTCCTGGAAATCAAAGGCACCAAGGAAGTTGGTTGATAATGTGGTCATTGTGTCTGGAAGGTCTTTATAACTGGACATGTACGGACCGAACAATACATTGCCCATGGAGGCGAAAGCCATGACCATGATTAAAATATTCAAGGCCATCAGAGTCAGGTCTTTGGCAGACGAAACAAGGACCTGACCGAGCATGGCTATCGTCAAATTGAAACGAAGGATGTTTAAGAACGCTAGCGTCAACAGGAAAATGACAAGACCAAAAACACTCAAAAAGATCTGGTCGCCCAAGGTAACATGTTGAAAACTGACTGTCTCTTCTGAAAATAAAAAAAAAAATTTGTCATTATTGTGTATATGACATTTGGAAATAATAATAATCACAATAAAAGTACCACTGGTCACTGTGGTAAACAATATGTATACATATTCCACTGTAGGACAATCAGCAGATAAGTAAAATGATGTATTGTGTGATGACTGGCAAGCCCCTGAAAGGCTAGATGTTTTTTTTTTGCACAAGTCAAAAAATAACTTGTGTAACTTGTCTGTCTGTCTGTCTGCCTGTAAATCAATAACCTATTATTGATAAGTATACATGCCTTTGTTGTTCATCATGTACTCTATGATTTGTACAGTCCACTTCATCTTGATGGCATAGACCACCACTGCAATGGCATACAGTAGTAAAGAGGCCATTCGGACCCAATTCCACAAATTCTCAAAATACTCAGATCCCTTTGTGGCAATATTAATGATGGAAGATATCAGCAAACCAACAAACACGAAGAGAGATATAATTTCCATGATGAGAGAGAACAACCCCATTGGACCCGTGTAGCGATACAGCTGGATCGTGCTAAAAGAGTGAAAGGGGTGAACTCCGCCATTAGAAGGGAACTCAAAGGCGAGAATGACCTGAGTGAATAGCTCGGTGTTGGCATTGTAGATGTTGAACTCAGCAAACAAAGCTCTCGTCCGATGATCTATCCATTGCATTGCTTTTAGTTGCTCCACCAACTTCTCTGCATCTTGTTTATTATTTCCTAGGTTGGCTACATAACCACCTCCCGGAAGGACCTCCAAGGTGGCCCAGTATGACAAGGTTTTCAAACTAGATGCACTTCGATATTCAAAAGCTTCACTGACATTCTTAGGAATAGAAGAATCATCTTGTGATCCGTTTACAGGAATCGTCCAGTTTGTGAGGTAGTTACTCTTGTCACCATGGGTTGATGTAACTCGAGGAATGCACCGTTTGGATAGAGTTTGGATGTTTGGCCGAATTCTACAATTTTCTGCAACAGAAAGGGTTATTTTTTCCTTCACTTGGGGCATTAATAGGTAGAGAATTACCAGCAGTACTATAGAAGTGAGATTAGAGAATGTGCAAAAATAGAGTAGACAACCCTCTTTGAAAATTGCTGTCTCTCTCAATCATTAAAGCGATTTTTAAAAATCTGAAGAAGGCCAACAAGCAGTGGTGCTGAACCGTAAGTAAATCCTCTAATTTCATGTATATATTTTTCATTATTTGCATGTACACAAATTCAAGGAGGTGTAAAAACGAGCTCATCAACAAACTTGTTTTTGTGAGCATAGATTCCGGATTTGTGCTGTGAAAGCATAATTTCTCAACATGAATACGGATATTTTTGGAAGTATGAGACACAAATGTCTCAATCAATATCCTTTGCTTTACTTATAGTTAAAAAGTATGACACTGATCCAGAGAAAAAGTACCAGGAACTTCATTTTCACTGAACGGTATTGTATAACTCAACATTAACGTACGATGAATTAATTTAAACATACCAGGGATAACTCTTAATTGCCGTAATCTTGGTGGTCCAAACCGAATGGCCATTCCATTTGATATGAACTGTTTGTCATATTCTGAAACCGTTCTGCCGTTGTAATATTCCACATAATATAAGCTCGGAATAAGCACGTCTTCTACCCAGGGCCATACATTCAGGAAATGCTGAACCTAAAATAAAACAAATCAATTTTAAACCTGCTGTAAAATGAGGATCATCCATCTGTTACCTAAGACAATTTGTGATGGGTTATATGGATACCGCGAAACAAGCCAAAAACATCTTCAAAGTTTCTGCAATTCATCGTGATTTTAGCTTTTCAAAATCAAATCTTATTGAACATATTGATCAAACATGGTTCACATCCTTTGCTAGACTTGAACGATAGCAGGAATTACCTGAGGATCAGCGTTTTCAACCAAAACAGACTTCAGATTAGCATTTTGTCGATACATGTTATCGTCGTAGCTGACATATGCAACACACATCATGACAAATAGAACCAGAAAGTTGGAAAGTATTTCTTTTATCATGACACTGACTTTGTTGTCTAGTCGCCTTAGCTTCAAAGTATTATCATCTGTGTTGTGCTTCGGAAGTTTTCTCCTCAACTTGCTTATTTCTGAAACAGCAGCCAGATTTACAAAATTTTTTGTTTAAAATTTGCCCAAGTAACGTAATATCTGGTAAAGTTTCGATATGGCCTTCTGTTGCCACAGTACATAAATTGAGACCTGTTGTATATATCTACATATATCCCCGGGGGGGGGGGGGGTACTTCGCGGACTTTTGCATAGGGATGCGCCAAGGCGATTTTGAAAACCAAAACAATTTTAATCCGAATCCAACGAACCATTTTAATCTTTTAGTAAAAATATCCACAACCAATTTAATCTTTGTAATTTTTATACCATTGTAATCGTCTTTTCAAGCCGATTCTAACGGTACCAAACATGTTGGGGGTGCAAAAAGGGCAACCAAATTAATCTGAATTCCTAAAAAACCAAGACCATTTTAATCCTAGAATGCCAAAAAACCAAAACCATCCAGCGGAGCCTCTATATACACCCTTTCATAGTGAGTACCCCCCCCCCCCCCCGGGCATATATCAGTAAACATTTGAAACAGTGGGCCACTAATCTGCAAAGAGTTCTAAAGATTACCAGACTGGGCTGTTCCAAAGAAACAACCACCCAGGACGGTTATGACGTCATCAGCAGGTGCCTGAGGGACATACAATTAATGTTCCCTCAGGCAGATAGCTAGGGATGTACATAAATGCCCTTGCAGTCCGGTAAGGGTTAAAAAGAATTGTTTCATTTTGAATTGTGTTAGTCATTATTTTTATTATGCTTTTCACAGCATCTTCTTCCAGTAGCATTGGTGTTAAAACTTAACAATAGAAATGAAGGTAAACATACAGTCAAGCACCTAAAAAGGAATTATTATTCAAACAAGGATGAATGATGATAAACAAGGCCGCTTTGCAAGTTGACAAATTTTCACATCTAGATTTTCAAATTTTATTCTAGCTCTATGGTAAACGTTTAATTTAAAACATAGGCTGCGCAGCAGCATACCCTCGGCTATTCAGCAGGCTATTCTGAAGCCGTAGAAATCAATTGACATATCGGCGATAGATTATGACCCTCAAGTACAGTTTTACCAAACCAGTCATATTTAGATGCCTAGTCTCCCTTTGTATGGCCCAAGTCTCCAACTTGATGGGGAGAGCTGGGCAAAATGTTTACAATTTTCATATGGTTTTAGCTCATAGGTTCATGAACATATATATCAATGCCCCCCTACAGATATATTCTTAACTATTTCTAGATGCAATCAATGTATCAAGAATGTTTGTATAATCATAATGGTGTCTCAAGCTTCCTTACTCTTTCTGGCTGACGGAAAGTGTTTTTAGATGAATGAAATGTCGATTTCTCTATTTTATATGATGTTTTATTGTATTTAATTTTGACAAATTCCCAGCCCTAGCATTCAACAGATTCAAGGTACTGAAAAGAGATGTTGCAATGAAATAAAAGGGTCACCTCATTGCTATGTCCTACTCCTGTCCTAATTAGCCTACCAAGTGCATATATACAGGAGGTAAAGTCCCAATCATCCGTCCATCCGTGATTCTCTGAATGTATTAGATTACATAATTATAGATGATCAATCAATCAATCAATCAATATCTAACTATCTATCTATCTATATATAAAATATATATCTATGTATCTATGTATCTATGTATCTATGTATCTATGTATCTATCTATCTATCTATCTATCTATCTATCTATCTATCTAACAACTAATCAATAGTGCAACATGAAAATCTATTTGCTGGGATAAATTCACAGTGGATCTATCAGTCAAACAATTAATTAATCGTTCATTCATTCAATCAGTCCAATCAGTCAAGCAATCTTCAGTCATTTAAACACCTTTAATCTAAAACACCTTATCCATCTATCCATCTATCCATCCATCTATCTATCTATCTATCTATATATTGATCTATTATCTATCTATCTATCTATCTATCTATCTATCTATCTATCTATCTATCTATCTATCTATCTATCTATCTACCTATCCATCTTATCATAAATTATGAATAGAATAAAGGCCTGCCTAAAAACAGATAATTTTATAATAGTTAGGTTGTCTATCTATCCAATCTATCTATTTTAAATATTAAACTAAAACAATGTGTGGCCTACAGATACTTTTTAATAAGACTAATACATTTACTACTTATCATCAAAAAGGTTAAATGCAGTTAAAACTTGGCTGTATAAGTATAACAATAGCTGAAAAGGCAAAAAAAACCTGCATGGGATATAAAAAGTCACATCTCAACTTCTACTTGGCCTATATTTCTGATCTAAATTGGAAATTTCATTATAATGTTTAAGATAAAAAAACTAAGGCTATCAATGCAGTTTGAACATATTTCTAAGAAAAAAGGAAATTTGTTAGAAATATAGGGGTGCTATTCAACTGCTTCTGTACCCTCCCCTTTGTTCTTGGGTTTGGCCATTGGAGAGGATTAGTGACATCATGTTACATAATGTCCATTCAACAGAAGCTGCACCCTGTTCCCAAACAAAGCAGTGACACTTATTGTCTTAAAGGTACTAAATATGCTTTGGGTGAGATGTGTTATTAATTCAAATTCAAATTTATCCAACATTAAATATCTTTGGATATAAAATGAAATATTGAAATTCATAGAATTAAGGTTTTGTTGCATGCCAAGTAAATTTCTAAATAACCTTGTATTTAGTTAAATCATTTCTGCAATTATTATTTGATCACATTTAGTTTTTATGCAATATTAGGCCTATAAATAAAAGCAGGCCTGACATTAATTTAATTTCTTTCCTTTAATTTACATCACTGAGGTTAATTTTAGCCAAATGGGTTTTGAGATTTCTTGTCAAAAGTTCAGAATGGTAAGGCCCCTTGAGTCAGAACTATGTGCATAAAGCATATTTGTATATATATAATATATATAATATATACAATATATATAATATATAATTTATCTTATTAAACCACATAAATTCTGAGGAAGAATTTGATGAAAAAAGTATACTTGGGGCACATTGAATGACACTTTGAGTAACCAAGATCCAAAATTGACTGAAATGTGACAATTCAAAGGTCTAAAGTTTTTTGCCTATTTTTAGCAATTTTTGTCTTTTCATGTTCAAAAATCTAATGATATAACAGATATATGCATGAAAATCGTGTGTTTCTTTCATGTTTATTTATTTTGTTTACATTCAAGAGCATTGCATGACTTGATTAGAAATGAAATGGTCAGGAAGTTGAAATTTTCACATTTTTGTGAATTTTAAACTTCTTCTGTCGGCCTAAAAATTGCATAAACTACATACAAAAAATTATACTTGGGGCACATTGTATGGCACTTTGAGTAACCAAGATCCAAAATTGACTGAAATGTGACAAATCAAAGGTCTATAGTTTTGGCCTATTTTTAGCAATTCTCTCTTTTTATGTTCAAATATATGATGATGTAACAGATATATGCATGAAATCCATGTATTTCATTCATGTTTATTAATTTTGTTCATATTCAAGAGCATGGCATGACTTTATTAGAAACGAAATGGCCAGAAAGTGGATATTTTCACATTTTTGTGAATTTTAAACTTGTTTTGTCGGCCTAAATTATTGGGTCAACTACATAATGGCCATAAAAGTTCCTTCTTGATAGGTTTAACTATAATACCTTTTGGTTTTTAAAAAAATAGTTATTATTGGCGTGAGAGACCAAAATTCCAGAAAAATGTAAAAAAATTACACATTTTTCCAGTATTTTGGTTTTTATGCAAAATTCGTTAGATGGACCCTCTAAACGATTCAAGCAGTTAAGAGACCTATATTTTAGACAACTAAATTCTAAATTTCAAATGTCTAACTCCAAAATTGAGGGAATTGCAGAGGGTTGAACAAAACCCATTTTTTTACATTTTTGGTTCATTCTTTGAAAACTATTTTAGTTAGTGCATTCAGACCCCCAAAAGGCACAACTAGGGTATTTAGTACATGTTATGGTAGATTTTCATGCCCTTAGGTATAACCGTTTCCGAGTTCTGGCCCGGAAACGAAAAAAATTAATTTTTCTGGATTTTCAATATTTTACAAAAACTGAGGTCATTACATAAATATGAACTCCAGAAGGCACATTAACACTATAAGACCCATTCATGTGTCAAATTTCAAATATATATATACACATTGTGTGACGCCCCGCCCCACCCGCCCGCCGCCCCCCACCCGCCCGCCCGCCCGCCCGCCGGACGGACAAAAATTTGCCATACTAACTACAATACCCGACGGCAATATACATTGCCGAGGGTAAAAACTGATCTGAGGCACTTTAGCAGAGTAGATTTTCTGGGTGATCTGAGGTATCAGCTCAACAACTTCCTTGTTAAAGTAATGATAGATTGTTCTTTAATTTGTTGGCAAAAAAAGTTTTAAAAAGGTGTTATTCTTATATAACGTGCATTTAGATATATTCAAGTATATATGTTGAAAGAATTATGATACCTTTGTCATTGTAGATGTCATACCAGTTCTGCATTTCTCCGTAATTGTCTTCATATTCATTAACATCGACGTCTTTTTTGAATACAAAGGAAAGAATCATGGCGATCAGCATCACCTACAGGTTGAAAAGGGTAACAGGTTATATTTTGTAAGATTTGACTATCGTAGATGTACCATCACAAAAAAAGGCAGAGCTTTCAAATTCACAGCATCATACAATAGTCAAAACAAGCAGAATACCAGTTGTCTTGTGACTGACCAAATAAAAGCTCACCACTAGTTTCATGTTGGTAAATAACAAAACATACCAACAATTTAAAGAAAAGAGACTCATACCTTCGCAGGTTGCATAATGATGACAGATTCGAAGAAAGACAGTAAAAATGCAACAAGCCACCCTGTGGACTTGACTCCTCCCCATTGGAAACTGTAGAGAATCGTGAAGAAAGCAGAAGCAGCCATGGACAGGAAAACCAGGAGCCATCCAAAAAAGACACACCAGTATGGCAACGTAAAAGCCTTCTTAACTTCTTTCTGTTCCGATTTTTGTTTCTTTATTCCTTTCTTTCCGTAGTAGTAATTTGCATATAATTCACTGAAGTCTTCAGTATCGTTCTCAACCTTATTGTCTTTTGATTTGTCATTGGCTTTTGTGAATAGGAAGGTTATTACTATGATGGGAGGTAAAACAACCAAACTGCTGTATACACTGGCAGCCAACATGGACACTGATATAGTAATTGGACCCAGATGTAACGCCTGCACTGTCCCTTGCTCTTCGTCGGGGGCTTTGTACCACATGGCATTTCCAATCATCGTCAAATACAACAAAGCCATACAGCAAGATAATCTCTGGGCTCGGGTGAACCTGGAAGGAGATTTCCTGTATGCCACAGACAACCAAAGATGGTCATCAAAGAATTTACGAGACATGTTGTTTCTGAGAAGGACTCCGGTGTTAACATGAGACTCCAAGACAGAAACATCCAGGGTACGTTTTATAATCTTGTCACCTTTTTCTTCAGACAACCATTTGTTGCATCCGAACTGGTACCTGTTATTTTGAATAATACAATAATATGTATCTTATGCAAATTTATCATAGTTTTCGCAAGGTGCTAGTTAGAAATTTAACCATACATCTTTTACAGACAGTAGACAGAACGAACAAAATCGTTATCCCTTTCACTTCACCATTTTATCTTCCAGAAGCCAGAGCATATTATAGAAAATAATATATTTATTCAAGTAAAGTATACTGAACATATATTACAATGCAACTTGTTTTTCTGAGCTCATCCGAAAGTGACTGCGGTACTGACAGGTCAAAGGTTACAATCCAATAACAGAATATGATATACTATAAATTTATATATATGCTTAGATGAAGCACAGGGTGTACTGCTTGACATACTTACCACTCACTCCTGTGACAATCAACAACTATGACTTTACTCAAGTACCAGTCGCCCCCTGACCCATCGTGCCACACGTTGATGGCATACAGTTTTCCCAGATCATTGGCAGATGACATCTTGAAGGCATTGCATTCTCCTCTTCTGAAATTCTGATATAGAGTTTTCCGAGTAAGTAAATGGGCTGTAATAACAAATGGGCAGTAATAACAACCAAAAATGTTGCTTGAAAGCTACATGCAGAAATGCAGCTTGACATCGGCCATTTGCTTCTAAAAAGGCATTGCATTCACCTCATCTGCAATTCTGATGAAAAACATCTTTTTACTAGATACATGCACTGTAAAAAAATGTTGCTTGAAAACCACCACTTCGCTTTTTATACTTCATAGGTGGAGTGAGGAAAAGAAAAAAGAGCTTACCTTCCTGTTTTCAATATCAGTAAGTTCTCTAGTCCCAGTTGATCCATGCGCTCCAAGTATTTCAATATAGACTTTTGAGGTAGTTTCTGATTTGGTTTTAAATCCAGTAAATACATGAACTTCGTATTGGTACTCCTCTCCAAACACATTGCCTATCAGCGGTAGAACCTGCCACTGTATCAAATAATAGATAATTCTTTACAGCTTGAAGTTTTGATCAATGTACTATGGGTTCAATTTCACCTGTTGCAACACACTATTAGTTTTCAATCTGAAACTTTTGAGAATACAGATCTCTGATTGGTCAGTTACAAAAAAAACTACTTGATTTCTTAAAGTTTACTAACAATTCTACAGGTCTTAACTTGCAGTAATTATTTTCTAAATTAAAAAAAAAGTTATTGGTCATTGTGCTAAAAGTTCATAGTCAAAAGTTATCTTTGTGTGAAGGTTGGCTTTGATACATGTCCATTGTCCACGGGCCAGGGCATGGCCTTTTTGCAAACAGTTAACACTGCTTCAATACGTAAAGGACTAAAGGTATAACTAAATATTTGTCTCCTACTACCTTCATGGCATCCATTTTGTCAAATTTCCTGCACAGCACCAATGCAACGACGTACAAAACTATGACCCCAAGAACTGTTGCAACAACTGGCATGTTCTCAACTATTTTGGCACCAAGGTCATCAAACACTGTTCCAAAGTCAATCTTGTTTGGCGCCTGCAAAAGACCAGTGCCGAGGGAGCCAAAGAGATTGGATTTGAAGACAACCTTTTCGGGGGTACTCTCCTTTTCCACCTGAGAAAATAAAAATAATCAAATAATAAACCAACATGTATCTATGTAACAAGTTTGTAGTTCAGACTTATAAATGCTTAAATTAGTTACCAGCAGTACAGCACCCAAACAAAGAAGAACTAAAGTCAAGTGTTCGCACAAGATCCTAAGACGCTCTTAGTAGTATGCTTATAAATACAGATTGTTCTTAAGTTATCTGAAAGACCTTACTACAAATGTAACATCGAAAAAAAAGCACACAATGACCATTTTAAAGATTAGCTACCCAAATTTTTTCATTATTAGTAAATCTGGCTGAAAATAGACACCATAAAATTACCGTGCAGGACATAGAATTCCACTCTTCTTTGGTTTCATCCCAACTTTGGCATTCAATTTCGTAAAGGTAAAGTGAGTATGTGAGAGTCCCTTCGTCACCAACACAATTGGGAGCAAAAGTACATGCTGAAAGATACCACAAATGCCTTTAATTAGTTATATATTACATGTATAATATAATTGTATAATTATTATTATATTATCAGTGAATACTAAATATTTGACCCTATCAGCAAGAGACTTCCCATTTTAGAAATGGTTCTTTGGGACAAATTACAACTTTTTAAATATATGCATATGCAATTAGATTTCATGGTAAAATTTCGTCTTGATTTGGTTTTAAAGCAAGCTTATTCGATTTATATGAATATATGTGGACCAGTACTGAAATGAATGCATATAGTTCTCACCTGTGCTTCTAACTGCAACGTAAACTGTTCCATTCATAGAATCATTGATGAATGTTGATAGAGCTCCGACAGACAAGAAAAATGATTTTGTTTCGTTGACTGTGAAGTTCGAGAAGCTTGCTTGGTCTGTTGGTTTGTCATTTATCCCAACAAACAACTCTAGAGGGAAACTTAGGTTATGTTTGATGTAAATCTGAATTGGTTTCAAAGGTTTGGAAGTGTTTAGTTCATGGTAGATAAACCTGTCGTAATGAGACTTATTGAAGACAATGATAGGATCAGGTAGTTTTGTTGGCACTAACGAGACATCATAAGGAATTTTCGGCGACAGTTCATTTGAAGTTGTGGCTCTTTTTCTTCTTTTGCTGGAGCCTGAAAGTTTGTGTTCGCAGTTTCGCATCTGGATATCTAAGACAGAGCTGGTGACATTATTGTCGCTCCCATTCCCATAGATAAAAGGGTTGATCAAGGTGAAAAACATCTGAAAAATTTTAAAAAGGAGTAAAATATATTTATAGACTTCCTATCAAATCCTGTGATATATTTACATATCTTTTTTTTTTATTAGACAATAAAAATTTCACACATTACTCGTTTGTCAAAACATGAAAAATAACAAATGGATATACGGAATAATAATAAAATGGTAAGACTTAAGAGTTAAGAAACGTGAAACGAATGAAACAATATCGGAATAATACAATAATGAATGATATTAAAATGTCTTTCAGATAGGGTTGTTATTATGGGCCTATCACTTGAAAAAAAATATATACACATTACCTGGCTTTCTAGACATGTGGGCACATCTGACCCAAAGAGAAGTTTTGGATTGCCAAACTTCAGCGATCCTTGCTTGGTGTCCTTTTGTGTTCCATTCTCAAGTTTATCCACTGTTGCCATGGAGACCAACACAGTGACCTCATCAAATGCCAGAATCTTATCATCATCATCAGGTTTCAAGTCTTCAGCCAAACTTCCAGAAATGTTGTGGACCACATTTACAACACTCCTCATGACCTTCTTTACCTGTTTACAGACACATATAAACCTACTCAGCAAATGTATAAAGTTCTGTTGTTAAAGCTTTACAAGCTCAACACACAATAACTTCCAATAGACTTGTAATATACAATAAATGTTGTGGATTATTGAAAAAATGTGTTTAGGGGTATCCAGGACTCCAGGAGCAAAATTTTACATCATACCTTTTCCTTGAGTATTCTTTTTTCTTCTTCAACCTTAAATGAAAAAGAAATAAAATGAATATTATCCATATTATAATATAGAAAATGTACGAATATACACTGCAGGCAAAAGGTTTTGAAACAGTGTGTTGCTTGGCATTGGATAATAGTATTACACAAATTTGCTTTTGGGCGCATTGATTCTTATGTGATCAGAAGAACCTATATCACAGAAATCGACATTGTATGGGTAGTTCCTTGATGAATTGCATTCAGCTTCCTTTGCTGTCATATCATGTATTTATAAGATATAACTAAAATGTTTAACTGTATCAGCCATTCCAAGACTGAAGCTTGAAACCATCCTAATTTCTTCTAGAAATGTTTTATCAAAACTAAAGAAACTAAATGCTTACCATTGTATTATTCAGTGCAGTTGAGTTTTCCTGTGTTTCGTTGTCTGGAACCTGTAAATATCGATAAAAATCTACTTTAGGCCTATAGAAAAACTTTTGAATTAATGAACCTACAACTACGGACTTGTGAGTTTTAAAAATAAATAGGAAACCTACAATTTAATAGACGTGTTTTCTTGGCTTAAAAGGTCCAAATTAACAGGTAAGACAATTTGGGACATGCTTTTACTTTTCGGCACTGAGTCTCCTTTAGTTTATGATCATTATGAAATACTGTCCCAGTTTTAGGAATTACAAACAATGAAGTAGGTCACAAGCACTGCAAGTGCTAGAAGCAATATTTATTACTACTTATGGGGAGGACAAATATCATATTTGGACTCAAATTCTTTTACTTCTGTTTTAAAAATCAACGATATAACTTCAGTAGAAAAATCAACAATCCAATTGTCTGCAAGAGATACATCTGGTATTATGAATTATCCTGACCAATCTTGAAAGGAAAAAAAACTAAAATTATAAAACAAATCTGCTTATTGTTATGAATTGATGTACCTTTGGTGTGTCAGTCTGCTTAATCAAAAAGTCTCCAGCTCCCATGCACTTCACTGACAGTCCTACAAGATCTGAGAGAGAAAAGCATTAAAAAGGATGGTAAGAGTCTTTTTCTAGCAAAATTTGCCTCAAACTAGGCTTACCATATATCAATTTGAATATTTAGTTGCTTTTCCTTCTCTGGCTAAATTTTCCCCAAACTGCATTCATTGCTATTTTCACACAGATCTCCAAAGTACAGACTTACCAGAAGACATTTGAGTTACATTTTCAACCTTGCCACTTGATTTGAAATCCCTGAAGTTGTCCGTCAATCCTTCCAGTCTACTGGTTCCTGTAAGCTGTAAGCAGAATTCATGATAAGGAAATTGAATCTTCAGACATCAACATGAAGTGTGTTCTCATGGAAGACTCAAGACTAAAGATGGATGGATGTTTGGGGCTTTACGTCCTGTATTTATGCACTTGGTAGGCTAATTAGGACAGGAGGAGGACACGGCAATGAGGCGAAGGATGATTGAAACAGCCGTCCAACATAGGCCCAGGTGACCCGGCAAGAGCTGGATTCGAACCCTGGACCCAGCGATTGGCAGTCCAGCACGCTACCACTAGACCAACCCTCCCCCCTCAAGACTCAAGAAGTTTTATTTTGACATGAAATGCATGAGATATACAATATGATGTTTGATGCCTATAAACTTGTTTACAGTACATACATAAATATTAAAAAGCATTACATGAGTAGGAGGACACCCCTTGAGCAATTACTTGCCGCTGACGAGGTTCCCACTCAGAGTTGTTAAGGAGAAGTCTGTGAAATTCTTACCAATGCATCCGCCTCCAGTTCATCCCTAACAGCCATGACACTTCTCATCACTTCAGTATTTTGCAAGAGTTCTTCTGGTTCATTGATAGGGTATGTTGCTATTTCCTTGATAATGTTAGACCTCAGCTGAAAATTTCATCATTTCAGTTGTTAAGGGTTTCTTCTGTACATGCACTCAACATTCAAGTCAACAATGTATTGGTGGTTTGATTTTCAGAAGTCGTACAGCAGCAGGTCCACTTCACAAGTTTGTTATAAATCTTTCAATAGTCATGCAAGTAGCAGGTCTACTTTGAAAGTTTGTTATCATTCACTAACAAGTTGATTGCCATCTTGGACATTATCTTAGATTTTGCCCGAAGATGTTGCATTATTCAGAAACATTATGTAAAACACCAATGATTTCTAGTTTCAATACATATAACTCAATTACTACAAGCATCAATAGCAATCAATACAAGAAACAACATGATGTAATGTAGCAATCTAAAACATTAACAAAAATACTCACTGCTGTTTTCGCACTCTTAAGCTGTTGAATACTACTTGTTGAATTTGGATCGGTTACATACTGAAATATAATGTTTATATCATTAACTCTAATATGATCAAAGGGCCCCTTTCTTCAATCACTAATGACAACATCATTCATCTCTTCTCTATACTATTAAAATGATGGCATCCAGGATTTATCTCAAGTTATACTTAATGCCTGCTCTTCTAATTAGCTGTGAATCTTCCTGAGCTGTGTAAGGCGGAACTCTCCCCTTTGCTCCATCCAACTTTTCTACACCCCCAAACTGATATTAATTCAGTTTTTTGCGCAGCAGACAGTCCAACAGTTCTGTAATTCCTGCCCTACGTCCCCCCCCATTGCAACCCTGCAGCTTGCAGCCCTGCTAAGCCCATTATCATGCTTATTCCTTTCATTCTCTTCTATTCTCTTGCCTTTAATCTACGGGTAAATTACTATACATGTATAAGATGGTGATGCTGTTTTGCTCTCTCTACAAGTAGTACTTTTGTAGAATGTAAATTAACTAGTAGGAAAGCATCTTGTACGAAATAATTTCTTTACCTTGAAGCATATAATATGTATAAAAATAATAATGTAAAATGTGTTTGCTGTTCAATTTAATCATTGAAGTATACACAAGTTTCATACATAAAATAATAACGCACATATTTATCAGGAACATTTATCTCAGATGCCAGTGCAAACGACATAGCAGCCCCTTTCTTGTAGTTTCCTGATGCAGAAAGATTTTTCAATTCCGATTCAGCTGAAAGTTTGACTTTTTCAAGGACAGAACTGATTGGCTCAGGTCTCGGGTCCACCTGGAAGAAAAAGAAATTATATAAAGAGTCATCGAGTAAATCCCATGAAAGAAAATATTCTCCAAAATACATGTAGAATGATACATAATACATGCAGATAAAAAGACAGATAGATCAATAGATGAAAAACCGAAATACTACATTTAAAGAGAAACACTAAAAAACAGGAGGTCCTAAATGTGACATTGTTAATACAAAAAATTCTTTATAAGTCAAATTAAAATGTTTCTTGACAGCAGACATCTGACTTCAGATACATGTACATACTTGTTTGGGTAAGCACTGTGTTAGCACCAACACTTATGATCATCTTCATGTCAGACAAAAAACCAGAAAGTTGGAAAATATGAATAAGTATACCTTGACACCAAATATGAATTGAAAGTAGTCATCAGTTGTGTCTATGATTCGAACCACCACATTCAGTTGGAAATTTTTGTCAGTTGCCCCAACAGGAAATTTCACCTCTTCTGTTTGAGGGCTAGAGCCAAAACCAACTGGAAATGTCCTTACAGATCCTGAAAAAATATAGAAAATTTCCAAAATATTTTGTTAAGATTTCTCAAAGATTAGTGTCCCTCTCAAAAGAATGTGAAAAGTAAACTAAAGTATAGATAACCAGATGTTGGAGTTTTTTTTTTAAATAAAAAAAAAGTATAGGCCTAAAATACACCAACTGCATTGTCAACACTTGTTATAAGGAAGTAAGTAAGTAAGGAAGTAAGTAAGTAAGTAAGTTATTTATAAGTCGGATTGGAGAAATGCAACTATAAACAACAGCACAAGTGCTTGTAACTGACACGAACATAGTAATAAATGAGATGATATAAGAAATGATAAAAAAGGTAATAACAAAGATATTAAAAATCATTCAAAGTACATAAAAAGCAGTTTCCACAGGAATATTTAAAATCATAAAGCTTGATTAAAATCATTAAAAACTTTGTCTTTAAAATCCCTGGGTAATTCATTCCATGTTATACAATTAACCGTGATACGGACCTGTAATACTACCTCATGATTACACATAAATTTGTTATACAAAACTGACCTGGATAACTAATCCTGAAGTCATAGCGTAGCTGGGGCACACCCCCAGGAGGCTGAAATTCTTTCCATCCAACACAAGTAGCAACAAAATTTGTCACAGATGTCACTCCTAATAACAAAATATAATACTTTATGTTTAAATCATATTAAATTTATGCAAGAAGTTGAAAACCGTTTTGCTTAGAGCTTTCTCAAGCAACTTTTCAAACTCAAATGGTTCCATGTCTAGGGGTGATGCCTTCATAAAGTGGCATGGCAAATTTATTGGAATGATTTTATCCACATTTTTGCTTATAAAAAAAATACTATTCCTATTCTTTTTAATGTTGCCTTTCGTCAAGGTAAATGCCAAGTTGGATTATTATTAATTTTTATTTTTCCCGAGACAGATAGCTTTTTCTGGTATCGCATATTTGAGTTTTATGGGTGCTTTTTCCATGGCTGCATCAATATTTGTTTGTGATTTTGTATTTGATAAGGTCTGCTGACTCGGTGCTGATCACAGACTTAATTGGAAGTATAAAAAAAAAAAAATTAAAATATCATGTTAGACTTCAATAAGTGCCCCTTGCTTTAAATTGTGCCTTCTTAAAGTGCTAGAAAGGTATCAAAGAGGTCAATTGTATAGTTAGTTTACAAGAAAACAAATAGGCAGCGCTTACCTTGCAATGGGTTGACACTGCAGTTACCTTTGTAGGGCGGACTATTAACCAGAAATTTGAGACTATCTTGACTCTGCATGGATCCGGGAGTAAACGCTATTACAGTTACTGTGTGGTTGGTCCCTGTCTCAAGGTTTCTTTTTTGAAAGTGATCTTTTGGTTGGTGATCCCTGAAGAGTGAACATAAAAGTAGTAAACTTTTATTTATAGTAATAATCAATCAGGACAGTTAATAAAATGTGTAGGTACAACAATTTACGGACAACCAATCATGAGGCATCTGTACAACTTTACGATTGCAGCCTAGAGTAAAATTTGATAGTGTATGGCTCTATGAGCTTTATTTTGTATGCGATCGCTTAAACAAGAAAATTTTTTCAAAAAAAAAATAGAGGCGATTTTTAAAGCAAATTCAGCTTGTTCCACATATTTCACCCATCTGCATTTAATTCGGCCCGATCCTGCAAAAAGCGTCCCATTCCGCAACTGCGCATCCGCGTTTTATTACGAAATCCCGCGGCCCGCCGTTCCGCAAATTAGGCCCGTCCGTTCTGATGACGAAGTTTCACAGGCTCACTTTTTTTAAAATCTTAGAAAAAGCCTCCTGTCGGGAGGCCTGTGGCCATCTATACAGAGGCGAGTGGCTCTAAATAGAGTAACTAAAACTATATCAGCGAAGGCTGATGCATCGCCTCTAAAAATGATCAAACAGGCATATAAAATGTGTTGAATATTGATACACAAAGTGTAGCAGGAAAGTTATGGAGTGATCTGGTTCACAAACTGTAGATCTTATCGAACAAATTTTCCGATAATTCATAACAGTGGTGATCCCATTTATTGTTGAAAGAAAGTAAGATTCCTGGTACCTGTGACTCGAGTAAGAAAACCTCTATTTCATATTTGGAAATTTTAGTAACTCTTATAAACAAGCTATCATATCATATGAAGCTCACCTCCTTCTGTCCAGTCAACAACATTATTAATAGTTTCAGTGGTGCCATGTCATGATTGGCTACCAACGACCACTTGAAAATGAGGCTCCTAGTCTGGACTGGCAGTTGGCTGAGCATGTAGTGTCAAAGACGACCGGTTTCAGGTAAGCCTTTTTTGCTG